>OZ004704.1:213765590-214473090 GCA_963924515.1 Vespertilio murinus
CAAGGTAAGGTTTCTTAACTGATATTGTGTTGCTATGATACAAATACAATATAAAAAAAAGTAGAGACTGATTTATCTCATGAATATTGAGGGGGAAATTCTTAACATATTCTTAAATCAAATCCAAAAATATTAACTGGATACTATTAATATGCAAGTTTGGTTTACCATTTAAAAAACAATCAGTATAATTCATAATCTTTCTAGAAAAAAGAAGAAAAGTCATATCATTATTTCATAGATGTATAGAAACCATTTGACAATAGTTGGCACACATAGATGATTAAAACTATCAGAAAACTAGGAAGAGAAGGAAGATTCCTCAACATGATAAAGGGCATCTATCAAAACATATAGCTCATACCATATTTAATAGTAAAAGACTAACTGCTTCTCCTCTAAGATCGGGAAAGGCAAGTATGAACATTCTTACCACTTCTTTTTACTAGCTACCGGTTCTAGTATGATAAAAAGAAATAAATTTTGGAAACAAACACAAATAAATAAAATCATACTTATTTAAAGATCACAGATGAATCTGTGAAAATGCTACAAGGTGAATAATTTTGCAAGGTTGCTTATTATAAGGTCAATATATAAAAATTTACTGTACTAACAAGAATAATTGGAAATATAAAATATTTAGCACCTATTTTAACAAAGGTGATACTGAAAACGATAAACCACTTCTGAGGATATTAAAGAAGACCTCATTTGTGGAATATAATGAACAACATAAACTGATGAACAAAAATAGATCCAGAGATAGAGAAACATCAATCAGAACATCAAACCTCAGGAAGGGTGGGGTACAGTGGGGGTAAGAGGGAGAGATCAACCAAAGGACTTGTATGCATGCATATGAGCATCATCAATGGACACAGACAATGGGGGGGAGGGGTTGGGGCATGAATGGGAGGTGGAAGATAATGGAATAAGGACACATATGTAATACCTTAATCAACAAGTAAATTAAAAAAAATAAAATAAAGAACACCTAAATATACTGTATATAGAGAGATATATCAAATAATGGAGCGATACATGGGAAAACTCACTGTTGCTAAAGTTATGTTAAATGTCAGATAAAAGTTAATTTTATCTGAAAGGTTATTTCCTACCCCGAAAAGAGGTCTGACACTACCTATGTGGGGGTCTTCTATAGCAATTCTCCAGGAACTGGGTGTCTCCCCAAATTTAATTCCGGCGGCACCTCCTGGAGCTGGTGCAGACCACTCAGGCTAAAGGCTTCGGATACTGGCAGCCAATGGGATGTCCCACCTTTCTGCCTGGCGACTGTGCGTTTGGCGGTCCCAGAACCCTTTCTCAGGTTTGACAACTTGCTGGAATGACTCACTGAACTCAGGAAAAACAATTTACGTAGGACTACTGGTCTATTATAAAGGAGACAACTCAGCAACAGCCCAATGAGTGAAACCCGGGTGGGGGTCTGACCGCCTACCTTGGGCCACATACTCACTTCTCCGCGGGCTGAGTCAGGCCACCTTGCCTGCCCACCCCCACCAATACGCCTTGGCTGTGGGGCACGCCTGAGGGGAGGGCTGGGTGCTCGGAGGGCAACATCACAGATACCCAGACCGCAGGGCACAAACCCTTCCACTTCCTGGAGTGGGTGCCCCGGAGGCCCTTGGGTTTCAGGCTTCGTCTGGACCAGGGGTGGGCAAACTTTTTGACTCCCGGGCCACAATGGGTTCTTTTTTTTTTTTTAATATATATTTTATTGATTTCTTACAGAGAGGAAGAGAGAGGGATAGAGAGCTAGAAACATCGATGAGAGAGAATCATCAATCCGCTGCCTCTTGCACATCCCATACTGGGGATGTGCCCACAACCAGATACATGCCCTTGACCGGAATCGAACCTGGGACCTATCAGTCCGCAGGCCGACGCTCTATCCACTGAGCCAAACCGGTTTCGGCCACAATGGGTTCTTAAACTGGACCAGAGGGCCGGAACAAAAGCAACCTGACCATGCTGGCACTCTCACCTTGGGCTGCTGGTGAAGGAACGGAGGGGAGAGCAAGAGAACCCTCCGCTCTTTCGGCTCCGCGGGCCGGAGAGAACAGCCGAACGGGCCGGATCCGGCCCGCGGGCCATAGTTTGCCCACAGCTGGTCTGGACACTTAGGTCTTCTCTCAGATTTCGTTTCCTCAGAAGGCCTCCCCCCCGTGACCCAGCTTGCAGCCAGTCTTGGAGTTCCCCCCTCACAGCACCCGGTCTGCTTCCCCGGGGGGAGGGGGAATGAGCCTCTCCGCTCGCTGCCGTGTTGTTTGGGGGTTCGCAGGGCAGCCCACCCCTCGATCCCGCAAACCCTGGTGAACTCCGCCTGGCTGGTTCCTCGATGCACCCTGAACCCAGAACCCGGGCTGTGTAGATAGCACCAGCGCTCCCTGCATCTCTGTCCAGTAGGTGAACGGTGGACCCCTGGGTCCAGTCGCTGCTGAGGGGCACAACCTGGCTTCTTACCCGTGTAGTTGTGACTCGCACAGCCACGCCTTTACAAAGGCCTCCTGCCCACTGCAGAGACTGACCGAGAGAGGCGAGCCACAGGAACACTCCCCCTCCCCCGGAATTCAGTCCCCCAAGGAAACAGGCATCAGGAACCCAAAAGCCAGGGGCAGCCCTAGCCGGTGTGGCCCGGTGGATAGAGCGTCGGCCTGCAGACTGAAGGGTCCCAGGTTCGATTCTGCTCAAGGCCATGTACCTTGGTTGCGGGCACATCCCCAGTGGCGGGGGTGTGTGCAGGAGGCAGCTGGTCGATGCTTCTCTCTCATCTTTGTTTCTGACTCTCTATCCCTCTCCCTTCCTCTCTGAAAAAAAAAAATCAATAAAATATATTAAAACAAACAAACAAACAAACAAACAAACAAGCAGCCAGGGGCAGCGCCGACTCTCCCGAAAGGGTTAAACAAGAACCGGCAGGAGAAGCCAGCTGAAAAAAAAATTTTTTTTGGGGGGGAGGCCTAAGTTTGCCGTCTGCGGAGCTCTCCGCAGGGCTGAGGACGCTGGGAAAAGGCCCCAGAAATGCTTGCTGACAAAAGGCCGAAGCCCTGGCATGTCTTTTGTTTCCACCCGAGTCTGCGGCCACGGACAGCCCTCCCGGGCGGGCGGCGCGGCGGGTGGAGAACGAGCCCCTCCTCGGGAATGGCGGGGCTCTTATACATTTTAATGTGACCTTAGCCGGCACTTTTCAGAAATCAGAGGCCCATCTGACTGCACTTGAGGTTGAATGGAGCTAATGGTATTCACCTCATCTTTAGATGCAAAATTGGAAGATAAAAAGACCTTGATGTGGAAAGAGGGGGGGGGGGTGGACGAGTTGCGGGGGGGGGGGGAGGGGGGCGGGAGGGGGGGGAGTAGATTAGAGATACGGCTTAAAAAAAAAATCTCCTGATTGCCCCTGATAATGAAATGGCTCCTCTTTCCAAATCCCCCGTGGGCTCGGGGACGTCCCGACGCCTTTATTTTTTTAATGATAGAATCTTTTTATTCTGGGACCAGGGGAAAATTTGAATGTTGCTGCATATGTGGCCGGGAGAGGCAATGACCTTTAGCGAGTCTTATCTTAAAAAAAGAATCGGACCGAACGGTAACTGCAGTATCCCGGCCTCGTAAGATGACAGAG
Organism: Vespertilio murinus; assembly: GCA_963924515.1. Lineage (NCBI taxonomy): Eukaryota > Metazoa > Chordata > Mammalia > Chiroptera > Vespertilionidae > Vespertilio > Vespertilio murinus. The sequence continues at coordinate 213,769,237 of OZ004704.1, forward strand.
GAGAGAGAGAGAGAGAGAGAGAGAGAGAGAGAGAGAGAGCGAGCACTTTCTTCCCTGGTAATCAGACGTGGATTAAATGTATTAGATCCTGTGTCTCCTTCCAGATGACGGCGGCCCTCTCCTGGAATTAGCTGGAGCCGCCGGGAGACATGGCGCCTTCTGTTGTCGCGTGAGGATCACAGGGCATGTCTCCGGAAGCGGGAGGACCTTGCTTCTTCCCGGTGCTCTGGGGCGGCTGAGGTGTGCTCCCCGCACTCCAGGTGCCAGTACCTTCAGGGCCCCGAGTATGAAGAGAGGTGAGGCGGAATGGGGATGGGGGGTGGGATGGGTAGGGGTGAGGAGGGAGGCACCGGGTGTGGTCAGGGTAGAAGCTGGGCCGGAGCCCCTGCCACACAAATAAAGCGCACGTCCCCCCGGAGATAGTTTCGCTGCCAGTTGTGACGTGCCCGCCGCCTGTCAGAGACGGGATAGGTGCCTCCGACACCCCGGCCCGTCGCCTCCGGGATTGAGGGCCCGACGGGCAATCCATCACCCAGCACACCTGGCCCGCCTAAAGGAGACAGCGGGGCGGGAGGGAGGGGCCGGCTGCCGGTGGAGGAGGGGGGGCCCCCCGGATGGCAGGGATCGGGGGCCCGGGGGCCCGGGGCTGCCTGCTGAGCCTCCCAGACGGGACGCGGCCCCGCGGCGGGTGCATCCATCTGAGGGTGCGCATCACTCATCAGCGCGCTCGGGCTGACAGATCGGGATGGGCTGGCCTTTTGACTCGGCAGCTTCTGTCTGTATTTATAGACTTGGACGCTTGGGCCTTGGGGCCACCGCGCGCTGGCTCTCAGACGGGGCGCGCTGACTCAGGTGCAGGTGGTGAGGGAGGCCAGGCCGACGACGACGGTTCAGATGGTTTCCGAAGCTTCCGGGGCCTCGCTGGCTCCCCGCTCATGCAGACGCGGGTGGCTTCGGGGAACGGTTCTTTTCCGGGGTCGGGGCCCTCTCTGGGTCTCCACGAAGCTCGGACCCGGAAGAGGGGTTCTGGAGTCGGTTTCCAGTCCCCTTGTCTGGGAAGAGGCATAGTCCTCGCAGGAGGCTGGATGCCCCGAGGCTAAGGTGACCAGATGTCCCGCTTTTGGTGGGACTGTCCCGATTTTTTTCCAAAAATCGGGACAGTCCCGCCAAAAACGGGACATCTGGTCACCTTACCCGAGGCCCCTCCAAGCCAGAGGGTCTGAGGTCAGACTCCCCTCCCCGTGAGCACACCTCGGCCCCGGGGGGATGGACCCAGGGATGGCTCTGGTCCTCCCGCTCCGCCTTCGTTCACTCACAAGGAAACTCCGGGCCGAGAGGTGCTTTGGCCTGAGCTACCCGGGCAGTGATCCTGTCCGTGGACTGAGTGGAGTCCTGGGGGGAATAAGAATCCAGGGCGTGGGTGTGGCAAAAAGAGGTAAACAATGAGAGACGGGTAACTTCCCGAGTGAGGAAACGGGAGGGGGCTGGGTTTTGGATAGAGGGCAGGCGACCAGGCCGGTTTGAAGCCATTCGGTGGGTGCCCGACCAGCGTCCCCAGGCCTCGGGGAACCTGGGGGTCAGAAGGTTGAATGTATGGACACGTCCCTTCCCCAGACCAAGCCCTCCTGCTGGGGAGGGCCAGAGCCGCCCAGCCCAGCCCTGCAGAGGGCGCAGGCGGCGGGCCGGCCCATCAGGTCTGCCTGACCCCACCCCTCGCCAGGGCTCCTCCGTGCCCAGGTGCCCGCGGCCCTCGGGGGCCTGAACTCAGGGCTGGGCCCTGTGCTGGCGGGCTGGCTCCCAGCCGAGGAGCACACCTGTCCCACTTGCCACTAGGCTGGGTGCTGGGAATCTTCTAGATAAACGAGAGGCCCCGCCCTGTCCTCCGGGGCCTGGGTGCTTTCTTTCCCTTCCCCGGAAAGCCCCGGGGAACTGGCACTGGCCGCAGCCCTGTCCTGACCGGTCCTCAGGAGGGCGGTCTGGACACGCCGAGGCGGGGGCCGGGCATGGGTCAGCCTCGGGCCCGGGCCACCGGCCCGCCCGGAGAGTCTTTCCTGTTTGCACGCTCCCGCCAGGGCCGGGGGCCTGGGGACATGGCCTGGGCCCCCCGGGGGCGGGAGAGGTGGTGGGTGGGGTGCAGGGTGCGGCCCCGCCCGGCTCTCATTGGCGGGAGCTGGCTCCTCCCGCCCCAGGAATGTGCTGACGGGACTGAGGTTCCCATCCCCCCAAAACCTTCCCGGGCGGGCAGCTCACGGCTCCCATGTTCCAAGACTGGACCCTCTGTGCCCTGTGGCCCCTCTGCGTCCCCGCCCTCCGCTGGCCCTCGGGGAAGAAGAGGACCGCGGGGAGCACGGGGAACGAGCTTGGGCTTCCCGATCAGCCTGCCCGCCCGCGCAGGGCTGTGTGGCCTTGGGCAGGAGCGTCCTCTCTGAGCCTTAGTGCCCGCCTCTAGGGAGGCCGCCACGGAGGCGGTGCTGCAGGGCGCTCTGGGGTGGCGGCCCTCATGCGGACGGCTGGGGTGGAATATACATGTGTGGCCACGAGTTATTCCTTGCGTGTTTGTTTCCCGGTGACAGTGGGCGGCCACTATTCTGTGTCAGCTGCAGGGACACGGCCTCGTCGCCAGGCAGTCCTGCGCTTGGCAGAGTGGCCCCCGGATGTGCCAGGTCCCTCGTCCCTGTCCCTCTCAGAGGTCTGTGTGTGATAACAAGAAAGAAGAGAGGAAGAGGAGGAGGGGAGCAGGAAGAGGAAGAGAAGAGAAAACAAGATACTGTTTTCTGAGCTCTTACTCTGCACTGGATGGCCTTTTAAAAACTTGCAAAAGGCCGAAACCGGTTTGGCTCAGTGGATAGAGCATGGGTCTGCGGAGTGAAAGGTCCCAGGTTTGATTCCGGTCAAGGGCATGTACACTGGTTGCGGGCACATCCCCAGTAGGGGGTGTGCAAGAGGCGGCTGGTGGATGTTTCTCTCTCGTCGACGTTTCTAGCTCTCTATTCCTCTCCCTTCCTCTCTGTAAAATATCAATTAAAAATATATTTAAAAAAAATAAAAACTTGTAAAAGCCTGGCGCAGTCTCATAAAATCCCGAAGTTCCCATTTCTGTCCCCACTGCTGGCTAAAGAAGGGGGCTTACCGGGGTCAGTTTGCTGGGGGTCACGCAGCTGGTGAATGGTGGTGCCGGATGTCTCCCCAGGGCGGGATGTATCCCCCACTCGGGGTGGGGGACACTTGCCTGGCACCCCGCCTGAGAGGGTGGGGTCGGAGCCCAAAGGCACGGGGCGTGGTGTCTCGGAAGCTCCTGTGGAAGTGCCTCCCTGGACACTTTGGTGGGGGGGGCGGGGGTCAAGGACCTGTGTGTGTGTGTGTGTGTGTGTGTGTGTGTGCGTGTGCGTGTGCGTGCGTGTGTGCGTGTGTGTGGGTGGGTGGGTGTGTGTGGGTGCCAGCAGCCAAGCGGTCTCGTGCCCCCCAGACAGGTTTGACTGGGAAAGGGGTTCTCACTGGGGGAGCCGCTTCAGACGCGGCCGCAGTGAAAGGGGCTCTCGCCGTGTTTTGCCGTAAATATTCGGAGCGGAAATCGCCTTTGAAGACGAAGAGTTGGGCTAGAAGCCCGTGTCGCCCGGGAAAGAATAGGGTGGAGGGTGGGGGGAGGGGGATGGGGTGGCACGGAAAGGGTTTGTGGGGTGTGGGAAGCCCCGCCCGCCTCGGCCTTCAGCGGGGGGAGGGACAGGCGGGCCCGGCAGCCCCCGTGGGAGCGGCTGTCCGGGAAGTGAGGGCTCGGGGCAGGTGCTGGGCCCCGGGAGCGCTCCGTCACCCGCTTCTCTGAGCCTCCCCTCTCCTCTGTGAAATGGGAAACAGGTCCGTCTTCCCGCGGGGAGGTCGGGTCTAAGGAAGCGAACGCGTGAAGTATTGGACGGCTCCGTCAGTTTTTTAAAAAAATTATTAAAAAATATATTTTAAATTATTTAAAAAGTATATATTTTATTGATTTTTTTTTACAGAGAGGAAGGGAGAGAGGTAGTTAGAAACACCGAGGAGAGAAAAACATCGACCAGCTGCCTCCTGCCCACCCCCCACTGGGGATGTGCCTGCAACCAAGGTCCATGCCCTTGACTGGAATCGAACCTGAGACCTTTCAGTCCTCAGGCTGACGCCTTGTTCACTGAGCTAAATCGGTTAGGGCTAAGTTATTTTTATTTATTTATTTTTAAGGTCAACAATGAAGATTAAAATTTATATTTAAAACGTTTGTTTTCCGGCTGCAGTGGACATTCAGTGTTATTTTGCGTTAGTTTCAGGCGAGCAGCAGGGTGGCTCATCATACATCGGACAGCATTCCCCGGTGTTTCCGGGACCCGCCTGGCCCCACAGTTACCGCAATGTCATCGACTCCTTCCCTGCGCTGTGCCGGACACCCCGCCCCAGGACGATGATGCAGCTACAATGTGCACTTCTAAATTCCTTCGCCTTTTCACCCAGCCTCCAGCCCCGCCCCTCTGGCCACCCACAGTCTCTGCATCTATGAGTCTGTTTCTGTTTTATTTGCTCCTTTATTTTGTCCTTCGGATTCCACATAGAAACGACAGCATGAGGGACTGACTCATTTCACCGAGCACCATACCCTCCGGGGCCATCCACGCTGCCACCGCGGGGAGAGGCCGTTCTTCTTTAAGGCTGGGTAATATTCCGTCGTGTATAGGCACCACAGTGCTCCGTACCCTTGTCCCCTGAACTCCGTAATTCTGTTTTAACAGCGTTAGAGAGCTCATCCGCTTAAAGTTGACAGCTGACGGGCATTGGGTGTAGTCACAGGTATGAATAACCATTACCAAGATCCATTTTAGAACACTTTCCTCACCTCTCACAGAAGCCCCCCTTAGCTGCTACCCACTTCTATCCTGCAGTTCTCCCAGACCTGGCAACCCCACTCAAATGTCTGCCTATACAGAATTTACGACTCAACTTTTTCATGTGCACAGAATCATGCATGTAGTCTATTGTGCATGGCTTCATTCACGGAGCATGTCTTCAAAGTCCATCCATGCTGTAGCGGTGACAGGAATCCATGGATTCCAGGACTAGAGGCCTGATGCATGAAAATTTGTGCAAGAATGGGCTCTCCTTACCCTGGCTGCCGGCACCACCTTTGCTCCCGGCTGGAGCTGCCCTTCTGCCTTCCCATGCTGCCCAGAGGCCCAGAGCAGCTGGGGCAGTGTGGAATGCCTGCGTCTTGCCCTGCCCCTGGCTGCATGGTGCCTGCATATGCAAACTAACTCACCATCTTTGTTGGGCTAATTTGCATACTCACTCCTGATTGGCTGGTGGGCATTGCGAAGGTATGGTCAATTTGCATCTTACTCTTTTATTTGTGTAGATCAGTGTTTCCCAAACTTCTCTCATGACGAGAATCACCTGGTGGAGTTGTTAAAATACAGATCCCTGCCGAAAGCGGTTTGGCTCAGTGGATAGAGCGTCAGCCTGTGGACTGAAGGGTCCTGGGTTCGATTCCAGTCAAGGGCACGTACCTTGGTTGCAGGCACATCCCCAGTGGGGGGTGTGCAAGAGGCAGCTGATCAATGATTCTCTCTCATCGATGTTTCTAACTCTCTATCCCTCTGTCTTCCTCTCTGTAAAAACTCAATAAAATATATTTAAAAAAGACAGATTCCTGAATCCCAACTAAGAAGTGCTAAACTAGAATTTTTGGGAACATATAGGTAAAATTGTATACTTAACTAGTGCTCTAAGCATTTTAACAACTTGTACTTTAACAATTCCACCAGGTGATTCTCATCATGAGAGAAGTTTGGGAAACACTGGTGTAGATAATATTCCAATGTATGGGTTAGCACATTTTACCCATTCATCAGTTAGCGGACGATTGGGTTGTTTCTAGTTTTTTTTTGGTCCTGGCACTGGAATTGCTAACTGTGGGTACCGGGACAGGTCAGCTCCGTCCCCCACCTCAGCGTCCGCATCCCAAACCAAACAGCAGTGGCCAAAACAGGGGGTGATTATACCCTTTTCGGTCTGTCAGGTGGTACATGCTTGTCAAACGTGGGGATAAATATGTCAGCGTAACTGCCATGGGTGACAAAAAAGTGGCATTTGGTGGTTCCTTGAGAGACAGGCATGATTGCCTTCAGTGCTGTCTGTGTGATCCTGTACATGGTACCCATTTCATTGATGTCAAAACTGAGGCCCCAAGAATTTCAGTGGCCAGGACTGCACACACCTACAGAAAGAACTGAGAAAAGTGAATCCCGGGATTAGCCATGGTTAGGGAGAGCAAGGCCACATTTCCCCAATGAGGTCCCGGAAACAGGAGTCTCAAGGCACTATGGGTACAAAGACCCCTGGGTCAAATGAGACCGGGAAACACTTTTTGGGGAGGTTTCTCTCGGGACTCGCACGGCTCCCTGTGGACACTGCTGGCAGCCTGGTGTTGACTGAGAAGCTCCAGGGTGGAATTCCAACACGTCCCTGTCCTCTCCTGAAAGCAAGGGACGTGGCCTTGGCCGAGAAGGAGCTGGCTTTGGGGGCGTGGGGATAGGAGGGAGGTCTTTCTGACAAGGTGACCTCCTACTAGCACACCCCAAACTAGATAGGACAGACAGCCGTCCGTGTGTGGCAGGACAGACAGTCTCCATCTACCGGGAAGGGGGAACAGTGGAAGAGGATCTAGCAGCCTGCTGGTCGACCTTCCCTTTCTCCGGTTTCAGAGCTAAGCCTTCAGGGGCCTCCACACACCCGAAGCCTCATCATGGCCTCGCTCACTCCTAGCAGCCTCGGCAGCCCTTTGCTGCTGAGTGGCCTGAGGCCCAACAGCCCTGGCCAAGCCCCACCCCCCTTTCCTCCCATCTGCACCCCACTCCGGAGGCAGAATCCCACAGATCATCGAGCAGACAGAGCAAGCCTCCGCGCCCTGTGACCCTGCCAGCCACAGCCTCCGCGAGGCTCTCTCTTCCTTGGTCCTCAAGAATAAACTGTGGCTTAGTCGGACACAAGGCTCCTCTCAGGAGCGACAGGGAGAGAGAAGCAGCTGGGTGCACACCTACTGTGTGCCAGGCACATACACGAGTGTCAAGGATTGTAGTCACACTCAAAAGGTGAGAGCGCTGGCGTTGCCACGAGGCTCTCCGTCTGCCAAACTGGGCCCCCTCGGCCATCCTGCCCTGCCAGGATGCGGCAGGGTGCCTGCCACTCCCCGCTGCCCCCCCAGGCAGGGAGGACCTCAGCTGAGGGAGGGCCCGGAGCCCCGGTCCCGCCCAGGGGACACAGGCCTTGGATTGTTCCTCGGAAGGAAAGAGGCGGCTCCAGGGACAGGTACGTGGTTGGACGCAGGTCCCCGGAGCCGGATGGTGCTCCCGAGGCTGCCGTGCCTCAGCCACGCCCAGACGTCCCCCAAGTTTCCCTTCTCCCTAGACAGAGAGACCCATGACGTCCAAAAGCCTGGCGTGTTTCCCACTATCCGCGCCCGTGACACCTTTCTGTTCCTACCCTTCTCACGGCACTGCAGGGCTGATCATGCTGATGGCCAAGTATCCGTGACATCGGACCCATCATCCTGGGTCTTCCTAAGAAGACAACGCAGTGTAACGCTCACCGCTACCCGTACCACCCCGAGGGAAACCCCGTCCCCATCACCAGTGATCCCCTCCCCCACCCCACGTCTCCTTCTCACTTAGAGAACGTTCCCCTCCGTCTCTGCAAGGATTTTTATTTTTTTAAAATACTTTTAAAAAATATATTTTATTGATTTTTTACAGAGAGGAAGGGAGAGGAGAGAGATAGAGAGTTAGAAACATCGATGAGAGAGAGACACCGACCAGCTGCCTCCTGCACACCCCCTACCAGGGATGTGCCCGCAACCAAGGTACATGCCCTTGACCGGAATCGAACCTGGGACGTTTCGGTCCACAGGCCGATGCTCTATCCACTGAGCCAAACCGGTTTCGGCTCTGCAAAGATTTTTAAATGAGCACACACCCAATCGGACGAGGGCTTCTGGCCTCTGCAACCTAATTAGGGAAAAGAGGAAGCCACGGAGAGAGCGGGCGGGGATCATGGGAGGAGAGGGACCCGGTTGGGTGGTGGTTGCCTTCCTCCGGGGTGGGGCGCGCCCCAGGTGCTGGAAACCTGGACGCGGGTTTGTTTGTGAACCGTCTGGCTGGGCCGGGCCTCCCGTTCTCCGATCTCCGGGATGAGGCTGGCGGCCCGGTCCCTCCCCCGAGCACACCGGCAGCTGCTTTCTTTCCCCGATTTCTGTTCCGCTGTGGCTCCCAGACCCGGCCACCGGCTCCCCTCCGGAGGCTGGGTGCAGACGTGGGGCAGCGTAGCGGGGTAAGGGGGGTGCGTTGTGTTGGATCCCAGATTGCAGTTTGGCCAAAAATAAAGGAGGATAAAACAGACAAGCCGAAAAAAAACACCAGATTCTGGGACTGAACTATCAACAAACCGGGCATCGGAAATGTTTGGGACGCTGGCGTCAGGCCTGCATGTAAGCTTCCAGTGTTCTAGGCCTGTCACCTCACATGGTTCACGGATTTTCACGGCCGCACCGGCTTTTGTTACGACTGAGCCGAAACTGATTGATCCATTCCCTTACTGGGATGCACTAAGGTGCATTTGATGCATAAGTGAGCATTAAAGCCTTTGAAACTCAGATTCCAAGTTGGTGAGGAGAGAAAACCTGGGCACCTCACGCTACGCGTCTCCATCTGTACAGGGAGCACCGTGTCCCGGCCACGTGAAAGTCTCGTTGGGCTCTTTGCCTATCGGAAAACTCCTCTTCATCCTGCAAAACCCAGCTCCCATCGCCCCTCCTTCGGGAGGCTGGCTCAGAGGACCCCGGAAGTTCGTCACGCTCATCTCTGGTCGGTGTGTCTATGCCTCACGCTGTGTTCTGCGTGACTCACGGCCTCTTCTGCAATGTGTGTTTTCGCTCCTCTGATCGGCGACTTTGCCGACTCACTCTCGCGTCCTGGACACAAACCCGTGGTTCTTCAATGCGAGGTCCTCTTTTGCCGCCTGGCGACCCCAGAGTCTGCATCCCCTCTTCCCCCGGGCTGTGGCCCCGGGGAAGGTCGTGGGAGCGTGGAGTAGGGACTGGGCAGGGACCTCGGGGCGGGAAGAGCCCCGCCCTTCCGTGAGTCAGACCCACCTGGAGTCCCACTCTTCGGGGGACATTGGAGGGAAGGCCCAGGGCCTTGGCTGGTTTCTGGGAGCGGAAAGGACGCTGCTGTCCCTGGGGCCGGTTTGGGGCTGCTGCCAGGGCCGCCCCCGGAGCAGGTCGGGCGGGTCGGCGCCCGGGGCTGGCTCCCCGCGGCCGGGCCCTGCCACGCTCTCACTCCACGTGGTGCCTCGCTGGGCCCAGCCTCTCAGATCCACTTGCAAAAAAATAATTATTTGCTTCAAGCACGTGAAGTACGCCCCTCATTTTAATCAGTGCCATTAACGTTGTAAACGAAGGATCTCCAGCCTCTCATCGCTGTGCAGCTGAAGTGCTTCCCACCCCACGTGCTGTGCGTGTGTCGGGGCCGGGAACGGTTCTGTGGCGTTCTTCGGGGTGGGGAGGATGGGGGGGGGAGGAGGGAGGAGGGAGGAGGGGAGAGAAGATGCGGGAAAGGTGAGAGACAAAGAGAGCAGCTCAGAATCAGGGGGAAGATGGTTCCTGTGGGCGGGGCCACGTCCGGGCGCCGCCCAGCCCTGGGGAAGCCCTGAGTGGAGGTGGGATCGGGACGTGCAGCCCGTGGGGGTCAAATGCAGCACATGTATGTCTTCTCACATCACGGGCCCTGCTCGTACAGTGAGACGTTAGAATGCCTCCTGGTCAGATTTCCTGACGCAACATCGGAGCCTGGGCCCCGCTTGCCTGCTCTGCTCCTGGGTGGCCCAGCACTGGCCACGGAGCAGCGGGCACGCTGGGCGGAGGGGGAGCTGCCGAACCTGAGCTCACGTTGCAGGGCCCGGAGCTGAGGTTCTGCTGGGGCGCGGCTCCAGCACAGGTGCCCCGCAGTGCGTGTATGTGCATGTGTGCACATGCGTGTGAATGTGCGTGGGTGAGTGTGTGCATGTGTATATGTGTGCGAACATGCACATGTCTGTTTGCATGTACACGTGTGAGAGTATGACTGCATGTGCATGTATGTTTGCATGTGCCGGTGTGCATGCGTGTAAGAGTGTGAGTGTATATATGTGAGTGGTTGTTTTGGTGCATGCATGTGTAAGTATGTGTGAGTGTGTACGTGTGTGTGTGTGTGTGTGTGTGTGTGAGAGAGAGAGAGAAAGACAGAGAGAGAGAGAGTGTGCATGCATGGTCGGGGTGGGTAGCTGGGAACACCTGGCAGCAGCTGGCAAGGCCAGGCGTGGCTGGGAAACACGAGAGCGCTGCATGGTTGCAGCCCGTGGAACCTGGCTCCCAGCTGCAGGGGCCCGGGGCTGGGGACGGGTCAGGCAGGCAGCTGGGGTGGGGCTGCCCGCGGCGTGTCTTCTTCCCCGCACATAGCTGTGTGAGAGAGAGCCGGGAGACCAGCCCACAGGCCTGCCTCCCTCTCCCTCAGCTCCTTCCTGCCAGTCCACGGCCGCGAAGACTCCCGGCTCATGGCGTGGTTTCTCGCCGCACCGCCGGGTCCCCGCAGTCACATGCACTGCAGAGGTTTGTGTTAGCCTCATACACACGTTCCTCAGCTTCTCCGCCCGCCATCCCTTCTTGCACCCACATGGCCCTCGGGTGGCCCTTTTCTTTCCTGCCCTGGGGAGACCTGCTGGCTTGGCTCCCCCACACGAGTCTGCTCTACCTTTGGCTCCTGCCGGGCACCCCGCTGTGTGAAGTGAGCCTTCCTGGGCGGACAAGCAACGCCCCTCCCCGTGTCCAAAGCTCAGTTACGCGTCTTCTGGCAGCTCTTGTGGGAGCTGAGCCTTTTGCCCTGTCTGACCATCGCCCCTGGGACTGCGACCTCCTCCTTCTGTCTGGCTGCGTTAAAGCATCATCTCTGTCTCTCACATTTGAAAGATGCAGGATGAGATGTCCGAGTGGACTTAAAACATGTAGTCTCATTGAATATGCATTCAGGGTGGGCCACAGCGGGCTTATGTAACTCACACAAATAGCACAATAACACAAATGCATGACAGCACAAGAAGAAACTCCGTGTTTCACGGGCTCACAACTGGGAACCGCCTTTGCCTACCCCGTGCTGTGATTCCAGAACCTTGGATTTATAGCTCCCATCTGTTCCGGAAAGTTCTCCGCTGCTCCCTCTTCAACTGTGGCTTTTACACTCCCTTCTGGAGCTCAGGCCGGACAGATCTGGGGGCTCCACGCCCCACCCCCCACACCGCTTCCTATCCCCTCGGTGTTCTCCATCGCCTGGTCTCTCGGCCCTGCGTTTTGGCCGTTTAATTCGACCTTTATTCTTGCGTTCACAGCTTTCGTTACCAGCTGAGGATAATCCAGTGAGGTAAAAAATAAATCACGTTCACTTTTATTTTTATTTATTTTTAATTTTTTAAAATAAATATATTTTTATTGATTTTCCACAGAGAGGAAGGGAGAGTGATAGAAAGCCAGAAACGTCGATGAGAGAGAAACATCGACCAGCTGCCTCCTTCACACCCCCTACTGGGGATGTGCCCACAACCAATGTACATGCCCTTGACCAGAATCGAACCTGGGACCCCTCAGTCCGGAGATGGACGCTCAATCCACTGAGCCAAACCAGTTTCGGCATCACATTCACTTTCAGAAGTTCCAGCAGCTCCCTTGTTAAACCCGCGCGGCCATTCGGGAGCCTGTTGTGGGTAGCTCATCCCTGAGTCCCTACCCTTCCTTCCTGTATCTGTTCCCTGTGCCAATGCCACCGGTACGTGCCGGACTACTCATTGCCCACGCTCCCTGCGTGTTTAAAGCTGCTGCCCCTTGTCACGGGCACCCTCTTCCTCCCGTTTCTGTGGCTTTTCACGGTGAGGTCATTGCTTATCTTTAATCGGTGGGACTCTGTGGCCCTCGGAACTGGGGATGCTTCACTCCAGAGATTTCTATCTGGTTCTGCCCCGCTGCAGGACCAGAAGAGCCCGGGACACTCCTGCCACCGATGAGCATCCCAGACCTGCACCGGGTGACCAGACTCAGCCCCTCTGCCCGCTCTGGGCTGCGGGTCCAGCACCCTAACTGCCGGATGGCACCGCCCGCTTATCCCACCGCCAGGCCCAGCTGGCATTTTGGGGAGAAGTAGGGGAGGCATCTGGAGACTTCCACGAGCCTCGCAAGCTCCACCATGTGTTAAAAGCACATGCTGGCCCTAGCCCGTTTGGCTCAGTGGATAGAGCGTCGGCCTGCAGAATGAAGGGTCCCTGGTTCGATTCCGGCCAAGGGCACATGCTCAGGTTTCGGGCACATCCCCAGTAGGGGCCGTGCAGGAGGCAGCTGACCAATGACTCTCCCCCATCAGTGATGTTTCTATCTCTCTCTCTCTCCCTTCCTCTCTGAAATCAATAAAAAGATATATCTTTTTTAAAAGCACCTGCTATTCAGGGTAGTCTGGTACGGACGCGGCAGGGTGCCCCGGGGGAGCGGTTGGCCGCACTCCCGGCGTGGAAGCCACGGTCTCATCCTATTCCTACCTTCTTCCTTCTGCAGCTCGCATCACTATCGAGCAGCAAATGCAACCGGACTCTCTTCCTTGAAGGACTGTGATGAGGAAGCCTAGACAGCCTCGAGCACTTAGCAGATGCTAAATAAAGGAGAGCTAACAATAACGACGATGATGGTGACGGAGCACGTCTGAGCTTAATTGGACGTGAATGGGTGGTTGTAGATGCGCAGACCCTGCGCCTGTATCTCCCCACTTCATCCTGTAACACCGTTAGGCAGACGACAGTACTCTTATTTCACAGACTAGGAAACGGGGCTCGGAGGGTATAAAATGCAGCGTCCTTTATGAAATGTTATAAAATATAGGATCTCACCTACGTCATCTCATCCTTCCCCTTTGTGCCCTGTGGGGACCTGGAGCAGGTGTTGGTGCTAGGAGGGTCCTGAGTGGAGGGGATGGGGAGAGAATGGGGCACCAGGGGATCGGCAGGCCACCTCGGAAATATCAGGTGCTCTGGGGGACACAGGATCTGGCCACGGGGCCCCCCAGTTTCCCCCAGGGCTGCCTGGGGCGACAGGAAGGGCGCTGCCTTCGGGCCACTGCTGGCCCCTACTGGAAGCTTCTCACCACCGCCAGCCCCTCCAGGGGCCGCCGGGCCCCTGTGACACCCCCTCACCGGCTTCGCTGTCCCGGGTCCACCGTGTGCTGGGACCGTGCCCCGTGCCTCTTCCTCAGCCCCCTCAGGCGCGGGGAAGCCGGGGCACAGGCTGGGTTCTGCCCTGCCTGCGGGTGAGGGAGAGCTGCAGCCGGAGGGAGGGTGCCTGGCTCAGGAGCGAGCCCCCGGCCTGGCTCCGGCGGGGGAAGCGTGCAGACCGTCTCTGCGTGGGACTCAGACTCGAGTGTGCGTCTGTACACGGCGCGTGTGCTGGCCGGAGGGACCGGGATGGGGAGGGAATGAGGGAGGAATTCAGTCACTGAGCCCCCAGTTTGCACGGCTCCCAAGAGTCAGAGTGGGCATTCCCACCGCTTCCGGCCCCTTCCGCAGCCCAGGCTCCTGCGGCCAGGTGGTCCCGAGCTCGGGGTGCCAGGGGCATGGCCCTCGCCGTGCCCGGCGTGCACCCATCCGTGTAGGCTCGCTGCCTTCCTTCTCTGAGCAAGAGGAAATCTTAAAAGGAAGTGCCAGTCCGTTGCCTTGGAAAAGCGGGAGAAGAAACCAGAAAGTGTGTGGGAAGGAATCGCTCAGCCCCCGCCTGGGCCCCTGCACGGTTCTGGGGGGTTCTGGACCCCGTGTCCCCAACCCCGACCCCGCTCAGGGGACGTTTCACCGTCTCCTCCGGGGCTTCTCCCCGCTTTGCCCATGGGGTGCAGAGTTCGCGGGCGGCCGGCCGGCCCCTCTCCACAGCGGCCTGCGCCACGCGCAGCCTTATCTTTGATTCCGTGGCGTGTGCGGAGCTAACAGATTGAGTAACATCTTGGAGGCTGTACTTTTCATAGTTCTTGTGGGCTGGGCTGCTTTGAGAGAGAGAGAGAAAGAGAGAGAGAGAGATTCTTTGTGAAGAAAACATATTTATTTATTTATTTATTTTCCCAAATATATTTTATTGATTTTTTTTTACAGAGAGGAAGAGAGAGGGATAGAGAGCCAGAAACATTGATGAGAGAGAAACGTCAATCAGCTGCCTCTTGCACACCCCCCACTGGGGATGTGCCCGCAACCAAGGCACATGCCCTTGCCCGGAATCGAACCCGGGACCCTTCAGTCCGTAGGCCGGCGCTCTATATCCACTGAGCCAAACCGGTTTCAGCAGAAAACATGATTTTTATGTACGTAGTCATCCCTGCACGTATTCCAGTGTATTCACCCAACGGCGCAGAAGCGCTGCTAGTGGACGTCCTTTATGTCCGAGCGGAAGAGGCCCGCGTGGCCTCAGAAGGAAACGGAAGAACCTGGCGGCTGATGACGAGGGGCCAGGGTCGGCCTCCCCGCTCCCGCCTCTCCTGGGACGTAGCCCAGGCCTGCCCTTCAGCCCGGGGTCAGCACGTGGCCTGTCACCTCTGAGCCTGCCCCCCACCCCCCTGCATCAGGCCAGTGCCTGGTTGTCTCGCTCTGTGCAGCAACCCCCCCCCCCCCGTCTCGGAGCACCAGCCACGGCTCCCCTGTGGTGATTCCTCCTCCTGGTTCCGCAGGGGCCGGGCTGTACCGGGCGGTTCTCACCGGGTCTCTCAGGGCGTTGAGGTCAGAGGGAGGTTGGGCTGGATTATCCATGGCTCCCTCGCACGCGTGTCTGGTGGTCTCGGCCCAGTTAGTTCATTCTCCGGGGCTCGTGTCCTGGCTGAGGGTCGGGGGGATGCTGGAATGGACCCACTCTCTGGGGCCTGTCGTCTGGTCAGATGTCACCGGTAGTAGCCACTGTGATGGAGAGGAGGGAGGGAGCGGGAGGGGGGAAGAGGAGGGAAGGTCAGGGAAGGATGGTTGAGCGCCCTCCTGGGGGTGACAGCCGGTCCCTGCAGAGTGAGGCTGGAGAGAGGCCGGGAGCCGGGCAGGGGGAGGGGGGCACCGCACCGGGAGGAGTGGCCAGGGCCCGCCAAGCCCAGAAGGCACTGGGGTCCGCACGGCTGGGCGACACCTTCAGTGCGTGCCTCTCTCTAGAGTCCCCGCTGAGGCCCTGCCTCGGGCTGGTGGCCTGCACCTCCGCGTGCGCACGCAGTGGCTCCTGCAGGCGGACTGGGGCTGGGAGACCGATGGTGCCCGTGGCTGTGCCGGGTGGCTGGGTGGGTGCCAGCCGCTCCCCGGGGCACCGTGCCCTCTGGGTGCCAGCCGGCTCTGCTCTGACACTCAGGAGCTGTGGCAGTGAGCACACACGGGCGTGGCGGCTCTGGGGCCCGTGGCCAGCTGCCGGGTCCCTCTGCAGGAGGAGAGCCGGGAGTGAGTTTGGCTCCAGCTGCCATCTCTGCATCCTGTGCATCCCGGTGTGGCCCCTGTGCCCTCTTGGTAGTGCCATCGTCTCGGGCGGTTTTGGGAGGAATGGCTACGGTCAGCCGTGTGCTGTTAGCGTGTAACAACTGGCCCTGCTGGGCATGGAGGGCGCCTGGACTTGGACATGGGACGGGTGTCCCGGAGTTCAGGGTCCTATCTTCCTGGCGGCCTCGATGGACTTGGGCCAGTCTTCCCAGCCTCCACCCTTTGGCCCGTGGACACCGAGGCTTGGCCCGTGGGACAGGCGTGGTCCTCGGCTGGTCTCGGGAGCACCAGGTATGTGTCCCTGGCAGCCACTGCTGCATGTGGTGTGTGTGTGTGTGTGTGTGTGTGTGTGTGTGTGCACTGCCTTGGAGGAGGCAGTCCTGGGCTGGGAGTAGAGAAAGTGTTAGTGGCCATGGGCAGGTGGCCAGTGGAAGCAGGTTTTGTACCAAGTTCCCAGGCTCTGAGTGACCCAGGTGTGTGTGTGAGGGGGGGGGGGGCAGAGGCCAAGGGAGGTCAGGGCAGCCAGGGATTGAGTGGGGTGTTCTTGGGGTCCTGGAGGAGGTGAGAGGTGGGCAGATGCGTAAGAGAGAGGGGAGCCAAACAGGGGGAGGGGGCAGAGCAGAGGCCTTCGAGGCAGTGACACCTGGGGTGCTGTTGATGGTGGGCAAGTCATTTGCTGCTCAGAGCCTCAGTTTACCCATCTGTATAGTGGGTGTGAGAGCACACCCTCACAGAGGTGGGATGAGGTAAGGCTGTGCAAAGTGTATGGCCCAGCACCTGGTCTACAGTGAGAGCTCCGTGGATAGAGATCTGCTCCCTCTTCCTCACGCTCCTCTCTGCACAGGGCCAGGGAATAGCCTGTGTGTGAGATTCCGGGTGCTCTTCCGGCCCCGGGAGAGGCATTGCCGGTGGCCTCCCAGGACCAGCCTGTCTCCTCCCAGAGCGGGAAGGTGGTGATGTGTCCTGGGTCCGCTGCCCACGCCCTCCCAGGCGCTGCAGACGCTGGCTCACTGGGGCCGGGACAAAGCCCCATTGTGGAGGGTGCTCACACACATGTCTGAAGTGTGTGAACCCGCCGCCCCGGCCCACGGAGGGCGGGCTTCCTTCTGCCTGCCGCTGTTCCCACAGAGCCGGGGAGGTCACCGGGGCGAGGCTGCCCCGGGCGCCTTTTGTGGGCATGGCCTATGAGCAGGCTCTGCTGAGAGGGACCAGCTTTTCTGCGTCTCTGCTGTGGTCTGGTGCAGCTGCGGACTCAGGCGAGAGCGAGCAAGGTGTCTGGAGGGAAGGGTGCCTGGGTTTTGCTCAGTGTCAGGGTGGGAAGCCGAGCCCCAGGGTTTCCTTTGGAAAGGAGGAGGGGCCTAACTGGAGGGTGCTGCATGATTGGCAGCAGAGGAGCAGACCACAATCACTGCTCCAGGCCATGCTGATTGGTTGAGATCCCTTGGGGCCAGGCTCGGTGGCTGCACATAACAGACAGATCTGTGCTCTCAGGGAGCTTGTGCCAGCACAGACTTCCAGAAGGGCTCCTCTGGCATTTATTGGCTTCCAATTCTATGGAATGATTCTGACATCTATCCAACAGAGACTGAGCCTGCGAGATAGTCATCCATCCATCCATCCATCCATCCAACAAACATCTACCATTCATTCATCCATCCAACAAATATCGATTGATCCATCCATCCATCCAACAAACATCCATCCATCCATCCATCCATCCAACAAACATCCATCTATCCATTCATCCATCCAATATCCATCCATCCTTCCATTCATCCATCTAACACATCCATCCATCTATTCAACAAACATTCATCCATCCATCTATCCAACAAACATTTATCCATCCATTCATTCAACAAATATTCATCCATCCATCTATGCATCTATTCATCCAACAAACATCCATCCATCCACCCATCTAGCCAACATTTATCCATCCATTCATCCATCCATACATTTATCCAACAAACGTTCATCCATCCAACAAACATCTATTCATTCATCCAAAAAAACACCCATCCATCTATTCATCCAACAAACATCCATCCATCCACCCATCTAGCCAACATTTATCCATCCATTCATCCATCCATACATTTATCCAACAAACGTTCATCCATCCAACAAACATCTATTCATTCATCCAAAAAAACACCCATCCATCTATTCATCCAACAAACATCCGTCCATCCATTCATCCAACAAACATCCATCCATTCATCCAACAAACATCCATCCAACATCCATCCATCCATCCATCCATCCATCCATCCAACAAATACCCATCCATTCATTCATCCAACAAACATCCATCCACCCAACAAACATTCATTGAGCAGCATCTCCCATGTGCCACACCCTTTATTAACAATTGAGACATCTTAGCTCTGATTGCCTAGAGGCAAGGACTCCACACATGTTAAGGGATTTATTAAGGAAGCATTCCCACAAGAAACCAGTAAGAGGTGGGGATAAGGAGGGGGTAAGAAAAGGCAGGGGAAGAAGGTGAGAGAGGGCGGGACATCCGGCCAACACCCCGTCTCCGCCTCATCCCACAGGGGAGCTCTGGAGCACAAAGAGCACCTTTGATCTCCTCTGACCGGAGGCCAAGGAACTGGGCCGGGCACTGGCTAAGGACTTCCCAGGGGCATAACCTCCTGGCAGGCTGGCTCTCTGAGTGCAGCTCAGGCAGCGCAGGTAGCCCAGCCTTGACCCCTACAGGAAGGCACAGGTGCAAGCAGGCAGGGACAACCGTGATGGAGCAGGAGAGGGTGCCCGCAGACATGCGAAGAGGATCTCAGGGACCTGGGGTGATAAAGGGTGAAAAGACCCACGATCCCCTGACGGAGGGACAGGTCAACAGACCTGGAAAATGTGAAAACCCCAGATCTGTTACACACACACACACACACACACACACACACACACCTACGTCTGTTGCTCCTAAAACCCGTGTTTGTTTTTTTCTAGATCATCATTTTTCCATCCAAGGTCGTGGCTTCCTAGGATCAGAAGATCTCTGCTGGCAGCTGAGGAGGCCGAGGCCCAGCGAGGGCCCGGCTTGCTGCCGTCACACAGCGGGGGTTGGCACCTGGGCGGGTGGAGGGTTTTGGCCTCAGAGTCCCAGCCCGGACTTGCCAAGTCCCCGTTCCTGCCAACTCTTGCGTAACGGGGTTTGGGTTCTGTGAGTCCGCCGTCTGGCACCGGCCGTGTCCTAATGGGCAGGGCCTGGTGGTCACTCAGAAGACAAGAATGCGAGGACACCTGGGGGGGCGATGAGGCAGCGCTTCATCCACAATCCACCAGGGCCTCGCCCAGGGGCGGACAGGTCACCCGGGCAGGCGCGACGTTGCGAAACACATCTTGGTCGATTCAGACTCGTTAATGAATTGGCTTAACACCCGTCTCTGGGCCTCGGGTCCCTGCTCCCCGAGACTGGAGTGCAAGGTGAGATATCCCTCCAGGCCCTGCCACCCCCACCCCGTCCGTCACTCCTGGGGTGGGGCGTACCATCCCTTCCAAGAAACTTCGGGGAGAAGAGGAGTTTTTGCTCCTCGGCTTTGCCTGCGGTGCATTTCTTATCTGTGAGTAATCGGTTTTTCACAATCCACCTTTTATGTTCATTTCAGTCATGCGCCTGGCTACACCAAGGCTCTCTTAAAGGAGAAGGCTCTGTTCCTTCCCAGCCTGCTTCCTTCGGGGTCGGGGAGCTCAGCCTGGGCACCCCTCTCCACCCCGCCTACCCCCCCCCCCCCCCACCCCAAGGCTCATCCTCCCACCCACTCTCCCGTCGGGGAACCATCAGACCAAGACAACTTCTGTTCCATCTAGACCAGAAAACCAAACAGAACCAACAACCCCAATGGTTTCAAAAGCAAACGCAGCGTTAGGGACTTCCGAAGGTGCAAGGTGGAGGCCCCAGACAGCAAAGCGGGCTCCGAGTCGCGTGTGTCTGTGGTCACGGCCTCCGATCCGGGGACGCGGTCACAGTGCCGGTCGGCGGGCTGGGGGCGGGAGCCTCTTCCCGCCGCGATAGGTCTGGATGCTGATGCGTCTCTGGCGCTCACGACTCCAGTGGAATCTCCCGAGTCCTGTAGGTACCTCCGCAGGCGGGTGGGACGTTTCCCGCCCCTCCCGCCTGCTGACAGAGAGCATCCCTAAGCCTGGCCCGCGTGGCTCAGTACTTGAGTCAGGACGTCACGAGTGCATGCATTCCGGTCAGGGCACACCCCAGGTTGTGGGCTCGATCCCCAGTGTGGGGCGTGCAGGAGGCAGCCCATCAATGATTCTCTCTCTCTCTTTCCCTCTCCCTTCCTCTCTCTGAAATCAATAAAAACATATATTAAAAAAATAAAACAAAAAGGAAGTATTCCTTAAGCCAGGAGAAATGAACCACTGCTAGAACACCCTACAGGAATTATATATATATATATATATATATATATATATATATATATATATGGTTGCAATTCATTAGTGAGTGGTGGTTAAATTAAAAA
Organism: Vespertilio murinus; assembly: GCA_963924515.1. Lineage (NCBI taxonomy): Eukaryota > Metazoa > Chordata > Mammalia > Chiroptera > Vespertilionidae > Vespertilio > Vespertilio murinus. The sequence goes on from OZ004704.1 coordinate 213,789,291, forward strand.
AAAGTTTCTTGGTTTTGTTTTTTTTACAGATAGGAAGGGAGAAAGATAGAGAGTTAGAAACATCATTGATGAGGGAGAAACATCAACCAGCTGCCTCCTGTACACCCCCTACTGGGGATGTGCCCGAAACCAAGGTACATGCCCCTGACCAGAATGGAACCTGGGACCCTCCAGTCCGCAGGCCGACGCTCTATCCACTGAGCCACCCCAGCTAGCGCGTTGGTTCACTTTTGACCGTTGCTATTTTGAGGTTTGCAGGAGACAAGGCTCAGGGTAGAGAAGGACTGGTCCAAGGTCGCAGAGCTGGCAGGCGACAGAGCCTGGGGCAGGAACCTGTCCGACGCCCCTCCGTGTCCCTCGCCGGGGCAGTCAGCGCCTCCCAGGAGGTCTCAGAAGGAGTCCACTCACAGAGGAGAGGTCTCTGTCACACCCGCCCCTCCTCTCCCGGTCCTCCCACGACAGCGCGTACACTGCTCTTCACCCCAGTCGTCCAACATTCGTTATTTTGCTTGTTTTGAAGCTGTCCTAGCGGTGGCCGGGCCTTAGCCAGCGCGAGTGCACAGCGTGTCTCTGCTTGGACCCCAGCCCTCGAAGAGAGGGCAGCTGGCCCCCCAGACCCACCCTGCAGGGGCGTTTGGGCACCTTGCGCTCCTGGTAAGTGGGTAAGTGACGGTTGTGCAGACTGCGGGCAGAGAGCCGAGCGGTCCGGCTGAGCGGCAGCGGCGGGGCCGGGAGCCGGCGGGCGCTGATTGACGGGCGCGGGGGTGCAGGGCCCGGCGGGGGCTGGCTGACAGGGACGGCGGCTGACGTCTTGTTGTGATCCGTGTTGTCACTTTTTCATCACTGATTAGAATTAAAAATCCGCCCGGCAGATCCATTGTGAAAATCCCCCTTCGCGGGCATCGACGGGTGCAAATTATTTTGTCAATCGCCTGGCAATCAGCGCGGGGACCGACAGGAGACGGGCTCCGGCCCACGCGGCGTCCTCGTCCCCCTCGCGCCCGCGCCGGCGACTTCGCACAGCAAAGTTTCCAAAGGCGTGGGCAGCGCCTTGGCAGCGCTTTTGTAAAAAAAGAAAAAAAGAAAAAGGGAGAGATTGGGTGCGCCCCTCCCCCGGGGGGAGCTGAGGGGGGGTGTGCGGTGGGGAGCCGGCCTGAGCTCGGTAATTGTCTGATGCTGTGTAATGACGGGTGGATAATCGCAATAAAAGCCTTTATGAGGATGGAGGCCTGTGTGGAGGGTGGAAGCGTACGTGGTCCAAACACGGCGAGGCAGGAGAGGAATCCGGCTCACCCGCAGACTGGGCTGGCGGCAACCCCACGGCCATCCACCAGGAGGTCACTGGTTCGATTCCTGGCCATGGTCTCCGAGCGCAGACCGGACACGGGGCGTGAGGGAGGGAGGCCGGGGAGGGGACAGGGGGGTGCAGGGAGCTGCGCACGGAGCTCTGAGCGCGGGAAGACCCGGATTCGGAGGGGCTTAGCCCGGGGCTGTGTGGCCCTGGGCAGGCCAGCTGCCCTCTCTGTGCTCTTCTCCTCCTCTGCCCGGTGAAGCGGTGGATCCCTCAGCTCCTTCCAGCCGTCTCTCCCCTCCCCGCCCTGCAGCCACGCTCCTTCACGTGGCGCCTGGAAGCCAGCGGGGCATTCAAAGACGCTGGGAGTCGGCTCCTAGGCGGAGCGTGTGCCTGGCCTGGAGCTGGGAGCGCTGAGGGTGGTCCTGCTGGGCCACAAAGCGGCTCTGGGTCTTGAGAAACGCGCTCACGTCTGAGCCTCCGTCTCCTGAGTCTTGATGATGACGCAAAGGAGCGCCCCGTTGGCTGGGGGTCCCAGCAGCGCCCGGTTCTGACCCTTCCAGCACCTCGTCCGAGGAAACAGAGGTCCGTGTCCGGGGGCGAGGGCTCACCCCCTCTTGGTTCTCAGACACGTGGGCCCACGGAGCTGGGAACAGCACTTCTAGTTCCTCCTGGAGCTGCGGCCTGGCCTTCACTGAAAGGGTTTCACTCTGGCCCTGGCCGGTGTGGCTCCGCTGGGTGAGCATCGTCCCATCCACCAGGCGGTCACTGGTTCCATTCCTGGGCAGGGCTGCCGACCAATGTCTCACATCGATGTTTCTCTCTCTCTCTCTCTCTCTCTCTCTCTCTCTCTCCCTCTCCCTTCCTTTCTCTCTAAAATCAATAAAGATTTCTCATTATATTTGGGGTTGTGTATCATTCATACACTGCATTTCCTCCTTCCTTTCTTCTAAAAACCTAAAGGTTTCCATTCTCCCAGGAAACCCAAAGGCAGAGTGTAGTGTTGGAGGGACGCGGGGCCACCGTTAAGGAAGATCGACATGCTTTCTGTCTTCCTGTGGGTGTGTGACGCCGCCTGAGCCCTGAGCCCGCCACAGCGGGAGAGGGAAAGATCGTGTGGGCGTTGGAAACCAGGAGGTTCGGCCTCCCAGGCCCCAGTCCCTTTCTAACGGGATCGGGGTGTCTGTGTCTCCTCACACACAGTGGGCACGTGCGCCTCCCGTAGAGGGCAGGATGTCAGCAGATCCAAACACAGAACGCAGCTGACCCCCCTCGCCCCACACATGGCGGGGTGGGGGTGGGGGAGGGGGCTGAGGGGAGCAAAGGCTTGTGGGTATTTGAATGCTCACAACCACCAGACCTTTAACGATCCCGCAATTTTCTGTTTGGGAAAACGGCTCATTCCGTTTTACAGGACGACTCCCCAAACCTATATTTTGTGGATATTTTGCTAATGCGCCAGCCCGAAGCTGGCAAGATGGGCGTGCGTGCCTACGCCACCTCCCCAGACTCGTGCTCCTGCACCAGGGGGGATGTGGGAGCCACAGGCCGGCTCTCCTGCTCCCGTCTCCGTGAGGCTGACGAGACGAGGCGTGTGGGTGCCGTCCCTGTGCATGTCCGCCCCCGGCCGAGGGACCGTCGTGGTTGAATGGTAACTCCCCTGCGTGTGCCGGATCCCCGGTTCTGGTTCCGGCTTATGGAGCCGGGCCGGGGTGGTCAGGGGCAGGGACACCAGCCTGGAGCCTGGGGCCTGGGCATGTCCTGGCTTCACCGTTTATTAATATATATATATATATATATATATATATATATATATATATATATACTTTTTACTTCAGAGAGGAAGAGAGAGGGAGAGAGAGAAACATCAATGATGAGAGAGAATCACGGACCGGCTGCCTCTTGCACACCCCCCACCGGGGATGGAGCCCACAACTAGCGCCTGTGCCTTGACTGGGAATCGAACAGTGACCTCTTGGTTTATAGGTCTACGCTGGCTGGGCCTAGCTCAGCCGTGGGCGGACTACGGCAGCGGGCCGGATCTGGCCCCTTCGGCTGTTCTATCCGGCCCGAGGAGCTGAAAGAGCGGAGGGTTCTCTTGCTCCCCCCTCTGCTCCTTCACCAGCAGCCCAAGATGAGAGTGCCAGCATGGTCAGGTTGCTTTTGTTCCGGCCCTCCGGTCCAGTTTAAGAACCCATGGTGGCCCTCGAGTCAAAAAGGTTGCCCACCCCTGGCCTACCTTTACCCCTTATTTAACTGTGGGTGGCAGGTCACGTTGCCGCTCGGAGCCTCAGTTTCCCCATCTGTAGAATGGGGTGTAAAGCAGCCGAAGCAGCAGGAGTGCACACACAGGTGAGGGGGAGGCGTTGGGAGGAGGCGCCGGCGCAGCCTGGCCGTGGGGCCCTCTCACAGGGGCCGGACCCGCCATCGGCCCCTCAAGGAGCCGGGCACACGCCTCCGAGGAGAGCGAGGCCCCTGTCACACCCCGGCCGGGGCGCCGTGTCCTGAAGCGCTCTCTCTCTGTCTCTCTGGGGCTGACACACGCTGGCCGTGGGCGGTGTTCCGGCTGCCAGACATGTGGTGGATGGTAACAGCCCACTCCCACCTGCTCGGTACGTTTCATGCTTCTGCCTGACAGGCCCGGGCGTGGGGGTCCTGGGTCCCACCATCCCGGAGCAGCCCACGCTGCTGCTGTGCTTGGCACAGAAGGTGCCGGGGGCCTGGCCAGGCGGGAGGCCCTTGCCTCTGCCAGCGACCACTGCCCTAGGAGCCTCGTTCTCTTGTGTTTTGGAGGTATCCGTTCTGAGTAGTTTCTACTTGCCTCCACTGGAGGTGGTCAGCATTGGACGAATTTTAAAATGGTTTTGTAGCTGGAGGTTCCTGGGTGGGCCGGGCTGCAGGGCTTGTGGCTTGTGCTGAGGCTCAGAGACACACACTGCCTCCCTGAAGACCATGGTCACGTCTCTTCTCCAAGTCCCAGCTGCTAACATCCAGCCCCAAGGCCCGGGACTCGTCTGTCTTCTGCTTCTACCGGCTACAATGGCCGAGTTTTATCTTCACTTGGAGCTCCTGGAGATTTCCCCTGCCTTGCTTTTGAACTTGACTTTGTATTCAAGTAGCGTGTTGTTCCACTGTAGCCAACACTTGTATTTGCTTGGACTGGGGGCTGGGTGGTGCGGATGGTCTTTCAGTGTCTGCTCGGTCCACCCTACCGACTGGACATCTGAGGGTCAAGAGTTGTTATTCGTATGGACATGTTTATGATCACGAAAGGAGCTGTGGAAGTCACCGGAAATAAGACATTGTGAGTAGATCTGCCTTATAAACTTGAAAGCTCTCCATCCGTGGAAGGAATGAGGTACTCAACTTCCGTTCCTAAAGGATGAACTGTAAACACACCGTGTGTGCATTGCACTTACCAAGAGAGCTGCCGGCATTTGCCATGTCTGCCTTGTCACCTTCCTCTCAGTGTCCAAGGTCATTGATGTCACCTCCATCTGGCCAAACCCTTTTCCCTCAGACTCATCCTGTGGAATGCTCCAGGACACTGCACTGGCCCGGCTCCTTCCCACCTCACCTGCCACTGTTCTCGCCTCCTTTATCCAGCTTCTAAAGGTCGGGCGTCTCAGGCTCTCTTCCCATTCCTGGGCACCATCTGGCCCATGGCCCCACCTCCAAGCTCTAGCCTGAAATTAATTAATATGCTTCTCTTCCTTCTCATTGCTGCCATGATATTTCTGCACCCTTTGCTAGACTGAGAAATTCTTTTCACTGGCTTCCTTGTATTCCTAGTTATCTTACCACCAGAGGCCCAGTGCATGAAATTCGTGCACAGTTAGGGTCTCTAGTGGCTTCTGGCTGCTAGCCGGTCCCCCCGCCCCCCGATGCCTTCCAGGGCCTCCCTTCGCACCTGCCTTGTCCTGGTACCACCTGCTCACCGGCTCCACCTCCCACTGTGGTCCTGCTCTCCTTGGGGCCCATTGGGGCCAGTAGCATCTCCCCTACTGTCCGCTGCCAGCTCCATGTCACCAATGCCTGCCATGTTCCATGCCACCCCCTGGCGGTCAGTGCACATCTTACTCCAGGTTGGTCAAACTCCCTGGAACAATTTGCATATTAGCCTTTTATTATATAGGATTATCCTATCTCCATCTAGCAGAGCCGGAACACAAATCAATCCTGTATTTCCACTGCTTCTAACCCGCCCACGGTTTCCTGTTGAACCTCAATTGGAGGCCAATGCAACCCTTAATACGACCTTCAAGTCATCCCTTGATCTGGCCCCTGTGTTCCCCCGAAGCCTCATCTCCTCCACGCTCTGCTCACTCACGTGCTCTAGCTCGGCCTCCCCATTCCGTCCCAGGGCCTTTGCACATCCTGAAACTTGTTTCTGGAGCACTTTGCTCCTGGCCATCTCTCCATGGCTTCCTCCTTCATGTCACTCAGCCCTGGTTCCAGTGCCAGCTCCTCAGAGCGACCGTCACTGACTACACGTCCTAAAGGAGCACTCCTCCCAGTCACTCTCCATTCTGTTACCCTGCTCGCTCCTCAACTCCCAAAGACCTCATTCTTGTCTCCACTCATGATGGTCTCTCCCCAAGGAGGATGAGAGCTCAGCCAGGGACCAGGCTGCCCTGTTTACTCTGGACTTTCCAGCGATGAGAACAATGCCCGGCACTTAGTAGGCACTCAACAATTATTCCTTGAGGGACTGGACCAGTGGTTGGCAAACTCATTAGTCCACAGAGCCAAATATCAACAGTACAACGATTGAGATTTCTTTTGTGAGCCAAATTTTTTAAACATAAATTTCCTAATGCCACTTCTTCCAAACAGACTCACCCAGGCCGTGGTATTTTGTGGAAGAGCCACACTCAAGGGGCCAAAGAGCCGCAGTTTGCTGACCATGGGACTGGGCAATCCACTTTATGCTTTACAAATATTCTCTTTCAAGTCGTTCAACAACCCCCCTGAGTGCAGCTTACTGTGCCCATTATAGAGATGGGACAACTGAGGGTGCCTGAGATTCTCCAGACTCCCACAGTGCTGTGCCTGCGATGGGGCAGGGCCAGGGTGTTCGGTTTCCCCGGCTGGGCCTGAGGGCCTCGCTCCTTCCCTTGTATCAGGTTACTTCTTCTGAGCGGGTTTGGGACTTGAGTTGTGGAGTGGGGAGCCTCCTTTGTGTGAGGACAAAACCTTTTCCCGACGCCACAAAGAGCATCCGGGTCCCCCAGCCCCAGCCCCGATGGCATGCTTGCTTCAGAATGCCCACACAACAGTTGGCACTATGCGGGCGCATTTTTTTTTAAACCAACCCTGTGCTGGAGTCTTTCAACCCATAAAAAGACCAGTGTGAAACCACAGAACTTCTAGGTTTCTTGCACTCCTAAAACTAAAGGAAAAAGCTGGGGGGGGGGGCAGGATTATTGGAACCACATTTCGCAAACGCGAGCTTCTCCCCTCGGCGGCGGGCGGAGGCAGCTGGGGCCAAGCTGCCGCACGCTGCACATTTTTATGGGCCGAGCTGTGACCCTCTGCAGACAGCTGCCTGCCCTGGGATTGCGGGCAGGGCCCGGGCCCCGGGCCGGAGCAGGCCTCACAGCAATGTCCCGTCCCCCCCTCACCCCCCCCCGCCACAAAACACAGAGCGCCGTCCATCCGGCATGGGGATGTAACCCGTCCCCCGGCCTCACTTGCTCCGCAAAGAATCCCCTTGTCCTCTCATTCACGGAAGACTGGAGGTTGGGGGAGTTGGCACGAACCATGTGTTGGGCCACTGAGTGAGGCCCCGGGAGAGGGGCCTGCGTCGGGCCGTCCTTGTGCCTGTAAACAGGGCGGCGTCAGGCAAAGGGATGTCCGGTCTGAAGGACTCAGGTTCGAACCCCTCAGTGTGGCCCTGGGCCAGTGCCTCCATGTGGCCCGTCCTCCGTTTCCTCATCTGTAGGACGGGGCCCTGTACCTGCCGGGTAGGCTGGGCATGATGATGAAACCAGGCAGTGTGCATGGGAGAGAGCATAGCACGGTGGGTGAAAAGCCTGGATTCGAGCGAGACCTGAGTTCGAATCCCAGCGCCCGCCGCGTGATCATGGGCCAAGCTTAGACGAAATGTCGCTCCGTCTCAGGCCACCAACTGCACCGGGGTTTGCAGAGGCTTAAGGGAGCTGACACGTACAAAGGGCCTGGCTCCTAGTCCTCGAGGAACAGGTACCATTTAAAAAATATATATGTATTTTATTGATGTTTTACAGAGAGGAAGGGAGAGAGCTAGAGAGCTAGAAACGTCAATGAGAGAGAAACATCGACCAGCTGCCTTCTTGCACACCCCCTACTGGGGATGTGCCTGCAGCCAAGGTACATGCCCTTGACCAGAATCAAACCCGGGACCTTTCAGTCCGCAGGCCGACATTCTATCCACTGAGCCAAACCGGTTTCGGCAACAGGTACCATCTTTGTCTTATTCCCCACAGCCAGTCTGCAGGAGGCTGCCTGACGCTGAGCGTGTCCTGAGTGGCAAGCTTTAATCTCGTCAGCACGTTCTCAGGCTGTTTGGCTACCTCCAACATTTTTTTGAGGTTGATAATTACGGCGAGGTTTTTTTTTTTTTTTTTTTTTTTTTTTTTTTTTTTTTTGTGTGTGTGTGTGTGTGTGTGTGTGTGTGTGGTGCGCGAGCTGCACTTGAACGTAGAGAAATTGGGGGGGGGGGGGAAAGAGAAAATTCTTTGTTCAGAACGTATTTCCAGGAAGGTGTGGGCCAAGCTGAGGCAGCTCCTGCGGTTACGTTCCGAAGGCAGGAGGATTTGGTGGGCTCTGGGGCACTTCAACGCTGTCCAGAAATTCTTTTGGTAAATAATAATAATAGGAAATAGCCTTTGGAAATAATAGGGGGGATTTGGCAAATACCTTTCTCTCGGGGCCTCCCAGAGCCTCCCACATAATTTTAGGGCTTTAGCGATTTTCTTGAAAGCGTCCGGCTTTCTTCCCTGCCTCAGCCAGAGGCATGCGCATAGGAACTGTGGGCTTCGGAGCTGGACCCGGTCCTAGCCCCGCAGCTGTGCCGGGAGGAGAAACTGAGGCCTGGGGAGGCGCCGGTGCAGCTGGCGGGGAGAACCAGGGTGCCAGGGCGGGACGCCAGTCACCAGCTCAGAGCTCTTCCCGCGGGCCCTCCCTGTCAAGATGGCACAGTGGGTGGTGGGCGCCAGGCTCACAGGTGCTCCCTTCGTCTGTGAGCCCTTTTCCCCTGTGAGGTCTGACCCAGAGGGGCAGCAGGGGGGGGCCGTGCCCTTCTCTCTCCCCCGGGCTCCTGTCTGGGTGTGTGAGACAGGCGGGGGCCCTCCTGGCTCTGAGTCAGGCAGGCTGCTCCAGTGACAGCTGTGACCTTGGGCGATTCGGCCCAGCAGGCGGGGCCTCTCTGCCTTCCCTTTAAGAGGCAATGGTCGATTCCAGTCAAGGGCATGTACCTTGGTTGCGGGCACATCCCCGGTGGGGGTGTGTGCAGGAGGCAGTTGATCAATGTTACTCTCTCATCGATGTTTCTAGCTCTCTATTCCTCTCCCTTCCTTTCTGTAAAAAATCTATCTATCTATCTATCTATCTATCTATCTATTATCTATCTATTATCTATCTATCTATCTATCTATCTATCTATCTATCTATCATCTGCAATGGCTGATAGTTATGTGGGTGGGGTCTAATTTAGAATGAAAGCCCATTACCATGTTGGCCACCCCCAGGCCTGGTCTGCCAGTTCCTGCACACAGGCTGGTGTTGCCTCTCCACTTCAGGAGACGGATCTTGTCATGAGGGACCTCACAAGGAAAAAACCAGGGCAGCCAATCAGTGCCATCGCCCCAGACATGTGTGTCTGTCAGGGCGAGGCAGGCCATGATGTGTAACAAACAGCCCCCACAGGCGGTGGCTGACATATAGTGAAAACGGAATTCTGGCTCTTGCTGCGCGCCCAGCGCTGGTCAGCAGGCGGGCTCTGTCAGTCACAGTCACTCGGCGAGGCAGGCTGGCACCGACTCGCGTGGACGCGGGCCTTCGTTCCCACGCAGGCGGCAACTAGGGACAATGGTGCAGCCCAGGAGATGCGTGGGGTTTCTCTTCCCAGGCACCGGAAGTGCCACTTGCTACTTCCGCTCCCATTTTACTGGCCAAAGCTAGGCGTGTGGCCGCACCTCACTCCAGGGAGGCGAGGGCTGCTGTCTCTGGTGCCTGGGAAGAGAATGGGGCATCTGCGAGCCTCAGTTTCCCCATCTGCAAATGCAAGAGGATGGGCTGACCTTCCCGCTCCGGCTGTGACAGCGGAGGTTGGGGGGCTGTGCCTCCCAGCACCACGGGATCAGGGCCACCCACATCCACGCTGGAGAGCGTGGGTGCAGGCTTGGGGGCAGCCAGGGCTAAGAACTGATCCCAGTGCTTGGTTCCCGGAGGGAGGCTGATTTTGGGGCCTCCTGTCCCTTCTGCTCCTGACTCCCGGCGGACGTGTTTTCAAGGTCTCGGTCATTCCCTAGTTTCTCCTTGGAGTGGCGTCCGCTGGTGCAGGGCGGCGGTGTGGAAGGGGTTCCAGAAGGGAAGGGGAGCCGCGACCCTTCCGTGAGGAATTATGGGAGGGGGGCCCGGAACCCCGCTCCCAGCCCATTTCCCACTGTCATGTCCCACGGCATTATCATCCCCCACTAGGGATCGAGCCTGCAACTGGGGCCTGTGCCCTGACTGGGAATCACACTGTGACCTCCTGGTTCATAGGTCGATGCCCTGCCCCTGAGCCACACCAGCCGGGCAGAACCGCCTTCCTTCTTGAGGCTGAGAACGTTCCATGGTGCGGGTAGGCCACCATTTGCTTACACGCTCATCCGCTGATGGATACGTGGGCGGCTCCCCCCTTTCGGCTACTGTGAGGAATGCTGCCATGGACACGGGGGTACAGCTAGCTACCTATTCGGGTCCCTGCTCTCGGTTCTTCTGGGGGTGTACCCAGCGGTGGAATGGCTGGATCATATGATAATTAATTAAAAAAAAATGTCGAGAAATCGCTGCTATCCTGTGAGAACTGCATTTGAAAGCCCCCCGTCTCATTAGCGGGGATTTGTAAGTCAGAGGATGAAAGGTAAGGGGAAAAGAGAGATCCCCCCCGTTGGGGGCTGACACGGCAGCCCTGTCAGGAGAAGGAATGTATTTTGACTAGCGAGCCGAGCGAGCATAATCCAGGTGCCGGGCAGGAGGGAGGGGGCGGCCGGCCGACGGGAGCCTCCCGCCCGGATGCCCGGCCGGCGGGCAGCACGGGCAGTCGGCTTCCCGGCGTCGACGACGGCACGCTGTTACCGGGGTGGAATGCGGGACGCCGTGTGTGTGTGTGTGTGTGTGTGTGTGTGTGTGTGTGTGTGTGTGTGTCGGTCGGTGGCGGCAATCTGTAATTAACTTGCTCAGGGACGCGGGAAGGGCAGGGCTCTTCCGGGGATGGCTGGAGCGATGCTCCCGGCGCCTCCCAGGAGGGGCGAGGGCACCTGGGCACAGCGGGCCGCTGGCCCTCATTAGCGGTGCTGTTCCGATGCGGCCTCTACCAGGAGGCCGCAGGACTCCCGGCTGGAGGGGAGGCTGGCTCCGGTGAGGACCAGCCTGGGCATAGATGGGGCGGGGAGGGCTGACCCCAAAGATCAGGGGCGCCCAGGCATGGCTGGCCTGCTCTGCAGACCCACTTTTCTTCCCGGTCCCCTGGGGGGGGTGGGGGTGGGGGGAGCTTGCATGCCAGGGTCAGGGCCCAAAGAGAGCGGGCCCACCCCCTCCAAGGGTTAAGCAGCCTTCGGAGTGTCGGCAGGAAAAGGAAACCGTGGCGCTTTCTGACCACGGGCCGCCTGCAGCCCGGCCTCCCAAGCCCTGGGCGGGATTGGCGTCGGCATGTCCCCGCTGGAATGTCTGGGCTGCAGCCGGGGCTCGCTCTAAATGAGAAACAGCCTGGCAGGCCTCGGCCAGCTCCTCGTGCGGTCTGGGCAGGGCCGCTTGGCACGGCCCCCGCGAGGACACACTGGCTGAGCCTGGCAGACCTCCCACCGGCATGGGAGGCGTGGGGGGCCGGCGGCCGGTGCGAGGAGCCAGCTCCTGCACGCAGGGAGGAGGCAGGCCACTGCCCCGCAGGCCCTGGGCCCCCCCGTCTGCTCCTGCCCCGCCCCGCCCCGCCCCGCCCCACCCCGCCTGCAATCTTGGAAACAAGGAGGTTCGAAGAGCCTAAGTTTTCTCACATTGGAAAGGGGAGCCAGGACACCCTCCGGGTTGGTTCTGAGGGCCCAGAGCGGGGGGACATCAGTGACACCTCATAGATTTTAATGCCCGGAAAGATCTCAGAGACCGGCCCCACAGTCCGGCTTTTGAGCCTTAGAAATGGGGGTTCAGAGAGATTTGGGAATTTATTTACCCGGGGTCACACAGCAAGGTCTGGGCAAATAAGTCTGTATAAGAACAAGTGATTCTCGCCGAAACCGGTTTGGCCCAGTGGATAGAGTGTCGGCCTGCGGACTGAAAGGTCCCGGGTTCGATTCCGGTTAAGGGCGTGTACATTGGTTGCGGGCACATCCCCAGTAGGAGGTATGTAGGAGGCAGCTGATCAGCTGATCGATGTCTCTCTCTCATCGATGTTTCTAACTCTGTGTCCTTCTTTCTTCCTCTCTGTAAAAAAAATCAATACAAATATATTAAAAAAAAAAAAAAAAAAAGAACAAGTGATTCTCCACATCAGCGGTTCCCTGGGCGAGCGGGCTGTGACAGCCTGGCTCCCCTCTCCTCCCAGCCCGGGCGTGGAGAGCAGCGATCCCCTGAACTTCTGGTACTTTCTCCAATCCCGCAGGGTGAGGAGTAGAGGGTGACCCTGGGGGTCTGTGAAATTTGTGGTGGCTGCCACCATGGCCCCCTACACACGGCTCTCCCACCTTCCCATGCGGTGAATGGTATCAGTCGGTGGTCACTGGTGCCAGGTCAGTGCCAGCAGGAATCCCCGATTTGGGGTGGAGTGAAGGAGGACACTTATTCGGCGCCAACAGCTGGGTTGTGGTAAAGCATGGCCGGGAGGCTGTGGGGCAGTCCTGGGGCCGGGGCCACTGGCTGGGCAGCTCTGCTCTGCTCTGCTCCTGCCAGGACGCTCCCCTCTGCTCCGGGGAGACCGGGTCCAGTTCGGCCGGAGAAAGCAGTCTTGGGTGGAAAGGGGAACATGGACGCCTCCACAGGAGAGTAGCTGATTTGTGTAGACAGAAGTCCCTGCCCTGGTCCCTGACTGGCCCCTCCTCATGCAAACGAGGACTCCAAATCCTCACAGTTTGATTGGCTCAAAGGGCATTGTCCTGATTGGCCCGGATGGCGCCCCCGTGATTGCTTGGTGAAGAAGCAAATGAGGGATAGAGCGGAGTGCGGCTCTGATTGGACGGGAAAGCCTGGCCTGTGGGTGGACATAGGACGCCAGGGGCTCCTTTCTAAGGGCTGCCTCAGCGGGCAGTTCCGTGCGGCTTCTCCCCGAGTGCAGGCTGCGGGGGGGCCCCCGTGTGGAAACGCTGCTGGGTTTTGTTTGTTTGCTTGTTTGTTTACTTTGAGCTCAGTTAGCCACCACGAGCCCTTTGCAGTGGGGGGTCTTCTTTCTCAGGGTCCGCAACCACTGATGCCCACAATACCGTTGATGGAAGGTCCAGGAAAGACGTAGCTCCTCCCTGGCATCCTCCCAGCAGCCCTCCAGGCTCTGCTGTCAGCCCTGCTTTATGGAGTCAGGGGCCAGAGAGGGTCAGGGGCCCCCGGAGGCCCCTCAGCGGGAAAAGGCCGGGCTGGGGTCAGACACCACTGCCCTGGAGCTGTGGGAGGCTGCCTGCTCTAGGCTGGCTACAGAAGGGCCTAGAACAGCCGTGGGCAAACTATGGCCCTCGGGCCGGATTCGGCTCGTTTGGCTGTTCTATCCGGCCCGCGGAGCCGGAAGAGTGGAGGGCTCTCTTGCTCTCCTCTCCGCTCCTTCACCAGCAGCCCAAGATGAGAGTGCCAGCATGGTCAGGTTGCCTTTGCTCTCTGGTCCAGTTTAAGAACCCATTGTGGCCCTTGAGTCAAAAAGTTTGCCCACCCCTGGCCTAGAATATGCGTCCAGGCCTAAGCCCGGACCCTTTTCCTATGGGAAGGAATGGCACATCGGGTCACTGTCCAGCCCGTGGCCTTGACCTTGCAAGTAACTCGGTCTTTGAGCCTTGGATTCTCCGCCCAAAGCTGTGGCCATTGGTGCAGAAAGGTGAATGAAGAAGAGAGAGGAGGGGAGTGGTGGTGGGGTGGGGGTGGGGGCGCCAGGCAGGGGAGTTCAGGGACCTGGTGTCTGATGGAGGTGCTTGGCTGGCGGAGGGGTCGGGCTTTGGGCTCTCCGAGGGGACCAGCCCACGTCTCCCGGGGCTGCTTTCCCGTGTGGGTGACGTGCAGATGTCCCCACTCCGGGAGCAAAGATATCAGAAAGGACACAGGAGCCTGGCAGGCTGCTGCCCGGGGGCCAGTGCCCCTCGGTGCCCCTTGGTGCCCCTCGGTGCCCAGAAGCTTTGCTCACAGTTATATAAAAAAGGACGGGGCAGCTACGCCCTCTCCCACGCTCCCGTGAGTGAACTCATCACCTCTCCTCACCTGGATCGTCCACGTCAGCGGGGCAGACATCACAACAAAGCCTCCCCTTTCAGCCGAGGAAGGCCGTCCCCCAGCCTCCCCGGAGGGCGGTGAGGTCATGAGGCCTCCCGTGTGGAGGGAGATGTTCCGATTCCTATTAGCGCTGATGAGGCCGTTTGCACCGAAGCTAATTAGGATGGCCGGCCGGGGGAGGGGGGGGTCGGGGAGGGGCGGCCGGGGGCACATTGGGGGCTTTGCTGGGCCGGACACACGGACACACGGACACACCGGCAGGACCTCTGGGCCAGGCATCGGGTCCTTTTCCACCAAAGCCCCCCATCTGCATCTGATATCAGGATACTGGATTTTTCTTTGAGGAAAGAAAGAAGTGACTTACCTGGGGAACATCCCGGGTTCGCTCCGCATGGCGCAGGCTCTCTGCTGGGCTGATGTAAGGGCTGCTGGTTCTCATGTCACCCTCTCACGCCCGGTGTCACGACGGGAGCGCTTTCTGTGCCGGGACAAATAGGAAGGCGGCGAGGAAGAGAGGTGAGCGGCTGTCCCCGCGGAGAGGGATCGGATTCCAAGAGGTGGAGGGTCCGTGGCTTCTATCTATCACCTATCTATCTATCTATCTATCTTTATTTATTTTTAAAAATATATTTTATTGATTTTCCACAGAGAGGAAGGGAGAGGGATAGAGAGCTAGAAACGTGGATGAGAGAGAAACATCGACCAGCTGCCTCCTGCACACCTCCTGCCGTGGATGTGCCCGCAACCAACATACATGCCCTTGACCGGAATCGAACCTGGGACCCTTCAGTCTGCAGGCCGACGCTCTATCCACTGAGCCAAACGGGTTTTGGTAGCCCATGGCTTCTTGACACCGTGGCCGGCCACTACGACTCACGGAGGAGCATCGTGCTGGTTGATTCTCAGAACTGACCTTGAAGCCTGGCAGGTGCACTTCTTCCCCACCTGCCCGTGCCGGACGGGGCCATGCTCTGTCACGTACAAGCCTTGGGACACGCGGCGCGGTGTGCACGCCGGGCCGCGGCTCCCGCAGGTGCTTGCTGGCCGCGGCCGGGCTCGGCTGCATGGGCGCTTCGGAGGGTCCTGTCCACGTCCCCGTGGGTGTGAGGCGTAGAAAGCGGGGGCGGTCTCCACGGTGTGACTTTGCCAGGCTGGGCGGAGGGAAAAGGGGTGCCTCTTCTGATTCTGAAACCCCTGGAGCCATGGTCTGCAAACTGTGGCTTGCACTGTTTTTTTTTTTTTTTTCTCCATCTTTGCTCCCTGTGCCCACGTCGCTGAGAGGCAGCCGGCCCTGACCTCCTCAGGCCGCATGGCTCTCCGTGGCAGGATTCCTGGCACCCGCCTCGGCGTGTCCTCTATGTCTATGGTGGGGTCCCTAGACGGCGCTGATGACGCTTTCCGTGGGACGGTGAGACGTGTACGCCGCCTGGAAGTGGTTAAATCCCGCGTCCCAGCTAACCGTCCAACAAACACAGGACACGCAGCGTAGCCATGGGACATGAAATAAGGCAGAACACAGGGAGAGAGGGAGAACAGATCGGGAACACGAAGGAATACAGCAGCAAGATGGGAGGTCTGAATCTGACGTACCAAGGACCGCATTACCTGAACATGTCAAACGTCTCCAACCTGGTGATTATTTTATAAAAAAGCAAGGAAGTGGAGCAGGAAGCCTGCATCCTGTTTCTGGGCCACGTTTCTCAGAATGGCGCCCCGTCCTCTGCGGTCTTGGCCCAGACCCTTCCCGCCAGGCCCTCCGGTGGCTTCCGCGGACAGCGAAGGGTGTTCACTGGCTCCGTGCTTCCCACCGATCGGGCCACAAGTGTCCCCCTTTCCTTTTCCTCCCTCTGAGCAGCAGTCTCATGGCCAACGGCAGAGGAACGGGGGGAAGGCCTTCTGGGGTGACGAGGTCCTTCTCGGGGTCAGGCCCTGGTGGACAGCAGGGATGCAGGGATGGCTGAGGCGTGCGTGCACACCCGCAGGGAGCTCCCAGCACCCGGGCGAGACCCGCACACGGACAGACACACAGCACAGGGCTGGCTGAGCGAGACAGCTGGGCCGGAGGGCGTGGCGGCCACAGGAGGGCCCCAGGAGGGGACGTCATGTGGCCCTGGAGGACAGGCAGGCGTGTCGGGGCAGAAGGGCACTTCCAGGAGGAACACACGCCAGTGTGTGCACCCTGGCGCCTACATTGCCAGCACCTCACTGGGGGCTGTTTTATTTTTTATTTATCTATTTTTAAAAATATATTTTATTGATTTTTTTTTTTACGGAGAGGAAGGGAGAAGGATAGTTAGAAGCATCGATGAGAGAGAGACCTTGATCAGCTGCCACCTGCACACCCCCTCACTGGGGATGTGCCCGTAAGCAAGATACATGCCCTTGACCAGAATCGAACCCGGGACCCCTCAGTCAGCAGGCAGTCACTCTATCCACTGAGCCACACCGGTTTCGCCTGGTGGTTGTAATTCGGCATCCTTCCCCAGCGTGGGGTCGGTTTTGCTCTGCCCCCAGCCCCGGCCACACCGCGGCTCCTGACGCGGCGACTACGGGATGTGTCGTTAAGGACACCGTCTCACGCTTGGCACATAAACCCCGATCAAGTTTCACCTTTTAACGAAATAAATGACTCAATTAACAAGATGAAAAACAGCGATGTGTGGCAGGCCCGCTTGGTGGCCGGGGAAAAAGCCTGGAGAAGAATTATCTCAGTGGGGTGTTAATACGGGCAGAGGCTCCGTGCTCGGTGGGCGCCCGGCTGCCAGGCTGCCAGCCTGCGGTGGGCACGGCCTGCTGACCTCTGCCGCCGAGGGGGCCGCCCACCTTCCGGGCCGGACCCGGCAGGGGCGGTGGGTTCCAGCCGAGCTTCCCACGCTGAGCCCTGCGCTGTGGAATCAGGCAGGGTCAGTGTGTGAGGGGGGAGCATACGTGTGTGTGTGTGTGTGTGTGTGTGTGTGTGTGTTTGCACGCTCATGTGTGCATCCCTGCCTCGGCCTGCCTGGCACCAACAAATCGCAGACTTTAATGAGAAGACACCCCCATGCCAAGCTTTCTGCTAACTCCTCTTTGCAGCTGCTAGGGCTGACCCGGGGGCAGGACACGGGGATCTGACTTGAGTCTTTCCTTGCTTTGGGATAACAGTGCCCACTCTGCCTCCCCTTCCTCCTCTGCGCAGAGAGAGGGCAGGGCGGGGTCTCCCGGGAGGCGGGGGCTGCGGCAGGTCCTAGAACCCAGCTGGGAAGCTAGGGTGGCACTAAGCTCTCAAGGCCTGGAGGTGATGGGGCACAGGGGCTGCGGTGCCTGCGGCCGCGCTGCCGACGGGGTCCCCACAGTTCCGAGTTCCAGCCGGTGCAGCAGCGCCACCCCCTGCGCCCGGGAGAGCCGGCCGTCCCGCCTCCGGCTGGTTATTTAGTGCGTTAATAAAGGCGCGCGTGCGCTTCCGGATCCCAGGCCCGTTTTTAATATTTGATAACTTTCAACCTAATTGGCTCCCTTTGTCATCGTGCGTGGCTTATTGTGTGCGGGCAGAGTTATGCTCCGGGAAAGGGCCCTCGGCGTCGCCCACCTGCCAGAGGGCCCGTGGCACGAACCTGGGCGAGGACCAGGGATGTTTCCAGCCCCGACGTCCTGTGTGCATGGAGCTAGCACAGTCATCGTCATGACAACGTCACGGTGGTAGCGAGCGCTGGGCCGGTGCCAGAGCCACGCCCACCTTTTACAGAGGCCCCAATGTGCAGTTAAGAGCCTCAGGTCTCCCAGGCACGGGCTGGGGCTGGTGAGTTTTGACGAAGGTGTACATTCCTGCCAACAACCTCCCCTTAAGGTAGACAGCCTTGCCACATCCCAGAAAGCACTCCATGGTTCTTTAGGGGTCTACACCCCCCCCTCACAGAGGCAACCCCAATTCTGTAGTCTTCCACTGACAATGCGTTTTTCTTCTTCCAATAGATGAGTCCTACTGTGTGCATGCTTTTTAGCTAGCTCCTTGCACACAGCCCAGGCGTGTGGGGCTCACTCACCCTGCTGCCCATGTCTGTGCCCGCTCCTTGGCATTGTGGGACAGTATCCGCCCCACAGATTCATTTGTTGGGCTGTCCCCCAGTTTTTTTTTTAATCTCACATCGATCTGCATTTAAATATTCCATACGTGTCACCCATGGAATGCACACAGCTCTTGGGCTGATGTTAAGGAGCGGAATTGCTGGGTCCTGGGATCAGCCTCTATTTCTCTTCGTAAGGAACTGGCAAACTCTTTTCCAAAACAGTTGGACCATTGAGCATCCCCGCCAGCAGTGTGGGGATGTTTCTCTGGTTTTACAGCGTTCCCACCACGTGGCCTTGGTAGTCTTTTTTTTTTTTTTTTTTTTTTGGCTTAGCCATTTCAGCCTTTCCCGAGGATGTTCAGGATTTATCGGCACGTGTAACCGGGTCCTCGGGGGAGCTCTGGGAGGCGTTTGCGCTTCTTTCTCTGCTATGTGGGTGAGGGGACCGAGTGGCACTGTGGCCATGATTGGAAGGCAGGCTGCCAAGTGTGGGAGGGTGGCCCACGTGCTCTCCGGGTGCTCCCAGGCCTGAGGTGATCTATGAGAGGGACTCGCTGTCCTGGAGCCCCTCCTGTGATGTGAGACCCTCTCCAAGCCCCAGGATCCTCTGGTTCAGAGGACACACTGTCTGTTGCTTTTGTCATCGGAACAGTTTGGTTTGACCTCTTGACTCTCAAAGGCGTGGACACTGACCAAGGGGGGGACAGGAGGTAAGGAATTAAGACACTTTCACCGATGACCATGACCCAGGCAGGCAATGTGCCAGGTGCTGCCACAGCGTTCAGGAAGTTTCTCATAGGCAGATGGGTGCTATTCCCATTTTACAGATGAGCAAACTGAGGCTCCCCTTCAGCGAGGGAGCCTCCGACTTCCATACCCTCTCCGCCTCCGAGGCATTTCCCAGAGGGAGGGCCTGGGACTGGGAGGGAAGGCAGTGGATTCTGGCCTTTTCTGCCCCACCTTGTGGAGTCCCAGCGGGAATTCCCCCCCCGGGGGGGGGAGGGAGGCCTGATAGTCCCACCGCAGGGGGAGATGCTTCACTTTGTCCAGTCCAGCTGCCCGCTCTCTGCTGACCAGGATGTCAGCTGGCAGCACGGGAGGCGCACCCGGTGCGGCCAAGGTCGGTGGGGCGGGGCCTGGAGCGGACGCGGTGGCTGTGCAGTCGGAGCCTCGGTTTCCAGTTGCCTGAGCAGATGGCTGCGCCTTCCCTCCATGCTTCTCTGGCTCGCTGAAGCTGCCCCGGGCAAACAGTCTCTCCGAGGAGCCTCGGCTTCCTCACCCTCTTTGCCAAGGAGCCAGGCCTTCCTGGTCCCCTTCCTTCCCGCCAGGGCCCGTAGACGGTGCCTCGTCTGAATTTCCGACTTGCTGGGCCCCGTGGGAGGGACCCACTCCTCTGACAGGAAGCCTCAGGCCCGGCTCTGCTCCCCCATCCTGAGACACCCCCTCCCACCCCCTCCCTCCCCCACCCTACCTGTGTGGCCCCCTTCTCCTCCACTCTCTCCTTTCAGGGAGGGGCGAAGAGTTCTGGGAGTCAGACGGTGTTGCATTTCTGAGGATGGAGCCCCAATGCCGCCTCCTTTGGAACGCTGAGCTCAGCAGGGATGCGGGACCCGAGCTGAGAGGGGCAGGGCGCAGGGGCCTGGCGAGGAGGGGGTTGTTGGAGCCGAGCCAGCCACCGCAGGGGTCGGCAACCTCATTAGTCACCAGAGCCAGATATCAACAGGACAACGATTGAAATTGCCTTTGAGAGCCCAATTTTTTAAACTTAAACTATATAGGTAGGTACATTGTTATTAATTTAATTAGGGCACTCCTAAGCTGGCCTTTGCTGAGAACTCAAGGGGCCAAAGAGCCGCATGTGGCTCGAGAGCTGTGGTTTGCTGACCACTGGGCCAGTGGGACTCTATTTCTGCCCGGAGCCTCAACTACTTCAGGTGCATTGCAGTGCCCCACCCCCCATTTTCTTTGGATCCCATTTGGGGGCACCTTCCCTGCTGTATGTCAATCCCAGCACTCCCTAGCCTTTGTCCTGCTCTCAAGTCCTGGATAAACAGAGGTGGACGCCTCGGTCCCGGTGGCGAAGGCAGCCTTCTCCGCGTGCAGCGTGTGCCTTCTCAGGCTCAGCGACATGTCAAGTTGAGCACGTTCTGGTGGCGGAGGCAGAGAATAACCGAGGCATGCCGAGAACTCTCAGCATCCTTTGACTCCCCGGCCTTTGGACCAGCTGCTGTCTCCCTGCCCCTCTGAGCCTCAGCGCTCCCTGTGGGCCGTGGAGCTGGGGCAGCAGACCTGGCGGGTCACAGAGGAGGAGAGGAGGGTTTCTAATGGCTCCGATTCATTGGGGATCTCTGAGTCCTAGTGGCAGCAGCGACTCGTGGTTCCATCTGCAGATCGACTCCCAGCAGCCCCTGGGAGAGGACCTTCCCGTCTTATATGTCACTGGCCGGAATTGGGCCACCGATCCGTGCTCCCTGTACCCCACACGGGCACCCGTACCACACCACTCAGAGCAGCCAGGAGCTGCCCTGAGCCCAGCCACCCGCCCTGAACTGCCCAGAGGCCGGTGGCCTGCAGGGAACCAGGCTGCGGACAGGGGTGGCCCACGGCGCCCAGAGGAGCCGCCCGGGGTCGGTGCTGCCCGCTCCTTCCTGGCCCCGGAGGCCGAGGCCGGGCCTGGCTCCTGTCTGGGACTGCTCGCCGCTTTGCCCACCGAGAGCCGTCCTGGGAGTGAGCTGATCCGTTTCCTTTAAGGGTTGAAAAATGAAGGCCCAAATGCTGCCTTTTCTCCATTCCTTGGCGGTACTTTTTTGTTTTTGTTTTTGTTTACATGAACAGAGACATCGAGCTCCCAAGCCTGCTCCGTCCACAGCGAGCAAACGATGTGATCGCAACAACAACAGGCAGCTCCTGGCGCACACTTGTGCCATTGGCTTCTCCCTGGGGCAGCCTCTCCCGTTCGGTAACACTGGCCCCAGATTCCTTATCCTGGCGTTCCGCTCACCAGCCCGAATCAGGACAGCGTCCTTTCTTTTTAGGACACAAAAGCACAAACGAGCAATCGGTATGAAAGCAAACCCCGCCCGCATGCAGATTCTCTTTTACTCCTGCCATTTGCCGTCACAGTTCCAAAATTTGCCTCCAACCGGTCCCTGAAACCCAGAGGAATGTTTTTTTTTTTTCTTCCTGTTTTAATATATTTTTATTGATTCCAGGGAAGTAGGGGGAGGGAGAGAGAGATAGAAACGTCAATGAGGAGAGAGAATCATTGATCAGCGGCCTCCTGCACGCCCCACACTTGGGGATCCAGCCCACAACCCAGGCCTGTGCCCTGACCGGAAATCAAACTGTGACCTCCTGGTTCGTAGGTCGACGATCAACCCCTGAGCCACACTGGCTGGGCCCACGGGAACTTTCTACCGTACGGGTCGCTCACGATGGGGTGTCCACCGAAGGGGGCCCTGACTCCCTAGGGGAGAAACGGATATGGAAGCAAAGAGAGGAAAGAGAGAACCACAGCACCCTCGCCCCCCCCCCCCCACTTCACCAAGTCCCACTCTCCCTTCCTCTCTCGTTCTTCACATCCATCACCGAGCCGACCCCCCCAGATCAATGCATTAGCGTGTTTGTTTTTCACAATGAAGGGGAGCCTCATGGCCTCATCATTCATTCCGGAGTTCGGGAGGGAAAAAACAAAAGCCGGCCACCGAAATTTGCATGGTGCTCAATTATACATTAGTGAACATCACTTGGCAATCTGTTCATATCAATTTAATTGGATTTTAATACTGCCTCTGATCTTGTTTTCTAATTAACAGCAGTGCTTGGAAATAAAGCAGAACCGTGCACCCGGCAACACCTTTGATCTCGGCCATATGGAGCTGCACCGCGCTCCAGAGAAAACCCCCCCGTGGAAGCGGGGGGCCCCCAGATGGCCCACTGCCGCGGACGCCCGCACCCCGCGGAACGTCTCGTCCTCCCATTGGTCCCCGAGGCAGGGGCAGCGGACATGCTTCTCCGGCGGGAGGCCCATCCCTGTCCCCAGCCGTGGGTGAGGTGGACGGTTTTCACAGCTCGGTTTTGGGGGGACAAATATTTGAGTCAACAGACCTGCCCCCGGAGGCTTGTTCTCACCATCAGAACAGGGCGGCGGCGGCACAGGTGATGGGGGCGTCCCCTCCGCTTGTCAGACGCGCCCCTGGGCCTGCGGGGGGAGCTCGGCAGGCCGGTCCTCTAGGTAGTTCCCCGGTTCTCCCGGACCCTGCCTCTTGGCCTCTTTCTCACTTCCCTCTTTTCCTTTGTTTTAGAAATCCCGGGGTCTCTGATGCTCCTGATTCGCATCCTGTGGGTTGGTCATGTAGAAAAAGCCCACTCCAGCCCTGAGACACCTGGACAAGAATGAGGCCAGGAACAGTGAAGTCAAAGCGGGTCCCACGGGGAGCGGGACAGTATTGGGGGGCGGGGGGAGTGGGTTGGACAGGGCCGTGGGGCAGGGCCAGGGGCCGAGGACCTGCGTCCTGGCCCTCCGCTCACCGTCGTGGGGCCCTGCAGGGAGGACAGGGACAGTCATGTGACCACAAGCCGGCCCCTTACCCCTCTGAGTTGTCTTGCTCTTACACCATTTGCAAGTTTGAAACCAAAAATACTGTAAAGGCATTTTTTTTTTTTTTTTTTTTTTTTACAGCGTGTGGGATGCTGCTATTGGCGTCCTCCGGGAAGAGGCTGGGGATGCTGCCGAGCGTCCTTCATCACGACGGCCCCAAGACAGAGAACGGCCCGGCCCCCAGGGTCCCTGGTGCTGAGGTGGGACCACTCCGCCGTAGAGGCTGCCCAGTTCCGGAATCACCACTCCAGCCCTTCTTCCCACCTCTGCCAACCCCACCGTCCCCGGGCCCAAGGTTTGGGAACTGGATTTCTCTGCTGGAGGAGCTTCCTGGTGACCCAGGTTACTTAATCCCTGCAGGCTGGTCCCTGCCCTGCCCCTGCTCTGCTGGGACTCCCCCCGGAGCTGGATCCTCACAATGAGCCACCCGGTTCCTCACACCCGTGCCTGGCCCCGCCTCCCCGTCTTCTGCAGTGGGCGGGGATTTTATGAAACAGGTCATTGTGGGATCCAGGGGTCAACTCACTGCTGGAGCCCTGACTTCCGTATGTAGGAGCTCCGAGTGGCCGCACTCTTCGCTAGAGAGTAGTCTTTGAAGCCCTCCTCTAGCCCAGGAGGGGTTGGGGACTTGAATGTGTGTGCGCGCGTATGTGTTTTTAATGCTAAGCAGTGATTGACTGTCTACTGTGAGCGCTTTTAAAAGCATTTGTGAAGTTGGCATATACTTTAAGTATAGTAAAACTCACCTTTTGGGGAACAAATAATATATGGTTTTTGGTAAACACATATCATCATATAACCACAGTCAGGAGTTAGAATAGTTCCATCACTCCCCACATTTTCCTGATTCTTCTTTGTGGCCGACCCCTGCTCCACCCCTAGTCCCTGACCACCTTGATCTGCTTGGAATCACACAGCATGTGGCTCCCGAGTGGAACTTCACTCACTGAGCGAATGCGTTTGAGACACATCCAGGTTGTTGTGTGATTCAAGCTCCTTCATTTTTGTTGCCGAGTAGGGTTCCATTGTATGGCTGCCATCCCGAAGGACTTCCCTTTGCCACAGTTAGGGGCTGGAACCATGAGTAGAGCTTCTATAAACATTCACAGACAGATTTCTGAGTGAACCTGAGGGAAGTTTCGTTTCTCTTAGGAAAATTGCTGGGTCCTACAGGAAGTGTGCCTTCCAGTTTATGAGACACTTCCATAGCGGCCATGCTGCTTTGTATCCCCACCAGTTGCTCCCCGTCCTTGTCCACACTTGCTCTTTCCTCTTTTAGATTTTAGCCATTCTAATCAGGGTGTAGTTCACATTTCTCTCACAGCTAATGATACTGCTCATCTTTTCTTGTGTTTGTTTGCCATCCATGTATCTTCTTCAATTATATGTTTTTTTCCCTCAGATCTTTTGTCTACTTTATTATTGTTTCGTTATTATAAATTGTGAGAATTCTTTATATATTATGAACCCAAGTTCTTTTTATTAGGTATGTGATTTACATAAGTTTACTCCCAGTTCTTGGCTTGACTTTTAAGTGTCTTATCCGTGTCTTTCAAAAAGCAGAAAGTTTAATTGTGATGCTAATTTATCAAGTTTTTATTTTAAGGGTGTATTTTTGGTTTACCTGAGAAATGATTAGTTAGCCCAAAGTCACAAAGATTTTCACCTGCATTTCTTCTAGAACAAAATGTGTTCTAAGTTTCGAATAGTGAAAAGCTTTTAACATTCACTTTTGATTTCTTTGGTGCTACACATCCTTCAAGAGCTCAGTACGCTGCTGATCAGCCTGCCTTGCCCCATACTGTGACCGGTAACCACACCCAAAGCTCTCCCAGGCTTGAACCGAAAGGCCACACCCTTGATCTGATCTTTGCTTTAAATCACCTTATCCAACTCAAGGCTTACAGGGCTTTGGCTCCTCCACCTGCTGAAATCCCACTTCTATCGGGGCTAGAAGCTGTTGGCTTTTCCCACCTGGTAAGGCCCCCAGTTTCTGGACTTTCTATTCCCCTTCAATTCTGCTTGCCAACTGGTCAAGTCTTTCCAGAGCACATTTCTCTTTTTTATGATATTTTGCCCGATGCATCCAGCTGTATCGGGCACACGAATATTAACACTTTGTTTTCAAACTTCTTCCCCAGGGCTGTAAGTTCAGTGGGCATAGAGTCTGCCCTCCAAATGGTCATGGGCATCTTTCTTAGCCAATGCTTGCCCCTGCATGACCTGGATGTCCATCTGTCCATCCTCATATGTCTGTGTCTTCCCTTCCCGCCTCTTGAATAAGTTGATGCCATGTATCTTAGCATTCAAAAAAGTTTGCATCCCCCTTCTAGCTCCTGTTTCTGGCTCGGCCAGGATAAGTAACACTAGCTGTTACAACAAAAAGACCTGGCATTTCAGTGACTTAACATGATACAAGTTTATTTTCTACTCATGTGAGCATCCCCTTGCGGATTGGTGACTCTCCTCTAAGCCTTGACTCAGGAAACTGGATTCCATCCATCAAGTGGCTCCACTATCTCAGAGGCCAAGAGCGTATGGGAAAAAGAGAAAGAGCACAGAGGACCATGGGGAGTGGTTTAGACCTGGGCTTAGATACAGGGGTGGGCAAACTTTTTGACTCGAGGGCCACAATGGGTTCTTAAACTGGACTGGAGGGCCGGAACAAAAGCAACCTGACCATGCTGGCACTCTCATCTTGGGCTGCTGGTGAAGGAGCGGAGGGGAGAGCAAGAGAACCCTCCGCTCTTTCGGCTCTGCGGGCAGGATAGAACAGCCGAACAGGCCGGATCCAGCCCTGGGGCCATAGTTTGCCCACCGCTGGCTTACAAGGTGTCCATTATGTCGAGCCACATTTCATTGGCCAGAACTGAGTCACATGGTCCTAATATAATTATAAGGGATGCTGGGAAATGTAGTCTTTCTGAGAGTCCATGAAGAAGAAGCAGGAGTGGTGAGAGTTGGTTGCATGGACCCATTTCTTTGGCAGGGAGCTAGGGTCAGATCCTTGAGGCAGATCTCTTCTTGTTCTAAGGAGTGCATAGTGAGGAAAATCTTAGCATGTCATTGGATTCCATCCACGTAGTGATTCATTTCAACAAACACTGGCTTGAATCTCCATGTGCGAGGTACAGTGCTGTCACGGAAAGGGGGAGGGGAGTGGGGGCAGCACTATCTCTAGCCCTTGGAACGATATATTCCCACAGTGATAGGCCTATTTTATCTCCGGTGTACAGATGAGCCTCTGGTTCAGCAAGGCAATCTTGCCCAAGGTCACAGAGCCAGTAACTTGATCAACCGCGATTAAATCTTACATTCATTCTAAGTGGTTAACCTATATTTGCACCAGGAGGAAGTCTATTCCCTCCAGGTTATAGTCTGGTGAGGAGTCAGACACAAAATCTGCTGATTACGATCCAGGAAGACAGGCGGACAAGGTACCGTGAGAGCACTGACCGCTCTAGCTGAGGGCGTGGGAGGCACTGGTTAATCTTCGGGGGGAAAGGGCATTGGAGCTGGGGTTCCATGGGGCAGCCAGGAGCTCACCAGAGGGAGAAGGAGGACAAGGCTTTTGCTACATATATATCCAACCTCTGCTCCAGGCCAGGACGCACACGGGAGCACCCCCCCACCCCTCACCCCCCATCCCATGTTTCAGTTTGGAGCTTCTGGTTTTAATTTGCCATGCCTGTGAGGGGGGCTAGAGGGGGAGATCTAAAGGAAACGCTGCTCTGAGCTGGCTGGGCTGTCTCCAGGAGGCGGAGATGTTCTGATAAGGTGCTGTGAGCCAGACCTTGCAGAGCAGCGGCTGGGAGATAAGGGAAGAGGAGTTGCAGAAGGGGCTTCCTGCCGCCCGCTGATTGGCTGGCGGGGCCGGTCTGCCTCGTGGGGCGGGGCCAGGGCTGCAGAACCTGCTGACATGGTCAGTGAGGTGCTGAGGCTGCACTTCCTGCTTCCTGCTCTGGTCAGGTCTCCTGGTCCTCGGAGGACCCCTGTGAGGCCACGAGGGCAGAGTGTGATCTGGGCTACAGCCCTGGCTCTGTTATTCCTTAGCGAAGAGGCCGTGGGAAACTCAGTTGCTCCAGGCTTACTTTCCCTCTTGTGAAATGAGGTTATCAATCTTTTTTTTTAAAATATAGTTTTATTGGTTTCCGAAAGGAAGGGAGGGGAGAGAGAGATAGGAACACCAATGATGAGAGAGAATCATTGATCAGCCGCCTCCTGAATGCCCTAAACCAGGGATTGAGCCTGCAACCCTGGCAGATGCCCTGACTGGGAATTGAACCGTGACCCCCTGGCTCTTCGGTAGATTGACACTCAACCACTGGCCGGGCAGGTGATGGGTCTTTACTTAAAGCGCTGTGGCCAGGAATGAGCAGCTGATGAATCAGAGGCACCTACAAGGGTAGTTGGCATAGAATAGATGGGCTGCACTTTTCTTCTTCTTCTTCTTCTTCTTCTTCTTCTTCTTCTTCTTCTTCTTCTTCTTCTTCTTTCTTCTTCATAATCATCATCATCATCAACATCTATTATCTGGTCTGATTGTGGCTCTGCTTAGCGACACATCCATTCTAGATCGTCCTGGGGCTCTGTGGCCACGGGGCATGCTCTGGGGATATGGCCATAACCTGACCTTCTGCCCCGGAGCCTCTGGGCGGGGAGGGAGACCGATGGGGTGAGCTCTGTGGGAACAGAGGGGGTGTGAGAGGAGACACCTGAGCACTCGCCCAGGCCAGGGCACAGAGGGGGTCCCATCAAGCATGCAGACAGTGTCAGCCGCTGGGGGAGTTCAGAGCGGTTCCCCAGGAACAGAAACGGCTGATCCCCATATGAGCCTAACCGGTGGCCACAGACAGCAGTGTCTTTCCCACCCCTGTGGCCTCCCCGGGGGCATATGTTGGGAGGGGTTTGGGTTGGGAATGGGAGGGGGGTGAGGACAAATAGGAAATACCTTAATCAATAAAGACATTAAAAAATAATAGAATGATTTCAAACACCTTAGGACCGGGTGTCCTTACGCTGGGGGTTTTCAGAGGGAAGGTGTGTGTGGAGGGCGCCATCATGGAGGGCAAGGAGAAGGTACGAGGATCCCTGTGTGTATTCAATTCGTTTATTTTTTGTGTCATTCTAACGACTTCACATGGAGAGTAGTCTGGTCTCCGGCGGAGGCCATGGGAGGTCACGGAGCGTTGTCAGTGGAATTCTGGGCTCCAGTCGGAAGCATCAGCCAGAATTGCCGGCAAACCTTCGAGGCTTTGCTGTGGGTCCACTGGTTCTTCACCGACATGAAATGGCCCAGAATTCTGCCCCTTCCTTGTCGGGCTGTGTCTTTCCCATCCCGCAGCATAAAGGCAAGAGCCTGGTAGGAGATCTCAAAGATCCGGGATTCAAGCCCATCGTGGCCACTAACTTACGGGGTGGCCTTAGGGAGACCTCGCCTCTTCCCCGGGTTCTGGGCTCCTCGCTGTGACATGAGTGGACTGGGCCAGACCACCACCCCCTCCCCTCCCAGTCCTTTGAAGCTCGGGGATGCCGTCACTCTCTTACCTGCCAACATTTCCTTCAGGATCCCCCCACCCCCCAACACCAAATCCACCGCATTTAGAAAAAAAACAAAACAAAACAAAAAAGATATATAAGATGCTGCTTTAGGTTTTATGCTTGATCGGAAGCATAAATAAGCAAGATTATGAAGACAGAGCCAACGTGAGACTGGAGAGGAGATTTGCAGGGCCAGCCTCTCCCGGGGCAAGCATGTCCCTGTTTGTGCACCAACTTTGCACACAGCCTTGCCTGTGGGCCTGGGCTGGGGGCGGTGTGAGGTGACAGGGCCAGGGGAAATGCTGCTTGTGAGCCTGGAGCTCCAGCCAGCTCTCAGTCGCGGGTTCTGCTGGGACCGAGGCTGGGCATAGGCCTCCAGGACCAGGGCCAGCAGGAGGTGGCTTGGCTGTGCCAAGCACCCTTTTCCTCCAGTGGGGTAGAGTGCCCGCAGACAGGCGAGGGGCTCTTTCATCAGGAACTTCCTGCAGGTGTGAGCCCCCCGGAAGGAGTCCTGGGAAAGGGTGGGCTGTGGGCCAGAAAGCTTGCACGCGTCATCATTGCTCGACAGCTTCACTGAGGAATAATGACAAGCAACAGACCACCCAGCTGAGAGTGTCCTGTTCGATACGTTCTGACAGGTGCATACACCCGTGAACTTGTCACCACAGTCCAGGTAGCAAGTCGCCTCCAGGGCTGGTTCCATCTGGTGCGTGGCCTCTCCAGTTTCCTAACAGTACCTTTTAAAGAACAGACATCTTAATTTTGATGAAGCCAACTATAATTTCTTTCAGGTCTGTGATCCATGTTGTCCCTAAGAAATCTTGGCCTGAATGAAGGTTACAAAGATTTTCTCATATGCTTCCTTCTAGCAGTTTTATATTTTGATTTATCACATCTATCACGTGCTTTGAGTTAATTCTTGTATATGGTGTGAGGTATGGATTGTATTTTATTTTTGCATGGGCTTGTAGTAGTTATTTTTAAATGTTTAACTGATTACTAGTAATCTGTATTATTATTAATTGCTCTAGCACCACGTGTTGAAAAGACTATCTTTCCTCCACTGAATTATCCTTACTTATCTGTTGAAAATTAATTAGCCATGCATATGTGAGGTTATTTCTAGAGTCTGATCTGTTGGTCTATCTCCACACCAATACCACACTGTCTCAGTTACAGTAGCTTCATAATAAGTCTTTTAAAAAATATTTTTATTGATTTCAGAGAGGAAAGGAGAAGAAGAGAGAAATAGAAACATCAGCAATGAGAGAGAATCATTGATTGGCTGCCTCCTGCACACCCCACACTGGGGACTGAGCCCGCAACCCAGGCGTGTGCCTTTGACCGGAATCGAACCTGGGAGCTTTTCAGTCCGCAGGCCAATGCTCTATCCACTGAGCCAAGCTGGCTAGGGCCACAATAAGTCTTGAAAGTGAGTGTTTGTCTTTCAACTGTGTTCTTTTTAAAAAGTTCTTTCGTCCATTCTAGGTCTTCTGTAGGTCCCTAAAAATTAGAGTCAGTTTTTTAAAAACCTTGCGGGAATTTTGGGTGAGATTGCATGGAATCTGTAGGCCAATGGGGGACACTTGATCCCTTAGTAGTATTGTGTCTTCCGGTTCAGGATGACAGCGACTCTGTGGCTTTTAAACTTTTCTCAGCAAAATTTTGTAGTTTTCTGTGCTCAGGCTCTGTACACCTTTTGTTAGATTTATGCCCGGGTGTTTCTCATGTTTTAATGCTATTGTAAATACTAGTATATAGGAATGTAATTGAGGTTTTTATATTGATCTTGTATCCAGCAACCTTGCGATCCTCACTTATTAGTTCCAGTCACTTCTTTGTACACCACAAAAGACTTTCTGTGTACACTATGTTGGCAAATAAAAACAGATTTACAGCCTTTTCATCTGGATCTATTTCATTTTTTTCTTGCCTTATTGCATGAACTAGAACTTCCATGGGGACTAGAAGTGGTGAGAACAAACTTTTGTTCCTAATGTTAAGATGAAATAATTCGGTATCTCACATTAAATGTGGTATTAGCATATGTTTTTGGAAGATGTCCTTTATCAGTTTGAGGAAGTTCCCTTTTATTCCTAGTTTGCTGAGGATTTTTTTAAAATTAGAAATGAATGCATGATTTGGCCAAATGCTTCTTTATATACTTATTGATGACTATATAGTTTTTCATTTTGTTGGCTTGTTAACATGATGAATTACATTGATTGATTCAAAAATTAAACCAATATGCATTCGTAGGAGAAAACCCGCTTCGTTATGCTGTTCTTTATATATGCTATTGGATTTGGTTTGCTAAAAATTTAAAAATGACTTTTGCATTTAGTTTTATGTAGGATATGGTACTATAGCTTCCTTCTTTGTGGTCTCTTTATCTTGTTTTGGTATCAGGGTTGTGCTGGGCTAGCTTTATAGATTGCACTGAGAAATAATCCTTCCTCTGGTTTCCCAAAGAGTTCGGAATGATCTCTTTCTGAAGTGTCTGAGTAGAAGCCGTCTGGGCGTGGTGCTTTCTATTGGAAAAAATTTAAACTAAAACTTAAATGTCTGTAATAGGAAAGTGCTGTTTGGATTATTTACTTGTTTTTGGTGTTTGTTCATTTCATCTAAATTGTTGACATAACATTTTTTACATTTTTTTATCATTACATCTTTTATTTTTAAGATTGGTAATTTGTTCTCTCTCTCTCTCTCTCTCTCTCTCTCTCTCTCTCTCTCTCATCTATCTCTCTCTCTCTCTCTCCCTTCCCTCCCTCCCCCAAGCAGTCTGGCAACAGTTTCATCAATTTTATTGATCTTGTCAAAGAGCCAGTTTTTGGCTTTATTGGTTTTTTATTGAGTTCTATTTCTTTGATATCTACTCTGATCATTTTTTTTCTTTTTTTTTCTGCTTAATTTTTGGTTTGCCACTCTTCAGCTAGTATTTTATTTTTATTTATTTATTTTTATTTATTTATTTATTTTTTAAATATATATATTTTATTAATATTTTTACAGAGAGGAAGGGAGAGAGATAGAGAGCTAGAAACGTCAATGAGAGAGAAACATCGACCAGTTGCCTCTTGCACACCCCCCACCGGGGATATGCCCGCAACCAAGGTACATGCCCTTGACCGGAATCGAACCCGGGACCTTTCAGTCCGCAGACCGACACTCTACCACTGAGCCAAACCGGTTTCGGCTTCAGCTAGTATTTTAAAGTGGAAGGTGAAATGGTTGATTTTAGATCTTTCATCTTTTCGAACGTGGGCATTTAAATCTCCAAATTTCACTCTGAGTGCGGCTTTAGCAGCAGCCTGTACATCGGGTTCGCTTCTGTTCAGTTCTCAATATTTTCAAGTTTCCCTTTCACATACGAGTTATTAGAAGTGTATAATTTAGTTTCCAAATTTAGTAAAATTTGGAGATTTTCTACTGTGTTTCCCCGAAAATAAAACATCCTCCGAAAATAAGACCTACTTCATGGAAAAACAATACATCCCCTGAAAATAAGACCTAGTGCATCTTTGGGAGCAAAAGTTAATATAAGACACTGTCTTATTTTCTGGGAAACAGGGTAGGTATCTCTGCATTACCGACATCCAGTGTAATTCCACTGTGGTCAGTGAGCACACTTCCATGAATATTCATGGACCAGAATGGGATCTATGTTGGTGAATACTGTGTGTACTTCAGCGTGTCCACTGTTGCCGGGTGAATATGCTAATTGGGGCAAGTTGGTTGATAGTGCTCAAGTATTATTAGTGATTTTCCCCCACTTGTTTCAGTAAATAATGACAAGAGGATATTCAGATCTTCAACTAAAATTGAAAATTTGTCTATTTCTCCCTGCAAATCTAGGAGTTTTGCTCCATCTGTTTTGAAGTGTTGTTCCTGAGTGCGTAACCATTTAGGGCTACCGGTGTTTCCCCCAAAATAAGACATCCTCCGAAAATAAGACCTACTTACAGGTTTCCTTCTGAGTGAAATATAAGGCATCCCCCCGAAAATAAGGCCACCAGGATTCACAGCTTGTCTCATTTGTATTGACAACTACCGTACTACCGTGCCGTATACAGGGAATACATTTCCTTTATTTTCACTTAACAATAAATGTGTACCGTATTCTTCTTCATGGAAAAATAAGACATCCCCTGAAAATAAGACCTAGGGCATCTTTGGGAGCAAAAATTAATATAAGACACTGTCTTATTTTCGGGGAAACAGGGTAGTACACCCTTCTGAGAAATTAACTTGGCAAACTGAGGTCATTCTGAAATGACCTTCCTTGTCGCTTTGTGATCTTTTGCCCTGAAATCTATTTTCCGCCACCCATAGGGTCGCACCCACTTTTCTTTTGTGTCAGTGTGCTATGTATTTTCCCATCACTTTACTTTTAACCTATTATTAGTGCCTCCATATTGTAGTTGGCTTCTCGGCTTCTCGCAGGGAGCAGAGATCTGGGCGTGGTTCTGCGGCCAGACTGCTTTTTAATTGTGGTGCTTCGATCATCACAGCCTGTGCCCTCCAGCAGTGGGGTGCATGCTAAGAACCGCGTCCTGAGAGGGTTCTATCGATCTGCGAACAAGAGAGCGCACTTACACCGACCTCGACGGTGCGGCCGGCTACCCCCGGGGCTCTGCGGGGCCGCCCACGGCACCGAGGCCGCAAGCCTGCACCGCAGCTCCCGGTACTGACTGTTGTGGGCAGCTGTCGCCCAAAGTGGTGTGCGCACAGAAAAGGGACAGCAAGCATGCGATGTAGAAATAAAAAAATGGTGCACCCACATGGGGCACGCACCGTGCATGGAGCTGCTCGGGGTGAGGGGTGAGGGGTGAGGGGTGAGGGGTGAGGGAGTGGACAGT
Source organism: Vespertilio murinus (assembly GCA_963924515.1). Lineage (NCBI taxonomy): Eukaryota > Metazoa > Chordata > Mammalia > Chiroptera > Vespertilionidae > Vespertilio > Vespertilio murinus. The sequence continues at coordinate 213,822,267 of OZ004704.1, forward strand.
GAAGTGGAGGCTCAGACACCGGGGCACAGCACTGAAGACTCTATAAACGCCCCACACTTGGGCTCCACTCGGTTTATAAAGTAACGCGAGGTTCATTAAACACCACAGAGAAGGATGCGATGCAGGGACGTGGCAAGCAGGAGATGTATGAGGCGTAGCCCGGCATACCGTTTACAGGAAGCATTTTAAAATAGTAATTATTTTACCTAGAATAACGATAAAACCACAGCAGAATAGACACATGACCCCGCAACACGGTCGTTTGTCATCATCCCCACCGAGCCCCGCTCATAATGGTGGGCGCCGAGCTTGCCTGCGACGGGGATCTGCTGACCCCAGCATGCCCCCCAGCACCCTCTGGGACAGCAGCATCCTGGCGGGGGGGCCCCCCCTGCTGCCCAGAGGCAGGCAAACTGCCCTCTGGCCGGCCCCGAGCCACCAGCAAGGGGATGCTTCTGCGGGCCAGGAAGGATGTGCTGCAGCGATGCCCCCTCATTTGCAAGATGCATCTTCCCAGAGGAGGCCACGGCGTATGTAAATGAGGAGGTGCTTCTGGCTCTGGGTGCTGGGGCGGGGGGTGGCTGGAGTGTCTGCCTGCCATTGCAGGGCCAGCTGCAGTGGGTGGGCACCCAGTCCCGTCTCTCGGGACTCCTGCCCCCGTTTCTGCAGGGCGTATCGGGAAGTGGGCTCTCCCGTTAGCTCCCAGGGGACCCGCCCAGGCCGAGGTCCCACTCCTCCGGCTCCGGAGCCAGGGTGGCAGCTAGGAGGGCATGCTGTGCAGCCACGTGTGTCCCGGGCACAGCGGGAAGTGCCTCTGACGTAGGGGGTGGCGGGGAGGGCAGCCCAGGGGGTTCTGAAGTCTGTCCGCCCATGGCCTGGCCCCCAAAGGTGCCCCAGAAACCGGAGTCTCCGCTGCTGTCAACCCCAAGCCCCGGGGTCCCTGCCGATACCCTCCGGGGTGGGGGTGGCATCAGGATATTGTCAAGCCACGTCCTCGCCCCTCGTGTGTCAGGAGAGACCGGTGCTCATGGGGGTCGGGTCGAGCTGTCTGCCAGCTGGTCCCCGGACCCCCTCCCTCCCATTCCGCAGATGGGAAGACAGAGGCTTGGGGAGGACAGGGGCCTTTGAAGCGTGCACAGGGCGCCGCGCTATGCGTGGTAAGGAGCTCCCCATCTCCCCGGGGGGTGTGTAATGCTGGGCACAGTGTGAGGAGCCTCTGGGCCCTGCAGCCAAAGCTGGCTGTGTGGCATTCACCCCCTTGCCCCCCTCAATCCTCACCCCGACCCCCACACTAATCTCCCTCCCCTGAGGCTACCCACTGGCTCCAGTCCCCTCTGGCCACTGGCCCGGCCTTCCCTCTCTCTGAAGTGAGCTCGCCCTGTGAGTTCTAACAAGCAACGTCCCGATCTCAGCGCCTTGGCCACGGGAGATGCCAGTCTGCGGTGCCCTCACCCCGCAGTCCCCAGGAAGTAATTGCTCTCCGGCGCGACGCGTCCGGCTGAATGGGAATCGTGGTTAATGAAAAACCCGCTGCGGACCAGAATTACACTTGGGGGTTCTGATAGCCCCCGAAGGGACATGTGGAGATGCAGCGCAGGGCCCGGCGCCCCTGTGACTGCGCTGAGCCCGCTGAAGGGGGCGCTATGCCAGCGTGCTCTCCTTGTCCCAGACACCCGAGGGACCGATGCCCGGGACGGTCCAGGGGGCAGGGAGGTCTCTGGCCCTTTGGAACCCATGCAGGAGCCTTGGGCCTCTGTGAGGTGGGGTGTGGGGTGAGCTATGCAGGGGTGCAGGGCGGCTGGGAAACCAGGAGGCCTGGCGTGGCCGTGAGGATGCCCGAGCCAAACACCCCCCGCGCTCCCCCGGATTGGAGCGTGGGGTTCTCTAGGGATTGATCATGACGCGGCGAGAGGACTGTGGGCGCCAGTGGGTAGGAAGGGCAGGTCGTCGGCTCACCCACCTGGCGGCTCTCGGCACCAGCCCCGGGCTCTGGAAGCCTTCCCGCGCCTCACTCTCCCGAGGCCCGAGCAGGTGGGCGGTGGGCCCCGGCCAGCCCCTCAGGCGTCTGTGTGTGCCCACAGGGGTCCGGGTGCGACAGGGTCAGGACCTCTTACCTCCTCCCGCCTCCCGTCCGCGTGCCCCAGCTCCCTTCCCCCTCCTGCCCCCGCCTCCCTCCCTCTTGGGGAGGTGAGCATCCATTGGGTTGGGGACACTCACGTGTCCCGTCTCCGTCCTGTCTAGGGCACGGGCTCTAATGCCCTCCTCGCCCTGGGCCAGCCTTGCCTCCTGCTTCTAGACAAACAGGATGTCCCGCCTCCCCAGGAACGGAGCCCCCCAGGAACTGGCTGGGGGCCCCGAGAAGTGTCTCCCTGGGAAGGGACAGAGCCACGTCCCCCGGAGCTGGGGGAGGGGCAGGCGTCTGGAGGCCCTTGCAAGCAGCCATTGGCACGGGGTGTGTCTTGGTCAAACCCCAGCAGGAAATAGCTCCTTCGAGGCGGGTCACGGGAGGGAATTTATGGGACGTGTCGCTTGGAAAAGGGGCGCTGTGGTGCCCGGGCCTGAGCAGAGACCTGGGGGAGGGGGTGCAGCAGCTGGTGTCCAGGGAGGACCAGGGGGACGGGGGCCTGGTCACCTCCGATCAGCTTCCTGGCCCCGAGGAGGAGCCTGCGGGGCGGGCGGGACAGACGGATGGAAGGTGAGCAGCGGAACGGGGTCCGGCCTGCAGTGACAGGAGGTGCTGGCACCCTGAGGGTTCAGTGGCCTCGGGGATGTCCCGTAGGATGGCCGGGAGGGGAGGTGTGGGTGGAGGTGCTGGGGGGGGGGGGCTGGCCAGGCCTCACGCTCCCCGAATTCTAGGGGCGTTGGTGGTGCTCGGGGTCTCCCCTCCTGTGGTCTCAGCGTGTCCCCGTCAGAACACCTGCAGTGTCTGTGAGGAAGGCAGCTCCCCGGCCCCGCCCAGGAAATTCCCACGCAGCTGTGACCTTTACCTTCCTGACCTCCAGGGAGGGTCCCTGTGGTTGTGCCTCCCCCAGGTGTGGATGGAGCACAGGGAGGTGAGCAGCCTGCTCACCCCACACTGTGAGCCCAGGCCTGTGTCCTGCCGGCTCAGACCTCTGGCCTCAGGCAGCCAGGGCCAGGGGAGGGGGGCCTGGGGGAGGGGGGACCGGAAGTGGGGAGGGGGGCAACTTTGATTCCTTTGTTCCGACTTCCTGGGCTCCAGGCGGCTCCCTGGGAGGTTGTCCCCCCGGGGAGGGACTCACGGGGAGTGGGGGAGTGGGTGCCATAGGGCTCCGCTCAGCCGGGGCAAGCCCCAGTGCGCCTCCCACTCGGTGGGGATTTTCATTTGGGAGAAGGAGGGACAGGAAGGGCAGGACAGGGCCACGGAAAGTGAAAGGGGGGCGGAAGGGGCCAGGCCCGTAGGCCGGCCTCACTGCTGGGCTCCTGGCCGGTGTGCAGAATGGAACAGTGGGGTGTCTTTGGACAGGAAGCGTTGATCCCCCCATGGGCCCAGCGCCCTGCTGGGCTGGGTGGTGGGGGACAGTGCATGTTCCCCGTCCCCAGGAGGTCACAGGGGAAACAGGCAGGCGGGGAAGGAGAGGGTCACGGGCACTGAAGCCTGCTGCAATCTCTGCGAGATGGACTGGCCATCACGCCCAGGTGCATTGTGGGCAAGACAGTCAGCCTTGCCCCCCCCCCCCCGGAGTTTCCATTCCAGCGGGGGGGATGGGGGGGTCAGTAGAAGGGGCGGCGATGCCGGTAAGAGCGGGCTGGGAGGCACCAGCACAGACGTGAGGTCAGAGCAGGGAGCTGGGCAGGAGCGTTCTAAGAGGCGAGCATAGCCCGTGCCCGGGGCCTGCGGCGGGAGGGGCTGGACGAGGCCGATGGAGGTGAGCAGCAGCACGGGGTCTGGCCTGCAGGGACAGGGAGGCGTGGAGGGCGCCGGGCCGAGGGGTGACGGAGGAGTGGAAGGGGAGAGAGAGGAAATGCCCCAGCGCACCCGTCATCCCAGGCCAAAGGGCGCCTCCCCGCCGCCCACTCGCGCTTCCCACCTGCCTGCTCCCCGGGTGAGCCACGCTGCCGCCGGGACACGGACTGTGTCAGAGGCTCAGCGCGCCGTGGGCGGCCCCGGGAGAGACGGGAAGGCAGGGCAGGCCGTGCCCGATGCCAAGAGAACGCTCACGGCCTGCAGCCAGGGCAAAGGTCCCAGCCCCTGATGGGCCCCGCGTGCTCGCCGTGGGGGCGCGGGACGTGGTCCCGGTGGCACTTGGGGCAGGTGCCGTGGGTTTGGCGTGGCCGGTTGGAGGAGAGGAGCAGAGGCAGCCGGCGGGCGGTGGTCCCAGGCCCTCCCAGGGGTTCCGGTTTGACTCTTCCGTCTCAGCTCCCTTCCCGGCGGGCTTCCAACAGCGCCCACTCCCCCGTTCCTTACTGACTGCCTCTCTCCACACCCCATCAGGATGCCCCTTCCCTATTCGCGCGATGCCAACAAACGAGGGCCGTGCCCGGGGTTCGGGGCTCGCGGCCCAGCGTGGCCTGCGGGGAGGCACGGGGCGGTGACGGCAGAACCCGCTCCGCGGCCTGGAGCGCCCGAGGGGCTGGGGCAGGAATGCGCCCGAGCCGGTGCCCAGGCCTTATCTGGGCGCAGAAGGCAGGGAAGGGTGTGCCCCTTCGAGGGAAACCCCTAGACCCAGGAGACCCGTGAGAGCGTGGGGTGAGGGGGTGCTGGGAAGGGGCCTGGGGGCAGGAGGGGGGAGGCGCCCTGCCAAGGTGGGCTGTTCGGAAAGCTCGGGGTCTGGCAGGGCAGGCGGGAGGCGGGCGCCGGGCAGGGCGGGGCCTGGGCTGCTCCAGGCTGTGGGCGCTGCCCGCAGGCGGCCCTTTGATCTCACAACAAATGGCCTATTCAGCATCTCCTGGCTCCTGGCAGCCAGGGTGGTGGGGTGGTGGGGGTGGTGGCAAGCCCTAGGGGATGGTCCCGGGTTCCAGGGGATCCAGGGTGGGGAGGTTGCTCAGCGACTCCAACTGCACCCGCAGAGGGGAGCTGGGTTCCCAGGTTTCTGGGAGGGCCGCTAGCCAGGGACCCCCCGAACCCCCTTGTCTGTCTCTGCGGGGCCTGGGGCTGGGGCGGGTGCCTGGGATGGGCAGGGCTTCCTGCATTGGAGGGTGGGGGGGCATTGTGCTCCTGGGCACAGATCCGAGGGAGGCAGACCCTCTGCAAGGCCTGACCGGCGGCGGAGCGTCCTCGCTCCCTGGAGACGCGGAGGGTGAGGGCCTTTTCCTGGGCGAGGCAAGGCTGGCTTGTGGCTCTGCACCCCGAGAAGGCCGAGGTCTCCTGCCCACCCTCCGCCTGCCGCCCAGCCAACAGGTGATGCTCACACCACGAGGGAGGCTACGCTGGGTGGCCAGATGATGATGATCCCTGAATGCATAATAATCTGGCATAGTCTGGTGTATAACCTCTATAATAAAAGGCTGATATGCAAATTGTCCCCTCGACCAGGAGTTCTGCCAGCAGGCATGCCAGCCAACCGCCCATGTCCCCTCCCCCTGGCCAGGCTGGCCGGACCTTCACCCATGCACAAATTCATGCACCGGGCCTCTAACACACACACACACACACACACACACACACACACACACACACACACCGTGTGGCTAGCTAGATTACTAGGCGTTCAGCGATCATAATAATCTGGCCACTCAGTGTACATCCTAAAAATGACACTGAAGGTTCACGAACACTGGGCACAGGTCTGGGAGGCCCATGGGACCCGGGGTGACTCTGGAAGGAAGGCCTGCTTGCAGACTGCCAAGGGACGAGAAGGCTGGGTTGGGGCTACACAAGTATTTGGGGGGCAGTGCTGAGGGTCAGGTGTGGGCTCACCCGGCCCCGGCCTTGGGCCCTTCTGGCTTCACGGGGCGGACTGCGCTCAGACAGGTCACGGAGCCACTCCGAACCTCAGGCTCTTCCTCTGTGACGATGCCCACTCGCAGGGGTGCTGTGGGGACTGCGTGTGCCGACTCACACAGAGCGGCGTGCGCCTGCGTAGGAGATGCCCAGGGAACCTCAGGGGCCCCATCTCTTAAGAAAGAGAAGTTGGCTTAGGAACGAAACATCCATGAATGTGTTTTTGTTGTGCTCAGAATACGCCGACGTCACCCAGTGACGTAGATGTTGTTGAGACGAGTTTAGTCTGTATCCTTCCTCTCGGCGGCACCCATGCGGTCTCCTTTGAAAATGCAAGGAAGGCCGTTCACCTTTTCAAGTGGATCTTATCCATTCACTCAGGCCTCCAGTTGGTCCGCAAGCAAGCAGGGAGCACCTACTGTGTGCGGGTCTGGCGCTGCCCCCAGGGACGCTGGGAAGAGAAGAGAGGAGGCTGGAGGCTGTGGCAAAGGGCAAGCGCAGGCCCCGTCGGTCCTGTAGCTCACCAACCGTGACCTTGGGCGAGTCCTTTCAACGCTGCAGCCCTCCCGGGTTCAGTTCTCACCGGTGTGATCAGGACGATGGTCTCTCCCTGCAGGGCGGTTTGGGAGGATTAAAGTTAGTGCGTGGACAGAGCAGCCAGTATTACCAAGGTGCGCCCCGAGCCCTGAGAGGCGGGGGTGGGGTGGGTCTCTCCAGAGGAGCAGACAACCGGAAGTGCGTGTCCCTGCAAAAGGGCATCTCTCCTGCATCTGCGACAGATTCGGTTTGGAAACTCCTCGGAGGAACTGGCACTCGGCCGCTGCTCTGCATGGTCCCTTTATCCTGACCATTTGCAAAAGACCACTGGAAAGAACCAGGTTTCCGACGGTCCCGTGTTTTCCTGCGGGGTGCTGCCGAGCAGGGAGGTGTGGAGCCCGGGGGAGGTTCTGGGAGCCGGGCCGCAGGGGCCCTGGGCTTGGCTGAGCAGGAGTGGGGGTGGGGGGGAGACAGCCTGCCGGAGGAGGAGGCAGGACACTTTCGTTCCCCCCAGTGTGTTTGTCCTGCAGATCCGCCTGGGACCCCCGCCAGCCAGGGATGGCCAGGGACTCGCACGCGTCTCTCCTCCTGGCCGGACCCGCTGGCCACACGGCCCGGTGCCTCTTTCCCACGCCCGTGTGCCGGTGGGGTCCCAGGGCTGGACTTGGGTCACAGAGTGTTCACCCAGGGCTCGGGATAGCAGGACCCACGTCGGCTGGAGAGCCAGGTGGGGAGACTGAGACCGGCTTTGAAATCAAGAACATGGGGGTCGCTGAAACTGGATTGGCTCGGTGGATAGAGCGTCGGCCTGCGGACTGAAAGGTCCCAGGTTCGATTCCGGTCAAGGGCATGTACATTTGTTGTGGGCACATCCTTGGTGGGGGGTATACAGGAGGCAGCTGGTTGATGTATCTCTCTCATCGATGTTTCTAGTTCTCTATCCCTCTCCCTTCCTCTCTGTGGAAAATAAATCGGCACGAGGAGCACCGTTCTTGTGCGTGTTAGATGAGAAACGTCAATAGTATATATATTAAAAAAAATAACACGGGGGTCAGGTCTCCAGTGCGCCCCCGCCCGCCCGCCCGCCCCCGGACCTGCGTCCTCACCAGAGAAGCAGGCAGGTCCGGGGCTGCCCGGGTCTGCGGCTCCCAGGCCCTCTCGGAGCCTGAACTTTGGCCTCAGCAGGTTGGACAGTTTCGCAGCCACCTCCCAGATTTTTGTAATCCGTGACTCTCCTGCCGGCCGGTTCCTTCCTGCCCACGCCCACTCCCACCCACACGAGGAAGATGCCTGCCATGGACGGCCCGGGCCCGGCCTGGCGGCTCCCAGAGGCCGCGATGGCCCAACCGCCCCGCCCGAGGCTGCGGGGCCGCGGGGAGCGGGAAGCTCACGCCCTGGCCTCTCCCCAGCGGCCCCTCCAGACCAGCCGAGCCGGAAATACCGAGGCCCGCGAGTCCTCTCAGCACCGGGGACTGGGGCTTTCTGGAAAGTGAGAGCCAGGGCCCCGGTCAGCCCGGCCGGCCGCCATCCTCCTGGCTCGGCGCTTGCTCACCTGGGCCCACCCTGTTTGGAAAGCGGCCGCGTCCCTGCCAGCTGAGTCACACGGGGACGCCAGCCAGAGGGCGACCGGTCAGCAGCACAGGGCGACACCCTCCTGGGGAAGGCGGGGGAGGGCCCCCTCTCCCTGGCACGCTGGGCTCTGCCCGCTGCCCATTCTACAAACGGACCCCCCAGGTGTGGGGTGGGCAGTCCAGCCCCTCCCTCTGGCCTCATGCAGGGAGCTGGGGGTCAGCCTGGGCTGGGTCTGGCTGCACAGCCCTTGCTGTGATCATTCTCCTTTATTTTATTTTATTTTTTAAAAATATATTTTTATTGATTTCAGAGAGGAAGGGAGAGGGAGAGCGAGATAGAAACGTCAATAATGAGAGGGAATCGTTGATGGGCTGCCTCCTGCACACTCCATACTGGGCATTGATCGACAGGTGGGTGTCCTGATTGGGAATCCAACTGTGACCTCCTGGTTCATAGGTAAAGTCTTAACCACTGAGCCACACAGGCCAGGCCTTCTTCCTATCCTATCTAAGAAAAGGGTAATATGTAAATTAGCTATAACTCCATGGCACCCATGGTGACTGGGGCGCTGGAAGCTGGCAGCATTGCCCCGGCGACCAGCCCCAGCGTCCAGCCCCAGCGTCCCACATGCCCTGGGCCGCAGAGGGAGGGAGGGCGGGCGAGTGGGTGGGCCTCTGGCCAGAAGCCGGCCGGGGTGCACAGGGTGCTGGGTGTCATTGCAGGCAGGGCTGAGGGACATCCCTTCCCCGTGCATACATTTCGTGCACCGGGTCTCTGGTCTATATATATAAAACTCTAATGTGCAAATAGACCGAACGGCAAAATAACTGAACAGCCAGTCGCATGGGGAACATGGCGGGCATGGGCAGCAGGCGGCAGAGCGTCGACGACCATGACGGGATGGCGGAGCAGGTGACCAGTGGCGCCAGACCAAGACGGGGCACTGGTCGCTGTCATTGGGGTGAACCTATGGCGGTTACTGAAAATTCTTTGCTCCCACGGGACCCTGAGCTTACACCTCCTGCTGGCACCCCCCCAATTGCTCCATGCCCTCATGGGGTACAAGTGGGGCCGGTGCCGTCAGTGCATGGGAGTGGTGGTGGCAGGAGCAGGGCTGCCAGCAGACAGGGGACCAGGGGCCGTGGCAGGAGGCCTGGGTGAGGGGCCTGGCTCCAACCGATTTTGGACATTTTGGGGTCACAGTGGGGTGAGTGTTGCTGGCATCTGGTAGGGGAGGCATGCTGCCGAACACCCAGAATTACCTGGTTCGAAACACCCATCTTGCCGCGGTCGGCGAATCCTGGTATGAGGGAAACGTAAGGTTTCAGACTCGGATGGAGGTCTCCAGGAGGTTCAAACCCTGCACACACCCGGAAGCCATTTTATTGTTCGATCACGGTTTTGATTTCAGGGGTTGAAGGAAGGGCCGGCGAGTGGCCAGTCAGGGCGGACTGTGGCCCAGTGGCTGACCCGTGGGCTCTCTCTCCAACCCTGACTGTCCTGCCCCTCCCCCAGGGGAGCTGGGGAGGCCGACCCCTCCCTCCAGGCGGGTGCACGGCGGCACCCCACTGTCTCCGGGCTTTCTACCCGGGCCACCGTCTCACAGGTCCTCTGCGGGTGAGCACGGGGCACCTGGGTGTCCCACCTGCAGCTCAAGGTGCAAAGGACCCACACCCGAGCTCAGGGCCCACCTCCCTGAATGGTGAGTCCATGGCAGCCCCACTGGCTTGATGGCTAGTCCCTGGCCCCGCAGGTCCCAAGCCCAGAGAGGAAGGAGCAGCTCCCCACCAGGCAGGCAGGGCCGAGCGGGATGCGGGCCGGGCCGGGTGGTGCCGCCGCGGGCAGTGAGGTGTTTGACTGGAGAGCCGGAGCCTGGGCTAGAACACTGGCCCTGCTTCTGTGTGGCCCCTGAGGGTCACATGAGGGCTGAGCGTGCACTGGCACCAGGAAGCACCAGAGCTTGCTGGTGTTCTCGTTCTGGCTATGAGGCCCAGAGGTGCCCTGGCTCCCTGGGTGACCGTGGGAAACCCCTCAAAGTCTCCCATCCGATCCTCAGTTTCCTCATGCGGTGGCGCCAAGGGCTGCTCGGCCAGCTCAGATGGCCAGTTTATTTCCGTTCCTTGGACAGGCTGTCAGAGCTCAGAAATCAGGCAGGGGTCTGGATGCTGACGAGGCAGGTGGACCTGGGTGCGGGGGCTCAGCCCCCAGGAATCCTGGCCTTTCGCAGCCTCCCGGGCTTCTCTGGGGCTGCTGGGCAGACACTGAATGTCCCTCCTGCCTCCCCTGTGGGCATTGCACCATGGGCCAGCGGAGGATGGGCTGTCCTCGGACAACACCGTGGCCGTGGGAACCTGCGGAGCCCCGCCCACAGCGCCCGGCACCCGGCGGTCAGGCAGGGGCCTGGGGAAGGCCTGGGTCTGCGGGTAGCTGGCCACCTGGCCGAGCGTCCTGTCCTCCCTGGAGACACCCCGGAGATCTCCGTGTGGCCAGGGGGTCTGGGGGCTGCCCTTGCTTTGAGTGACGGGACGGCGGGGGGGAGAGGGGGGCTTCTCTGGGGCTGGTGTGGCCCCCTGAGCTCGCTGGGCAGCACGTAGCCAGCTTCTGTTCCTTGCTCTTTGTTGACCTGCTGGTTGGACCGCAGGCTTCCCACCCGCGAAAGGAGGTGACTAGACTGGGGTCTCCACCACCATCTCCAGTGGGAATCCCTCTAAGCTGGTTCTCAGCCTCTTACTCTGCTCAGAGCCCCGTGCAGAGTGGGCTCCCAGGAGCTGGGACATGAAAATGTGAATGAATGAACACATGAATGAATGAATGATCAAAACATAACTTGTTTGTTTGTTTGTTTGTTTCTTTCTTTCTTTCTTCTTTCTTTCTTTCTTTCTTTCTTGTTAATCCTCACCCAAGGATATTTCTCCATTGATATTTATTTATTTATTTTTAAGGAAGAATGGAAGCGGGGGAAGGGGAAGACACACAGAGAAACATGCCTGTGAGAGAGACACATCAAATGGTTGCCTACAACAGGCGCCACAACCCGGGCCAGGGATTGAGCCTGCCACCGGGTCCATGTCGTGTCCTTGACTGGAATCGATCCTGGGACCCTCTGGGCAACGCTCTAGCTACTGAGCCACACCAGGGAGGACTCAGCTTCTTTCTGTCCCACAGGTGGCATGCCAGCTCCGAGCAGAATTCCCGGCCCACACTGGGGGGCAGGCTGCCCGGCTCAGGTACGAAGACGCTCTGCTCAGGTTGGCAGAACAAACCAATTAAAGTTTGTGTACTTGGCATTTTGCGCTCAAAACACTGAAGGCGGAAAGGGAATCGTTTGAAAGAAGACACATCTTGTTGGCTAATGCCGCTGGGAGGGTTTTTTTTTTTTTTTGGAGGCAGGGCTGGTGGCGGCGGCCGGAGCTCTTGGGAAGAGGCCAGTGACTGAGACCCGAGGTGATGCCTACTCACCTGGAATGCCCTCCTCCGCCGAGCGAGGAGCGCCGTTCTAAGCAGCCCTGGTTAATCACGGCCGCCGAGAGCGGCGACCGGCGAACGTGTGTGCTTAGTCCTGACTCAGGGCTGACTCAGCGTGGGGCACCGGGCTTTCCGTGGCCTCGGGCTGGGCTCCTGCTTCCTGGAAACGCCCTGGCTGCTGGCAGAGTCCCGAGTCCTTCCACGGGGCCAGGGAGCCGGACCATCTGGCGGGAGGTCGTGCCAACCTCCAGGAAGGTGAGCAAGTGGAGCTGGGGTTGGAACCCAGCACCTCCTGACTTGGAACTTACTATTCCCCCCTCTGCTCTCTGCAGGCCTCCGCCCGGCCACTGCAGGGCTCAGCGAGGCTGTCCCGGCCACTGCCCGGGGCATGAAGTCCCTCTCGAAGCCACGCCCACCCTACTCAGGACAGAGGGGTTTCCTGGGTCCATCTGCAGGGCTTCGGGACGGCTACGGGGTCGGATCTGGGAGACCTGCTGGATGGGGGAGGGACCATGTCCTCCATCCGGCGTGCTCCCCCGCTGACCGTGGGTCATTCCTCCCTGCTTTGGGGGCCCTCTGGCTGGTGCTGCTTCTCCCCACCCCACAGTCCCGTGCTGGCTGGTCCGGCCGGCCTGGCTCGGCGGTACCTGCAGAAGCTCAGCTGGGAGCAATGGGGTGACTTGGCCTAACTCCATGGCTCCCAGACTTTTCTGACCCCTGAGAGCCTTGCTGTCCTTTTCTTCCACGTTGCATCCTCTTCTCTCCTGTTCCCTTCCTTTCTTTGCTTTCTGGCCTCTCTCTGATCTCTGTCTCCCAAGGCATCCGCCTGTGCTCCCCCTCCTTGCCCTTCCTCTCCCCCCCTTCCCTCTCAGGAGCAGCAAAGATGAGGCTCTTTGGGAAACAGGCCTCTGAGAGGCTGTGGGTCACCTCTCAAGTCCACTCTGAAGGCACGTGGGTCAGGGGCTGCTCTGGGCCTGGCGCTGGGTGGGACTGTCCACATCCCTCAGGGCCACCCGCACAGGGGACTTGTCATTGTCCATGTCACCAGTGAGGGCATAGCGGCTCTGAAAGCCCATGGAGAGCGGGGAGTGCACATATGCGGATGCTGGTGGGTGCATCGCCTGGTGCCCAGCCTCCCCCGACCCCATGCCTCTCATGTGACCGTGGACCGTGGACACTTTTATCGATCAATTGCCTTATGTATTTATATGTTTGCTAGAGGCCCGGTGCATGAAATTCGTGCGCTGGGGGATGGGTGGTCCTTCAGCCCAGCCTGCACCCTCGTGTAGTCCAGGAGCCCTTGGGGATGTCTGGCTGCCACGGAGGCGGAAGAGGCTCCCGCCACCGCCACTGCGCTTGCCAGCCTTGAGCCCAGCTTCTGGCTGAGCAGTGCTCCCCCTGTGGGAGCGCACTGACCACCAGGGGGCAGTTCCTGCATTGAGCGTCTGCCCCCTGGTGGTCAGTGCGTGTCCTAGCGACCGGTTGTTCCGCCATTCAGTTGATTTGCATATTAGCCTTTTGTGATATAGGTTTGTTGAATCCTAACATGCCTGTTTATTGACTCTGTAGGCAGAGGAAGGGAGAAGGAGAGAGAAACATAGATGCGGGAGAGAAGCATCCATCATTTGCCTCCCCATGTGCCCACAAGCGAGGTGTGTGTCCTGACTGGGACTCGAACCGCAACCTTTGGGTGCACTGGAAGAAGCCCCGACCACTGGGTCACCCTGCCAGGACACGGTGGACACTGTCAGTGTGTAAGGCTGGACGTCGGGTCAGCTGGTGTGGCACCTTTGACATCCCGCTGGACCACGCGGCAGCGGCAGCTCGGTGGGTGCAGATCCCGCCATGCTGCGTGAGGACAGGAGAGAGGAGGGCCCACCACCCCCTCTGCACAGGTGAGCCGGTGGCGAGAACCGCAAGTCCAGCGTGGCCTCTGGGTCTTGTCCTGGGGTCTGAGCTGTTCCCAGCGGTCAGAGTGACAGACGGCCCCCTGCCACAGTGGCCATGGTGACGCTTTTTAAAAGATTTGAACTCAAGGACAGTTTCAGCCCCTTCGAGATACCTGAGGTGGACTCTGGGGCTGAGGGAAGATGCTTGGGCCGAGGTTCCTGCTGCTCACCCTCCCCCGGCTGTCAGCCCTGCTGATTCCACGAAACCTCTCTCCCAGGGTCTGAAGCATCTCTTACCTGAGCAGTGACGAGGCACTTCTGGATGGGCAGCAGAGCTGAAGACTGCCTTCTATCTGCTCCTCTACTTCGCTTCTCTCCCTCCCTCCCCCCCCCCGCACCTCACCCCCCCGTCTCAATGAGTAGGGGGAGGGCTGCTGTGGGTGGTCCGGACGGCGGAGAGCATTTTCTCCCTGCATCTCTGGCTCTGGGCTCTGGGCTCCTGACTTAAGTGGGAAAATCTTCCTTGCATATTTCAAAGCCTTAGAGCTTCAACTGTTGATGGTGAATTAAAAAGAAAGGAAAAAAATGAGTAAAAATATCCCAAAGGCAGTGTTTGGGCAGGGCCCTGGGCTCCCAAACCCCTCCTGGAATCAGATTCCAGGGTCTCAGGCTCCGGGATCAGCAGCGCCTGCTCCGGCAGGCAGGAGGGACGCGTAGGGCTCATTCTGCCCTCCTGTGTGCCCGTGGACCCGTCAGTCTGGGCCAGTAATAACTACGATGATGGTGGCCCGCCCATAGGGGCTCTGCTGGAAACTATAGTCATGCTTTGTGGGAACTGGCTGCTTTCATGGTCACGATGTGACTCCGCAGGAGAGGGTTTGAAGCACAGAGATGCTAAGCAACCTGACGGAGGTCACACAGCTCGTGGCGATGGAGCCGGAACCCAACCTCCACAGGCGACTCCAGGTCTGTGCTGCCGTCCATTGTGTCCAGGCTGCATATGCCTTCCTTTGGGGGTCTGCGCCCCAGACTGCGGTAGCTGCTGGGGGTGGGGGATGTTGGCCGGGGGCACATCCAGACCTCACCTCCAACCCCAGCATGAGCACCGTTCTCCCCCTCTGCCCCCAGACCAGGGATGTGAGGGGGGAATGTGTCACGTGACAATGGGCAGATCCCTCTGCCCTGGGGAGGTGAGAGCACCGGGCACCCAGGGAGCGGTTCACAGGATACACCGGAGCTGGGTGGGGGAGGAAGGTGATAGTTGTTGCTGTTGTCACTGTTTCCTCATGAGGAGTTCCAGTCCCTGGTGTCAGAATCGGTGGAACGCTAAGAACCCTGAAACACCAATCAGAAAGGATGTGTGCACCCCTGTGTTCACAGCAGCACCATTTACAATAGCCAAGATCTGAAAACAGCCCAAGTGCTCCTCAGTAGATGAGTGGGAAAAAAAGCTGTGGGACATTTATGCCGTGGAATACTATGCAGCTGCAACCAAGAAGGATCTCTTAGAGACAGCATGGAGGGACCTGGAGAGCATCGCGCTAAGTGAAAGAAGCCAGGCAGAGAAAGGCAAGTGTCACATGATCGCACTCACATGTGGAATCTCGTGAACAAAATAAACTGATGAATGGAGTGGATCCAGAGACATGGAAACATGGAGCAGGATCTTGGAGGCAAGGCGGGGGGAGGGTGGCTGGGTAGGAGGTAATCAGCCAAAGACCTTGCATGCATGGATGCATGGCCCATGGACATGAACAATAGTGGGATGAAGGCTTGGGGTAGGAGACAGGGTGGGCTGGAGGGAGTTAATAGGGGTAAAGGGGGCACGTGTGTAATACTTCTAACAATGGAGATTAAACAATAAGAATCAGTGGGACGTAGTTCCATCCGCTGCACAATATACTTGCTGTGGCCTTTGCTCCATGGGGGGAGGGGGGGGGAGAGCATGTTCAATTCACCTTTGGTCCTCTGAGCTGCAATGTCACCCCATCAGGAGCTGAGAGTGGATGGGCTGGTCTGTGGAACCCAGAGGTACCCTGACAACCAGGGGTGGGCACTGGGCCTGAGTGTGGACAAAAGCCAATGGAATTGACCAGCCAGGCATCTTCCTGGTTGGCGTGTCTCCTCACATCCACGGACTTTGCTTATTTCATTTTATGTCCCTCTTCTGGAAGCTTCTCCTTCCCACAGTCCCGTGGCAAGGGCGCTGAGTCCCACCCCCTGAGGACACAGCGGAGACTGAGTCCCGGGGTCGCCTGCAGTCCCCTGTGTGGAACCGGGGTCTGCATCTCCCTCTAGGTTTGCCAGAGATCCCTCTTCGTGCTCCTCAAGCACGTGGCCACTCCCCCTTTGCCATTTCCTATTTTTTTCCTTTAATATATTTGTGTTGATTTCAGAGAGGAAGGGAGAGGGAGAGAGAGATAGAAACATCAATGATGAGGGAGAATCACTGATAGGCTGCCTCCAGTACCTCCCCACACTGGGGATCGAACCCAGAGCCCAGGCCTGTGCCCTGACCAGGAATCGAACTGTGACCTCCTGGTTCCTAGGTGGATACTCAGCCCCTGAGCCAGGCCTGCTCGGAGACAGCAGCCAGGGCGGCGCAGACTGCCCGGTCTGCTAGGCCGTGGGTGGGTGGAGGGCGCTGTGTTTGGAACCGAACACCGCTGCCCCCTTTGGAGAAGGAGTTCAGCTTCCTCTGGGACGAAGGCCGCCTCCTGGCTGCGGGGACGGAGAAGTGAGTCTGTACAGGCCCCCGTCCCCTTGGCCTCCACAGCGTGGCCTCCAACAGTTTGATGATTTAAGAGTCCACGGATTAAAACCATGTGCTCTGCGGTCCCCCTGAATCCAAACGCTTGTTGAACGTAGAGGGAGGCTGAAAGCAAGTCAGGGGACAGCCGGGCTCTGCTCCACGCCCTGACTTGGAAGACCTGGCGCGCGGTCTGTGCAGCCCTGGAGCCCGGGGGGCAGAACGGCCTCTGGGGGGGCCCAGCTCTCCCAGGACTGAGGTCTGCGGGGACACACAAAGCTTCCATTTTTTTTCTCTCCTCGAGACCCCCTTCCATTCTCGTTCCGCACAAAGGACACCCACATGTGGCCATGGGCACGTACGGAGCATCTTCCCCGTGCCAGTGTTCCTGGCGGGGTCAGTGCTGGTGTCTGGGACCCTCTGAGCGGCCCAGCTGACCTCACTGCCCAGCCCCTCAGCTCTGCCCGTGCCGGCCCCGCTGCCTGCCATCTTGGGCCTTCGCCCTCCAGCGCTCAAGCACCCACCCGCAGGACTCACTCAGGCCGGTGTCCGGAACCCATGTCCACGGACTCACAGGGAGCACCTCCTCCAGGTCCCGGCTGGTGATGAGATCGGAATGGCTCCCTTGGAGACTAGGCTCAGGGTGGGGGTGGGGGACAGAGTGTTGCTGGCCTTTGCTCCTTTGCTGAGCTCTGCCGCGGTGTGTGGAGGTTTCCCCGGGCCCTTCCCTCCGGAGAGCCTTGCAAAACAGGCAGCGAGCTGACTCCCGGCCCGGGGAAGGAACTCTGCTTTCATGTGGTTGGCAGCCGAAGCCCACACAGATCTGCAAGGGTTCGAGGGCCAAGCTTCGTGGAGTTTCTTGGGGAACCGCCCCCCCCCCTCGGGAACAAGGCCTGTCGGGGGCTCCCGCCAGTCAAAGCACAGGGCTTCCCGTCTGTCCGCTGAACACACACACACACACACATGAACACACACACACACACACACACACACACACACACACACACACGGCCCACAGGCCTCCTCCTCGTTGGCAGGCTTGGCCCGTGTGGCTCCCGGGCTGGCCAGGGATCCAGCTGGGACTCTGGGCAAAGGCGCAGGAGCTGAAGTGGGGAGTGGGGGGTGGGGTGGGGGGGCTACCGTGGGCCAGCCCCCTGGGAGACAGTGAAATAGGTAATCCCATGAAGCCCCCCACCAGCCGGGGAATCAGCCTTGTCCCGATTGCACACATGAGGGCGTGGGGGCTCCAGGACCGTGGAGACGGGCCAGGACCCCGGGCTGCCGATGGGGAATGAATTCTGGGCGGCTGGCCCGCGGCTCCCGCACCTTCCCCACTCCTGCCGCCCCCCCACAGCCCCACAAGGTCAATGTTTGTGTAAGGCTTGTGTTTTCGTTGGTGATATAAATAACACATGTGCCTTCCTTCGAGGGAGAGCTGGAGCATTTAGAAACGCACCGGGAAAATTGAAATCACCTGGGCGCCCGCCACCCGGAGACGCACACGCGCCGATGTTTTGTTTATGCTCCCCCGCTGTTTGGACAGATAAGTAGACGGATCCGAGGGGAGCGTGGCCTCCCAGAGGCACTCGGTGGCGGAGAGCAAGGTTTTCCGCGCGGAACTCGGAAAGCACCGCAGAGCCTGCTGTACGGGGTTGTTTCTCCACTTAACATCTACGAGGCAGTTATTAACCCCATTTTATTTCCTCTCCTTTTTTTTTCCGGTCCTCGCCAAGGATATTTTCCCACTGCTTTTCAGACAGAGAGAGAGAGTGGAAGGGAGGGAGGGAGGGAGAGGGGGGGGGGCAGAGACAGCGAGAGAGAGACATTAGTGTGAGAGAGGCACATCAGCAGTTGCCTCCTGCATGCACCTGATGGGGGAGGTACTTGTCCTTGACCAGTAACCAAATCCCTGACCCTTTTTCTTTTCTTCCCTTTTATTTCATATATATATATATATATATATATATATATATATATATATATATATATATAATTTCATTGATTTTTGAGAGGAAGGGAGAGGGAGAGACAGAAACAGTGACAATGAGAGAGAATCACTGGTCAGCTGTGCCCTGCACCCGCCTCCAACCCCCCATACTGGTGATCGAGCCTGAAATCTGGGCATGTGCCCTGACCTAGAGTCAGACTCTGACCTCCTGGTTCATAGGTTGATGCTCAGCCACTGAGCCACACTGGCCAGGGCTTAACCCCATTTTCATGTGAGGCATCGGAAGCTCAGGGAGTGAAATGTCTCGTTTCCACAGATGGGACCCACCTTCCTTCCCACCCCCTCTGTTCCTTCCCTCTGGGTCCCCATATCCAGGTGCATTTGGGACATAAGTCAATGAGGCCATTTGCATTTCCCATTGGATGGCTCAGTTTAGGCAACTCCTCTTTCGGTCTCTCCCGTCTACAAAATGGGCACATTTTGATTCAGAGTTCTCATGCCTCTAACGGTGTTTGGGGCGGTGCTGGGTGGGCCATCCCTCTAGCTTGGGGGCATGTAGAGCTTAGGTTTGGGTTGTGAAAGCCATTCTTGCCACATTTCACTGTGAAAGCTCAGGAAAGTCAGGTGATCTACCTCAGTTTTCACAAGAGGACAGTGATACCTGCCTCATGGAACTGTTATCCTATCTAATGAAGAGGGAATATACTAACTGATTGCCACACCCTCAGAAAGATGGTGGCGTCCCTAGCCAATAAGGAGGGAATATGCTAATTGACCACCACACCCTCACAAAGATGGTGGTGCCCAAAGCCAATAAGGAGGGAATATGCTAATTGGCTGCCATGCCCTCAAAGATGATGGCGTCCACAGCTACAAGATGGCAGCTCCCAGTTCCCTCAGCCCTGCTGGGGCAGTAGGCACACCTGACTCCAGAGTCCCCAAGTCCCCTCAGCCCCCCAGCTTCCCAGGGCTGGCCTGAGACACAGACAAGCCTCAGATGGCGGCTTCCCAGCTGCCCAGGGCCTCCTGAGGCTCAGGAAACCAGGGCTGGCCGAGGCTTGCACTGCCGGCAGTGGTAGCAGCAGAGGTGTGCTGGGGCATCGCCTTCTCCTGATTGCTGGGTCGCCTCCCACCCCTAAGGGCTCCCAGACTGTGAGTTTTCAAAGACTGGAAGTCTACCTTGCCAGGGTCAGACCCACTCAGGAAAGGGTGGGCCTCCTCACCCCTGGGCACCTCCCTCTGCCCCGCCCTTCTTCCCGGCTCCTCTGAGCTGAGTTCTCAGCTGGGACATGGAGTGGTTCCTCCCAGGGCGGCTGCCTGGACCAGCGGCGTGCGGGCAGAGAAGACCCGGATCACGGGACAGGCAGCAGAGGGGTGATGGGTGCTGATGCCATCACAGTGCCGGGTGAGCACAGGGGCTGTGCTTGTCCAGCTCACCTCCCTCTAATCAGTTCTCCCAGGAAAAGGAGACCAACCAGGGTGATCCCCGATAGAGTGAACTTAGTGCCGGAAGCTCATGGGTCCAGGCGGAGCAAGGGGTGGACTGTCTTGGATTCGGGGGCCAGCTTCCCAGATCCCACCGCAGGTCAGGGACACTCATTTCTGAGGAGTGTTTGCGAGGCCTCTCTGGACATTGCCCTGAGCCGAGAGAAGCTTCCTTATGCCCCTCGACCAGGTGGGTGTCTGGTTAACGCCAGGGCACAAAAGCTGGCCCCTTTGCCTACACTGGGACACCTCCAGAGGTCTGGCTGACACCCAGAGCTCTGGTGGCATCGGCTGCAGCTAAGGACCCCCCCCCCCCATTTTCCTCTGCCCAACCTTGCTTCCCTCAGCTCTTCCCCAACCCTTTCAATGCATCTTTCTCAAGAGCATCCCTAATCAACCGTCCACAGACAGCTTTTGGAGCCTCAGGCCCTCTCCCCAGGGTGGGGGTGGGGGTGGGGGTGGGAGTGGGGGCGGCACTAGATCTACGCACACGTCCATCAGGTCTGGGGTTCATGCCCCTCCATCTCCTTCTTGACTTCCTCTCCAAATCCAAGGTCCCTGCTCCCCAGGAGGGCCCGCTCACCGTCCCCAGACTCCCCAATGTCTGCAGTCATTCCGTCCCTGCCTCCAGGCACCCCCTTCCCTTCCGGGCACAGTCCCCCCACCTCTGCTGCTTCTCCAGAGCCCTGGGCCCCAGGCCGCCCTGCTTGGCCATCCAGCCGCAAACCACGTCCTGGCCTTGCAGGCTGAGCAGGAGAGGAGGGGAGGCGCTCCGTGCTGACGGAGGCTGCGCAGGGCGGGGCCCACCCTCCCTGTCACTCAGTCACCGGGGGCCCCGAAGCCACACGGCCTGGGAATGGCGAGAGGGGGGCGGGAGGAAGGTGGGGGAGGTGGCCTGGGTCCCCCCATCAGGAAGACCTCCGGGGGGAGGTGGGTGGGGGGCCACACGGGAGGGCTGTGCCCGTGGTTTGTGTTAGCTTCTCCTGTGGGCACCAGCGTCCACCCCTAGCGGCTGGGCTAGTGGCTGGGACGCCAGACCACAGTGCGGAGGCCTGCAGGTGCTGAAGCCCCAAGTGTGGTTTCTCTAAAGCGCACCCCTGTGCTCATGCCCTCCCCCCTACCCCTTGTGCTCACAGGGGCCTTCAAAACGCATGCTCCGGATTGCGTTACATGAAACCCGTCAAAGTGCTCTGTTGCTGTCCGAGCGGCCGCCGCTCGTGGTTTGCTCCTCTCCCGGACGGGACAGACGGCTCACGCTTTGCGAACCCTGAGTGGACCGCCGGGCACGCTCAGGTGTCCTTTCCGAGGGCAGATGCCCCGTGTCCTGGGGAGGTTCTCCGTTGGCCCCGAGCAGGTCCCCTGGCCCAGTCCTTTCCACTCTCCCCTTCCACGGGAAGGAGGAGTCTTTGGAAGAAGATGGTTTTTTCCTTCACCTGGTCGCCTTCAACATCTGCGTGGCGAGAAGAGAGCAGAGGCAGCCCAGTGTCTGCCCTGCTTGTGGCTTTGCTGCAAAGGCCTCTGGGAAGCGGTGCTCCTGGCTGCGCTGCGCTGGCGACCACATCCTGCGGCTTCCTGGCGGCGGCGGCCGGCAGCACGCAGGCCCCTTCTCATCGGAGCCCGGACGGGGCTGCTGGCCACTGAAGGGGAGGGCCGCTTCCAGGCTGACTGAGGGGGTGGGGGGCTGAGCACTTTCCAGCTTCAGGGGCTCTCACCTCTGCACTCACACCCGGCCCGGAGAGGTGGCACCAGCCGGCGGTGACTCTGTGACTCGAGCAGCACGGCCTTCCTCTGCCAACCCCCCAGTGGCTGGCTGCTCCCGCCTCTCACCCGGGACCCATCCCCTCACAGCCACCGGACCTGCTGCTCTGCCAGCATGGGGCCACGTTGTCCAGGACAGAGAGCCTCCACGGGAGCCGGGTCCGGGCCTGGCGGGCCTGGACGGCAGCCGCCCTGAGCTGTGGTCTGCGGCCTGGGCGCGGGGCTGGCGGGAGGCGTGGTGAGAAACAGCACGCGGTGCTCAGCCCAGTGCCGGCCACGGGATGCGGCGCGGAGTTTAATTACTGAAGGGAGCAGGGTCCCGCCTCTTCCCTCCGCCCTGGCCGGCGGCCACTGGGCGCACATCAGCCATAGCTGTCATGGAGGCTTCACACACCCGAGGGACACAGGGACAGGGACATGGGGACAGGAACAGACGCGCTGTGTTGGCTCCGCTGGGTGGGGAGCATGACGGCCCCTGCCTACGGACCTCCAAGAGGGGGGCCAGCCAGTGGGATGCACGGGACCCAAGGGAAGTGCCTGCCGAGAGGACTCGCTGGTCCCGGGATGGACACATCCAGGTAGAACTGGCTGGGGGCCTTCAGAAGAGGTGAGCTCCAGGCCCGAGCTGTCACTTCTACAGCCCTGCTTGTGGGAGCATGTGTGCACTCCTTCATAGTTACAGAAACCATGCCACCTATCACGTTGCCCATGAGTACCACACCTGTTTCTATTCCCCCAGCGACATGTCTTTGGAGGTGTTCACAGTGAGGGTCAGGTTCATTTTCCGGGTGCTGAGCAGACCCGTTCACCGTCCTGCCACTTCCCTGGGGTCACGCACACTTGTGGGTGGGTTACTCTCAAGCTGGGTGGCGTGCCTTTCAAGGAACTTCAGAAAAGCAAACAAACCGAAAAAACGAGGAGGACCCTCGTGTCTTGTTTCTGCCTCAACCTGGCATTTCAGAAGGACCTGAGGCAGCCATGTCAACACCCCCTGCCTCGGTTTCCCTATCTGCAGACGAGAACCTGCGGTGGAAATGTGTGGACACCTGAAGCGCTTCCGTGGCTCCAGTGGGCCCGCTGCTCAAGGACAAGCGCTCTTGTTCCCCTCGGGGCCGGTCTGGGCGGGATGACTGCCCGCCCCCCTCCTGGTCTCCGTCTGTTTGTGTGTAGCGTTGGCTATGGGAACGCTGCACTTTCTGGGACCCCGCGGGGTATGGCGACTCTGCAATGGGAAGTCACCCCGAGGAGGGGGGAGGGCGGGCTCCCTGCTGCAGGGCGAGGCCATCCCCATGTCTGCCACCGTGGGAACAGGTGGGTTCTCAGGTGGAAAGGCCCCAGGGCAGGTGGCGATCATGGCGTTGCTACAGCGCTTGACAGATGGGGAGTCCCGCCGCCAGGGGAGCGCTGAGGAGGGAGGGGACTTCTCTAAGGCAGCAAAGCCAGTTCAAGAGGAGCCCTGAGGTCAAACTCAGGGCGTGGGCTGCTGTCCTTGGGTTCTTCCCACGCTGCGGGCAGGAACGAGGACTGCCTGTGGAGTGGATTGCCCATGGTGGGATTTCGGGCAGCGATGAGAGACAAATGGGTAAAAGATGACAAACTCTGTTGGGGTAGCGGCGAATGCCTTCATGGAGGACATGACATGTGAGCTGTGGGTTTTTTTTTAAAAATATATTTTATTGATTTTTCACAGAGAGGAAGAGAGAGGGATAGAGAGTTAGAAACATCGATGAGAGAGAATCATCTATCAGTTGCCTCTTGCACACCCCCTACTGGGGATGTGCCCGCAACCAAGGTACATGCCCTTGACCGGAATCGAACCCGGGACCTTTCAGTCCACAGGCCGACACTCTATCCACTGAGCCAAACCGGTCCCGGCATGAGCTGTGTTTTGAAGTATGAATAGGAGTTTCCATATGAGGTAGAGAAAAGAACATTCCAAGCAAAAGGAGTCCATGGTCCAAGTCCATGCACGAATAAAAAAAATCAGGGAGAAACGAGGAAATGGTTCAAGGCGTGTGGAGGATGGTGGTGGTGGGGATGTGGGAAATGAGGAGCCCAGGAGGGTAGGTTAGGGCAGGGCTGCAGCATGAGAACTGCAAGGAGCCAGGAGGGAATTAAGGGCAGTGAGATCTGGCTCAGGAAGGTCCTGGGGGAGCCACGGGGTAGAGGATGGATAGAAACATGCAGTTCAGGCAGAGGGACCAGTGGATAAGGATGCTGTCGCCATAGCCGTGAGAGATGCCAGTTGTGGGGGGTTGTGGGGGGTGGGGAGACTTATCAGGAGCCTGACATTAAGGGTGGGAAGGAAGGGAGAGGACCTAATGGGTGTAAGCATGTAAACATGCATTAACTTGTAACGTTTTATCAGAACCTTGTGATAGAGGCAGAGCACCCCGTCGTGCAGATAAGATGGCAAAGATCGACGGGCATTACGTAACGAGGTCCCACGAGTCCTGCAGGTCTGAGGGGTTCCAGAGTCACGTCCGCTGCCCCTACCTCCTGGCTCAGGGAGCAGACGCGTCCAGCCATCCCAGAAGGCGAGGGCTTCCCCCTCGGGGACCCGGGTGACCGGTGATATTGCCACACACTCCTCCTGCTTATCAGAATCCAGCCGCCTCTCCTCTCCTGGGGCTGGGTGTGGCTGGGCGGCTGGTTCTGGCCAACGGGTTGAATGAAACTGGCATACGTCACCTCTGGGCTGGAGTGTTTCAGAGCTGGTGGGAGATGGTCCAGCCCGACGCATCTTCTGCCCCGATGACCATGGTCGCACATGTAGAGAGGCAGAACCCTTCATCTGAATGAAGGTGTCACCGAGACCCATGGTTGGCAAACGGCGGCTCGCGAGCCACAAGTGGCTCTTTGGCCCCTTGAGTGTGGCTCTTCCACAAAATACCAGGGCCTGGGAGACTCTATTTTGAAGAAGTGGCGTTAGAAGAAGTTTAAGTTTAAAAAATATGGCTCTCCAAAGAAATTTCAATCGTCCTGTTGATATTTGGCTCTGTTGACTCATGAGTTTGCTGACCACTGGCCTAGACCCATGGCGTCTACTGGGGCAATACATCCTGGTTGTTTCAATCCGTGTCTATTTAGAAGTGTTCGTTACTGCAGCACGACCTACACTATACCGACTGAGAAAAGGATGTCACCCTTGAGCAAGAGAATGAAGGAGAAGAAGCAGGCCGAGGGAAGGGTGGGGAATGGTATTGCTGGCAGAATATCATACCGTGTTTTCCCGAAAATAAGACCTACTTCATGGAAACATAATACATCCCCTGAAAATAAGACCTAGCGCATCTTTGGGAGCAAAAATGAACAGGGGAAACAGGGTAGTTAGAGGCAATCGGGCATGGAGACTGGCAGACTTGGTCCAAAGTCACCTCAGGCGCCTACTGTGGAGAGGTTTCAGGCGAAGGCCCAGGCTCTCTGACTTCGATTTTCGCCTACAGGAAGTAGCGAGAGTTGTGGTCACTGCCTCCCCATCACTACCATTAGGGCGACTCGAGCCGACATATGTAGGGGCTCTCGCAAAGTGCCCAGTCCCTAGGAAGCTCCCCTAAACTAGGGTCATCACCCTTGGAAGAGAGCCAGAAGACCATCGGTGATATGATCATTGAGAGGTCAGACATCTTTCCCTTCCTGTTCGCTTGAATTCCTCTGGCACCGAGCATGGTGCTGAGGTGCACACAGTAGGTGTTCATTTTCTATGAACCGACAGGGAACGCTTGAATGGGAAGGGCCTACCTGTATCAGTTCATCTGTTCCTTAATGCCCAGTGAGCATCAGCTCTTAGCAAATTTTCTTTGAAATAGTGAGTCATTCTGGGCTTTAGAAACAGTCATATCTGTAGATCATTTCTCTCTGACACATGGATAGCTCAGCTGAGGTCCTCCAGGAGATCCCCACTCTCTCGGCTGCAGGTCTCTCTAAGACCTCTGGGACCCCTTCAAGGACCGCTCCCCCGCCCCAGGCCTGGGGTGCAGGTGCCCAGGGAAGCCCACCACACAGAAGCCATATCTCCCATCCATTTGTTCCCCCAAGTCTAGCAGCGTTTTGGCCGGGTTCCACGCCTCCCTGTACTCAGACTCGACCTGCAGATGGCTGGCGGAGACCTTGCCAGGAGTGGGCTGGCAGGCAGCTCTCTCCTTCCCAGGCAGACGGGTATGTGGCAAGTCTGTTTATCAGGCAACGCCTTGTTGTAGCCAGAGGTGGTGGCTTAACAGTGGCAGAAACGCCCGCATTGCCTCAGAGGCTGCAAGTTACTCAGAGGAGCCCTCGGCCTTGGCGGGCAGATAAGCACATGCCTTAGAGAGGGAGGCCTTGATCACGGCGCAGATAAGCTGAGGGGAGGATATATATTAAAAAAAAAATCAACAACAACAAGAAGCTGAGCGACCCACTGTCGGAGGCCTTTTCAAGTACACATGGGCGTGTTTCTGGTCTTCGCCAACACACGGGGTGATGCAAAAGCTGTGAATTTAATTTAATTTGGTGGTCACGCAATCACGGAGTGAGAGCATGTCAGAGCTGGAAGGGACTTTGGGGATTGTGTAGTTGAACCCTTTAATCTTCCAGGTGAGGACACTGAGGGCCACAGAGCTGTAGCGACTTGTTCAGGATCATCCAGCAAAGGCCTAGCTGGAACCAAACCCTGGGTCTCCGGACCCCCGGGCCTGTGATCTTTCCACCACATGGATTGCTTCACGGCTGCCACCTGACTGCTCAGGTGCGCACTGCAGCTTGTACTGGGGTGCCTAGATAGTCCTCTTTAAATGACATACTAGATTTGCCTCTTTAGCCTTAAGAGTTAGGCAGCTCTCCCTCCCTCTCTCCCCCTAACCCTCTCCCCCGCCCTCCCACACACTGTTGGGGTTGACCAGTTAGCTTAAAGCAACAAGATCTGGTGCTTCGGACCCCAACTGTTCCAAATGCTGTTGTTTTGTATGTAGAAGAACTGAGGTCCAGATCAGAGAGGTGACATGCCTAGGTGACGCAGCTGGAGAAAGGAAACAGCTGGGTCTAAAACTCCCAGCATCCGGGTTATAGTCCTTGGCACAAAGAGTAGATGAAAGCCAAGGTATGGGTGAGGGTGTGCACAAGGGCACCCAGACTCTGTGCCTTCTCCTGTGGTTTTCCTTTGGGGGGAAATCCCAGGTGTTACCTTAAGGACAGTTATGGAGTCTGGCAGCCCTTGCAATACTGAAGATGTCATTGTTTTTAGTAGATACTCATTAAATGATGGTTAGGAGGATGAGTCCTTAAATGGTAGGGTATTCAAACCACAGTATATTTATTTTTTTGCTGTAAAACTTGCTTTCTGGGCTGAATCCATGAATAGAGTGAAACAGAACAGGGTTAGTTCTAGTTTAAAAAATGAGTTCTATATGAAAGTGATAAAACTATCAATAACAACAACAAATTAATACCAACTTAGGAATCAAAGCCCGGCTGGAGTGGCTCAGTTGGTTGAGCATTTTTCCATGACCTGAAAGGTTGCTCTTTTCAATTCCTGGTCAGTGCACATACCTGGATTTCAGGTTTGGGGAGCATACAGAAGGCAATCTATTTATATTTCTCTCTCTCTCTTCCTCTCTTTAAGCATGTTATTAGGTGAGGATTAAAAAATAATAAATTAAAAAGAATCATAAATACAATTGATACATTGCAATCTCAAATGCCCTGTCACTGCAAGATGATGTCAAACTTAGTTAAAAATGATATATACCAGTAGATGTACTTATTAAATACTTGAATGGGATGAAAAAAATCATCATATAGAGATATGTTTCTAATGAAAAGTAATAGTTCTTTGCCATATCACCCCTTCATTCTAGCACTTACTTTTGAATAAACCAATTTTAAATCTGTCAGGTACTAATGTTTGCTTTTTTTTTTTTTTTTTGCCCTGGTGATTAACTCTACATGTTGAACAGCATGTCCTATCCATCTTTCTTATTTTCTCCCTTGTATTGCATGAGCACAACCTCAATAAATTTTCCTCTAAATAGTTATAAGTCTAAGATTATCTTTATTCTTCTCTCATGCTTTATTCTACGCTATCCTTTAGGGATAGTTTAGCAGGGTATGAAATTCCAAGTTGACACGTATATTCTTTTACAACTTTGGAGGAATATCACTATTGTGTTCTTAGATTCATTGGTGCTAATGAAAAGAACAATATTGATTTTGTCACTTTTCTTTTGAAGATGACCCCTGGATGATTTGAAGGAGTCTCTCTTGTTAAAATGAAAGGAAACTACTAGAAAACCCCATAAACCTGCAAGAGGTTGAAGCAGCAGTAGAGAATTATAAAATTTTATAATGATGTAGTTATGGATCTATTAAAACATTGTACTGGCCACTCAATTGGCTTGCTTATTCTAATGGCTTTTCTCCTTTACCTCTGATAAATTATCTTGTATTATTATTATTTTGAAAAGTTTTTCTCATCTTTGTTTTAACCCATTTTATCTTCCTAAAATTTTTATTAGTTAGAGGCCAAATTTATTTAATTACTTTTCAATGCCTTTTATATTCATCTCACATTTCCCTCTCATGGCTTTTTTTGTTGTGTTCACTAGATTTCCTTAATGTTACTTTCCAACATTTTTATTGAGTTTTCTTCCTGTTTTGGACAGCATATATTTATCTTCCCAGAACCACTAACATGTCAGAGTTGGCCAGGAGAGAAACTTGGGTCAGTGGTTAGTGTTCCCAGATGATATCCTGTCTCCACTGGTATCTGTGACCAGTCCTGTCTCCCAGACATGATGCGGTTCCATGAAAACATAGAAGTTATTCTAGAGGATGTGCTTATGATTATGATTCTCATAAAACATTATTATTATTATTATTAAGAAACCCTAACACCTAAACAGACTAGGTTTGATTATTCCTCTCCCCTCCCCACCCTCCGCCCTAGAGGTCTGATTAGAAAAAAATTAACTGCCATGGGGAGTAAGTGAAGTGGGGTGTATGGCTAAGGAGGGATGTATGTGGAGAGGGATAACTGATAAAAATTCTAGCCAGAGGGTGTTCAGCCGAAGGGAGGTATAACAAGAAAGGGATAGAATAGGGACTGCTGAGCTGGTTTCACATGGGAAACATGTGAGAGCAACTTAGGGTGTGGTGATAAACGAGGTAGTAAAGGAAGATGAGGCTAGAGAGGGAGGCTGGCGGGGTTATAGTTCCCCAATGGACCACTAAGGATGTCTCTGTTCAGTTCCAGGGTTATGTTCTATGTGTGTGTGTGTGTGTGTGTGTGTGTGTGTGTGTGTGTGTGTACGCATGTGTACGCATTTCACTCTTTGAGACCTGAGTTTTTATAACGAATATCTCTTGGAATCCCTACTGTGAATAGGCTCTGGGCTTTATTTTCTGTCCCCTGAGCCTTCTGAAGCTCTGAAAATACAGCCGATCAAGTTCTCCAGGTAGACCAGATGTCCTCAGGGTGAACGTGGCTTCACAGCTTGTCTTCCTTCCAAAACTTTGATTTTGACCTAACTTCCTTCTATTTTACCAGCTATTTAAAGCATTTAAGAACACGTTTTATACATTTATTTCTAGAGTTCTTCACGGTTGGGGCATACGTGGCTGGCTGCCTCACTGGGGATGGACTCTCCATTGGCTGGCTCTATTACTAGGATGGTTTTCTGGGTGCTTTGAGATGCACTGGTGCCCTTTTCCTTATTTCTAGAGTGGAAGGAAACATCCTTTCTCTGCTGCTAACCTATTGTGAAGATGGGATGATCCTAATGGGTGTGGTATTTTTGCAACGAGCCTCACTCTCATTTGGACCAAGAGTTTCCACAGTGCTCTTGCATCCAACCTCACGTAGACCTCACAGCAGGGGAAGACCTACTGCCCTTGCTTCACAGCAGATGTCTGAGCTGGAGGGAAGAGAAAAAAGCAACCCCATTTCGCCCAGGCAGGGGCAGCAGAAAAACGGGGGGTTCCAACAGCTGTGCTCTGCCAGGGATCTTCCTCTGACCCTGAACCAGAAACCGTTTGCAAATGGGATTCCCTCGGGGATATAATGCAGGCAGGTGGGGCTGCCCACTGGTCTCACTGGAATTCCCAAACTGACGCTGGCTGGGGCACTTACGGTCTGTGTTGTCATCCAGGATGACGGCGAGGATGTCTCTGTGGATGGGCTCCCCCCTCCACTCCCTGTCAAGGCCCAGGTGAGCTGCTCAGGATGGAAGCTGGCTTCTTGCCGTCCATCTCCCATTATAGGTGACCGAGGAGGAGGCTCTACATCCTGGACGGTGTCTCTAGCTCTCTTCTCTAGGTCTAAAGGGAGGATGACTCAGTGGACACGGAAGGCGATGCTGTGCATGGAGGAGCCTTAGCAAACAACTTCAGGCTGAAGCAGAAGTCTGGGTCTTGGTCTGTGTGAGACCCATCCACTGCGCCTCCAACCTTTAAGACCTAATTGACTCTCTTCCTGCCAAAGCCTCAGTGGGGTACACTTGTCCCTACCCATCCCTCCAAGAAATTACTTATGAGAGCATGTGTACCCCGCAATAGCACCCGGAGAAGGGGAATGCGAGGGCGGAGAGAGGAGGAGCGGGAGGAAGGGGGAGGGAAGGGGCAGCCAGTGGACCTGGCGCTCGGCACTGGAGGCTTAACATCAAATGCAGCCGGAAATCCATTCCCACAGTTTCACAGGCCGTCCTGGACGCTGCATTTCAAAGGAAAAGATCGCAACTCAGAGACGTGAGGCTCCCTTTGTTCTCTTGCCCTCCAGCCCCGGGTGCCAGTGTGGACGGCAGCGAAGGGAGAGGGTGAGATCAAAACCCCTCCTCGCTCCGCTCCCTGCCCCCTAGCGCTGGCCCCTGGCTCTCGGAATGAAACCAGCTCGGCTCTGGATTGACAATGCCCGGTCAATTATAATCATTTATCTGGGTGCAGAGCACCGGGACGCTTAAAAGAGCGGGGGCTCGCTGGGCCAGAACAGCCGGAATAAAATTACACCGCAGGGCAGTCAGAGCGAGTGCCTGGCTCACGCACAACTTCGCTTACCTGCCGGAAGGACCCACAGGACTTTTCATCTCACTTCCTGCCCACGGGCTGTCTGTGCTGCCACTGGGGCCAGTGTCTGCTGGCTCTGGCTTAGCAGGGAGGTCACAGACCGAGAAGCAGGGCCTGTGTCAGTGGAGGGGGCCGGTGTGGTGCCCAGGGAAGATTGGGGGTGCTTTGTCATTGCCGTAGGTCGGGGACATGGGGACGGGTGTGCAATGACCCATGACAGGAAGTTCAGGGATTGAGGGGATCCCTGTGCCCCGACGTCGTGCCCGTGTGAGTGGGACAGACTGTTTCACCTGCAGGGTCTCGCGGGCCTTCGAGGTGATGGAGAAACAGGGAGTCGGTCTCCCTCTCCGGCCTCTGTGGCCGGCCTGTGTTTCCTCTTCCCCGAGTGGTGTGATCACCCCCGAATCAGAGGAGCCCCTTTGGGTGGGGCTGGGAGCCAGGCTCTCTCGGCCTCACGGTGCTCCTATGCTGGCACGGCTCCCGGAAGCGTCTGGGAGGACCGGCCTGGCCGGGTGGGTGTGGACAGCAGGTGCGGGGGCCTGAAGCCTGGGCCCGGGCAGGAGGCACCTGCAGGGGGAGACCTCGAAGGAGGCAGCTCAGGGCTCAGACGCCCGGCTATGGAGACCAGGAGGAGTCGCCAAACCGAGGGGGCTGTGGGCAGAGCCCGTCCGTCCTCTCTGAGGCCAGGGCCCTCGGCTCCTTCCCTCTCAACCCCTCAGACGTTTTCTGCAGGGAAGGGCAGGGGAGGAGCCCTGGTCAGAGCGGGCACCTCCCCAAGGCGACTGTTTAGACCAGACGACCCCCAGTTACCAGGAGCCGACCTTCTCCTCCGCAGGGAGGTGTCCGGGAGCGAACCCAGTCCCTGCTGCATGGGCATGTGGTCCCCAAGCACCTGCAGACCTGCACGTCGGTCTGTTCCTCTGCTGCAGCCTGGGGGGCGGAGGGGGCGGAATTTAGAATGACACCGGCACACACCAGGCACATCGGTCCTCCTTCTGAGCCACCCTCTCAGGGGACAGGGCCGAGCTGTCCTGGGTAAGGCACGACCCGCTCGGAAGCACAGGCCTCTGTGCTTTGCCCCCGGAGGACGGGCAGTGGGCGGCAGAGACAGCTGTGCCTGTCCTGGGGGCCTGGGTGGGGTGGGGACCACTGGGGGGGGCAGCCTGGGCTGGACCCCTGAGGGGACCCCGGAGAATGCTCTTCACATCAGGTCTGGACCTGGGCTGCCAGACCTCCAGGGTCCCGTCTCATCCTCACCGCCATCTGCAGTGCTGGGCGTGTGTGTGCGTGTGTATGTGTGTGTGTAGGGGGTACCCGCACATTACAATTGGGAAACTGAGGCTCCAGAGGGCAGGGCCTGCCCAGCCAGTGAGGGGCAGAATGAGCAGCCTCTTTCCGGCTCCCAGGGGTCACCTCTGGCGCCCTCTCCTCCCCTCGGCCCCGGGGCCCCAGCCCCTCGGTTTTCAGGGCTCTGGGCCAATTTCCTGCGAGACTTAGCGGTGGGCAGCTGTGGGCAGCTGTTTGGGAAAAGGGCTTTAGGAGGCCCAAACGCTGGCCTCCCCGGGCTTACTGGGTTTCTCCACTTACGCTTCTGACCCTGAGAGGCCCTGGCAGCTGAAGCCGGACCCCGGGCGGGGTTGGGGGCGGCACGTTCAGCCTCGCTCTCTTCCCATGAGATGGGTGGGCCGGACGGAAGTCCCCTAACGGTGCTTCTCCATACGCTATGGCGACGGCCATACCTGACTCAAGGGCTGCCGTCATCGCTAATGGGGATGCTACTGGATGAGCCCGGGACGTCACCCCTTAGACCAGCCGTGTTCCAACTACGGCCCGAGGGCCGGATCCGGCCCGTTCGGCTGTTCTATCCGGCCCGCGGAGCTGAAAGAGTGGAGGGTTCTCTTGCTCTCCCCTCCGCTCCTTCACCAGCAGCCCAAGATGAGAGTGTCAGCATGGTCAGGTTGCTTTTGTTCCGGCCCTCCGGTCCAGTTTAAGAACCTATGGTGGCCCTCGAGTCAAAAAGTTTGCCCACCCCTGCCTTAGACATAGAGTCTCAGGGCCCAGAGAGGTTACGCTCCTTGCCCCAAGTCCCACAGCACCCAGGGGGCCGGTTGGGGTGAGAACACAGCTCTCCTTGCGACGCCCCTGTCCTTTCCCCTGACTTGTCTGTCCTCAGACATGAGACAGCTCGCTCCCCGGGACGGTTCTAATAACAGTTCCTTTCTCTAATTCATACACCACAAATGTACTCCATAAATTAAAAAAAAAACACAAACCCAAAACTCCTGCAGCCGAGAGGAATGAATGAAGCCATTGTAACACGGCATGAATGGGAATTAAAATCTCAAGCTACATTTTTCTTTTCGGGGGGTGGGGTGGGCTGGGGACACTAAATCTCTCAGCGGCGAGCAGGGCGCACGATGTGGAGAAGGGGAAGAGGCAGACGCCCGCCCGGGACCCGTGCCCTTTGCGAGGGTGAGACGGGGGGGTGTCGGGGTTTGTAATCACGGTCCCCAGAGATCACCCGGGGCCGCCATGAACAAGGGCCCTTCTATGCGGGGCCAGGCGGCGGGGGACTGGGTGGCAGTGTCAGCATCGCCGCGGCCGCGGATGGGACATAGACAAAGGGCTGAGCTGAGAGATTTCCATCCTCCATCATCCCTCCCTCCCGCTTCCTTCTTTCCCCTCCCTCTCCCCTCCCTCTTCCCTCCCTCTCTCCTCCCTCCCTCCCCCTCTCCCTTGTTTCTCCCCTCACCTGCTATCCCCAGACATGTGCAGTGCTCCGTCAGCATGGTCCTCTGAGGCCCAGGGTCACGTCCCAAGCTGCCCCTCCACCTCGGACGGACCACATTCCTGCCCTCTCTCAATGGGCAGGAATCGCAGCCCCTGCTTCTCCAGGGACCTTCCGGCTCCTTCCTCTCTGAGTACTTCCCACCAGCAGCCGCGCTGCCCCTCCTGGGCACTGGGCGGCCGGGCAGGCGGCACACACATTCCCTGGCACCTCTCTCTGCCCAGGCCCGCGTGGGGGTTGGAGTGGGGTTAGGAGCACACTGCTGGGCTTTATCTGATACGTGCTATCCCCGATGGGTGAGCATCTCTTCACATGTAGGTGGAAGGTGGAAGCCTAAGGTTACCAGACATCCCGCTTTTTAACAATTTGT
Source organism: Vespertilio murinus (assembly GCA_963924515.1). NCBI lineage: Eukaryota > Metazoa > Chordata > Mammalia > Chiroptera > Vespertilionidae > Vespertilio > Vespertilio murinus. The sequence continues at coordinate 213,855,760 of OZ004704.1, forward strand.
CCTGTGGCATTTTAAAAAAGTCCCGATTTTTTTTGAAAAAATCGGGACTTTTTTAAAACGCTGCAGGATGCGGGACAAATTGTTAAAAATTGGGACTGTCCCGCCAAAAGCGGGACGTCTGGTCATCCTTATGAAGCCACCATCTCAGGGCGGAGAGCGGGGGGCAGAGGATGGGGCGCAGGGCGAGCTCATCCGTGAGCAGCAGAGGCAGAATAGGAGCCCAGGGCTGTCGGATTCCAGGACTCCCACCCCCTCCCGGGGCCAGGCGCCCACAGGGCCGGTTTGACCCTTGACATCAGCCCTTTCGAGGGTCCTGTTTCAGAGTTATTTGTGACCGCCTGGCCCCGGGGTCGAGTGGAAAGAGTCTGTGACTTGAAGCCCCAGCTGCGCGTGTATTAATAGAACTCGTATTAATATCCCAGAGCACCTGCCCGGGGCACGCCCTGACCTGAGAGCTTTACAGACCAAGGAACCCCTCGGCCAGCGAGGAGGGCACTGCCGCCCAATGCCTGTCCCGGATGGAGACCGTGCCACGTGCCCGGCTGGCACAGCCTCCCCTTCAGGCGGCCTGCCTGCAGCCTCCGAGTCCTAACCCAACCCTGCCTCTTGCCAAGCCTTTGGGATGAGGCAGGGCTGGCAGGACCCAGAGAACGTCCACGGTGGGAGGACTGGAGGTTCCGACCCAGGTCCTCCTGGCCAGCAGCCAACCCGGAGCACTTGGCACGAAGCCACCAGCGCCGCCGTCATGGTGGAGTCCTGCCCTTGGAGCTGGGGTGCTCTGGGTGGATGGAGGAGGGAGCCACAGGTGCGCTGCTTTCCTGGTGCCTAGACAGGAAAGATCTGGACAGGAGGGAGAACCCCGAGGTGAGACGGACCGTGGACTCGGTTTGGCTTCCGGTTGAATCCGTGGCCCTGCTCCTCCACGCTGCTGGAACCCGCTGCTGGTCCAGCGCGTCTCCATCCTGCAGTACTATTGGCACAGTGGGTGTCTGTGCCATGGGGTGCCTCTGGGTGCTGACGTGGCTGGGGCTGTACCACCAGGACAGCACTGCCACGGGCATGGCTGGGCCCAAATCCTTGCCCCTCGGATAATCAGTGATGGCTCCATTGATGGCATTTATGGCCCCCGGGCAACTCCACCGGCCTTAGCTACACACGGCCGCTGAGGGCTGGAGATGGACCCTGGACTCAGCTGAGCGGATGTTAATGGAAAGTTCTGGGGAGAGAGAACCAACACGGGTGGGGTGCCTGCAGTCAGCAGTGCGCTGCGTTGAAAGTCTTGAGGGGCTGCCATTGGATTCCCATTGTGTGGATGAGGACACCGAGGCCCGGAGGCAAATCTAACTTGTCCACAGCAAGATGTGGCCGAAGGCCAGGTCTCTCAGGCACGGAGGCGGGGCCGTTCCTGGCTCCAGGTTGGGGAGGGATGTCACTGGCGGGAGCACACCTTCCAGCCAGCAGCTCAGGCCCCGGCCAGCCCAGAGCTCCTCTCTCAGCAGGTGGGCCTGGTTCTCCATTGGCTCGATGCTCAGAGGGGGCTGCGGACATGACTGAGCCACCGAGGGCACCCTCAGAGCACAACGCTGACTTTCCCAGAAGCTGCAACCTGTGTCTTCTTATTTTCCTGATGGTTCTACAAAACGTTGACTTTGTGATTCCAGACCAAATGGAGGGCATGTTGTCACGGTAACCGTCAAACCATTCTTTCCCCGAACCCTTCATGAACACGACTCCCCGTGTCTTCCACTTTTTAAATCTCATTTTCTGCTCATGAGATTGCTGGCCAGCTCCCTCCATTTCCTCATGCATCACATCTCCACCCAGCAAAACCATCCCTCAAGGCCCATGTCCTCCTCCTCCTCCTCTTCCTCCTCCTCTGAGAAGTTGCCCCAGATTGCACCCAGCTCTCTTAATAAGTGGTGCATTGTCCCTTCCACAGATGCGCACTAAAACCCTTTTGGTTTGTTGTTCCTTTGTTTATTTATCTAACCACTCATTCAGCAAACCTCTGCTCAGCACCTACTGTATACCAGGCCTTGTGTCTGAGGCTGGGAGCACCACAAAGTTAAGAGCCAGTGCCTGGCAGCCAACACCTGTGCAGCCCTTTGACTGCCCTGCAGGTCTTCCATCCTGCATCTGTCACCTCTAAGCGCTGGTCCGGGGCCCTCTGGGGCCAAGTCTTGTTTTCTGAGTTGCTCTTAACCCGGTTCAATGGTGGCACCCTGGACAGAATGTATTTCCCACCTTTGTACCACACAGGCCCCTCCCAGAGTGGCACCTGACTCGTGAATAGAATAGAATGTTCCTACCATCAGAGAATTGATACTAAAAAAAGGGTAATATGCTAATGAGACTGGGAGATCTTCCGAGAGACCTTCTGGACATTCTTCCAGACAAAGCCATGGTGGTGGGGTCCAAGCAGAGGTGGTTAGGGGCGATCAGGCCAGGAAGGAGGGCAGTTGGGATGATCAGGCTGGCGGGAGGGACAGTGGGGCCAAGCAGGGTGGTTGGGGGGCAGTTGGGGGTGAGCAGGCTGGCAGTGGGGGCAATTGGGGGTGACCAGGCCAACAGGAGGGGTAGTTGGGTGCAATCAGGCTGGCAGGGGGCAGTTGGGGGCGAGCATGCTGGCAAGAGGGACAGTTGGGGGCAAGAAGACCAGTGAGGGGGCAGTTGGGGGCGAGCAGGCAAGCAGGCAGAATGATTAGGGGCGATCAGGCAGGCTGGCAGGTGAACAGTTAGGGCCAACAGATCCAGATTGTGAGAGGGATCCAAGATTGGAGAGGGTGCAGGCTGGGCTGAGGGACAACCCCTCCGTGCATGAATTTCATGCACTGGGCCACTCGTGTAGTGTAATTCATAATGGTTCCTAAATGCCAGGACAGGGGCCTGTGACTTCAGAATCACGAGGCAGGGAGGGGGGCGGGCGGGGAGTGGGGAGAATTTTTTTTTATTATTTAAAAAAATATATGTTATTTATTTTTTTTACAGAGAGGAAGAGAAAGAGATAGAGAGTTAGAAACATTGATGAGAGAGAATCATCAATCAGCTGCCTCCTGCACACCCTGCACTGGAGATGTGCCCGCAACCAAGGTACATGCCCTTGATCAGAATCCAACCCGGGATCTTTCAGTCCGCAGGCCAACGCAAAGCTCACCTTCCCCGAAGCCCACCTTCCAGACCCAGCTCCCCGCCACCCACCCCCCAGGCCCAGCTCCCCGCCGCAGGCAGCCCGGCTCCTCCTCACTGGGCTCTGAAGGGCGGGGAAGGGGGTGCTGCAAAGCCCTCAGCTCACTCACCCCTTTCACACCTGAGCACCTTGCTGGGGTTTCAGGTCAGTTAACTGCCCCCCCATCCCTCCCCTGAGGTGGACCAGGGGCACCCCCCTTGCAGGTCCCTTGGCCACATGCTGCTGCTGCAGGCAGAGTGTCCAGAGGCCAGGACACACGGCCCCCAAGGCAGTGGTTCGCACCGCAAACGGGGTGAGAGGCTCCCAGAGTGACTGGCACCCCAGCCCGGCTGGGCCATTTGTCACCTTGGCAGTGAGCTCCTGCCATGCCTCCTCTCCTCAGGGGGCACCGGAGGGGAGACGCTCTCTCAGGGTCCACGGGACGGGGCAGAGACAGCTGGGCGGGGAGCTGGGCTAATTAATTCGTTCCATAGCGTAATGCCGCCCTCCCCGCGCTCCTGGGGTTGAGGGCTGCAGGGCAGGGCACGGCCTCGGCTTCCCACGCCAAATGGACAGATCCAACAGGTGTGGCCGGATCCGGGGGCGGGGGGCGGGGGGAGGTGAGCGGGAGGGACGTTGGGTAACCGCGGGGTGAGCAGATGGAAGTGCTCATCTCGGTGAGAACGGGGAGGGAGGCGGCCGGGAGGGCACGTCCTGCTGGGGGGGGGGGGTTGGGGGGTTGGGGGGTGGCGTGGAGGGAACAGACCTGCCACATGTTAATCTGGAACCAGCGCCTCCGGGAGGGATTTAGACAGTCAGGCTGCTCCGTGCAAAGAGCCCCCCTTCCCGGCAGCTGTCAGAGAGGCCTCCCCAGAGGAGGATGGCTGGGGGCGGGGGGAGTACTCTCGGCCCGATCCTGGCCCCATGCAGCCGGTTCCCTGCTTCCAGATGGCATCCCGAGGTCAGGGGGTCCGGTGGGGTTTTACCTGCCTGCAGAGCAGAAGCTGCCGCACTCAGGGCGGAGGCCTGCGCACATCCACCGCTGCCCGGGCTGAGCCGGCGTGTGTGTGTGTGTGTGTGTGTGTGTGTGTGTGTGTGTATGTGTGTGTGTGAGATGTGTGTGTGTGTGGTGTGTGTGTTGTGTGTGTTGTGTGTGTGTTGTGTGTGTGTATTGTGTGTGGTGTATGTATGTGTGTGTGTCTCTGTGTGTGTGTGGTATGTGTGTGTGTTGTGTGTGTGTGTGTGTGTGGGGGTGAGCCATGCCTTCCAGGCCCCGGTCTTGGCTGGAGGGGTGCCGGCCGGCACTGGGTCTCACGCTTAGTAGGGGCTCCACAAAAACCAACTGCGTGCAGGTCACACGGAGGGGTGGCAGGCACACTCACGAAGGCGGAACGAAGGTAATGCGAGGAGTGAGAAGGAATACGTTGGGAAAACGACCACCCTGACCGCCACCCAATGGAGAAGTTTCCAGAACGTTCTGTCCTGAGGGGATCTGGGAGCTTTCTGTTCACTGCCTCACGTTAGCCCAGGCTCACCCTTATTCTCGGGGACGTGGGGAGAACCACTGCCTCCTGCAGCGGGGACAGCGGCGGGAGCTGAGGGTAGGTCTGGAGGAGCACTTGCCCCCACTCCCCTGGGGCCCTGCCCCCTCCTTCCCTGAGGTCGGGCTGTGGCACAAAGACCGCCGGCTCTGGGCCGGGTCACAGCACGAACTTGCCCTTGTCCCCCAGCCAGGCCTGATGCCGGACTCCCGGACCTGGGGTGTTGGCGGGCTCCCCGGACCCCATGTGGCTGGCAGACACACGGACACACCACACGGAAAGGGCCCCAAATCCTGGGGCGTGTTCTTGGCCTCCCTGCACCCCGGCTGATTCCATAGGAAGCCTCGCCTTGTAGGGCCGGAGCCGGACCGCACAGGGGAGGCACGCTGGCCTTGGGGCTGGACAGAGCCGGGCCTTCCTCCGTGACTCAGTTTCCTCCTCCATAAAGTGGGCAGCAGAGCTGGAGACACCCCCGCAGAGCACCTGGGAGGCGTCGGTGACTCACAACTGCGCTGGGTGGCTTCCGGGGAGAAAGTGAAGAAAGTGAAGAAAGGGAGCGCACAGCTGCCCGCCCGCCCCTCCGAGGCCTGGAATGCGGGCCTCTGGGTTTCTGGCTGCGCCGGGAAGGCTCTCGCTTCTCCCTTGTGCTTTTGAATCAACAGCTCCCTCTGATCTCAGCTGCCCTCTCTCCCCGGGAGCGCGATTTCAAAGGCTCTCTCCGCGGCGCGCACGCAAACCTCAATCATCTTTGTGCACAAAACACCCGCCCCGGCGATTTGTCTCCGTCCGGAGCGCCTGGCGCGGGGCCGAGGGGAGCGCTGGGGAGCGGCGCTTAGCGAAGAATGCTGTCATTCCGAGGGGCTCCGGGTCCGCGCCCCCAGCCCCGCCCCCGTGCGCTGCCCCAGGGGGTCTTGGCAGCCCATGGGTAACCACAAGACAAGTTTTATCATCTGTTAAACCTGTCGTTTGGGGGGAAAAAATGACTTCAATAAAATATTTCAACAATTATAGTCCGTTTTAATTAGGTGTGTGCCACATAATTATAGATTTTAAAAAATGTGTAGGGTTTCAAAACCCGGCACCCAGGCCGTACACAGCTAGCTGTGCTCCCGCGGAATTTCCAGTGCAATCCCCCCCTCCCGTCCCCCCTCCCCACGCCTGGGAGCCTTGCATACCTGGCTGGCTCTCCGCCCTCCCCACGGCCCCCTGGCCGCCTTTGTTCACCATTCTTTCCACTTCTGTCTGGAAGCTCCGGTCCCGGCAGGTGGAAGGGGTGTCAGGGGCCCCGGGAAGCCTGGAGGGTTGGTAGTGGGGTGGAGGGAAGGTGACCCTGGGCGTCTGGAGGTCTGGGGTCTCCTTCTGGCCCCCGGAGCAGCTTGCTGGGTGACCCTAGGCATTTGCCACCCCTCTCTGCCCTTCTTTAAAACAAGAGAACTAAACCATCATTTAAAAAAAAAATGTGTTAGCCAAAACCGATTTGGCTCAGTGGATAGAGCCTTGGTCTGCGGACTGAAAGGTCCCGGGTTCGATTCCGGTCAAGGGCATGTACATTGGTTGCGGGCACATCCCCAGGAAGGGTTGTGCAAGAGGCAGCTGGGTTCGATTCCGGTCAAGGGCATGTACATTGGTTGCAGGCACATCCCCAGGAAGGGTTGTGCAAGAGGCAGCTGGTCCATGTTTCTCTCATCATTGATGTTTCTAGCTCTCTGTCCCTCTCCCTTTCTCTCTCTGTAAAAAATCAATAAAATATATTTTTAAAAAATGTTTTATTTGGGGGGGGGGGGGGCGGCCGGAGAGACTCACTTTTGGAGTTAAATTCTGAAAGAAAAATCCAAAATGGAAACAGCTGAAAATAGAGGTCTTTGGGTTAGAAAGGCATGGTCCCCCCCCTTCCCTGGTGGCCCTGCAGGACCTTAAAAGTAGCCGAGTTTGTAAACATCTGGAAAGATGGTGTCTGAGATCCCCGCCAGCTCGTCATTCCACACACATTCCTGGGTGTGTGAGGTGCGCCGGCGCCGGGCCAGGCTCTGGACGGGCCTCCGGAGCCGCCCGGCCCAGTCCCCAGTCCTACCTCTAGGTGGCTTTCGGCTCCACAGACCAGGACACGTGGCTGGCCCCCCACCCCGCTCTCCCCTGTCGACCGGTGTGCACTCCAGGGAGGCCTCAGAAGGACCCACCTGTGTGTGAGGCTCGCCAGGCAGGTAAGTCACTGAGGTCCCCAGCTCCTCAGAAGCAGATCTGGAATGGAATCTGGGGTCTTGTGGCTCCAGACCCAGGACCTTGGCCAGGACACCCGCCTCCCGCACCTTTGTCCACGGGCAGCTGCCAGCTGAGGTAGGGATTTCCCCTCCTGGGTCCAGCACTTTGACGGACTATCTTTGCTACCCATTCTACCTTGGGAAGATCCCATGCTTTCAGGACGCCGTGTCCAGGGAGACCTCTCTGGTCATGCCCTTCACAAATTAAACACACACACACACACACTAGAGGCCCATTGCATGAAGATTCGTGCAAGAATAGGCCTTCCCCCTGGCTGCCGGCACCAGTTTTCCTCCAGCACCTGGGACCCAGACCTTCACTCTGACAGCAGCCTTCTGCCTTTGCTCTGGTTGGAGTCTTCCCCCTCAGTGTTCACTCTGGCTGGAGCGCTGCTCCTATAGCTCCCTCTATGAAGCTCACCCTCCCCTTCCTAGGAGGTGTCCTGCCCCACGCAGCAGCAGGGGCCTGTGTATGCAAATTAACCCACTAGCTTTATTGGGTTAATTTGCATACCCACTTCTGATTGGCTGGTGGGTGTCACAGAGGTAGGATCAATCTGCACATTTCTCTTTTATTAGTGTAGATACTAGTGGCCCGGTGCACAAAATTTGTGCATGGGGGGGGGTCCCCTCAGCCCAACCTGCACCCTCTTCAATCCAGGACCCCTTGGGGGATGTCCAACTGCTGGTTGAGACCTAAAATGGCAGTCAGACATCCCTCTCACAATCCTGGACCTCTGGCTCCTAACGACTCACCTGCCTGACTGCCTGATCACCCCCCAACTACCCTTCCCCCCTGCTGGCCTCCTCACCCCACATAGCCTGCTGTTCAGTTGTTTGGCCACCCCTCACTAACCCTCCTGCCAGCCAGGTAGCCCCATGCAGCCTATTCCGTCATCTATTACATTGCAATGGTTGCTTAGACTTTTATATAGATATTTATTGATTTCCGAGAGAAAGGGGGAAAGAGAGAGAGAGAGAGAGAGAGAGAGAGAGAGTTATCAATGATGAAAAAAATCATCAATCAGCTGTTTCCTGCACAGCCCACACCAGAGATCAAGCCTGCAACCTGGACATGTGTCCTAACCGGGAATTGAATTGAACTGTGACCTCCTGGTTCATAGGTCGACCCTCAACCACTGAGCCACGCCAGCGGGGCACCCCTGCACAATTTGCCTTGAGTTCCCTGTACCCCAAAGCGCCTGGCCTCTCCTTTCTCCAGCAGGCGGGAGTCCGTTGGTGCCCGCGGTTTGCTTTCTGGAGACTTGGCTCCTGGTTGGCTGGGCTCCTCGGTGAGAAGAGGGGTGTCAGAGGAGGGCCCCGTCTCCACGAGGCCCGCGCCGACCCCCTCGCGGGAAGCAGAGCCGGGCACACTGCAGGATGGGGCTTGTTCCTGGGTGAGTGTGTGTGTGAGTCAGTGAATGCAGTGACGGAGGGAGCACATGGATGGTGGAGGATGAACGGATTAGCAAATACGTTACAGACATGAGTCAGTGTGTAAACAAACGGGGAAATCCGTGGATAAGCGGCAGAGAGACGAGCGGGTGGCCCGTGACTCAGTGATGAGTGAGTAAGCAAAGGAATCCACATCTGGGCCCGTGGCTCCATCGGGGTCCATCTGTAAGCGAATGCAAGGCTGGCTGAGCGAAGGAGAGGAGTGGTAAAGCGAGCTCAGCTGCAGTGTGTGAAGAAGTACATGAGCGGATGGGTGGGTGAGTGGGTGAGTGAGGGAGGGGCAGACACTTCTCAGTCACGAGTGGCTCAGGCACGTGCCACGGTCCTCAGAGCCATCCATTCCATGTTCGGCCCGTGCAGGCATGTGGGCAGCCTTTCTAAGGGCGGCACCCAAATCCCCAGGAAACTCAGGAGCTGCAGGGACAAGCGCCGGCCCCACGGAGGCCTCGAGCACCGAGACTGGACACGCACCGTCCTCAGCAGCCTGGTGGCCGGGACCAAGGACACGGGGAGCGCCTGGAAGTTCAGGGAGCTGCGTGCCTGGAGCAGCAGTGGGTGTCGCCTGGGGAATTCCAGGAGCCTCTGTTCAGCCAGGCTGCCTGGTGCGGCCTGCGGGCGGGGGAGGGGGGCAGGTGGAGGGTGCTTGGTTTTTGCCATTGCCCAGCTAAGAGCAGCCAAGTAATTTCCAGCAAATTCTAGGACAAATGTTTGCCTCGAGGCTCGGGACTCCAGTGCCAAGTTTCAATCTAATCAAATTCTTCTGGGTTTGGGAGGGGAAAGAGGGAGACCGGGAGGGAGAGAGGGAAGAAATGCAAGTGGGTGGCATGGGCGGGGAGGGGGGGGCAGGAGGGAAGAGGCCAAGGGTGAGAGGCAGACTGTCCTCTGAGGACTGGGGGTGGCCGGGTGGACCTGCCTGCCGGTGGCGAGGCAAACTCAGGTCAGAGTTGGGGTGACGGCTGGTGCTCGAGGTCCTGCCCCAGTTGGGGTGCAAGTGTGGGGGTCTGTGAGGGGGTTGACTTTCTTTCTTTTTTAAAAAAATATATATTTTATTGATATTTTACAGAGAGGAAGGGAGAGAGATAGAGAGCTGGAAACGTCCATGAGAGAGAAACATTGACTAGCTGCCTTCTGCACATGACCTACCGGGGATGTGCCTACAACCAATGTACATGCCCTTGACCGGAATTGAACCTGGGACCTTTCAGTCCACAGACCGACGCTCTACCACTGAGCCAAACCAATTTCAGCAAGGGGGGGGGTTGACTTTCTGAGCCAGGGACGTGGGACCACTCTGGTGGCACCAGCAGGGACGTAGACACGGGGAGGGTGTGGCGATGTCTCAGTAGGGAGCCTGGCTCGCCTGGCTCACCGCTGGGCATGCAGGCCACTGGGACGAGGGGATGAGGAACAGGTGTGACTAGGGAAGGCCGGGGCCATTCCAGAGGGAGCTGGGGATGCCATCGGGTGTGGGGGTACCTGGGGAAGGAGGGGGGGGGGTGCAGTGGGCACCGGGCAGAGAAAGCAGGCAGCAGGGGACCTCATAAGGACAGGCATCCCGAACCCCAGCCGGAGCTGCTGGGGGGCAGGAGTCACCTGTCCCTTGCAGGGACCCCCCCATTGGTGCCCCTGGTGGGACCATCCCAGCATTGGGGGCAGGTCGCCTGGGAGGCCGCTCAGGGTTCTCCCCTTTGAAGTCCACCCCGAACCCCACGTCCCTGCCTGAGGGCAATGGACAGTGACTGGAGACTCGGTGTGGGGGGTGGTGAGGGGGCCCCCTAGCCCGTGGGCACCTTGCCTGGTGATGTCGACAAGGGAGGACGCCCACTGGGGACCGCTCTTTGGGTGAAGCACACCCTCCCCCTGGCCTTTGGGAGCAGGCCTGCTCCTGGGAGGAGGGGGCCTGGAGGGCCACTGTGGGTGATGGCAGGGGCTGTCTCCTGGGAGCTGAGGACCACTGGGCTCTGGGACGCAGGGAGGGGAAAGAGGGAGACGGGGCCAAATATCAACAGCACAATGATTGAAATTACTTTTGAGAGCCGAAAACTGACTTCTGCACATGGGCCACAAAGTTTCAATCGCACTGTATGTGCACGCCCGCACGTGGTATTCTGTGGAAGAGCCAAACGCAAGGGGCCAAAGAGCTGCATGTGGCTCGAGAGCCGCCGTTTGCCCGCCCCCCTGCACTCAAACACCCTCCCTCGAAAGCGTCTGAGATAAACCAGCTACAGGTTTCAAAACAGAGGGCCCTTCCCGCCTCCTCTCTGCTCTTCTCTCCTCCCCCTGTTGAAATGGAAACCCGTGCGGCCTGCCTGGTTGCAAACGTGGTGAATCCCATGGCACAGCGAATGCCGATCCGCACTTTAAAAAAAATAAATAAATAAATGTTCAGTGAAGGTGACGTGGGGCCACAGGGGTGTTTGACCGGAGGAAGCCTGTCAAAGGGGAGTCCCCGTGAACAGGGCGAGCTCTTTGCTTTCGGATTAGGCGTAAGCAACAGGGTCCTGGTCCCTTCCATCGCTGGGCTGGTGCCGGGAGAATGCTGCTTGCGGCTCTGGAATAGAATGAGGCGCTCCACTGATCCCATCCATCGCATCACCTTGTCTCGTCAATGCCTACTTTACGGCATCCGTGAGGGAGGACTCGTGGCGGCTCAGACCACGGAGACGGCTGCTTTGCCGGGGACGAGTCCCGCTGAGCACTCCGGCCCAGGCCCCGGGCCTGGGTGTCAGACTCCGGGAGGGCTTTGCCGAGTCCCTGGGTCAGGACGGGCTTCCACCCCGTTCCCCGAAGACGCAGGCAGTCCGGAGGGAGGCTCAGAGTCAGAGGCCACGCCTCTGGTGTCTCACAGTCTTTGTGACTTTTCTTCCTCCTGCGGCTCAGGCCTCAGTTCTCACCTTGCAGAGTTTAACCGTCTGCCGTTGGCGCCTGCGTGGGCCGACCCAAGACACCCCCATTAGCAAAGTACCGGGATAATCCTCCTTCACGGGCCGGGGACAAAGGACGCGGCACTCACATGAGGGGTTTCAGGTGCGCCGCACACGCCCCCTGCTTTGTTCCCTTCTCCCCTTGTCACAGGGGAGAAGCCCGCAGCTCAGAGAGGGTCCACGGCGGGCGGACGCTAAGTCCAGGCCCTCCGCGCCATCTGCTTTTCTTCTTAAACAATGTCACTTCCACCCCGCACACCCCCTCCTCTCCCGTCCGCTCCAAATAGCTCCCACAGGCTGCTCTTAGGGACGCCCCAAGTGCCATGGAGTAGGGCTGCCGGGTGTTGTGGCCGAGGAACCTCCTCCCCCGAGTCTTGCTCCGGGAGAGGAGTTTCAGCTTACCTGCCCTCCAGGGCTCCTCGTTGGTCCTGGCATGGCTGTGGTGCCACCTTGCATTCCGGGGCATCGATGTAAACGAGAGGGACAGCATGGGCAGGAGGCTGGCCATTCTGGAGGGCTGTCCCAGGGTTCCTGAAAGCCCCCCACGACGACGTGCTTCCTTCACACGTTCTCGGGAAGGAGTTACACGTCCAAAAGGGAGTGGAGAAAGGCAGGCGGGGGGAGTGAGGTGTGTTGCCTGGTAAGACTGTGGTGCCACGTGGAGAGGATGGAGGCTCCTCCGTGGACAGTGTTGGTGCCAATTCAAGGCAAGGATGAATCCCCGATTTGGGGTGCAGCAGGAAACTTTATTCGGTGCAAAACAGTTCAACTGTGCCAGGGGAGACCTCTTTGGCTTTCAGCTCAGCCAGGGCAATGCAGCCCTCAGTCTTTGATGGAGAGGGAAAAGGTGCTCCGGAGGGGAGCTGATTTGGAAGGACAGAAATCCTGCCCCGGTCCCTGACTGGCCCATCCTCATGCAAAGGAGGACTCCAAATCTTCACAGTGTGATTGGCCCGAATGGCAGGAGTGACGCTGCTCTGATTGGTTGGTGAAGAAGCTCATGTAGCTGCCCAACTCTGATTGGCTGGGGGAAGCCTCAGCCCCATTGGCTGAAATGGGATTCTGGGAACTGCTTTCTAAGGGCTGGCTCAGCTGGCGGGCGCACAAGGCAGGCAGGCGGTTCAGTGCAGGTTGCATGAGAGGACCTTGGGTAAAAATGGCTGCTGGGTTCTGCTTTTTCCCTTTATTTAAAATTTGAAGCCAGCTAGGCACCAGAAGCCCTTCTTAAAGTAGGTGTCTTCTTTCGCAGGGTTCACACGCCCCAGCCAACCCGGCTTGGACGGCCTGACACGTGAGAAGTGCCTCTCGGATGTCCCCGCCGAGCCCGCCGTCCAGTGGAACGTGACTGCAGCGGCTTTAGAGGTGACACCAGCAGAGGAACTGCCCATCCTGCCCCCGGGGTCGGAAGAAGCTTTACATTATTGCTGTGTACGCCAGTGGTAGGCAAACGGTGGCTTGTGAGCCTTGGTTTGCCGCTCTGTTGACTAATGAGTTTGTCAACCCCTGCGTAAGACATTACCCTTACCCAGAAGTTTTGACTTCCGGTTAAAGACATTAGTACAGTATTAAACTGTTTGTTATTTTAAAAGTATTTTTCCCTAAGACAGTGGCTGGCAAACTCATTAGTCAACAGAGCAGCAAACAGAGGCTCGTGAGCTGCAGTTTGCTGACCACTGGTGAAAGCCACTGAACCCGAGGCTGATTTGTACGCAGCAGCAGCTGACCCAAACGTCCTCTAGGAGCACTCGCGCCCCTTGCTCTCCGTCCTGCAGCCGCACTGGTGACCTTGTTCCTGCTGAAGGTCATGTGGCCCTCCAGCTCCCTGTCCCTCAGGTTTTAGCTTAGAGGTCACGGGGCCCAGTCAGGGCCCATCTCCACGGCCTCAGGGGAGGCGCAGCCACGCGGCGCACGAAGGAGGGCTCCCTGGGCAGGAGGAACCAGGCCCAGGGATGGGAGTGGAAAGGGACAGGCAGCCTGGAGACCACGGCGGGGGGGGGGGGGAAGGGGGGGGCGCTAATCAATCAGAGGGGGTGATCTCATTTCCCCCTGAGGGGAGCCTGAGGCGGTTTTCAGCTGGGCGGTCATGGGATCTAGTTTAAGCTTAAAAGGTACGTCACTCTTGCCGTAACCGGTATGGCTCAGTGGATAGAGCAATGGCCTGTGGACTGAAAGGTCTCAGATTTGATTCTGGTCAAGGGCATGCACCTTGCTTGCGGGCTCATCCCCAGTAGGGAGTGTGCAGGAGGCAGCTGATCGATGTTTCTCTCCCATCCATGTTTCTAACTCTCTATCCCTCTCCCTTCCTCTCTGTAAAATAATCAGTAAAATATATGAAAAAATAAAATAAAAGATATGTCACTCTGTCCTCTGTCCGATCTACAAAGACGACAGGGAGGGGCAGCAGGCAGCAGAGAGGGCAGGGGCCAGGTAGGAAGTAAGCGATGTGGTGGCGTGGACCAGGGTCGCTCATACGGGAGGAGGAGGAAGAGCTTCCGGGGCTGTGTGGCTACGGTCTGACCTGCTCTGGCTCCCGGTGCACGCTCTCTGCGCAGAGGGGTCTGCCCTTCGCAGCAGCCCACCCCTGACCTAAAACAGGGCGTGGCTGCCTTCTGCTGTGGGTTACCGTGAACCTGTCAGTGGGCCGTAGTATTTCCCCATGTCCCAGGGCCTGCCAGGGCTGGGCCGACTCAGTATTTATGTTTATTGGAGGAAGGGAGGAGAGAAGGAGCAGGATGGGACCCTGTGCCCTGATGGCCCACCTCCTACAGGGCGTGGGCAGAATGGGGCCCGAGCCAGGCCACGTCCACACGGGGATGTGCGCTGTAGCTGTACTGGTTTGGGAGGCAGAGCCTGGTGGGCAGGGACGGCTTCCGCCGTGGCTGGTGTCCTGACACCCCCGTGCTTACAGGTGGCCCTGGGCCTGTGGTGGCCCCTGTGGCTTGCAGGTGTGGTGGCAGGCCTGCTGCAGCCACCCACAGCCACCCACAGCCACCCACAGCCACCCACGTGACCGGAAGGCTGGCCCTCACTGGCCCTGCTTGGAGCCAGGTCTGGTCAGCCCAGCTCGGCGGTGCCCGGGCCTCAGCCCATTGCCTCCAGCTCAGGTTTAGCCGGCGGCAGAGTCACTTCCTTTCCAGGTGCCACCGCGGCACTGGAAGCGGTGACCAGCAAACACGTGTCTCCTCTTCTGTTCTGGCAGACAGAGGCCCTGCCCGCTCTCGGCCAGGAGAACACCAAAGCGAGAGGAAAGGGCCGGATATGGTCTCACAGATATGGGGCCTCGGCCGTGGACCGCTCCTCCGGCCACAGGCTGGCATTCAGGCACGAGAAGATGTGGTTCCTGCCATCGCCCAGAGCCGGACAGCATGGTCTCCTGGGGACTGTGGGAGCCCAGAGGGACTGCCGGGAGGAGGCAATGCCTGGGATGACCCCTGGATGGCAAAGAGAGAAGGGGAAAAGACAACCCAGGCAGCCTGGCATGAGTGAGCAGGGTGGCGGGGGGACAGAGACAGCGATGGGTGCCGTGTGTGGATTGTGCTTCGAGAACCAGAAAGGGGTGTCGGGGAGTCTCGCTGGAGGTGTGGGTGGGTCAGTCGTGGGGCTGTGGGCCTCGTCCTGCAAACCCTCCAGAGAGTGTGAAGCGAGGGACCGTTGAAATGTGCGTGGTTCCAAAGGTTTCTCTGTGGTCGCAGGCGGAGCTGGGGGAGAAGAGAGGCCGCAGGGGTGGGGCTGGGGGGTGTCCAGGGTGGGACCAAGGCCACGGGGAGGGAGCTGAGGGTGTGAAGGGGGAAGAGAAGCAGGCGGAGCCCCAGGTCCTGGGGCAGGTTCCACTGGGGGGATCGGGTCAGGTTGGGAGACGATGGGCCAGCAGGGCCTCCCCGGCTTGGACAAGGAGTGGACTCTGCCGTGCTGCACGGTGGTGAGCGCCCGCTCACTGCTGTTTCCTGTTGTCCTAGGACCGTGGTGGGCAAACTGCGGCTCGAGAGCCACATGTAGCTCTTTGGCCCCTTGAGTGTGGCTCTTCCACAAAACTACCACGGCCTGGGCGAGTCTATTTTGAAGAAGTGGCGTTAGAAGGAGTTTAAAAAATGTGGCTCTCAAAAGACATTTCAGTTGTTGTGCTGTTGATATTTGGCTCTTCAGATGAACGAGTTTGCCGACCACTATCCTAGGAGCCTTGAGTCTCTGCGCATAGAGGCTGGGGCTGTCCCTGTGGGGATGTAGTCAGAAGAATTAAGTGTAAAAATAAACAGTCGCCCACTGTTTCCCAGTGGCGGATGCTGCAGGTCCCCGCCCTGCAGACACCCGGGTTCTCACCGGCCTGGATTCTGCACTGGATCCCGGCGAGACTGAGCACCCTTAAGGTAACCCACTCAACTGCGCACCTCTCAGGCTGCCTTTGCTCTTTCCCATGGGTCTGCTCTGGAGCACCCCCAGCCCCGCCCCCAGGTGCTCCTGCTGGGGAAGAAACGCTGAGGGCTTCCAGTGAGGGCTCTCTTCCTGGTTTTCTCATGGTCTGCTCGCGTGGTGGAGAGAGAGCGAGCCCTTCTCATCCTCCTGACCTCCCTCCCTCTCTAAGCCCCACCTCGCCCCCTCTGTGCTATCGCTCTCCGGGTGCCTTTCCGTGCTAAGACAAGCCGCTTGAACTGTCACAGGGATTGGCAAACCAGAGTCAAAACTATGGGTCAAATCTGCTGCTTTTTAATTGTTATTTTTTTTTTTTTATTGTGCTGGAACACACATAACTTAAAATTTACCATCTTAACCATTAAAATTTTATTATTATTGATGGATTAAATAGAGAAGATAGACCAGAGACTGGGATGGCAGGACACACACAGGCTTTATTGGAGGGAAGGGTACCCCTGTGGGCTGCTTCCACAGAGACCACAGAGAGGGAGGAAGAGAGCGAGGGCCGGGTTACAAGCACCTTTAAGGATAGGGGGCGGGGCTTAGGGCACTCAGCATGTGGTGATTGGTGATTAGGGAGATAGGAATCAGGGGCTTAGGGTATTTGGCAGGTGCTGATTGGTGGTTCAGAACTCAGGAATGTCTGGTTGCAGGTGGGGTTTACGTCTGTCCATCAATTGAAGGAAGGGAGGATCTATCAATTATTATTATTGATTTTGGAGCGAGAGGAAGAGAGAGGGAAGGGGGAAGAAACAGGGGAGGGAGGGAGAGAAAGAGAGAGAGAGACAGACATTGATCGGCTCTCTCCTGCACTTGCCTGGACCGGGGATTGAACCTGCAACCTGGGCAGGTGTCCTGATGCAATCGGACTGGCGAACTTTTGGTGCACAGGACAGTACTCAACCCACTGGGCAGTACCGGCCAGGGCCCCTCTTCACACTGTTTCAGTGTACAACATTCAGAACTTCTCATCTTGCAAAAAGTGAAACTCTGTCCGCATTGAGCACTACCTCCTCATGTCCCCTCCCCGAGCCCTGGGGACCCCCTTCCACTTCCTGTGAATTCTGCGTGAACTTGAACCTGCCCGGGCCCGCCCACCAGGGGACTCACACACGACTCGGCCTTCTGCGACCGACTTCTCTCCCTGAGCACCCTGTCCTCGAGGCTCGAGGCCCCTCCAGGGGCTGCGTGTCAGCATGTCCTCCTGCGTGAGGCCGGGTAGTATCCCGCTGGCTGTGCGGATGGGCCGCATCTCCTTAACACATTCCTTCTCCAAGGGACGCCTGGGCATCCCCATTTGCATCTGCTTTGGGTCCCCAGGCCCGAAAGACCCCGGGTTTCATCTGAGGAAGGAATCCCTTCACCTGAGACAATGCTCTGGGTCTGGGGCCGAGTCCTGGAGGCGTTGGTTCCCAGGTGGGTCAGGGTTTGAGGAACGCGGGCGGAGGGGGCGCCATCCTGCAGGCCCGGGAGAAGGACAGATGACGCACGCGGTCGCTCTCTGTGGGCGAGGAGGAGGGGCCTTCGGGGTCAGACTGGACTTTGTGGTGACGCCAGCTCTGACCCCCGGGGACCCTGGCACGGAGACTCCTGGCAGGCAGAGTGGACCGCTGTCTCCCGGCAGCTGTGAACTTACCGGCTATTAAAATCACATCAGGGCGGGGTTCCCTGGGGTGCCAACCGCCCACCGGAGCCCTCCCACCCGGTGTGCCACCTGGGCCCCTCAGGCCAGTGCAGGGCCTGGCAGCGCCTGAGACCGGCTCTGTCTTGCTCCCGAATTCTTATCTGATGAATGGCAAGGAGTGCCCACCCAAACCGCAAAGCCGGCGGGCTGTCCCGGTGTATTTGCAAAGCATTCTGGATGCTGTCTCCAGACTGACCTTGTAAACAGCTGCCACTGGCATTCTGGGAGTGTCCTATTTTAACTCAGGGTGAGGGTGGGGGGAGGGCGAGCGGGTGTGACATAGCGACATGTGTGTGCCGACCTGTGTAGGCAGCAGAGCACACCCAGGACTCGACTTGGGATGTGTGTCAGCTGAGCTGGGAGGCTTGTGGCTCCGAGAGGAGGGGACTGCATGAGCGAACCCTGCGGCCTGCCCTCAGTGGTCAGTCGCTCCAACAGCACCGCCTGGGTGGCCAGCTATGCCTATGGGGGTGGGGGAGGGATGGGCGCAGACACTATCACCGTTCACATCGGGGGAGGCTGGGGCTCCAAGAGGGAGGCACCTTATCTCCGATAATAAGTGATAAGTCCTCATTATGATGAAACAATATAATTGCACGTAATTATGTGTAATCTAAACGCATCCATTCCTGCATCACACAGTCCGTAAGGGACGGAGCTGCGTTTCTCACTCGGGCCCTCCCTGGCCGTGGCGGCCCCCAGCCCAGCACTCCAGTTCCGGCCTGGACCCAGGCCACCGGCCTGACAGGTGCGCGCTGACATGGGCGTGCGTTTTATTTTTTTTAAAATTGTATTGATTTCAGAGAGGGAAGGGAGAGGGGGAGAGTGATAGAAACATCAACGATGAGAGAGAATCACTGATCGATGCCTCCTGTATGTCTCCCCACCCCACCCCCCCTTCCCGGATCATGTGCCCTGACCGGGAATCAAACAGTAACCTACTGGTTCCTAGGCTGACCCTCTACCACTGAGCCACACTGGCTGGGCTCCGTGTGGGGTTTAAAAGCACAGCGTCACCCAGATGGCATCTTGTCAGTGGCTTTGGCTGTTCTCTGCTTCTGAGCATCTCTCTTCAGATGCCCCGGTGAAGGCCACGGGATCCTGGCAGCCCAGAGCCTCGCCCAGCGAGCCTCTCAGCCCCGCGCTTGCCCGGGTCACAGCCTTTCAAATGGGTGAGGCGCTGCCCCCGAGAAGCTCTGTCTGGACCGGATGGACTCGGGCGAGCAGGAGCCTCTGTCCTCTCGGGGCGGAGGGCCCTGCTCCCGTGACGTCTGAGTTCCCATCCAATTGGGGGTGGGGGAGGCAGGATGTCACTGGGTCCGACAGAGCCACGCTACCCTTTAGGAGAAATGTTGGAAATGACACACTTGGGGAGAGGGAACGCAGGTGATATTCATCTAATTGCCCGGAGAATTATTACATGTTTTTAACCTCATTAAAAACGTGGTTGTTTTCAACGTTGACCTTCAAAATGGACGTGGGACCCACCAGGTTCCTTGGTGTGGGGGTTGTTGGACACTTTGATGATGGTAATCGAGTTAAACAATTCTTTTTTTTCTCTTTTCCAGATTTAGTCTCGTTTCCTTTCTCTTACCTGACTTCTTATCCAGTTATCAGGGAGGCGTTGGAAAACAGGGGCCTCCAGACGGGGATGTAGGATCGGGGCAGAGCCTGGGACGCGGTGGGCGTAGGAGGGGCACCGGAGCGCGTCAGGGGCTCTGTGGCGTCTTCCATCTCGTCCTCGGGGAAAGCACACAGGTACCATCCTCCTCACTTCCTGTCGGAAGAACTGTGGGGAAGGAGGGCGAACAGCATGCCTAGCCCTCACCGCTAACTGGCGCCCTGCTCACACGCCACCCCCGGGCTCCCTGGCAGGCACTCTGCCCGGAGAAAGGCACGCCCCCCCCTTCGCCCCCCGGTAAAATGTTGACTGGGGCATCTTAAGGAATGATGCGCTGGTCCAGGGAAGGTGGCCAAGCCGGGCCAAGAATTTCAAGAGAAGCCAAAACCGGTTTGGCTTGGTGGTAGAGCATCGGCCTGCAGACTGAAGGGTCCCAGGTTCGATTCCGGTCAAGGGCATGTACCTTGGTTGCAGGCACATCCCCAGTAGGGGGTGTGCAGGAGGCAGCTGATCGATGTTTCTCTCTCATTAATATTTCTAACTCTCTATTCCTCTCCTTTCCTCTCTGTGAAAAATCAATTATATATATATATATATATATATATATATATATATATATAAAATTTCAGAGGAAGTTACTTGAGGAGGAATGACAGGACCCGGGATGTCATCCTTGAGAAAACACAGGGCCACCAGGCCACCCACTGTCTTCAAACACCTGGGGTGCCATTGAGGGGACGAGGGCGCAGCTTACTCTTACTCTGGGTCCTAAAGAACAGAGAGGAGCAGGATGCAGACACTGCAGGGTGGTCAGCTCTGGCTCCGTATGAGAAATGCCTCCTCCCCCTTTTCTTAATAACTTTATTGATTTCAGAGAGGAAGGGAGAGGGAAAGAGAGATAGAAACATCCATGATGAAAAAGAATCGTTGATTAGCTGCCTCCTGTACCTCCCCCAGTGGGGACCAAGCCCACAACCCAGGCATGTGCCCTTGACTGGAATCGAACCCGGACCCCTCTGTCCGCAGGCTGAGGCTCTATCCACTGAGCCAAACAAACCAGGGCGAGAAATGCCCTTTTAACAATCAAAGTTGCACAAGGATGGGATTGGCTGCCTCCGAGGAGCAGGGGCCAGGAGGCAACCAATCGGATGCTGTTCAGAAGCCGACAGCACCACAGAGGGGACTGGAGTGCTTCACGAGGCACCAGAGCAGGTGAGTCCTCGCAGGTCCAAGATTCTGGACCGTGACCCTTCCCAACCACCTGAGGTGTGGGATCGGACCCCGTTCCTGCCCGGGAGGGGCAACATTCCCTTCCCGTGGGAGGGGCAAGGCAGGCTTCCCGGAGGAGCAGGTGCTGGCGAAGCTCTGGGCGGTCAGGGGGCGCCAGGCGGGCTGGAGAGGCAGAGGGACAGGAGGTGAGGGCTGTGAGCCGAGAAGACCCGGGATAGGGGAGGAGCGTGGCATGACTGGGGGCACATATTTTTGGGGATACTTATTACAGTGGCCGAAAGAGCTGTCCGTCATCCCTCATGTCTGTGCCTTTCTCTCAATTTCCAGGAGTTCCTGTGGGAAGGGCACCCTTGTCCTCTGCACCCTGGAGCCAGGCCAGGAGCTGAAGGAATGACTTACTCATTCTAAGATCGTGGCAGAGAGAGAAGAGATATTCTTAAAAGTCCTTGTTACAGCCGAAACAGGTTTGGCTCAGTGGATGGAGCGTTGGTCTGCGGACTGAAGGGTCCCGGGTTCGATTCTGGTCAAGGGCGTGTACATTGGTTGCGGGCACATCCCCGGTAGAGGGTGCGCAAGAAGCAGCTGGTTGATGTCTCTCTCTCTCTCTCTCTCTCTCTCATCGATGTTTCTGGCTCTCTGTCCCTCTACCTTCCTCTCTGTGAAAAATCAATAAAATATATTTTAAAAAAGTCCTCGTTACAAATATATGTTTTTGTTAATTTTTTAGGCTCGGGGGGTGGGGGGAGACAAAGAGAGAGAGAGAGAAACATTGATGTGAGAGAGACACTTGGAGCCATTGCCTCCCATATGCATCCCAACTGGGGACCGGATCCGAAACCTGGGCATGTGACCTGACCCAGGGACTAGAACTGCTGACCTTTGAGTGCCCAGGACAGCACTGGACCCGCTGAGCTGTACGGGGCCGGGCGAGAAGAGGTCTTCTTGGAGGTATCCTCTGAGATCCGAGGCAGGCCCGAGGAGCCCCGTCCCCTCCTGGCCACGGTCCCTTCTCCCCGCTGTGGCAGGATGAATGCCTGCACATGCCACGGTCTGGGACCTCCTGGGCCGGCCCCGATGGCTGCTGATTGGGAGAGGCTGTTCAAAGCGTTTGCCTTTGCATTTGAAGACATTCTCCCCCCTCCCCCACCTCTGATCGGGACCAGATAGGCTTAATGAGAAACAAAAGTCCCTCCGGTGGTCCCGGCGGATGCTTGCCGGGCTGGCTGTCTCCGCATCTCTTCCCACAGACTCTGCTTTGGGCTCCGGGGTTTCAGAGAAACGCCGTGGCACCGATGGAAATCGCCTGAGCATCAGCTGACCACGCTGCCTGGGGGCACGGTCCCTTCCTGAAACAGCCCTGGCCCCTTCTGGCCCTGAGAGGCCCTCCCTCTGTTGGGGAGCCAGCCGAGAGCTCTCTCTCCACGTGCCCCTTCCCCTCCCTCCAGAGCGCGAGGACCCCTGTCCGGGTGCTGCTCACAACTCAGGTCTGAGCACGGTGCTCCCAAGCCTGAGCCCTCACTGCTCAGGGGGCTCAGGGGTCAAGCCCACTGACCTTCAGGTGCCCTTGGGGCTGGGGCCTGGGGATCTGGCCTCCACCTACCCACCAACCCCTTCTTCCCTGACAGCGGTCCTCTTTCTGCTCTGAAACCCTCCGCCAGCCTTTCCTCAGGGGCCTTTGCTTCTGCTCTGTCCTCTCCCTCCTCCCTCCACTTTTCTCCCTCCTCCCTTCTCCTTTCCCCCTCCTCCCTTCTTCCTCCTCCCTCTTCTCTCCCGCATGGCCCCTCCCTGCTCACTCTCTAGAGCCCCCAGGACTTCCTGGGACAAGCCCCAGTCCCACGGGCGGGCGGCTGTCACTGCCGGCTGTGCTTGTCTCGCACAGGTTAGTACATAGTGACTGGACGCTTTCACTTCCAGTTTGCTTACGGGATTATTTGGTTAATATCTGGCACCTGTTGTCCATCGGGTGCCTGGTACCCTAGTGTGTGCCGGCCATGGGTGCCCCACAAACTCTGTGCAGGGGGACTCTGCCGGCCTCGCTCCCCACACACAGCACCTGGCACATCCTCGGAGCTCCACCAGAGTTTGCTGGATGAACCAATGAGTGATGGCGCACCCACCGTCTTAGCTCACCCCGGAGGGAGGGCCCCCAGAGGTCGAGGGACAACGTGGAGAAACCAGAGTCTCCAGTTCGGGCATAGACACGGGGGGTCAGGCTCACCCACCACCACACAGGGACCCAAACCAGCTCCCAGCTCCCAGCTCCCAGCACAGCGGCGTGGCCCCAAATCCCCTCCCAGGGGTTTGACCCTCCCCATCCTCCCCTTCCAAGGAGACTGGCGAATAAGTCAGGGCCAATTGTCCATCAGCGTCCACAGCTTTTACAATAAGACAAGCCTTCTCCACTTTCCGCACAATGAGCTGGCGGTTCAGGGTGGTCAGAGGCCAACAGAGGGAGCGTTGACCTTGAACTTAAAAAATATTTTTATTGATTTCAGAGAGGAAGGAAGAGGGCGAGAGGAAGAGAAACATCCACGATGGGAGAGAATCACTGACCAGCTGCCTCCTGCACGCACTCCACGGGGGACTGAGCCGCAACTCAGGTCTGTGCCCTGACTGTGAACCCAACGGTGACCTCCTGGTTCATAGGTCGACGCGCAACCAACTGAGCCACACTCTCCACCAGGCCAGTCCTGCACTCACTGGGCTCCAAGGTGATTGTTATAAACATTTCTCTCAATGTTCCCTTAACATGTAACGCCGTGGTCGAAGAGGGGCCAGCTCGGTGGCCAGGGAGACAGGAGGCCACAGGTCCACGTCGGCCCACGGCCCTCTGCTGTGGACTGTGCACCCCCCCAGTTCTTGGCGCGAGCTCCTCTGGGTAACCCTGCACGGGTCCCCGGCTCCCCGGCCGGGATGAAGCTGTAGCAGCTAATATATTCCGAGTCAGACCAACTGCCGCTCATGAAGGGGGAGAAGACGACTTGCTTGAGTAACCGTAATAATTGGAAAATTATTTTGATAGCCTGAAACAATCTAATATATTACAGAATTTTATTAAAATAATATCAAATCAAATTAACTGCTATTCCATAATGAATTAGGTAACAAGGTAGGCAGATATGAATCGGCGTGGCTCCCAGGCAGGGGAGCGGGGTTTATTAGTTCTCGCGCTGGCACGAGGGCGCGGGCAGGAACCACGCTCGCCGCCCCGGGGAGGGCGCCCCGGGGGGACAGCGGGCTTTCACTTTCTCTCTGCCCCCACTTCCACTCTCTGATCCATCATTAAACACTTGTCTTTCTTTCATGTAGGGGCTTATGAAATTTTTAATTTTTTAATTGCTTTGTGATTTAATAATGAGGACTTCTCATGCCGGCCCCCCGGATCAGAAAGGGGACGGCGATATTGGAATTCCTTCGCCTTCCGCACCCTGGGTGACAACCCGCTTCCCTCCCTGCTCGCTTTCACTTCCCAAGTCCGGACAGAGGACCCCCCCCCCCCCCGCCCCCGAGGGTGGTCGGAGAGGGCGGTCTCCGGGGAAACGGGCTTGGCTGCCTGGACCCTGGACGTGGTTTGCTTCTTTGAAAAGCAGAGGAGGCCGAAACCGGTGTGGCTCAGTGGATAGAGCGTCGGCCTGCGGACTGAAAGGTCCCAGGTTCGATTCCCGTCAAGGGCATGTACCTTGGTTGCGGGCACATCACATGTAGGGGGTGTGCAGGAGGCAGCTGGTTGATGTTTCTCTCTCATTGATGTCTCTAGCTCTCTATCCTTCTTCCTTCCTCTCTGTAAAAAATCAATAAAATATATTTAAAAAAAAGAAAAGCAGAGGAGACTGGCTCAGACTGGTGCTGCCCAGGCTGGATTCGGGACGGTCTCCGCGGAGCCACTGGGGAGCGGAGCTGGGTCACCTTTCGGGTGGTTCTGTGAACGGGAGCCCCGAAACGAGTCAGCCCTCGTCTCACCTTTGGGTAGTTTCTCAGCTCCTTGACGTGAATGCACGGCACTTGCCAACCTTTACACTGTCCTGACACATGGAGAGTGATCACCCCGGTTCATGGGTCACCTATGACCCCCTGGGCGTGCCACCTGCTCAGGGTCCTACCTGGGAGCGGGAAGCCTCACCCCTGACCCTTCCGGGCCCATTCGGGGTGCCTGACCCTTTGGGGTGCTCACAGCAGTGGAAGGAATCCCGAGTTGCTTAGGCAGCCGGGGGAGGGGGGGGGGGGCTCTGACAGAGCCTGTTAGCTTTAGGAACCTCAGGCGCTGACATCCCACCTGAGCCTCGGTTTGCTCGTCTGTGAAATGGGAATTAAACAGCCTCGTGGAGTCACAGTAAGGGAGGGAAATATTGCGTACAAAGCACCTCACGCCCGCGTGGCAGCCACTCTCAGCCAATGGCGGGTTACTGAGCACGCGTGAGGTGATGCGTGACAAATGGTCCCAGTCGCCCAGGTAACGAGGTTCTGCTTCTACTGGCACCTCCCGGGGACGGACCCTGGGGTTCGGCCCCACCGCCGGCATCACCTCGGGGGCGCCGGGCTTCGACGGCAAATCGCTCCCACGCCCGGAAACCCCGAGCTTCGTGCTTTTGATTTGGATTCCTTCTGACTCGGGTGAGTTGCTTGACGGGAGTGTCACTGGAGATCAAAGTTTGAGCGGAAGATTAAACCTCGGGGAACCTCATAAATTCTGGCCAATGAGGAGAAAATATTTCACTTCAAGGCCGGAGCCCTGAGTGGGGAGAACACACGTGCCGCCCCCCCCCCCCGCCCCCAGCACGGGGTGGCCACATGTGTTGAATCCCGTGTCGTTATTGACAAGGACCTGTCAAAGCTCCCTGAGAAACGTCCTGATTTAAGGAAACGGCATCTGCTCACCTGCAGTATTTCACAGCGCGGGCTCCGTGGGCTCGGGGAGAGGCTGGGGGGCAGGGGGGGGAAGAGCAGCTCTCTCCCCACGGGGGGTGGGGGGGGGCTGGGGTCTGCACATCAAACGCCCGTGGCGCCCGGCTGTGCGGGTCTGCCGCCTCTTGCTGGGGGACTTTCATTGGCTCCATCTTCGGCGCCAGCACCCCAACTTTCTTGGGGGCAAGGACAGATCTGTGTGTATTGTCAGAGGGCCTGGCCCCTCAGCGTCCCCTCTCGCCTTCGCCGAGGGGCGGCCGGGGACCTGAGGCAGGTCAGTGAGATGCCCCTCAGGGCCCTGCGTCTCCGGGTGGCGTGGTGTCAGTAAGTCAAAGAGCAGCACGGACAACAGGAGTGGCCACTCAGCACTGACACACGTGGAAGCCAGCCACCCGCCGGCCCCTGGGGCGCCGGGGGGCCTGGGTCGGGCCAGGAGAGGACCTCGCCTGCAGAGGCTTAGACAGCCAGCCCCCCGCGCAGAGGACAGCGGGCTCTGCATGGAGGAGGGGAGACGCCAGTGCCCGTGACAGGCCGGGACGGCAGCGAGGTCCTCCGTCTGCAGCCAGCCCGATGCTCTACCCATACCCTCCTCCTGTGTGCACATCAGATCGGGCTAAGTGACATCATGCCTGCACACACACTCTCCGCCACACATACACATGTGCATGCATACACACACCTCCTACACACACATATACAACCTCACATACACACATACCCTACACATACCACACACCCCCCCTATACACACACACACACCATGCACACATACATACCCCTCCTACACACATAGGTGCACTCTATACACACCATAGGTGCGTGCGCGCACACGCACACACACACACACACACCCTACACATGCCACACAAACCCCCTATACACACACACACACACACACACACACACACTCTACACACACCACACACACATATACATATACATACCCATGCATACAAACCCCGTCCCTCCGCAACAGACATGCATGCAGGCAGGGCTGCTAACCCGGGCTGATGGTTACGTTCCTCCCAGGAGGTCAGAGCGCATTCATGACCTGAGCGAGGAGCGGTCCCCAGGAGCCCTGGACGGACACGGCTCAGGGAGCACCTCTGCTTGGAAGCGATTTCCTTCCGCGTCTGACCGCTCTCCGCCACCCACGGGGTAGAGCTCCGCCTCCCTGCAAGGGAGGGTGCCAGGACCACGGTGCCCTCCTGCCGTGGCCCTCAGGGCTGCGCGGCGGGGGTCCTCAGAGGGAGCTGGTTTCCGGGGAAGAGATCACGGCGCGGATGGATGAACTGCTCACCGAGAGCTGTGTCCTGACATTTTGAAAACGTCCTGGCTGGTGGCCCAGGGCCTCACACACCGGCGCCGTAGCCGCTCGGCAAGGAGCTGGAATCAGAGGCACGGACTCACCTACCCGATGGGCCCTACCACCCTTTGGGGTGTCAAAGTCCTTCCTCTCGGGTGTCAGGGTCCCTCCTGTCGGCCGGGGCCTGGAAGAGCTGGTGCGTGAGACAGAGCCCGTGGTGCCTGCGTCCACAGAGGCACATGGTCAGGTTTTACGTCTTGTGAGAGGGAGGGATGCGGGTGCACGATCGGGAGTGAATTCTCTCTCGTTCAGCCACGTTTCGTAACGTTGATAACAATCAAGTCAGTGGCCCTTGCTTAATAATGATGAGACGGGGGGAAAGTCTCGTTTTGCTGGTTGCCGATGGTAATTAATCTAAGACGTCATGAGTGTATTAAAATGAAACACAGATGTGATAGACGGTAGGATGCGATGTTCGCGTAGCATTTTAAGAAATCAGAGACTCATTCAGGGACTTGGTGATTGTCCTGGATTTTTTAGGGCTGGGCCATGAAATCACCCCTTTCCCAGCCCCGTCCTCCCACCTGTGAGAAAGCATAAAGGCTCTGAGGGCCCGGCCGGCGTGGCGCAGTGGTTGGGCATCCACCTATGAACCAGAAGGCCAAGGTTCAATTCCAGGTCAGGGCACATGCCCAGGGTTGCAAGCCCGATCCCCAGTATGGGGCGTGCAGGAGGCAGCAGATCCATGATTCTCTCTCATCACGGATGTCTCTCTCTCTCCCTCTCCCTTCCTCTCTGAGATCAATAAAAATGTATTCAAGAAAGGTCCCCGAAGGAAGGGTATTTTGCAACTCTCTAGGTAGGACACGTCCTTTTTTTTTTTAGATCAAGTAAGAATGTCTCTTTCAAATTTGCAGACAGCTTGAAGTGTAGAAGGTCTGAATGAATGGGCAATTAAACGAACATTCTTTACTTGCCCTGCTAGGCAGCGAGGAGCTAGCCGTGGGGCTGCAAGAGCGAGCGCGGTGTAAGTGATGGCCGCTCCCTGGTCTCAGGGGGGCCAGGTCCCCAGGCCTCGGAGCCCGGATTGCCAGGGACGCGCACTGGTGTCTGAGCGGCCCGGGCACAGGCGATGCCCAGCGTGCTCATTGCTGTGGGGATGCGAGATGCAGCCGGGACAACGTGGACACTTCCCTCCTGGAGAGCTGCTCCCAGAAGAACGAGGCCCAGACCAGCCCCTGGGTGCTTCCTGGGAAGAGTCCTAGTAAAAAGGACTTACAGGGCAGGACGGGAAGAACAAAAGGGAAGAGACAGCGACTTCCTGGCAGCGGTTCTCACGGCAGCTCCGCTTCTAGAGTCGCCTGGCCGCGGTGTGGATCGGCGGCGCCTTCTTTACCAAACACGAGAGCGCATGGGTCTGTGTCAATTTCTCCCGGACACGGGACATAGATGGCATGGCGGAATCGGCCCACACTGGTCATGGCACGTTATCCCGCGCTTCCCGTGTCTGCCGATGGGTCACGGGAGGCCATGTGGTTTAACCCACTTTGGAAGAGACGGGAAAGGGCCTTTTGTTTTCCAGACCCGACTCCGGGCCGCCCCGGTGTCACAGAGGCTGTGGGTGCCGGCCAGGGGAGGCAGGGAGGGACGCTGGGCGCCAGGAGAGAGGAGACTTCAGGAGACCTCCCCAAAGAGGCAGCTTCCTGGTCCGCGCCAGGCCTCGGGGCGGGTGCGTGTCCCCTGGCCTCACTGGGTCCTGCAGCTTGCGATGATCTGCAGGAGAGAAGCGAGGGCTCAGTGAGGTGGCCGGGTGGGGGTTACGGTGACGGTGAGTGACGCCTGGCTCCAGGGTCCTGTAGGGAGATCAGCCCAATGCTCCTGACATTGGCCTTCATCCCCCCTCCCTTCCCGATCCGTCCTGACAAAGCCCCTCTGGGCAGCCAGAAGTGGCCATGTGTTCGGGGGGAAGATGTGACATCCAGATGTGGAGAGGAGCGAGGGATGCATTGGCTGGGGGGAACTGCTGGCTGGTGGGACGTTATTTGCCTCATCTGCACAATGGGGGCAATGACCTGGCCTTCGAGACTTTGGAGACAACATCAAAGAGCATTGTTCGCTCATGCTGGAGACAGCTCGGGCCATTCTCATAAATATATATTGTTTTACAGAGAGGAAGGGCGAGGGATAGAGTTAGAAACATCGATGAGAGCAAAACATCAATCAGCTGCCTCCTGCACACCCCCACTGGGGATGTGCCCGAAACCAAGGTACATGCCTTTGACCAGAATCAAACTTGAGGCCCTTTAGTCTGCAGACTGACACTCTGTCCACTGAGCCAAACCAGCTAGGGCCATTAACATTTTTTTATGATGTTCTTCCTTTGTGTGATGGTCGGGGCTAGAACCTGCAACCCAGGTACTTGCCCGTGATGGGGAATCGAACCCTAGACCCTTTGCTGCGTGGGCTGATACTCTAACCATTTAGCAACACTGGCCAGGGCAAGAGCATTAGCAGCTTTCCAAAGTGATCGCACTGTTTTCCATTCCCGCCAGCAATACGTCTGAGTTCCGGTTACTCACCATCCTCGCCTGCATTTGGCGTTGTCGGTGTTTTTGAGTTATTCCGATGGTGGTGTGGTTGGATCTCACTACGGATTTAATTCCCAACTCTTTTCTGGATCGTAGAAGCTGCCGTCGTCAGAACGGCGGGGGGTGGGGATAAACAGGGACGCATCTATTGAAGGAACAGAGTGGGAGCTTAGCATAGAGGCACAATTCCCCCAGCAAGTGATTTACAACAGAGGCACCAAAGCAACGCAACAGAGAGAAGTCCTTCCAAGCACACAGGGCAGTGTGCCGGAGGGTAGCCCTGTACAGGGGAAACCCACACACTGTCACTAACCAATGTCACCCCAATGCAGTTAAAACAACTTGAAAAATGGCGCTGAGACAGCTGGATCGTCATTGAAAAGTGAGCTATCCTTGAGTGGGGCTCACACAGTGGATGAGCAATGAGACCACCGCCTGAGATGCTTCTAAGCCTGAAGGAGAAGGTCAAGGTCGAAGCCTGGGCCTCCTCTACCCGTTCTGTCTTGCTCCGCCTCCCTCCCGTTCTCGGAAGCCTGTCTCCCGCTCTTCAGACCTTTCTTAATAATCTGAAACTTTGTGAAAGGGATAAAGGAGAAGAGGAGCTCCGAAGGTACCTGGATTTACATATGAATGTCACGTCTTCGTTTTAATTTCGACAAAGTGTAAAGGTTGCTAATAAAAGCATCATTACGGCTCTTGGAAGGGTGACGGGACAGATGGCTAAGATATGGAGACAAATCCAGGGGTCACCCCTTTTACCAGGAGCTATCGTTCATTCTTCTACAAAAAAAAATCCCCACAAAACATCGGGGCAAATTAAATTAAAAAAAGAAAAAGGATTAAAAGAGAAATGACATCATCTTCAAGGTGGTTATGGCCACCGAGGGACCGGCTTCTCCATCAGCTTCAGGAAACGCTTGTGCATGGCCATGTGGCAGAGTCCCTCGGAGGCCACGGAGGACCGGTGGACCCTTCCCATGAAGAGGTGTTGGCTCGGCTTGGGAGGTGGGCAGAGCAGGGCCTCGGAGCTGGTTTGAAGTGCCAGCTGAATGCGTGGCTTCACCCTAAGCTCATATTGACTCAGGAGGCAGCACCCAAAGAACAGGGTAGCCAATGAGGTGCGGGCGTGGGGGGAGAGGGCAGAGACGGGCCAGAATGACTTCCAGGGTCCCCGGTCCCCTTGCCTCCTCCACCGGAGGGAGGGCGTGTCTGATGATGCTGGATACCAGGGTGAGCAGAAGAAGTCTACGAGGTCCCCACCTGCTCCCACTTGCTGTGGCCAGTCACGGCTCCTCCCTGGGTACCGGGTTCTAAACTGAGTGAGACCCGTGGCTCTCCCCAGGGGCTCTGGGGTCCCCGGCATTCTGTGGAGGGCCACGTGTCACCGTGCCACAGGACAGACATCTGTCTCCATGCCCCCGCCTTCAGCCAGCGCCGTCTGCTTCCCACCGTTCGGAGTGAGATTTCATTTGAAGGAAGGGCCGTGTGGATTAAAGGAAATATTGAAAAGCGGCGGCTGGATGATCTCTGAAGACCCCTCTGGTGCCGTGATTTTCTGCGGTGATTTCATAATGAGATGCTTCGGATCAGGAGGTGAAGCTTCGTGGGCCATGGTGGAGGGGTGTGTGTGTGTGTGTGTGTGTGTGTGTGTGTGTGTGTGGTTTTTTACATCTGGAAGTCTATTTTTCCGCCAGCTCTTATTAACATTTCAGAGCGGTTCTGCCTTTGTTCTTATCTGATCTTCGAAGGGCGGTGCTTCTTAAACATTGGTATTCCTCTTACCCGTTGCAATCTCCACCTAGATTAGGTTTCTTCCCAGGGGGGTGGTGTCTCTGTAGATCAATACTTTTGGGGGGATGGCATGTCCCGTCATTAGCAGCTCTCTTGTTTCAATGTTTGCGTGCCCGCCTTTAAAATGTTCCCCTTCTTGCCCTAACCAGTTTGGCTCAGAGGATAGAGCATTGGCCTGTGGACTGAAAGGTCCCAGGTTCGATTCCAGTCAAGGGCATGTACCTTGGCTGGGGCACATCCCCAGGAGGAGGTGTGCAGGAGGCAGCTGATCAATGTTTCTCTCTCATTGATGTTTCTAGCTCTCTGTCCCTCTCCCTTCTTCTCTCTAAAAATCAATAAAATATATTAAAAGAAGTCTCCCTTCGGATTAACCCCCCAACCCCCCTGAAGAGCTCTGGTTTAGTTTAACTTCACCTCTTCACATAGGTAAACTGAGGCACTGAGCTGTGATGTGATGGGCCAAGGGGAAGACACATACTTTAATGCTGTCCTGGCTCCTGGTCTTGTCTCTCTGCTCATGGACCTGTGATCACTGCTTGCAAGGTCCAGCTTTCTGCACCTCTTCTATGTAAATTGTGGCATCTCCTTATGTTGCAAAGGGTTGCCCTTCATCATGTGTGTGGTTTCCGAGCTGACTGTCCTGTGCCCTCATACCTGTAGAGCTAACAAAGGCAGCTCAGAAATGCTTCCATCTCTGTGGGTCATTCCTTTATTGGTAAGAGCACGGGGCTGGGAGTCCAGAAGCTGTGTTCTAGGAAGACATACATGGAGTGGTCAGATTACTATGATCTCTGAACGCATAATAATCTGGCCACTCAGTGTCTATCCTATAGAATAAAAGGCTAATATGCAAATTATTCACTGGACCAGGAGTTCGACCAGCAGGCAGGCCGGCCAACTGCTCATGTCTCCTCCCCCTAGCCAGGCTGGCCGGACCCCACCCATGCACGAATTCATGCACCAGGCTATATATATATATATATGCACTGAGTGGCCAGATTATGATGATCTCTGAAAGCATAATAATCTGGCCACTCAGTGTACTTCTCTTGAGTACCTCTTTTATTTGATATCAAAGATACTATAAATCATGCACCTTTGCACTGTCTGATAGAAAGCTCAGGGCTAATGATGGTTGATCCCCAGCAAAAGTCTAGACTACTTCTGGTGCCCATTGGAGATACAAACACACTGAGCAGCCAGAAGCGACACCATGGCTTGGCCTTTTGGCATGAGAACTTGGGAGCCTACAAACGCTTAAGGTCTGGAGGGAGCGCATGGCGTGGTTGCTTGAAGTGTAGATAACCCACTTCAGCTGATGCCAGAAGAGCCAGGGTCGAGCTCCTGCCCTGGCCGAGCTCCTGGCCGCTGGCCAGCCGGAATGTTCCAGGAGGTGAGCCGTGGGGGCAGCTGAGGAGTGCCTCTCATTATCGCCGCATCCCGACGGGGAGGCTGCTGGCTGGGGCCAGGGGCTTCTTGGGCAGGGGCTCCCGGGTGGAGAGGGGAGAGGGGGCTCAGGCTCTGGACCAGGGGCTGGGGTTAACACTCCGCTCCATGCCTCTCCATCTCTGTGGCCCTGCGCGACGTATTCCACCTCCCGCAAGTTGGGCTCCTTGTTCTCTAATGGGTAAGGTGACCAGATGTCCCACTTTTGGCGGGACAGTCCCGATGTTTAACAGTTTGTCCCGTGTCCTGCGGTGTTTTAAAAAAGTCGTGATTTTTGGAAAGAATCGGGACTTTTTAAAACGCCACGGGACGCTGGACAAATTGTTAAACATCAGGACTGTCCCGCCAAAAGTGGGATGTCTGGTCACCTTAGTAATGGGGCAAATACCTGCCGGAGAATTCCCCGGTGACTGCAGGAAGCACATTGTAAACCACACAGATGTGGTCAGTCTCATCCCTCCTGATCCTTTCTGCCTGTGCCAGAGGGAACACACACACACACACACACACACACACACACACACACACATCTCTCTCCCACCCTCATGCCTCCACATTCCTGCTTTCAGATCTTACCACCTCCCAACTCTTCTGCTGAATCCCCTTCCCTCCTTAAGACGCTGCCTGTTTGCCCACGCTGCTTCCTCTGTGAAGCCCGCCTGGGTTGCTGGCTGCACTTGGAGCCACAGACAGAGGCGTGGGTCGCACACCAGGACTCTGGCTCTTTGGTGCTGGGTGAGCGGCCGCATTCACTGTCTCTCATCACTTGGGATGGCACTGCCCCCCCCCTCATTTCCTCTCTTGCCCGTTCATTCATCCACCAGCCCATGCCCACAGAACCCCTGATCAGAATGCCTGTCACCAGAGCTTCTCACAGAGAGGGTGGGGACACAGGGGCTGTGGGGACACAGGCCCTAGGGGCCACAGGAACCTCAGAACTCACCCAGCTGCCCTGGAACTCCAGTCCCTTCTGTGGGGGGTGTCTGCCCCCCCGGCCAGCCTTGAACTTGCTGCTGGATGTGATCCCAGCAACCCTCCCACCGGGAGCCATTTGGCCACCAGAGCTGCCGGGGGCCCGGGTCTGGGGACGGATGGGTTAGATCTGCCCCGTTTCTTGAGGGTGTGGGTCCCTGTGTGCTGGCTATTCTCACTGCAAGTAACAAATTCAATGTTAATCTCCATTTCCAGGGAAATAATTAGCATTAAGTGAACTGTGATTTCTATCTCTCGTTGTTTCTCATGTGCTGATTTAAGCAGCAAGGAAAGAGCTCTGTGCTGGCCGAGTCCATAGTTGCAAAGACATAATATTCCACCACATGGGGCGGGGGGATAGGCTGGGAGGGGGGAGCAGACCACCCATCGGACGGGGGATTGGGTTCCAGCATGCCGAGTCTCCAGCTGCGGGGAAAGCGGTCCCTCTGGTCACAGGCGCCTCGATGTGGGACCAGCCCACCCAGGCACGGGTGTGGTGTGGACAGAACAGAAAAAGACCCAGGAAGAGGGAGACAGGGAAAGCCAGCTGTGGGCATAGCCGCCCGCCTCTGGAGTCTGCCAGCCTCTTCGCTCACGCCCTCTTGCTCTGACTTTCGCTCCTGGCTCCCCCGCCCCGTTCCACTCCACCCCCCCCCCCCCGGGCACTGGATTCTTGTCTCTGGCAACCCAGGCTGGAAACCATCTGGGACCCATTTTCCCGCCAGATCTCGGTCCCTGAGTGCTTGTGAGGGCGTCAGTGTGAGTGAGCGTGCGAGTGTGCGCCAGTGTGGATGGCAATGGGTGTGTGTGCATGGCCGTGGTGGGCAGACAATGGCCTGCAAAGATGTCCACCCCCCACACCTCAGAACCTGGGCTTCTGTCATGTGCTGCATGTGAAGAGGCATGGGGACAGTGGCTGGAGCTGGGGCTCTCCCCGCTGACCTAACCCAGGAGACTGTCCTGCTGGGTGTGCAAGGGCAGCCACAGGTCCTTGCAGCGGAGAGGGAGGCCTAGAGGTCAGAGTGATGGTGCAGGCACCCTGCTGCACTGCTGCCATGGAGATGGGGGTGCCCAGGAGGCCGAGACAGGACAGGATGGGAGGGAACAGACTGCCTGTGGAAGCTTCCAGAAGGATGCAGCCCTGAGGACACCTGGACTTCACCCGTGAGACCATAGATTTGTGCTGTAGAAAGTCACTAAGTTTGTGGTTCTAGTTGCAACAGCCATAGGAACTCACAGGGTGTGTGAGTGAGTGTGTGAGGGAGGGAGGGAATGTGTGTGGAGGATTGAGGAATGAGTGTGTGTGTGTGTGTGTGTGTGTGTGTGTGTGTGTGAGTTAGAATTAGGGCTAGGGTTAGAAAGGACTGTATCTTTTCCTTTTGCCTGTCAAGAAAGTAAATCTTGGAGAAGCCAGCTTGTCTAAATTGACAATGCTTTTAAGTGCCAATAATGAAAATTTTAATCCAGGTTGTGTTTGAATGCAATGGATGCGTACTTCCTGTCAGTACCCTCAACAGAAACTCATTTTCCAGAAGGGAATGATTCTTTTGTTGTTTTCTCCTTTAGAAGTTATTTTAATGCTTAACATAATTGCAAACGCACACTGGAAGACCCTCAAAGAACTTGAGGATTTGCACACCCATATTCATAGCGGCATCTTCACAGTAGCCATCGGGTGGATGGAAAACCAAATGGAATATTATTCAGCTGTGAAAAGGAAGGCCATTCAGACACATGCACCGTCATCGGTGAACCTGGGACAGTCTGGCAAGTGAAATAAACCAGACAACGGACAGGTTTTGTAGGATTCTATTTAGATGAGGTAACTAGAGTAGTCGCAGTTATGGAGACAGAAAGTGGACTGGGGGTCACCGGGAGGGCTATGGGAGTATTTAACGGGACAGAATTTTAGTTGTTGGTTTTTTATCCTCTCGTGAGCATACGCTTTTATTGATTTTTTTTAGAAAGAGAGGAAGGGAGAGAGAGATTGAGAGAAATATCCATGTGAGGGGGAAACATGGATCAGTTGCCTCCCTGACTCACTATGACTGGGGGTTGAATCACAACCCAGGTATGTGCCCTGACTGGGAATTAAACCCAGAACCTTTTGATGATGCTCCAGCCAACTGAGCCACCTGGCTCAGGCAAGTTTCCGTTTTGTAAGATGAAGACAGTCGTGTGGATGGGTGGCGGTGATGGTTGCACAACAATGTGGATGCATTTAATGCCACTGAGTTGTATACTTAAAATGGTGGAGATGGCCGAAACCAGTTTGGCTCAGTGGATAGAGCGTCGGCCTGAGGACTGAAGGGTCCCAGGTTCCATTCTGGTCAAGGGCATGTATCTTGCTTGCGGGCACATCCCCATTGTAGGTTGTGCAGGAGGCGCCTGATAGATGTTTCTAGCTCACCATCTCTCTCCCTTCCTCTCTGTAAAAAAATCAATAAAAACATATTAAAAAATGTTGGAAATGGTAAGTTTCACGTTATGTGTATTTCACCACATTAACAATAATTAAAGATGTAAACCACCCTTTTAAAAGGGTGTGCAGGGCCCAGTCTAATGTTGCCCTGTCATGGGGTAAACTGCGTACACGGCAGAAGCGTTTATCACAAAGAAGCAGGCGTCATGGTCCAAGCATCCTGGGAGAAATGGACCACTTGACATGATTGAAATAAGACAAAATAAAAGAGCAACAACAACAACAAACAAAAAACACCCGGGTGACATGGATATTAATATTTCACATGCCGAATAGGGAAATGGCATAATAGTCTCTTGGAGAATTTGGGCCACGTTGCACCAGGGAAGTCAGGTGCTGGGTGGGAGGCTGAGATACGGCAGCTTCTGTACTGTCCAGAGCCAGCTGGTCAGGAGGCAATGGTCATGGTCCTCACTGGTAGCTACAATCCTGGGGCTCGAGAGGGCAAACAGCATGGTAGGGGCTCAGAGGTGCCCCTGTCCTCCCACGTGGCTGGCCCTCCCTCTCTTCACACTTGAGCCACAGGAACGAGTGTGTCTACACACAGGTGAGCGTGCGGCTGGCTATCTGCATGTGCAAAGCCTGTGGATCTCCCAGCAGGAAACCCAGCCTCCACAGACGATGACCGTGGGCCCAAGTCCCTCTTGGACATGGGAAGAGCTATGGGGGTCATTCCCCCCTCCACATGGTTCCCTCTCCCCTCGGCCAGGGTCCTGAGGGAGGAAGGGAGGCGGGGTCTGTGCTCCGGGCCAGGTTTACCTGGTCGCCCAGGACAACAGACTTGCAGGCAGCCAAAGAGATCCTCAGGCGGCTGAGCGTGACAGTCAACATCAAAGTGGGAATGCCACTCCTTGATCCGGACTTGGCCGTACCTGCCGGGGCAGAGCCGTGGGTATGACCACCCCGGGAATTCAAAGGCACTCTTAGAGTAAGCGGACTCGCGTGTGCGTACACACACACACACACACACACACACACACACACACACACACACGGGCCCAAATGCAAAACCCTCCTTCTCCTCCTCCTCCTCCTCCTCCCCCTCTTCACCAATGAAAATAAAAGTCTAGACATCTTTTCTTCACAATTCTTCCCCCGACCTAGTTATTGAGATCTGGGCTTTCTTTTGGGTCTTTTCAAAGAATAAGAAGAATGGTTAATTTCCCTTAATGGAGTAATTGAATGTCATAATTGTTTCTTACATTTCGGCACGGATGTTTGAGTTAAGCTGCACACACTCCCTCCCCCCGACCCCCGTCTAGAGCTCTTAATAACCGGGCTGCTCAGAGGGGCCTCTCTCTTCCATCTTTTTGTTTCCTAACTGGACTGTCTGGGCCGGCTTCTGGCAGCCAGCGCGCTCCGGGAGGGGGCCTCGAGGAGTGGCAGCTAATGACTGTTTTGGTCTTGGATGTTCTGATCTCTCTCTAATTCACTATTTGTCAGGCCTGAGAGGCACCCTGGGCAGGATCGTGAACAATGCGTTTTTATTCTCTCTTGTCTTTGCCTTCAGAATTGTGGTACCCAGCACGGGACCGGGAACCACGGAGACGGAGAAAGTGTTTGTTCAGTGCCTGGATGATGCATGAATGAAAGAATGAATGAATGAATGAATGAATGAAGAGGAGGTCTCCATACTTCCAGGAGCGAGATTCCTAATGGCTGGGTGGAACAGAGATGATTGCTCTGCATTGCTCAGTCAGCAGATTCTTTCTCCATGAAAAACCGAGATTAAGCCCAGTCTTGTGGACACCATGCATTTCCACTTTCTTGCGCTTTCCCTCTCCAAGGCTCCCACCCTCATTCCTAAGCTCTGCCATCCCTCTCAATCATTTCGTCCCTTAGTGCCCCTGGTAGCCCCACATCTCCTCCCCAGTGTGGTTTCTCAATCCTTCCTCTGTCCCCCGTCCCTGCCCTGCTCTTCACACGGGGTCCCCTGCTCACGTGGGTGTCCCAAAGGCTGGATGGGCAGGTTTGCGGTGGTTTAGGAGAAGGCATGCCCATCTAATTGGATGGAGACACCGGCCCATTCACTGCCTGGTTGTCACTTGCACAGGTGGTAGAAAAAGGAAAAAGTTTGGGAAATTTAACCCTAAAAGACCATTGAACACATTGCCTGCATCTGGGGCTGGATCAGATATGGAGCCCACAGAAAGGAAAACATATTTCTTTCTTTCTTTTTTTTTTTTTTTTTGCCTCCCTCTGGAGCTGAGAAAGAGCACACACTCTCCTCTCCTTGACTCTGCAGTGATCCTGGATGCTCCCTAAAACTGTGGTCTGCAAACTGTGGCTCTTTGGCCCCTTGAGTGGCTCCTCCACAAAATACCACGGCCTGGGCGAGTCTATTTTGAAGAAGTGGCATTAGAATAAGTCTAAGTTTAAAAAATTTGGCTCTCAAAAGAAATTTCAATTGCTGTACTGTTGATATTTGGCTCTGCTGACTAATGAGTTTGCCGACCACTGTCCTAGAATATTCTGGACAAATTCCACCACTGGAAGGGCCAAGGGACATCGGAAACCCTCCATGTTCCTTGTAGTGCTGCCCGCCTGGGGATTTTTGCGGGAGGTGGTGAACTGGTTTATGAAAATGAGCTTTATGAATGAGGATATGCTCAGTTCATGGGTGCCGACCCCGTGATGGATGCGGAGGTGCCTGGAGAAGCAGGCCTTCCCAACGCCAGCCCCTGTCCTCAGCCCCCCACCGGTCTTCATGAGGGTCAGAGACAGGGGCTCCTCCAGGCCGGATGGCCGGTGCCAGGACACTCAGCTGAATGGGAGGGGTGTGGGGTGACCGCCTTCCCTCCCTGGTTCCTCAGAGGCCCTCGTGTCCTCAATGACCTGCACAGCCTCTGGGGGGCCCCGCCCGCTGTGAGTGGGCAGCGATGGGTGTGGGTTAGAGGAGTGGCTCAGATGCGGTGGGACAAGCTCACAGGCTCGGCCCAGTGTCGGGTCTGCTGCCACGAACTCTGTGACTTGGGATGCCACACCTGGCCTCTCTAGGCCTCCCTTTCTTCGTCTGTAAAATTGGACTCTAAGGTGGACTTTCTCAGGTTGTTTCTGAGGATGGGATGGGTGATCACAGTGAAGGTACTCGGATGGCTGTGGGATGATAGGTAAATGTGGTTGTCAACCCACATTATGGTTATCACCTGTAACAAAGCATGTACGTGCGTCTCTTGAAAGAAAAACTGAGAGCAGCTTTAGCTAATGAAGCGATGGGTCAAATGAGCTCAAGCATGGAGAAGCCAGGAGAGAGGACCGAGGTGAGTGCTGTCGCTTCTACAGAGGCACTGAGTGGACCAGAGACACTGCAGGGAAGCTGGCTCAGCCTGGACTCTCAATGCTGTGACTCTGTCAGTGTAAAAATAACATATAGAGATCATATGTATGCTGTTATATATAATTACAGTAAGTATTCTATATATGCAAATATGCAAATTGACCGAACAGCAGAAAGACCAGTTGCTATGATGCCCACTGACCACCATGAGGCAGATGCTCAACACATGAGCTGCCCCCAGTCTGCAGGCCCCAGGCCAGCCAAGGCAGGTGCCTGTAGGTGCCCCTCCATTGCCCAACTGGCTGCCCTGCAGAGGGAGGCGACTGGCAGTGGCAGCAGGGAGCGGGGCCTGTGAATGGGCAGCGCCAGGCTGGCCAAGGCGGGTGCCAGTGCGGGGGGGGGTCCCCAATTGCTCCACTGGTCACCCCACAGATCAGCCCTGATTGCTGGCCAGGCCTAGGGACCCTACCCATGCATGAATTTTGTGCACTGGGCCTCTAGTGATACAATAATGTACATATATGTAAAACTAGACCAAGGGTCAGCCAGCTTTCTCTGTCACGAGGCAGATAATGCATTTTTTAGGGTTTGACATCCACATGTAGCTACTGTTGCACATTCTTCTTATTTCATTGTTTGCTCATTTACTTACTTAATGCCCTTCGAAATGTAAAGAGCATTCCTGGCTCATGAGCTGTATTAAAACTGCGTGGGGGCTGGTTGTGGCACTGGGTTGTAGTCTGCTGACCCTTGAACCAGAGCATTGGCCTCCTGCTGGCCATTCAACCTATGCGTCACCAGGCTGGCCTTGCACAATGACCCCGTGCTCTCTGCTGCTGAGGACTGGGGAAGGCCGGCCACGTGCCTAGAGAGAAAAATCCGCCCCTGATCTACAATTCCAAGCCAGAGCTCGTAGCAGCTGGCCTTTCTGCATGTGAGCACGGAGTCCTGCTGGCCAGCATGACAGCCACTGGCTACCACGTGTGGCTGTCAAGAACTTGAACGCAGCTGGTTCCAAGCGCGATGTGCTGTGTGTAGAAGCCATACCTGAACTGTCAGGGCTTAGGACAAAGAAGGGGATGTCAACATGTCATTGTGATGATTGACTTTTTATAGCGGTCATGGGTTGAAATGGTAGCACTTTGGATATATGAGTGTGAGTACATTGTATTGTTTGTATAGGTATTTTTTAGTTGTACTATTTTCATAATATATGTTACTTAATTACACGCTCTTCCAATGCATTGCATCTGGATGTAGGAGCCCAAAGGGAGAGGGAGGCAAGAAGCGAGCTGCATAGGTCCAGGGCTGGGAGGAGAGCCTGGAACTGTGGCTCTGGTCAAGTTGGGTCAAATTGGGTCAAATTGGGTCAAGTTGCACCACCGGGTCTGTAAGTGACTGCGGTGGGGGAGGGGCACAGCCCACACCTGGGTGACAGTGGGTGGAGAAGTGAATGAATATAGACAGTAGTAGTAGAATGACCATCAGACTCTGCTCCTTCCTGGTGAGAGGGAAACCAAGGTGGTCCCTGCGCTCCCCCACCCCTGAAGGGCCAGGGGTGCAGGGGCTGGGCTGCTTCTCTCTCTGCTCTGCGGAGTTTAGACAAGGCCGCTGTGCCTGGGGCTAGGAGCGGTGAGAGGGAGGGCAGGGCAGGGAGACTCCCATTTCCAGGGTGACCTCCTGACCTCCGAGAGAGGAGGCCAGACAGCAGGAGGCCTGGGGAACGGGCCTGGAACAGTCCGGAACCAGCCTGCTTGCTCTGGAGGCGAAGGCCGTGGCTATGTCACTCCACCTTCCCGAGCTGCTCCTCAGAGCCCTGCCCGGGGCCAAGTGGACGAGCATCAACGGGAGCAATAAATCAATCCACGAAGCCACCTCCGCTGCTCCTCATCGCCTCCAGCGCCCTTTCCCACCTCCCACTCCCTCGAGGCTGCTCCAATGGGGTCCCGAGTGAACTGGGTGTCTGGATCACCCTGTGGAATCACTAGCATGGCCCGAGCTCAGAGATGTCAGGTCACTGCTAAGGTCAACGGGCAGGTAGTGAAGAGGTTCCAGTCTCTGCCTGGCGACCCCCCCCATCCCATTCTTCTCAGTTGACAACTCTGACAACTGTCCCCCTGGACCCCTCAACCCAGCCGTGGAGAGGCAGCCTACTTTCTCCACCCCTAAGTCCCGGAAATCCAAGGGCTCAGCTTAAACCGGAGAGGGGGGCTGTGCGGGCAGAGCCATGCCAAGACGTTTTAAGTGGGACTCCCTGATACACTGAGATTTGATATTCCGGGATAATTCCCAGTGAGCACCCTTCCTCTTTAATTATCTTGTGGTCACCCTTTCCGAGGTGATTAAAGCTATTCTTCAGCAGGTGTGGTTGTAGGTTGAGTGGGGACCCGGTCTTTCTTGTGGTTTTTATCACGGCAATTAGATCTGGCCTGCGCGCAGACGCTGTGTGGCAGGAGGGGTTTTACCGGCCAAGATGACTTCCCCTTCGGGCAATGTTAAATTTAGGAAAAACATAATTAATTATATCAGGCAGGTATCTATTAAAAGCCATGCCCGCCGAGGAGGCTCATGGGTTTATTTGCGCTCCACCAGAGCCCCTCAATCGTCTGGATCCAAGGCCGCAGCCCCTACACTTGGGCTTGTCCCCACCTGCCCTCCCACCCAGCCCCTCCCTCCGACACCCACAGCTGTCGTTGGGAGGGAAAAAACGAAAGCACTGGTGTTTACCAGAACTTTCTCTGATGCTCTCAACCATCCCATTCAGGTGTTTGTGTTGAGAAAGAGGAGTGCCCTGATGAAGGGGGGCAGAAAAGCCGTCCACATTCCCCCCTCCTGAATGTCCCCCCCCCCACATGGTGGGCCCCTCCGTGGGCCCCTGCCATCTGCATAATGAGAGGGTTGAGCCAGATTCCTTCGAAATCCTGCTGGGCTTCAGGTGGCTTCAGGTGAGGAATGTCAACGGCGGCTCGGCGGGATGAGGCCGGCTCTTCGGGAAAAGACATAATGAATATTTTCCCTCAGGTGCTGTTTAGTGTTCTTGATGTTGAAAGGGCCTCGGGATTCATACATGATTA
This sequence comes from Vespertilio murinus, assembly GCA_963924515.1. Classification (NCBI taxonomy): domain Eukaryota; kingdom Metazoa; phylum Chordata; class Mammalia; order Chiroptera; family Vespertilionidae; genus Vespertilio; species Vespertilio murinus. The sequence goes on from OZ004704.1 coordinate 213,897,887, forward strand.
CACTCTTCCCTCTTTGTTGGGAGCGCCGTGAGCCCTCAGATGGGCTTGGGAAGATGATCACAAACGTTGTTATTACTTAAAAAAATATACTTTCATTGATTTCAGAGAGGAAGGGAGAGGGAGAAAGAGAGAGAAACATTGATGATGAGAGAGAATCACGGATCGGCTGCCTCCTGCACGCCCTGGTCACTGGAGATGGAGCCTGCCGCCCAGGCATGTGCCCTCGCCAGGAATCGAACCGTGACCTCCTGGTTCATGGGTCAATGTGCAGCCACTGAGCCACGCCGGCCGGGCACAAACGTTATTGATAAGCTGTCCTCCTCCTTGGTAGGGCCACTGGGCGCTGGCCACGAGCCGACGTGCAGAAAGTGTTGCTGAGAAACTAAAAGGGCGACTTTTCCAAGACGCCAGTGACTCTGGATCATCTCCTAGACAGCGATGAGTGTCAGGCCTCTTCATTCCTCGCCCACGAGGTCCACGCACCCTTTCACAGAGCACGCACGTGACCCCCCGGTCAGGGGTTCCGGACGCTGCCCGCCGGGATGGGGAACCAGAGAGCGCCCGCCCCTTGGTTGGACCCCGGCTCCCTCTCTCCGTACCTCCGTCTCTGTTCCCTTCCCCGAGGAACTGGGGGTAGGCTTACCTGCCAGCTGCCTCGCGAGGGTGTTGTGAGGATTAATGAGATAATATTTTTTAAGTACTCAGAGATCTTCTGATGAAAGAGGCTATAAAAGTACAAAGTGTCACTATTATTATAATTAATGGCATTTCTGAGAGCTTTCAAAGTGTATGCTGGGCTATGCAGAAGACGGAGGCGATCCCTGCTTCGGGGGGGGGGGGAGAGGCAGCTTTCTGCTGGGGTGCACCCCGGCAGGGGGCTGTGTGTGGCCCCCCGGGGAAGTGGGGAGCGCTCATGCAGCAGAGGAAGGGTCAGGAGAAATGGGCCCAGGAGAGGGGGCGCTGGTGGGCCCATCGCCCAGGCTGGGGGGTGCAGGGAGGTCTGCAAAGGCGTCTGCCCTTCAGGGGCAGGTAGAGGTCAACTCACCACCAGAACTCATCTTGGACATCAAAGCAAAGCACATCCCTGGCTGTTTTGGTTTTTCCTGTTGGGGCGCATACTCCAGGGCCTGCCCAAGACTTCTGCCCACTCTTAACCCGGCAGACAACGGCTGAGCTCCCCGTAGGCCACGCCCCTGGCCAGCCCCCGGGTGCAAAGAGCTCAGAAGCTGGCGGGGGAAAGTGGCCTGGACCGAGCTTTGGTACAGGAAACAGTGGTTCTGAGAAATCCAAGGGAGCGCAGAGGGCATGATGGGAAAGTGGGAAAGGGTCATTTCTCTAAACTTTGGGAGTCAGGGAAGGTGTCCTAGAAGAAGTAGTCCCTGAACTAACCCCCGAAGATCCAAAAGGGTTAGTAGCTGGTGAGGGAGAAAGAGAGAGACCATGTGAGTGTGACTGTGGGGTGGAAGGTTTAACCCACGTAGAGGGGACAGCATGTGCGAGGCCAGGAAAGGCAAGAGAGCGGCGTGTTTCCACATATCCATGGCGGCTGGGCAGGATGAGCTTAGGAAGCTGGGCAAGGCTTACCCGAGTCAGGGTCGTAGGTGGGGTCAGTAGGCACATCCCGGCTGTGGCACCTGCAGGCCCAGTGGAGGAGGATGGGGAGCAAAGGGGCTCCTGGTAATCCCTGCGCCATTCGGTCACGTGTTTGAGGTGAGACCTAGGCTGCAGTGCCCTTGAGGGAAGCCACCGGGCGTGATCTGCCTGTGGGGACGGGACGCCCGCCCTAGTGCAGACAGGTGACTGCTTCCGAAGCTGTGGGTCCGGCACAGCATGACAAGATGAGCCGCTGTTCATGCATTAATCATTCCTGGATGGTAACAGTAGAGCACGGAGCCACGCGTGGAGAGTCTGAGCACAGGGCGCGATTCACTGCATGCATCATGAGGGGCCGGCCCTGACCGGCCACATGAGAGGTTGAGACCTTCCGGGCAGAGCGACATGGTGCGGCGGGCAGCGTGCTTCCACGGATCCACACGCTCAGGGACAGACAGACCAGGCGGACCCTGGGGCCTTTTTGCTTTGCACACGGACACTGTGCCGATCCTGCACCCGCCACTGGCCCCAGAGCTGCCCACCTTCCTTGGGTTCTAGTCCAGTCCACTTCGTTTTAATCCTGACAACAGTGGTGGTTCTTCTCTTTCCTGCGCAGACTTGAACTCCAGAGAAAGTAAAGCGTGCAGCCACCAGAGCCATTTGTCCACCACGAGATGAGACTGGGCCTGAGGACAGAGGCAACCGGTGGCCGGTGGGAAGGAGGGGCAGAGAGGCCCTGGGCCCTGGCGGTGCCATGGGCACCTGCATCAAACTCCGCCTGGAGCCGGCTGTGCCCCGGGCGCTCCGGTTACAGGGAGGAAGGCGGTGCTGTTCAGCATTGGCCTGGCAGCGTGGGCTTGCTTTTTATTTTAAGTTTTTTGGTCACTTGAAACCAAAACAATTTATCCCTCATTTATCCATTCTTCTGTGTCTCGGTTCATTCAGCAAAGACTCGTGAAGCTGCTGTTTTTGGCTGTGCAGGTGCAATGGGAATGAAGTGAGGAGCAAAGCTAAAGTAGGGATGTGAAATGCTGGCCGCTCACTCTGCTGCTTCTGCTTCTCCCATGCCCGTGGGTCTAGACCCCGGTCTCCTGTCCATCCAGACCTTCCAGTAACTTCCTTCTGAAGGAAGACGCATCCATCTTGATTCCTCTATTTCCCTCGAAGGGGGTAGGTCCTATGAGTTTTTCTTCTCATGAAACAATGGGTCCCGCACATTTTAACAGCCCCCTGTGCTTCGGTAGGCGTGAGGGGTCCTGGGAGGGATGATCATAGTTCCTACCCACAAGGACTCACCAAACTGTGGCTGTGACGGGTGCCCAGGCACACAACCCCATTGCCCCCCGTGAGCACATGGCAGAGTCAGGATGGAGAGCCAAGGGGGCACTCCGGACCAGTCGCCCCCCCTCCTCCCCAGGAGCACTCACCTGGGAGGATCGGGGAGGAGAGGTGGGTGGCTCACTTGCAGCGGGAAGACAGATGGGAAGCGAGGACAGAGACGGGAGGTTTAGGTGGCTGCAGCGAAAATGACAGACTCAGACCCTCTCCTCCCTCTGGGCTTCATCACACCCCCACCAGCGCGGATTCTGGGTGGGGGGGGAGAGAGCAGGCAAGTCGGGGGTGCATTCAAGGAGGGCCAGGAGCTGGACGGCGTACAGAAACATGTCAGCTCTTCAGTCCTCCCATCTTGGAACCCTTAGGAGGCCTTGGCTGTGCAAAACAACATATTACTTCTGAATGGGAGTCGCTGAAACGCTGGCAGGGGGGCCGTCGGCCGGCGATGCTGCCATATGTGTTTAGAATCTCATGCGCAATAATTAATTTCCATTCCGCAGAAATGAATAATTAATAGAGCATTTCACGCGGACGGATCCAAACAGAAGTTGACACATATTCAGGGACACACGCTGCTGAGCAAACTTTTAAAACTGGGGCGCTTTAGGAACAAAGCCACCGCCGCCGAGTCCCCACCTTGGGGAGCACGGGGATTGAACTGGCTCCAGCAGAGGGCGGGCCGCAGAGGACAGCACGTTGTGGGTGGGGGGTGAGTGGGGGGGAGGGCAATGGGAAGGGTGCTCCTTGGAAGTGGCCGGTGGGGGGCTGAGTATGAAGGTGAAGGATAACCCAGATACAGAAGGAGAGGAAAATAGAATGACAGCCTTGAAGGACGGTGGGAGCTCAATATTTTACTTTGATTTTTAATTATGCAGCCCGGAGGGGGGAATGTGGGCACCGCCATGGTGGCCGTAGGGAGGCTGAAAACAAGCATTTCCAAAGCGCTCCCTGACAGATGTTGGTTCGCCAGCGCCACGGCGTCCCCACGGCTTTGCCCGCCTCCCCGTCTCACACCCAGGTCCTCTTAGCAAGTCTGCTGAAACATCAGCCGCTCACCAGCTTTGTGGGGGATGGGCAGCTGGATTGTAAATACGCTAGGAATGAAGATGCCCCTTCATCAGAATACTGAGATGTACTTTAAAAATTTTTAAAAAAATATATATTTTATTGATTTTTTTACAGAGAGGAAGGGAGAGGGATAGAGAGCTAGAAACATTGATCAACTGCCTCCTGCACACCCCCTACTGGGGATGTGCCCACAACCAAGATACATGCCCTTGACCGGAATCAAACCTGGGACCTTTCAGTCCACAGGCCAACGCTCTATCCACTGAGCCAAACTGGCCAGGGTGCGACTTACTTTTTTATTCTCGTCATTATTGACACTATAACCCATAATCACATCGTCCGCATACTTGGCTCCCTCTGGGTCAGTACCGGGCTGGGTACACCCCCGGAAGAGGAACTGGGCATGCGGCCCGGACTCTCTCCATCAGGAAACAGAGGCTCAGTGTGGGCAAGACGGTCCCCTGCCCCTTACACCATGAGAAATGGGGGGTGGAGGGTGGGGGGGACCTTGACAGGAGTCTGGGTCTGTGGCTCCAAGCCGTACACTCCTTTTGTGAAACGGGGTACCTTCTCTTGCATAGAAGTGGGTGCAGGTGTCTGAGGAGAGTGCAGGAAAAGACACACAATGCTCTTTGCATAGTCAGCATGTTTCCTTGGGAACCGGAAGTGGTTGGATGGGAAATGCTTTGGTTTTACAAAATCCCATGCACCAGCATGGCCCTCCAGAAATGATGTAGTTGGGCCAGTGGTCGGCAACCTCGTTAGTCAACAGAGTCAAATATCAACAGGACAACGACTGAAATTTCTTTTGAGAGCCAAAATTTTTAAACTTAAACTATATAGGTAGGTGTATTGTTATTAACTTAATTAGGGTACTCCTAATTTGGCCTTTGCTAAAATCTCAAGGAGCCAAAGAGCTGCATATGGCTCGAGGGCTGCAGTTTTGCCGACCATTGAGTTGGGCTGCATGAACAGAAGTATGATTCTCGGAAGGAGGAAGGTGACAGGGTGGGTGTGTCTGGCTTTCGTCCTATGTCCCCGGAGAGTGGCACTCAGCTCTAGGAGAAGGCCCTCCACTCCAGGGGGGCAGTGAGGAGCTAGGACAGGACAGCGATACGACTCCCAGTCGTGCTATGTGAGGACAGCACTTTATTTACTTTTTAAGAAGCCTTTTATTCCTTTTATATATATATTTTTATTTTTAAGAAGCTCTCTAGAGGAAGCCAGAGTCCTGTTCTCCCTCCTTGGAGGGTCCTGCATGGAAGCGTTTGGACTCGCCCGGAAGGCCAGAGGAGGCCGCTCCTGGCGGCTGCGCTGAGGCTGGGCGTGGCCTCAGGGAGCAAACCCAACGTGGGCGCAGGCGATGAACACAGCACGTGGCCAGGCTGGGCTCGGGGAGGAGCCCGGTCCTTGTTCTCTGGGAAGAGGAGACACGCTCTGATGAACCTCAGGCTGGCAGCATGCAGAGCATGAAGTGGTGGAGGAGAGGAGAGAGAGAAAGGAGGAGGAGGAGGAGGAGGAGGAGGAGGAGGAGGAGGAGGAGGAGGAGGAGGAGAGAGAGAGAGAGAGAGAGAGAGAGAGAGAGAGAGAGAGAGAGAGAGAGAAAGAGAGTTTGGAAGGAGATCGGGAGGAGAGGGAGCTAGGGAGGAAAAGGGGGAAGAGAGAAAGAAAAGAGAAAACAGAGAAAGGCGCCTGGTTAGCGTGAGGCTGCTGCACTAGCCCCCCCCCCCCTTACCCCCCACCCCGGGGAGAGCGGCTGGAAGGAGTGGCCATCTCGGATGCCCAGCCTGGCTGAGCCTTCAGAAGGTTTCCGTCCAGTCCTCACCTGTCCACAAGCCCGGGAGACACCTGCAGCGTCAGGAGAGGTGAGAGCCCATAGCTGCTTTGAGCCACAGGTTCGGGACGCTGTGATGCAGTGACCTGTGACTAGAGGAGAGGACAGCCGCCAGGAGCCATCCCTGCACATGGGCTCTGTGTCCTCCCACAAGCAGTGGGCATGTTCAGGGTGCTGAGGACAGAGGCCTGCCCCGGGAGCCTGCACACCTGCCCTTCCTTCCGTTGTGGCCCCTGGCCAGCCCAGAGTCAGGGAGGGGAATGGATGCATCCGCTCTTGCTGGGAGGTGGGACACGGTCACAGTGCAAAGGTTGTGGATGGAGGGAGGGGGTAGTAGAGGTCATTTCTGTGACCCATTGATGGCAGCTCATTTGCCCAGCGTGGCCTGGGGGACCCTCCGAGACCTGCTCATGAAGTGCCATTGGCTGCAGGGTGATGGCGATGTGGCATTTCCGCTGGGGACATTGCTGTCCCAAGCAGCAGCCATAGTTCTGAGATGGCAAAGACTTTGAAATCATTCTTGCCCTCCCCTCCCATTTTACAGATAAAGAAACTGAGGGTCAGAGATGGTGAAAGTTTCCTTAAGGCCCGCCAACCTTGAGGCGGCAAGGAGTCTGGAGCAGGCGGGCACCAGCGCCGTCCAGCCGGGCAACCTCGGACACCTCCTCCAAGGAAGGGTCCCCCATAAAGTGGGGCTGTTGGGGCTCCTGGAAGTATATCCTGGTTGCCCCCTCTGATGCCCACACACATGGCCACACTGGTGGCTGTTACTATGCCGGGCTCGCACTCGAACCCTCCTCCTCCTCCTCCTCCTGCCATGCCTGGATGTTTGTCTTCCACATCCAGACAAACTCGGGTTCAACAGCGCGGAGAGGTACCAGCCCAGGCCATGTGGCTGCACGTGGCTGCCAGGGCGCTGGAGAGCCCGCCAGACACAGGACACACTGGGCGTGGCTCTCTGGAAACTTCCCTGCCGTGTGTGTGTGTGTGTGTGTGTGTGTGTGTGTGTGTGTGTGTGCATGCGCGCACGTGCACGTGTGTGCCTGGGTTAAAATCGTTATCTTTTCCTAACAATTCTCACATCATCGAACCTGACAGGATGGATTTACTGTTTAAGGTAAATATTGAATTTCTACACTACAGGCATGTGGTCTCCATTAGAGGAATCACAAATAATTTATTGATTTTTTAAGAAAGAAAATAATGGCAGGCAAATTACAGCGTGATGATAGGCAGCGGGGGACCCGGGAAGGGCTGTGGCTGGAAGCAATGAAGGGATATCACCATTCAGCCATTACTGGGTGTCCACGGAGCAGCTAGGGACTGCTGAGCTAAAGCAGGTCCTCACTTTGTAACAAATGCTGCATCGAGGTGCCTACTTGTCCCTGGAAGAGACGGTCTGCGGGGGACCATGGCAGCCTTTGCTAAAACAGTGTGATGTTAGGTCAATATTCAAGACACCCTCTACACTGTGGGCGATCCAGGAGCCAGAGTCCCAGGTTCAAGTCCTCTTGGGGCAGAGGCTGGTGTGCTTTGTAACAAACGCTGCATCGGCCACTGGACCAGGAGGCACGTGACTGGGGACACCGGATTAAGCTCTCAGGGCTCAGTTTTCCTCCAGAAACACACTGACTTAGGGAACCCTGCCTCCTTCCAGCTGCGAGAAAGGCTGAGATTTATGAATGTGGAAGCCGGCTGGTGCGTGCACACACAACACACACACACAGACACACAGACACACACACACACACCCCAAATGTCAAAGGCCTAAAAGTCACTAAGTGCATCTTATATCAATTTGAAATGAAGCCAGAGTTAAAGTGATGAAAGAAATAATAACAAGTGTGTGCATACACACACACACACACACACACACACACGTAAATCCACATGCTAACACGCACATGTGGGCACATTTACATAGGCATGCATGCACACATGCACATGCACACACACACACATGAACACATGTACACCCACATGCTAACATGCACACGTGGGCACATTTGCATAGGCATGCATGCACACATGCGCGTGCACAGCCACATGCACCCACATGGCATTTGCAAGTGACCTCGTCCACTCCAAGGTGAGGCAGGGGAGGTGCATGTCATATGTCCTTAGCATTACTCCTCTCCTGCAAGGGCTGTGCTTTGTGGGCTCAGGCAGACCAGGCTGGGCACCTTTCGTATTTGGAAGCTCCCTGTTGGTTTCAGCAGCCAGTCTTTCTACCGAGAAGAACGGCGCTGGTTGGAATGAAGGACCCGGAGGAGCCCGAGGCCCGGCCCGGACCCGGGACCGACGCGCAGGAGCGGGGGCGGAGGCGGGGCTGGCGGAGCGGACAATGTGGAAGGCATTTGACGGCTGCGATCGTTTTCATCAAAGGGTCGCAGCGCACACGCCACAGCTTCTTTGCATTAAACCCCGCGACTGAACTTCCAGGAAGAGGCCTTGATCTTTCTTCCTCGGTAACCCCCCCTCCCACCTCCGGGCCATCTGCGACGCCCTGCCTGTCTCTGTGGGAAGGTGCGTGTCCCTCGCCCCACACGGGCCCGTGTCTCGGCTCTCCAGGGGCCTCCCCACCCCAGGCACGTGAACAGCCCCGTGGAAGGGGGGACCCCGAAGTCCTGAGACCTGCCGAGGCTGAGGATGAGGGCAGGGCAGGGCTTTCCTGAAGGGTCCCCGGGAGGAACACCGCCTGCCGCCATCGGCTCTCCGGGTGGGGTTCCTTGGTGGCGGCCACATGGGGTCACACGATCCCCGAGACGCATGCTGGGGCGAGGGATCCCCGTGAACACTTTTAGCTGACGGTTTCACCTTTGTCATTACTTTTTGATCATAGGGAAATACACACAACATAAAACGTACCGAGTTAACCACTGCTCAGCACACATTTCAGAGGCAGCAGTACACCATCATCCATCTCCCAACCTGTTTATCTTCCCAAACGGAAACTCCATGAACATCCACTTCCCATTTTCCCCTCCCACCAGCGCCTGCTCTCCCCCATTCTACTCCCATCCCTAGGAATTGTGTGTTTTAGGTATTTCATTTAAGCGGAGCCATTTGGTACCTGTCCTTCTACGGCTGGCTTTGCTCACGTCTCTCATGTCCTGAAGATTCCTCTATGGCAGCCGTGGGCAAACTACGGCCCGCGGGCCGGATCCGGCCCGTTCGGCTGTTCTATCCGGCCCGCGGAGCCGAAAGAGCGGAGGGTTCTCTTGCTCTCCCCTCCGCTCCTTCACCAGCAGCCCAAGATGAGAGTGCCAGCATGGTCAGGTTGCTTTTGTTCCGGCCCTCCGGTCCAGTGTAAGAACCCACTGTGGCCCTCGAGTCAAAAAGTTTGCCCATCCCTGCTCTATGGGGTGGCATGTGTCAGCGTCTCTGTCCATTTTCCAGCCCGGATAGCACTCCACGGCGTGGATGAACACCACCCACTCATCCCTTGGGGGCACTTGGCTGCTGCCATCTCTGGGCTGCGGGAACAACGCTGCTCTGAGCACAGGCGTGGCGATACCTGCCTACAGCCCAGCTTCCGGTCCTCTGGGCTGTCCACCCGGACGCGGGTTTGCTGGACCAGCGGGTCGCTCTGGGTGGAGTTGCCAGAGGGGCTGTCCACGTTGAGTCTTGGGCGGGGCCCCGTTCGGAGGACTGAGTGTGGATCTCCCCGGAAGGGAAGTCAGCAGGCCCTTCGCGGGGCAGGGAGGGCAAGCTCGGGAGGCCTGGGGGTCGGGGTGGTGAAGCCATCGTCTTGCCAATTGCTCACCCAGACCCCAGCTCCTTCAGTGATTGGTTTTCCTTCTTCCTAAGTGTCTGGAGTGCAGAGACTAGGAGCCCCATCCCGGAGGTGGCCGGGAGAGGTTAGTAGACGTGCTCCGTGGAGGGATGAGGCTTGGGATGCTACAGAGATCGACCACGTAGTTCATGGTCAGCTTCATCACTCTGGGGGGGGGAGGTGGATAAACTCCAGACCCCGAAGACCTCCATTACCCCACCCCTGGCCGTGAGGTGTGGGGACTGGGACTGCGCTCTCACACAGCGGAGGGGAGGAACTGAAGAGTCCCCTTAGCCAGTCCTGAACTAGCACGTGGCAGGAGGGCAGCGGGAGCGAATTCTGACCCACACGCTTCATCGACTGCTATCTCCACGGACCCTGACCCAGTTTTGTCGTCTGTGAAATGGGACCCACAGCAGCTGCAAGGCACGAAGCAGATGGCTGGGGTCAAGAGCCTGTCCAACTTTGGGACGAACGAGCACTTCCTGGGTGCGCAGGCTGGGCTGGGTTAGCCAGACGTTGTCCCGGGTGGCGTCTCCACCCTGGTCCTCTAAGCGGGGTGCACCAGGCATCTCTGAGTTGAGGAGAGAAGGACACATCTGCTGGGGATGTCTCAGAGGTAGGGGGAGGGGGAGCCTGCAGTGGGAGGATCTGCGGTGGGAGGGTGCGCAGGTCCGAGGGGCCGGCTGGCTGCGTCCTGCCTGCCCGGGCTCCGGGCTGACGCCACTGCCCGGCCCGCTGTCTCTGCCCGGTTTCCTGCGTCTGGATGGCTCTGAGGTTACAAGCGGTTTCCTGTTTCTCTGCGGCTCAGGACGGCCTAATTGGAAAGACATGTCGGGCTGATGTGTCCAGCGTGCGGAGATGAGGCATGCGGGCCGGCCTGCCAAGTGCTATCCGCGGAGGAGTCTGGGAGGAGGCCCATGGGGGGCGCTGAGCGAGCCCAGGGGTTCGGGGCAGTCCGGGAGGAAGCGCACAGGGTGCTGAGCAAGCAGGGGGTCTGGGAGAGGCCTCGCGGCCACAGAATCAGGCCACGGAGTGCACAGCGCGTGGAGGGCGTGTGGTCTACCTGCTGTGTCTCCCTGCGCTGGGCAGTGCCTGGCTCCCAGCCCCCCACCCTCACCATTTGGTGGCTGTGGTCCTGCGGTAGGAAGATGGGACCCCCTACAGGGCCACGTGTTCTGTGGGCACCAAAGCATGAAGCAGATGCCACGCTGAGACCTGCAGGGGAACGGACCACCTCACCTTTAGAATACACCCTCCCCGCATCGCCCCAGAAGGAGCACATGGGAGCAGAGTCCCCCGGAGGGGTGAGGAGGGGCCAAGTGGACAGAGCTCACTGCCCATGCTCCCCCTGGTGAGTTTCTTTAAAGGAAGAGAGGGGGCCCCATTTCTGCAGCCAGGACTGCTCTCAGATTCTTCTGGGTCTGCTCAAGATACTCCGGATCAGAACTTGGGCTTCCTGCTCCCGAACTTGATTCTGTGGGTAGACCAGAAGCACGTTGCTCCCTCACTGTCTTCTTTCTCTTCCCCTCTGATGAGCCTCACTTTTCTCCTCTGCAAGCTGGCCTTCACGGTATGGCGGAGGACGGATGGGACTGCCAGAGTCAGGAGCTCAATGCACCTTTCATAGCTCTCCAGTTCTCTGGCTGCGGGCCCTCGGCCTCCCCATGGAAGTTCTCGGTGCCTGTGGGGGTCACTGTGTCCCTGCAGGAACCCCCAATGCTGCTGTGCCCCCAGCCCCCGCTTCTGCCAGCGGCTCATCGGGGAGCGCGGGCAGCCCTGGAAGGCTGGATTGCACGCTGCGAAGGGGCCACCCTCGTGTTTGGGAAGCCACGGCCGCCACAGCAGCATTCCACCCCCTGGTCGTGGTGGTGGGCCACAGGGCAAGTGCTGGGCTCAGCTCACGCTGGGGCGGTCCCCACAGAGCTGGGGGGTCTCCCTTCTCCCTGCAACCCCTCCCCCTGACTGTGAAGTCTGAGAGTGCCAGGCTTGTGCAGAATAAATCCTGGAGGTAAAAGACCTGCTGCTGGGAGGTCCAGCCCTCCCCTGCCCGCAGCGGGCATGGCTCCTGTTCGGCAGGGCTGGCTCCCTCGGCAGGGCTCTCCCTATAGGACAGCAGGGCGGCAGCCAGGAGCGGCTTCCAGCTGGCTGTAGGTAAAATGGGAAAGTAGGCAGCACTGTGCTCGGATGTCAGAGAAACAGTGTCGGGTAGCACGGGTTTCGAAGTCAGACCTGAGCTCCGTGACATTCGAACTCTGACCTTCTTGAGCTGTGAGGTCCTGAGCAAGCTGGCTCGCTACTCCAACCTCAGTTTTGCTCATTTGTAAAATGGGGATAAACCTGCTGCATGTGCATGTGTGTGCGCGTGCGTGCGTGCGTGTGTGAGTGTATGTGCATGCATGTGTGATGATTCAGAGAGAAGCACCGAGTACAGTGTCCAGCACAGCGTAGGAGCACCCTATAGTTAAGGCCAATCTCCTCTCACTTTCTACCATGAAAAGCCTCGAGAGATCTTCCAGCCATGGTTTATTGAGCGCCTACTAGGTGCCAGGCATTGCACAAGTCATAAGAATGACACTGCTGGTACCCTACACTTGGCCACAATGGATCTTGCAGCCCTCTGAGGAAGGAACCCAGGCAGCCAGGCGATGGCCCTCGGAGTGGCCAGGGCCATGGAGGGGAAGTGCCGGCGCTAGGGGGCCACGGAGGAGGGCTTCTATCCCTTCATTTGTTCAGAAGCATGAACTGAAGCCTTCCGTGTGCCAGGCCATCTGCCAGGCACGGCGGTGCTGAGGGGGATGCGGCAAGGCCTTCGCTTTAAGGAGCTTGTGGTCCGTGGGCAGAGGCTCACCGGGCATCCTCACCTTGACTCTGAGGGAGGCCTGGGTTTGAATCTTGACTCTACTCATCAAGATTGTAACGGTCAACATCCACCTCAGTTTTCCCACTTGTGAAGAATGGGGTGAGGGGAGCTGATGTTCAAGTCTACCTCTGGGCCAGGCATGCCATGTGGGCCCATTGGTCCTACACAGAGGTGGGCAGGATTCATTTGCACACGGAGACCAAGGGGGAAAAGTGACTCGCCCAGGTCACAAGGCCAGTGGTTGGGTCGTGGAGTGGGTTCCAAATCTGGACCTAATTGTGTCTAAAAACACACACAAAACTATGTATTTCCTAGCTGTTGTTCATGTCCTGGAACTTTCCCTCCCTGCGTGGACTAAACAATATTCACCCTATGTCCTTTGTTGCCTCGAATTTCCCCCAAGGCAAGGTGCAAGGATGTTTCCACCACCCACTGTCCAGCGGTCACACTTTGGAGAAGGGTGGGTCTGAGTGGGGCCGCTGGGGAGTGCAGGGCTCACGCAGGCAGAAGGTTCCAGAATCACCAGACCCCGGAGAGACTGTTTTCCTGACCATATTCGGAGGAAGCTCCATGGCTCTGCATTTATCTAATTGATCCCAGGGCCGGGCAGTGGCGAGCCAGCCGGAGGCATTCGCTGACGGGGTGCCATTCTATTTTTTGAGTCGGGATTCACAGGAAGGCAAAGCCACAGCTTTTGCAGCCAAGTGGGGGCGGGGCCGGGCGTTGGAACAATGGGTCGTCGCCTTGGCCACCAGACCGTGCGCAGTCATATTTGGTAATGCGAGGGGCAGGAAATAATTATTTATCGGTGCATTTATTTTCAGGGCTCTCTGGGTAACAGGCGGCTGAATCCAAATATGGTCTGAAGAGAGCAGCAGCTCCATTATATACTGTCTTCCCCCCCGCCCTGGCTCTTGGAGCTTTTGGGATTGGCCTTTAAACAATCCAAGCTATGCTTTCTAAGGGGATGAGCGTCATTCACACTTCGGCCCACGTGTGCGCCTGCGTGCCCGAGCTGTTTTTAGAGAGGGCTCCGGAGGCAACTCCGGGGACGTGAGTGCTGGACAGAGGGAATGGCCTCTCGCTGTCCTGGGAGAAATGAGGGCTTTGGAACAGAGCTGAGTTGGCTTCCCCAATCCCTTGCCATGAGATATTGTTCAAGAAGTATGTTGACATCCCCTAACCTTTCGTGTCTTCATTGTGAAAGGGGCACGTGGATTCCTACCCAGCAAAGCCCTAGCCCCGTGGTGGGCAAACTCATTAGTGAACAGAGCCAAATAGCAACAGTACAACCATTGACATTTCTTTGGAGAGTCAACATTTTTAAACTTACACTTCTTCTAACGCCACTTCTTCAAAATAGACTTGCCCAGGCCGTGGTATTTTGTGGAAGAGCCACACTCAAGGGGCCAAAGAACTGCACGTGGTTTGCGAGCCCCGGTTTGCCGACCATGGCCTTAGGAGGGTTCAAGGAGAGAAAGTACTTTGATGCATAATAAATATCTAATGGGGCTGGGTAATGTTCCTCCAAATTCATGTGCTTCCCAGAACCTCAAAAGGTGACTTCGTTTGGAGCTAGATCATGGCAAATATAATGAATTAAAGTGAGGTTGTACTTGAATTGGGTAGATCCATAGGACTGGTGACCTTATAAGAAGAGAGGGCCCAGGCACGGAGATGATGTCCAGGTGACACAGAGGCGGAGACTGTAGTGATACAGCTGAAAGCCAAGGAATGACCAGGATCAATGGCCATCAGGAGACGCCAAGAAGACACACGGCTATTCTCCCAAGAGCCCTGCTGACTCCTTGATTCCAGACGTCCAGCCTCGAGAAGCGTGAGAGAGGGAATCTCTGTGTTGGTGCTGACTTTGTTACAGCAGCGTGGGGAGATGAATACATTTCCCAGTAAAGAGTTGCAGAAAGAGCCCACTTCAGTCTGGCATAGAGGTCAGCGGTTATGATTTGCCCGTACTTGGTGCCTGGAAGATACACTTGGCCTTGGAGAGTATACAGACGGCGCAGACAGGCTGCCTGGCCTCAAAGGGGCCCTGTCTTCTATCTCCTCCGATCTTCTCTTCTCCACTCGGTTCTTCACAAAGCAGCTGGCAGAAAAGTCTCCATCTTGATGTGAATCCCCACAATATGCAAGGTGAGGGCCCCATTTGTTTCACCCTGAGACCACACATAGGCATCCTCCCTGCATGTACACTTACATATTTAGCTTCGTGTCTCCCGCACATGGACCCTGTAAAGTCCAGGGACATGTTCTAAGGTGTCAAGTGGTGGCCTGGTGGCGTGTTGCCATCAGATACTCAGAGGGGCAAATGGACAGTGGACGGGCATGTGTGGTACTTTTAAAGGCCAGCGCCACTGCTCCGGGCCCCGTGACCACTTAGGGTTGACAGCGCCCAACAAACTGGCTTATTTACGGCCGCAGTTACCTGTTTAAGACTGGCCGTTCTGTTGAGTAACACAGAGTGCCAGACTAATAAATTCACTGCGCGCCTGTTTGTGTTACGGGAGAATTTACTGCAGGGGTAGGAGCTGTCAGAGGGGGACAGGGCTGAGCCATGAGGAGGATCTGCCTGTGACCGGCCTCCTGGCAGCAGCACGGAGCTCCCGCCACCAGCTCAGGCCTGGAGATGTGGCCTTAGACCAATGAAGCGGGAACAGGGTTCCAGCTTCCTGGGACAAGGCCACTCTGTTTGACCCAGGTGGGGTTGAGCGACGGGGCTTGTGCGCTGTGGGTGTGATTTGAGGAAGCCCCTCGGAGACTGACTTCCATGGATTTGAGGGGGGCTTTTTGCCAGCCCGAGGAGGGAATGCCCAGCTTTCCAAGCCTGGCTAACTGGAGGGTGGCCAGTGGAAAAACCACTGGAAATATGCAGACTCTCAGATCCCTGTTCTTAATGTGAGTTGGCTTTCTGTCTTTAGGCCAACTGTGGGGCTGGGACTGAAGACAAGAGGAGATGGAGGTGCGGGCAGAGCTGTGTCCGGTATGGCGTACAGGCTTTGGGTCAGGTAGGTAAATTGGAGTTGTAGAGCAGTTGTTGAAAAGTTATGTGACAGCCCTTACGGGTTTGGCTCAGTGGATAGAACATCAGTCTGTGGACTGAAAGGTCCAAGGTTTGATTCCGGTCAAGGGCATGTACCTTGGTTGCGGGCACATCCCCGGTAGGGAGTGTGTAGGAGGCAGCTGATCGATGTTTCTCTCTCATCGATGTTTCTAGCTCTCACCTACTCCCTTCCTCTCTATAAAAAGTCAATAAAAATATATATTTTTAAAAAAGAAAAGTTGTGTGACAGTGGCAAAATCTATTTAATTCTCCTAGTTATGCAGTCCTCCTCCGAAAACTGAAATATTCATCTGCTTTGCAAGGCTGCTGTGTGCGATGCTAGTCAAAGTGCCCAGTGACTGAGACGTGCTGATAGACACTGGCCTCCAGTGGGATGTTGATTGATGATTTGTAAACTTTTGGATATAGACAAGAGGAAAGTCAAGAAAGAGGCCATCTCGTCTGGTTCTTCTCTCATTGGCAGAAGGGGACACAGCTCACCTTTATCCAAGGTCAGGATGCATGTTTCTGACAGAAACTTGCTAAAAATCCAGGTCCCCCAAGTTCTAGTCCTAACCTTGAGTTATCCATTCATTTCACAATCAGTGAGCACCTTCTGTGGGCTCAGCAGAGATGGAGGACTTGTCTGACTGTCCCTCCTGGTGAAGCCTCAGACACCTCTGGACCCTAGGTGTCAATCATAGGGCCTTTCACGTAGCAAAAATGGGGGAGAGGTTCATGAAGTAGAGAAATGACAGTCCTTAGCTCACAGGGAGAGCAGCACTATGGTAAAAGCAAGCAGAGGGTTTTGAGGGAGTGGAGAGGAGGGTCCATGGATTCCCTGGAGTGGGGGCAGGCTTCCTAAGGTAGAAAACATTCTCTCTTGTCCTGAAGGTCATAAGCAGGGGGCCAGGCAGATTATGTGATGGCCATTTCAACAGAGAAACCAGCATAAGCAAAGGGTCTTTGAAGTGCAAAAGTAGCCACCTCGTGCTGTGAAAGAACAGGTTGGAGGTGGTGAGTTGAGTGCATGAGTTGGCTGGGGGTATGTCTGGAAGAATCCTCCTTGGCCACTCCTCTGCACACTCTCTGTGGTGATCCCAGGATGCATTGTGAGCCAAGCAGGGGAGGGGTTCTCCCCCACACCTTGCGGGAAACTGAGGTTGAGGCTGAGGTCACTGGCTAGTGGTGGCATTTATCCATTCATTTGTTCATTCCACACAGGACTGACTACACAATTTGTGGGAGCCGATGCACAGTGAAAAAGTGGAATGCTTTCTCCAAGAATGGTTAAGAATATCAAGACAGCCAAGTTGAGCATTAATTCAAGGGTGGGGCCCTTTTGACCTTGGGACCATGTGTAACTTGCATAGGTCAGAATCCCATGAGGCCAGCCAATCTTGGTTCCCCAGGCTTCCCATGGGTGCTTACTGGGGGTGTCTTACCTCAGTTTTCAACATTCAGGATGTTGGGATGGAAAACATCAAGACCCCAAGGCTCCAGGTTCTTTGTGCTACCATCATGAACGTTTTGCCTCCTTCCCCCCTGGACACTGCCCTTGACCTTCTCCTGTGTTCATTGCTAGGAGGCAATGACACAGATGCTCACCTTTCCTGAGGCAGTCCATGTTCCTGGATGGGATCTCTAGAAAGGCATCACTCACTCTCCTATATTTCCTATGCAGCCCTACGTCCAATCATTTGATTGTTGGGCACACTGCTCAAAAAGTTGACATTTTAGGGACAATATGCTCTGCTTGAGGCCAAAGGAAATGCAGGAAACTGAGGTTGGGGCTTTGATCACTGGCTAGCAGTGGCATTCATCCATTGCTCAGCATCCTCCACCACGTAGTTGTAGACCAGATGGTATTTGGCAGATCTGGTCCATGGTTTATGGTTTGAAGTGGTGGTTATTCCCTTTGAAGATGGTATATTTTCTTACATTAAAAAAAGGTTATTATTTTTGGTAGGGTTTGATAGGTGAGAGTGGAACAAAAATTCATTTTCTCTACAGTCTTCAAGTGAACGATTCCTGTGACTCTCCAATGAAAAAAAATATGAAAGTCCAGGGCCTTTATATCACTGTATTTTAATTGGTGGAACAGAAGACAATTTAGGTTTAAGAATTCAGGCTACAAACCAAGGGATTAGAGGGTCAATATTTACCTTGTGGTCCAACTTTTGCCAAAAGGAACTTGAGCATAACAATGAAAATATTGACTACAGATGATTGAATGCCGACTCGGGTCTAGGCTCATGGCCAGGTGCTCTGCTTATTTGAATTCAAAATCAAACAAAGCCTGTGAGGTGAGGCTCATTAACCCTATTTTACCTAAAAGGAAAGAGAGAACCAAGAATATGACAGATCAGGGAACTACATGATAAACCACTGAGCTCGTATTCAAGGTCAAGGGAGTTAACTGAATGATCACCCCCCTTTTTTTCTATATGCTATATGTTGGGTCTAAAAGTCAAATTTTAAGATAGTAGAAATTACAGTGAACTCATGAATTTTCTCTTATGCACTGTTCATATGCCTAATTTTCAGTGGCTGTGTAAATAACCCCTGTGGCTTCTTTGACCTCAGGTCCCCCTCTGGGCACTCTTTCTCCGGCTCACTTTTTACCAGCATCTGTTCATTAACCAGTTTCTAATAGGATTATTAAGAGATGCTTGCATAAGAAAGGGGCTCTTTTTGTGCATTCACAGCTGTTCACTGGCTCAAGGATTTGGTCTATCCCCAATCAATATATTCTGCCTCAGGCTGAGTAGACCCAACTATAAACTTGATCTATGACCAAAGCATCCTTAAAGTCACTCCAGCATTGCAACTAAAACAATGAAAGGGACTGTACTGAAACTCAGTACATTGTCTTAATCTTTCAGTTCTCTTACTTCCCTACATTACAACCCATAATCCCTTTCCTCCTCCTGCTATGGGCAGCTTTGGCTGAGGGGAGAATCCATCACCTGGTGAGGAGAAGCAAGCAAACTGCCCTCTCCCCCTGTTGTGTGTTAGTCTCCATCTTGCAGTGGGGTCACAGGTATCTGCTCACAATGGTCTATGCCTTACTCCCAGTCATGGTGGAGGGTATTGTTGTCATACAATCCTTTAATCTTTTGTAGTTTCTGAAAAATAAAAGTATTTTTGATTTTTTAATGTTTTTTTTTAAATGAGACTAGAAGTGACTACTTCCACATGATCATCAGAAACATCCACATCAGTGACGAGTAGCCTTAGTCATGGAAACTAGTTAAGATGGCTGAGAACATTTGCTTAAATTCAATGCAACCAGTTGCATTAGGCTAATCTTAAAGATGTGGTTTCCTCATTATTGAACTAAAACTACCTACTTCCTCATCCCAAAATTTAATTTTCAATTCGGACTCTCCTGGGATACCGTGGGTGTCTATTGCTGTCTTAGCTACATTATATTGATATGACCTATGTGTGGTTCTGTCTTCCTAAGCTATCCATGAGTTTCCATCTTGCCTAAAGAGCCTCTTCTTGCCTCCTCAGGGTCCAGCTCAGAGTCTGGCAAAAACTTTGTAGAACATGTGTCCCACCGGACATCATGAGAAGTTCATGTTTGTGGACCACTCTTAGAAAAAATGCCCTCATCATTAAGGAGTGGCTAGAAAGAGAACCCATCTTCCTTGGGACCCCTAAGCCTGGGTAGGGGTTGGTCCAGGTAGGGCCTGCACATAGTTTTCAGGTTTACCCTAAAGACAGTTCTGTGGGAGCCCATGTTTATGATCAGAGGGTACCTGACATTAAGGCGCTGCTTTGCCACATCTGAACCATGATTCAACTTTCCAATGACAAAAAGCCATATGCACCTTTATATTCTTTGCAGCACTATTCATGTTGGCCAAGACAAGGGGACAATCAACATGTCCTTTGGGCCGAAACCGGTTTGGCTCAGTGGTAAAGCATCGGTCTGCGGACTGTAAGGTCCCAGGTTCGATTCTGGTCAAGGGCATGTACATTGGTTGTGGGCACATCCCATTAGGGGGTGTGCAAGAGGCAGCTGGTCGATGTTTCTCTCTCATCGACGTTTCTAGCTCTCTGTCTCTCTCTCTTCCTCTCTGTAAAAAATCAATAAAATATATTTAAAAAAAACAAAAAAAACACATGTCCTTTGATAGGTGATTGAATGAAGAAGATGTGGTACATATATACTAGGTCAGTGTTTCCCAAAGTGTAGTACGCGTACCCCCTGGGGTACTGGAAGAGTTTGGTGGGGGTACGAGTTGCACCGGAGTTTGGTGGGGATATGCACTGCACGGTGCTTAGCTGTGCCTAATTCTACTTTCTCATGAGTTAAGTCAAGACAGTCTTGTGAGGCGTGAGATGGACCAATGTGAAAATAAATGTTATTTATAATATAACTTTTATTTATATTTTATTATGAACAATTTATTTTTCATTTATTATTATTTTGTGTATGTACCAAAAAAAAGAAAAATAAATATATTTTTATTGTTATTGAAATACATCCATTTTTTTTGACAAGGGGTACTCAGTGTTACAAAAATTATAGAAGGGGTACACATATATCAAAAGTTTGGGAAACACTGTACTAGGTAATACTACTTAGCCATAAGAAAATATGAAATACCACCCTTTGTGACAACATGGATGAGAATCAGTCAGATAGAAAAAAATCAAGAACCCTATGATTTCATTCATAGTGGGATATAAAACTGAAAGTAACAACTGGACAAACAGGACACAGAAACAAACAAAAACTCATAGACACAGGTAACAATCTGGTGGAAAGGAGGCCAGAGGAGTAGTAAAGGGTAAAGTGGGTCAATTATATGGTACGGAAGGAGATTTCACTTTGGGTGGTAAACTCACAATGCAATATACAGAGGCCTCATAGAATTGTACCCATGGAACTTCTATAATATAGTTACCAATGTCAACTCAATACATTTAACTAAAAAGAAGGAAGCCAATAATTTCTCATGGCCATTAAAACTTGAGCCAAGCTCGATTGGCATGGCTCAGTGATTGAGCATCGCATTATGAACCAGAAGGTCATGGTTCAATTCCCAGTGAGGGCACATGCCAGGGTTGCAGGCTCCATCCCCAGTTGGGGGCATGCAGGAGGCAGCCAATCAATGATTCTGTCTCATCAATGATGATTCTACCTCTCTCCCCCTCTCCCTTCCTATCTGAAATCAATAAAAATAAATATAAATAAACCCCACATAAACAAAAACAAAACAAGACAAAACAAAAACTTGAGCCAACATAGTGTATTTAGTCCAAGGGTTGAGCTGGGGCACTGACACTCGATGGTAGTAAGTCGGAGCACATTGTGCATTTAGACCCACGTCCTGACACATGCTCTGAGCACACAAGCTGTTTTCCACGTCTGCCCTTCTCTAATGAGTTCATGAAGACATTAAATAAAAAGAGAACAATAAAATTCACACCATGTAAAATCAGATCATGTAACATTATAAATGTCTCTTATGTCTTTGTTTTAAAGGATGTAAAAAGGCATCACAACAAGAGTTTCATGAATTTTTAAATTTTCAGTTGGCAGGATGTTCCAACTTCACGTCCTCCAAATGTTATTTTTGGCCAACCGTGGTCTTCCTAGGGCAGTGGTTCTCAACCTTTCTAATGCCACGGCACTTTAATACAGTTCTTCATGTTGAGGTGACCCCCCCAACCATAAAATTATTTTCCTTGCTACTTCATAACTGTAATTTTGCTACTGTTATGAGTCATAATGTAAATACCAGTGTTTTCTGATGGTCTTAGGCGACCTTGCTAGCGGTTCTCAACCTGTGGGTCCTGACAGGGTCGCCCAAGACCATCAGAAAATACCAATATTTACATTATGACTCATAACAGTAGCAAAATTACAAGTAGCAACGAAAATAATTTTATGGTTGGGGGTCACCACAACATGAGGAACTTTATTGAAGGGTCGCAGCATTAGAAAGGTTGAGAACCACTGCGAGGTCCTAGGGACTCAGTGCATTTTGTATATACTAACCATTTTCGTCAGAGAAATGGTGAGATCTCAGTGGTGCTTGGGAGCCTTTCCCGGGCAGCTGAGTGGAAGGTTAATAGAAGGTGAGAGAAACATAGGAGATCCCCTCACATGGAAACAGCAGCCGGACTCCTTGCTTTCAAAAATCCTTGATTCCAGGTGCAGGAACCACCATTCTGAGCCTCTGGGCTTTGTGTTATCCAGTTTCACGGGACCAAGTGGCAAAAGGAGATCGTAGATGTCAGGGGCCAGAGAGGCAATCTAAGGAGCAAATGATCGAACCTCTTCATTTTACACATGGGAAACCACGGGCCAAGCAAACTTGGATACAAGTCCCTGGGCCAGAGTGACTTATGGAAACCAGCATGTGTCCCTCAGAGCTGGGCTCCTGGCTCCCACCAGCGGTCCCGTCCTGCCTGGCCCGGGTGGGAGACATTGAAAGACCCTGACACTCAGACTCAATCCCCTCACTTCCTGCTTCCTGCCCCGGGTGGGGTAACTGTGTTTCTGCTTCCCTCTGGCACACTCCTCTATAGTGATGGTGGCTGAAAAGCCCTCTGCTCAAGGGAACCTTCCCTCCAAGGCTGACGGGTACCCACATCCTCTAGGACTCATCTCTATCCAATGCTCTTATTTAGGCTTAGTCCACCATCAGAGAATGAAACCCAACGGACACCTGCACAAGCCCAATGCACGCCCTGGCTGCGTTCAGGAGACTGCATGGCCACCCAGGATTGGCCCCTCTCCAGCGCCCCAGCTCTCCATGGTGCTGGCTTCTTTGTTTCTGTTTGTTTGTAAAATATGTTTGTGTTGATTTCAGAGAGGAAGGGAGAAGGAAAGTTAGAAACATCAATGATGAGAGAGAACCTCCTGCACGCCCCCTACTGGGGACCGAGGCCACAACCTGGGCAGGTGTCCTTAACTGGAATCAAAACCAGAACCCTTCAATCCAAGGCTGATCCTCTATCTACGGAGCCCAACCAGCTCAGGCCTGGCTTTATTTGTATTATTTACTTTATTATTTACTTGGTCTCTCTCCTTAGGTGACCCCCTCAGAGACTAGCTCAACAACCTCATCACAGAGAAATCAGCCTTTCCCCGGTAATCCCAGCGCTTTCTCTTGGCCAGACCAGAGCAGAAACTCCACTAACTCCTGGGTGCGTGGGATCAGGCAGGCCAACCTCACCTGACCATGTGGACTGAGAGAGGAGAGAGGATTTTCCGATATGAAGACTAGCATGCTTGTGACCAATAAAAAAAGTGACCTAGTTTGGAGGGAGCAGATCCAGCGGATCTCCAATAAGTGTCCCTTGCCTCTGTCATCCTGGCTTGCTGTCCTGTCTCTGACTACCCTTGGCCTGGTGGCCAGACCTGAATCCTCCTCATGGACCTCTCCAAAGATGACTGTCCTCAAGCACTTTCAAGGCCCAGTTCTTTACTCTTGCTACCTTCATATGGCAGTCCACCAGCCTCCCTCGGACAGACCCGATTCACCTGGGCCCGTGATAGGCAAACTGCGGGCTCACGAGCTACATGCGGCTCTTTGGTCCCTTGAGTGTGGCTCTTCCACAAAATACCACGGCCTGGGCGAGTCTATTTTGAAGAAGTGGCGTTAGAAGAAGACGTTTAAGTCTAAAAATTTGGCTCTCAAAAGGTATTTCAATCGTTGTACTGTGGATATTTGGCTGTGTTGACTAATGAGTTTGCCGACCACTGACCTGGGCCATCACCTGCTATTGCTGCACCGTTATGAGTCTTCACCCTGAATGATGGACAGGATGCCCTCCTAGGGCACCACTGCCCCATGGCTTTGCCTATCCCATTTCTTCCCTGTAGTCTCCATGAGGGGTCATTGAACGGGACGAGTGCAGCTGGCATCCGGGGACATCCAATGCCTCCTGGCTCACCTGGGACTTAAAGGCCGTTCTTTGGGTTCGTGTGGGCCTTGCACCCTTCTGAGGAGCTCAGCACAGCAAACAGAAACACGAACACAGAGAAGCCCTGCGTGTGAGTGCATCAGCCCACCTGACATCGGAAGAGAAGACTCCGAGAGCAAAGCCTAAGCTGCTGATGGGTGTTTTGGGGGAGCAACGGGTACCAGGGCACCGCCATCCTGGAAACAAGTTCTCTGACATGCGGGGGAAGCGGTGACTTCATTAACTCGCGTGGGAGCGAGGAGGGAGACATCCCTGGGATCTTGCAGCAGCCTGGCGGGAAAAGGAGGATGTCGGCACGTTTCACACTGAACTTGGCATAACAGGGGGTGATGGGTGCTCAGGGCGAGCGGATGGCACTTCCAGTTTGTCTGCAGGAGCCTAATTACTGCCCTGACACGAGGTGCTTCGCACAGGCCCGCCGCCGCCGCACCTGGTCACGCAATTACGCTGTCAGCTCTTTGCCCACTCGTCGCCCTGCCATTAGACACTGTTCCCCTTGATATTCTTAAAACGGAGCGTTACCCACCAGAGCAATTTAAAATGATATATAGTTATTTCTGACTTCTCTCCTGTCGAGAGGGAACTTCATAAATGTCACTATAAAAGGCATGGGAGCAGACCTCAGAGATGGAATTTGTACGGGCAGGAACGGCGGGAGGAAGGGAAGGGTGGGCCGGGCTCCTGGGCACTAATGAATGAAGGCGGCAGCAAGAGTGAGTGTCAAGGAGGGGCTGAGTGGAGCAGGTTTCCAGGCAATAGTGGAGAGTTATGGGAGGCAGAACCTGAACATTCCAAGTGGCTCTGCTGGTTCTAGAAAGGGAGAGTAGAAAGATTAGTGTGTGTGTGTAGGGGGAGGGTCAGGTCCCCAAACTAGGTAAAGTCTCAGGAAAACCAAGAGGGTAATGGAGTAAGAGGAGGGTCCCGGGCCCTGGGCAGGTGCGGAAGGTGAGCACTAGGGCCCAGTGGGAGGCTCCCCGCTCCTTATCTGCCCAGGTGTGGGGAGAAGTGACTGGAGTGGGAAGAACAGGCAGGGACAACCTACTGATGGAGGCTGGTGACAAGGCAGGTGGGCTATGGTGGCGTGGGGGGCACCAGGTGTGCAACTGTTTTGAATTGCACAGAACGCATCTCACTCTCTCTCCACGGGACCGAGGAGGGATTTCACATTCAGAGGTTTAATTATTTACTTGCCCCAGGCTCCCACAGCTCCCTGGTGGTACAACTCTGATTCTACCCAAGGTTTTTGAATTTTCTATGAAAATGCAGATGGCATTCGGGGCTCAGAGAGCTCACAAGGCAAGAGGGAAGAGGGAGAGGCAGACACAGGGACCCCAACAAACACACCATGTGGGAGGCATTAGAGCTGAATGATTCCCCAGGTTTATCTCCAGCCTCCTACCCCACCAGGCCGTTAGGTCCCTACCCGATGTTTGTGGACATCAACCAAGTTCAAGGTTGTGAACTGGTCTTGTGAGTCTAGAGGTTTCTGGAAAAAGGGGTAAGAGCCACTGTGTGGTCCTCTGAGCAGCCTCAGAAGGAGAATGCCACCCAGGTATTGAGGTGAAATGTTAAAGTGAGCAGGTATGCTGATTGTCCCAGCACCAGGACCACACACCACCGCTCCGTATCACCATGGCCTTCACCAGATGTCTCTTCTCTCCTCCATTCTCATGAGGAACCTGTCCATTCAGCACCCACCGCACCCCATGCCAGAGCCTGTCCTGGGGCCGTGAGGATGGAGGGCAAAGCAGGAAGTAGTTCATGAAGCACTCAGCCTGGGGAGGGAGGCAGACTCAGATCACAACCTGTCACACGGACCTCCGTTATCATGTGAGATTGCTTCTCGTCCTGGCACCTGCCTGCCTCCGTAGAGGTCATCGGAAAGATCCTTTAGGGTCTCTCTTTACATGGTCTTGCCCTAGCTGGTTTTGCTCAATGGATAGAGCATCGGCCTGTGGACTGAAGGGTCCTTGGTTTGATTCCGGTCAAGGGCACATGCCTGGGTTGCAGGCTTGATCCCCAGTAGGGGGCGTGCCAGAGGAAGCTAATCAATGATTCTCTCTCCTTATTGATGTTTTTATCTCTCTCTAACTCCCCCTTCCTCTTTGAAATCAATAAAAATATATTTAAAAAATAAGTGTAGGTCTTGTGTGTGAATACTTTCCCACTTGCACAGAGCTTCGAAGATCACTTAGCCCAGACCCTCAAGGGTGCCCTGCACACCCCCATAGGAGCACCTCACCTTTGACCCATGGTCGCATGCTGCTGGCCACCTAGAGAAGCTTGTCCACGCCTAGAGAGCAGGTGTGTTTGAGTCAGCACTGAACACCCAGCACGCACACAGTGGCCGGGGTAAGTGAGGACTCGCAAGCCTTTTGTTGATTGGATGATTGATCCCAGAGTGTCTGAGACACCCAATGGGAAGCTGGCTTCTCACCAATGCGGGGTCACAGTCATTCCCTGGCTCCAACACCACGGTGTGGACCACCTCTAGCCTTTTCTCTGGCTTCCGGGATGCTCAGAGGCCACTTCCAGCAAAATACAGAACCACATGGCTTGCCTTTTCAGTTTCGCACCTGGAACTGTTCTTATGTCAGCATCATTCCAATTCCATCCTCTGTCTATGTTATTCTAAATCCATGTCGATTTGCTTTTTTTTTTAAAAGGGGAGATATAAACTTTAAAAAATATATATTTTTATTGATTCCAAAAAGGAAGGGAGAAGAATAGAGAGCTAGAAACATCAATGATGAGAGAGAATCACTGATTAGTTGCTTCCTACACCCCCACTGGGGTTCGAGCCCATTACCCGGGCATGTGCCCTGACCAGGAATCGAACCCTGACTTCTTGGTTGATGCTCAACCACTGAGCCATGCTGGGTGGACTATAAACTTCTTTTTAAGTGACCCAGTTATTGAAGTATCTAGAATGGTGGCCACGCTCCTTAAATGACTTGGTCATCGCCTGGGGATCCAAAGCACGCTTCTCACCGATGACCTCCCTGCTCTCGTTCTCCCTGAGGGTCTCTTAGGCAAAATACGGTATTGTGCGCAGGCACATTCAGATGAAAAATCCTATCGCTGGTGATAACTCCGAACGATAGAATCTTAATAAACTTTCTGGGTTTGATCAGCCGGGATAACGAGAGATACACATCATGTGCGCTGGCTGCGCGACGGGAGATAAGCCGGTCATCATTTCCAGATAAGGACGCCCATCCATCCACAGATCGCAATCAGGGGCTGCCAGGGATCCTCGGTCCATTCCAGTTAATTAAACGCGAAATGAAAGTCAGGGTTCGGCCGCCTGGAGATCCCAGCGCCCGTGGCCAGGTGCTGGGAACGTGTGGGACGCAGCCTGAACGGCTTGCAGGGGAGCCGCCAGTAGTTGCTCACGAAATACCTCTTTCTTGGCAGTCCTTCCCCCAAGAGCTCACCTGCAATGGTAAAGGGGGTGACGTCTGAGCTCCCTTCTTCCTCTGACAGCTGTGGGTCACAGGCCCCGGGAATTGGGGCGTGAACACCTTTGGGGGAACCATCCTTCTGTCTACCACATCTGATCTGCAACTTATTGAGAGCAAAGGAAAGATAGATGGGAACGTAACTATCAAAGACATAATAAGAGACCCCCAGAGCTGAATGGATACGTGAGTAATTGGGTTGAAGGAACTTATCTAGCAGGGAACAGGGCGCGTAAAAAATGACCCATTTCTAGGCTGCCAGAGTGGCATTTGAAGCGCCAAGACAAAGCACATGACCTAGATGTTTGGAGAGAGAGTGGGAGAGGAAAAGGGAGAAGGAGAGAGGAGAAGAAAGGGGTGGGGGAAGGAGAGGGAGGGGGCACGTGCGATGAGGTGAGAGCTGTGGGCAGAGAGCGGCTGAGAGCCGCGGAAGAGGGAGGGCAGTGGTTAGCCATCAGGATGCCCAGCGCCCACGCCACCTGGCAGGCTGTAGGAGCCAGGTCCCCGAGCTTGTTAAACAAACAGCCACAGGGTTCTCCGCCGCTCGCTGTTCCTCCTCATTGAGCTCTCCCACCCCAGGATGAGTCTCCTCCCTCGTCAAGTTGCAGGAAATGTGGCGACCGAACGCAGCTAATAAGACCCGGTGTCAGCTAATCAACAAGGTGCTTTGGGAGTTCTCAGTTTCTGCATCCAAGACGTCAGCCTGGGCTTGTCACCTGGGAGGGAGTCTCAGTAAACTCTTCCCCTCGGAGAGTTTACTGATAGCAATGCCTGCTGGGGTGGCAGTGAGTGCTAGAATCTTCCGGAAAGAGCCATATTGGTTGGCACAGTTTAGACAGAGATTGCAGTGAGGGAGAGACAAAGACGGCCTCAGCCCAAAGCGTGTGCTGGGCGCATCGTTAAATGACACAGCCTCAGCGACGCTGCTGCTGCTGCTGCCGCCGGGTGGGGCCTGGTTGAATTTCTGAGTTAAGGGGTCCTTTGATTTTATTTTCCCACTGGTTTATTCCCATCGTCCGTGGCTGGTTCCATTGCACAGGTATTTACGGGTCACCCACGTGTGCAAATGAATGCAGCGGGCTGCCCCCACGGCCTGAGGGTCTGCTTCCTGCCTCCAGGCAGCGCACACCCTGCTCCACTGCCTACAGTGGCCCACACTCCTGATCGGTCTCCTGTCCCCTCCAAGACTCCCCTGAGCTCTCCTGTCCCCACAAAGTCTTCTCTGAGCCCCAACCCCGCAGGGTCCACTGCTCTCCATTCTTGGGTGAGTAGCTTGCAACTCAGAATGTTCCAGAATTTGCACCAACGTGTTTGTCCTCTAGAGTGACCTGGGTTTTCTCCTTTATGCCTTACTGTGCATTTATCGCGCACCCACTGAGTGCAGAGCTTGGCTGGGCACGTGGAAACACAGCAGCAGGAACCAGGCCAGTCCCTGTGGCCTCAGCACGCGGCTGGTGGAAGAGATGTAAATCATGTGTCATTGAAAATGCAAAGCAGGTCATGTGAGTGACCAGAAAGGTCATGGCCTCCTCTGATGGTGGGAGAGGACCTGCGAGGTTGGCTTTGGGGATCCTAGGAGGGGAGGCAATAGGCAAAGGGGGCAGGCCAGGGACAGCTTTCGGGGTGCCTCCAGAACTGTGGGCTGGTGGTGCAGAGGTCACATGGCTACCACAGAGAGGGGGAGCACTGTGGCAGCAGCACCGACAGGGCCCCGTGCATTATTTTATGAAGGGCGATAGGAAGGGGGCTGTGGAGGCCGCCTGCCAGACGTCTGGGCCACGGAGCCGATGCCGGCAGTGACACTGAACGAAGTGGACAGCAGCTAACATGACTGCGCCTGAGCTCCGTGCCAAGTCTCATCTTGGGCGCTCCGCCTGCAACATCTCACTTAATCCCGGTCAGCGCCGGGTGAGGGAGGAGCCGACATCATCCCCATTTGAAAAGGAGGGACCGAGGCTTGGGTGTTTCAGTCCCTTGCTGGAGTAAATTGCAGAGGCAGGGTTTTCAGCCCAGTATTCCGCCGTGGGTGTCCCCACCTCTAGTGCTGCCTGGTGGCGAAATGGACACGCAATCGAAGGTGCACAACAGAAAATGCCTGCTCTGAGGCCGACTGGGCCCGGGGATTCCTCTGTCCACAAAAGAATTCACTTCGGTGTGTCTATCACCAGCCACCTCAGCAAAATTCCAGTAAGAACGATTATAGTCCTCCTGCCTTTTGAACGCGCGCGCGCACACACACACACACACACACACACAGGCATCTGCACACAAGCTACAGAGGAGGCGATCTGAGACACCGCAGAGGGGACATTAGTGTGTGATGCTGTTGTGTGTGGGGTCGCGGTAGCAGTGAGTGTGGGGCACCCGGGAAGTGTTTCCAGTTTGCGTTCACTCCCTGCCCTGGTTGGGTATTCAATGGATCTTGGCTTACTGGCTCATTGATTTTAGACCTGCCATTGCCTCTTGGACCATTTATCGGGCACTCCTACATGCCAGGAATTCAACCAAACCTTTCATATGCATTCATGTCACCTGATTATCAAACACTATGTGCAAACGTTGTAAGCCCTGCTGAGTAGACCAAGGAGTGGTCCAGTCAGTGGTGCAAAGACAGTGGTTGGTGAAGGGCCTCATTGAATAGGACTCATTGTTCTCCTTCCACAGCCACCAGGTGACACTGGATGTTGACCTTGGGCCTGCACTGGCTTCCTCAGATCTTTGTTGTACTTTTCCCAGGTTCAGTCCACTCCCAGCCACTTAAGACAACTCAGCACATCTTACCCATCCCTGGTCTCACAGCCTTCCCAGCCTCAGTCTCCTGAAGTGGCTACAGGTGAGATGCTAGTAGCTACAGGTGAGATGCTCCTATGCAAATGGCCGAGGGATGCTTACATCATACTCTTCCCTCTTCTATGCAAATGGCCATGAATGATTTGGGGTCTTAAGTCCCCGCTTTTCCAGAGATTAGTAGGGTTTCAAAGGCATTTCTTTTGACTTCCCATAAATGAAGGTTTTTATGCAACAAAAAGGAATGGAATCTAGCAGAAGGTGATTTGCTGCTACTATGTTGGATTACAAAATACAATGTAAGAAGAAAACCTCAACTCTTTACTCATATATGTATAAAAAAAAGAATTTGGCTGATTATGACTTGTTAGATCTTCTGCTTCTCTGGTTCCATTTAGAGAGGAAAAAAATGTGGCTTTCTCTTCCCACCCACTGATTTCCAACTAAAACAGGACTTAGCTGCCTGCTGATCCTGCTGGTTTTTAAAATGAAAAACGTATTCTCCTTAAACTACTGGAAAATTATATTTAAAAATCAGCATAATTCCATTGCCTATTCTTTTTGGGTCCCTTGAAAAAAACGCAGGCCAGTTTCTGGAACTAGTCTACATAATCTGATGGACAAATTGGTTATTGGTACCCTTGCTGGTGGTGACGCGCTTGGCTGTGAGGTGGCAGGATCCACAGGCCAATGAAGATAATCTCAATAAAGATGTCTCTACCCCCTCCCTCCTCCCCAATCTACACTAATAAAAGAGGAATATGCAAATTGACTGTGCCTTTGCAATGTTCGCCAGCCAATCAGGAGTGAGTATGAAAATAAACCCAACAAAGATGGTGGGTTATTTGCATATGCAGCTAGGGGCAGGATGCTTGCATCATGGCCATTGCAAAGACCAGGCATTTCACACTGCCCCAGCTGCTCTGGGCTCC
The DNA here is from genome assembly GCA_963924515.1 of Vespertilio murinus. NCBI lineage: Eukaryota > Metazoa > Chordata > Mammalia > Chiroptera > Vespertilionidae > Vespertilio > Vespertilio murinus. Next base: position 213,928,546 of record OZ004704.1, read on the forward strand.
TGGGCAGTGAGGGAAGGCGAAAAGGTGGCTCTGGGCCAGAGCAAAGGTGATGCTGGCAGCCAGAGGAAGGAAGGCCCATTCTTGCACAAATCTTCGTGCATCAGGCCTCTAGTCTAATTATAACCTTAGGACTTCTGTGGCTTTAAGATATATTACCATACTATTTCATATCTATGAATATCCTTGTATATACTGGAAAATCTTGACCCATAGAACCATGAGTCGTGATAACAATAATTACTGCTTTAAGCTGCTAAACTTTGAAGTAGTTTGTCACACCACAGTGAGCAACTGAAACAGCAAGTGTCCAACCGGCAGCAGTGCTCACCACACTCCACCTGCCTCCCGCCATTAACCCACCCCGTGAACCCCCCTCTAAGTAGACCGCCACAGACCACTTCCCAAAGCCCAGGGGCATTTATTTGGTCTTACTTTTTGAGAACTCTGGAGCTACGGACTTCTCCATGTCAGTACCTCCTCTCTTATCTGAAAGGAATGGTGTAAGCAATCTACTCTGAAGCTCTCCCCTGCTGGGGGGTCACGGGGACTGGGCTAGTGTAGATATAGGAGCACTTGGTGGCATTCAAGCAGGCAGAGGAAGCAGCTGAACCAATCTTGTGACCAAAATTGGAAACTGGCAGTCTATCCATGCTGTTGCAAATGGTAAGAATTCCCTCTTTTTACTGCAGCGTAGTGGTCCATTGTATAGATATACCATAGTTTTTTAATCCACTCATCTGCTGATGGGCACTTAGGCTGATTCCAAATCTTAGCTATGGTGCATTGTGCTCCTATGAACATAGGGGTGCATATATCCTTTCTGATTGCTGTTTTTAGTTTCTTGTAGGTAAGGGAGATAAATCAACCAAAGGACTTGTATGCATGCGTATAGGCCTAACCAATGGACACAGACAACGGGGGGGGGGAGGGCATGAGTGGGGTGGTAGGAGGTAATGGGGGAATAAGGACACATATTTACCACCCTAATCAATAAAGAAATGTAAAAAAAGCAAAAAAAAAAAAAAACAAAAAAAAAAACAAGTAAGTCCATACCACTCACTGGGGAAGTGCTCAGATCTGGGAGGGGTGGGGCCACCCAGGGAAGAGGAGTCATGAGATTTGGACCCAGAAGCGGAAGGTTGCTCTGGACAGTGGAGTGCAGGAGGGAGGAGGGCACGAGGCTCCGGACCAACCCCGGGAACTCCCAGGGGTTTAGGAAAAGCATTCTTCTGGCAGTGACGCCTGTGCAGGGTGACACTAGACCCAGTCACTTGCTGAAGAGATGAATGAATAAGTAGAGGAGCAGGAATGGAAAGAAAAGATGGCACTACTGGTGATACTCGGCATTCAACCTTCTGGCAGGCGCTGTGGTAGCCTCTCCTGTGTTAGTTCATGTTCCTCTGGCCACGGCCTTAGGAGGTTTTGCCTTTGCTTCTCTCCTGTTACAGACTTAGGGGCTTAGGTGGCGGCAGGAGTGGAGGGTTACTTTCCCAGGGATGTACAGCATTGTGGGGGGAGAGCTTCCGTGTGGGATTCATGTGCTTGGTCCACAGTGCAGCGTCTCTCCCACGAGGCTGCACTTCCTCCAGGGGAGATGGAAGACAGCGCGGAGCCCTGACCTCAAGCAGGAGTGCTTCCTTCCCAGCCTCAGTGTGTGGGCATCTCTGCTGCCACCTGGCTCACACAGAATCATCCTTTACTTGTGACATGCAGAGGCCCCCAGGAGCATCACAGGAGTAAGAGGGAGGGCCTGTCTAGCATGGCTAGAACTCCAAGTCAATACTCTACCACCGCTACCCCTGGAAGAGTCAGCCTTTATGTCATTCATTTATTTATTGGACAAACATCCAAGGGATAGTAAGTCTGTGCCAGGCACAAGGCTGCAGATTGCAGACTCTGCCCTCTGTCCCAAGGAGCTCATGGGCCATGGAGGGTAGACCTGGAAACCCCCTCCAAGTGTGGAATGGGTTGTCTCAATAGAACCAGAGATCCATTAGTGACCATAGCCACCCACGCACAGCCTTCAGGGAGGGCCTACCACGTCTCAAAGGCTGCATCCAAGGTCTTGGTCAAGTGCACACCCAGGCCTGCCCCGCCTCAGACCCCCAACATGGCTCCCACAAAGGGGTATTGATCTGGGCAAATGTCTTGAACAAACATGCGAAGGCAGAAATACGCATTGTGGCCGAAACAGGTTTGGCTCAGTGGATAGAGCGTCGGCCTGCGGACTGAAAGGTCCCAGGTTCGATTCCAGTCAAGGGCATGTACCTCAATTGCGGGCACATCCCCAATGGGGTGTGTGCAAGAGGCAGCTGATCAATGACTCTCTCTCATCGATGTTTCTAACTCTCTATCCCTCTCTCTTCCTCTCTCTCTAAAAAAAGAAAAAAAAGAAAAGAAAAAAGAAATGCGCATTGTGGACCAGGGATGATGGCATATAGTTGGGGGTACCTGGGAAAGCATCTCGGAGGGCAAGGGATCTTCCAGGAGTGGGGGTGAATTGGGGACAGGGACGGGGTGTTTCACGGTGAAGGGCTAGCGCATGTAAGCAGCAGCGGGGCTCACTTGGGAAGCCCTATGTTGGAACTGGTGCCATCACTGGGTATGAAGCCGTCCCAGTAACACAGGGATTCCCTGGGTCCCGATGGGCACAAAGGTCAAAGAGAAAGGAATTTATCTCTCACAACTCATTCCACTGGCAGTGGTGTCCCGGAGGGTCTTTGGTGGAGGGAGGGGCAGCCTGCACCGGAGGGGACCGGGAGCTACAGCTGGATGAAATTTGAGCAGCATTTGCTCTGAACAATTCTATCTCCATTGTTATCTCATCAGAAACAAACAATTGCAGAGTCAGCGCGGGAAAGCCAGGTAATCATATGCAATTCTTTGCCTGCCGTCTGCAAGCTTTTCTATTTTCTCGCATGTCCTTAAAAAGAGCGATGGAGCGACAGATGATTATCAGGTGCGGGGGGGGGGGTGGGGGGGTGGGGGGGCAGATAAGCAAGCACAAAGTAATAATATGGTTCTCTGAAGTCATTGGTCGTTTCTCTGCCGAGCGTGTGCACTCGAATAAGCCATTACTTAACGTCTTCCTCGGCTCCTTAATAAAAATCTCATGAAGGCCGTTGTTTTCTCATTCTCACCCTTGGCTGCCTGGTCGGTGAGCAGGCCCTGGAAAGCAGGCCGCGTCTCTAGCCTGCCTGCCTGCAGTTTCATCCATTTCTCTCCATCTCAGGGGTCCCCGAATTTCCCACCGCAGTGGACATGTGGGGGCTCCGCACTCAGTGACTTGCTGTCTCCTTTTCAAATCCTGCCCATGTCTTCATTGTCCCTGCTTCACACCGCGTGTTTCTACCTTTGCATGTTTGTTCAAGACATTTGCCCAGATCAATACCCCTTTGTGGGTGCCATGTTGGGGGGTCTGAAGCGGGGCAGGCCTGGGTGTGCACTTGACCAAGACCTTGGATGCAGCCTTTGAGACATGGTAGAGGGTAGACCCTCCCTGAAGGCTGTGTGTGGGTGGCTATGGTCACTAATGGGTCTCTAAGTCCCGCCCATTCAAGCTTAAGTTCTCCCAGGCAGATGATTAGACGGGGAGGAAGAGGTGATGGGCATATTGGCCTCTCTTTCATGGACAGTGACCATGAACCTCACGCTTGAAGAGTACGCTTTCCTGACACTGAGCTAAAGGCTGGCCCCCGAGAACTTTGGTCCTTGGTCTGACCTCTGACATCTGGAGACTTGGAAGTGGGCTGGGCGCTGATGTTGCCCAGATGTTGGGGCCCTGCTCTCTGGAACTCCCCCAGAAATTCAGAGAAGGATGGTGTGACTCCCCTCACCTGGGGCTCCTTTCCTCCTGATGCAGGAGAGCAGGACCTGCTTATTCTTCAGCACCTCGCCAAGGTGTGACCAACAGAGCCACTCGCATGGCCCGCCATGGTCAGATGGCAGGGCGGCCTGTTACGGGTGAGGTCCCAAGGTAGGAAGTGTAACCGAACACAAAGCGATTTAAAGAAAAGGCCACGCTAGAATGCAGCGTGGAGAAATGGCGGATCCTCGTGGATAGAAAGAAAACTTAAAGGCAACCAGACGAAAAAGATGGGTCACCTTAGAGGGATGGCTGTTAGATGGAGGGTGGACTTCTCTGTGTGGGCAGGGGGTGTCAGAAAGTTGAGGTAATTGTTAGTCACCATTGTGAACCCATAGGGACTGGTTACATTGCGGCATTTCTATGCACCATGGCTTAAAGAGCCGAAACCGGTTTGGTTCAGTGGATAGAGCGTCGGCCTGCAGACTAAAAGGTCCCAGGTTTGATTCTGGTCAAGGGCATGTACCTTGGTTGTGGGCACATCCCCAGTAGGGGGTGCGCAGGAGGCAGTTGATCGATGTCTCTCTCTCATCTATGTTTCTGACCCTCTATCCCTCTCCCTTCTTCTCTGTAAAAAATCAATAAAAATATATTTTAAAAAAGGGTTAAAGACTCTGAATGTCCCATGTGGGATGTTCTCTGATAGCAACAGGTAGAAAGCATAATAGAAACTATGTATAAAAAACACACAACTGTGTATAAACAAACAAAATGAGCAGAATATATACCGATGATACAGGGCACGTGGTTGATCCAGGACACGTGGTTGAGTACTCAGGCACTCATGGGAGGTTACAGAGTGTCCTATAACAAGGTCACCTCAGGCCGGAGGCCAGGTTGAAGTCTAGAGGGAGAGCAAGTTTTTTTTCTCTGTATACTCCAAGTACTATCTGCACAAACATGTGCATGGAATGCTTTTTCAAAAATATAATTCAAACATAAAATTGCATCCTAGACCATCATAATGACAATGTGCTACTGACAGATGATGGGTGACAATTTGTTTCTCTTTGCACTTTGCATTCTAACTTTTCTGCACAGGTTAGAGGATGATTTTATGATCAGGACAATAAACTGAAATAGGAGCAGCTTAATGTAAGTGGAAGTGCAATTGCCCAACAAGTGCCCTTTCATGTCAATACAGGAAACTAAGAACACCAGCCAGCCAGGGGAAGCAGACCCTGATCCACCTCGGCCCAGGGGGGTGAGAGCAGAGGCCTGCGGGGCCCCGCCAGGCCTCCCCCGGGAGCCGGCACACCCGCCCTTCCTTCCGCTGTGGCCCGTGGCCAACCCAAAGTCAGGGAGGGGAATGGACGCATCAGCTCTTGTTGAGAGGTGGGACAAGGTCGCAGCGCAAAGGCCATGGATGGAGGGTGGGTGTAGTTGAGGTCATTTCTGTGACCCATTGACGGCAGCTCATTGGCCCAGTATGGCCGGAGGGACCCTCTGAGACCTGCTCACGAAGTGCCCTCAGCTGCACGGTGATGGCAATGTGGCCATTCCCCCTGGGGACACAGCTGTCCCAAGCAGCATGTCATAGTTCTGAGCTGGCAAAGACTTTGAAATTGTTCTTGCCCTCCCCTCCCATTTTACAGATGAAGAAACTGAGGATCAGAGACGCTGAAGGGGTCCCCTAAGGCCCGCCATTCTCCAGGCAGTATGGAGTCTGGAGCAGGAAACTTTTTTCTCTTGTGTGCTTGAATGATCTGTCGATATTCTTCATTCAATTATCTATCGGAGTAATCATATTCTTATCAGTTTGTATGTGTTTTTTTAAATAAGAAGAGTGATGTCTTTGCTGTATTTGTTATAGTGCCATTTTCTCTAAACTTTATTTATGGTATATTTTACTTTAGGAATTTAAAACTTTTGATGATCTGTCCTTTGATTTTTTATATGAGGACTCCCTTTCTTATTCAGAGATGAAATAATTTCACCAGGGCAAAAATATATTTTATTTTTTTATACCTCATGGATTTTATACTCTATCTAGGCACTTAATGTTAAGAACGTAATCTTATTATTATTAAAGATGTCTTTGTTATGGCTTTATTTTCCTATGCAATTTGTTAGTGGGCTATATCATAATTTACTTGACTTCACTATTGGCTGTATAGCTCGTCCCCAGGATTTTACTATTTTAGAGTGCACTGCAATGAAAAAAACACCTCTTTTAAGTATTTTCTTCATAGTTCGAATTATTTAATTCCCATAAGAGTGTGATCAATAAGGCCAAAATGAAGAATATTGTCAAATCTCCAGGTATACATGGCTTTCTCAGTGGGTTCTCTGAGTTTTAACTTAATCGGTGTTGTTTGGAGAATCCCAACAAGGGAAATTCTCTGAGGTGACCAGGTATCTTGCCCATCTTGTTACCTAGTAATCCCAACCCATTCCATTTCCTTGACCAGTTCTAGAATGTAAATGGGCCAGGCTCGCTTGACAATCACTTATTTTCTCACCACCTCTGGAAGAAAACACTGATTCTGAGGTGTGTCCAACACCCCCTCCCAAGTTGACTGAGCCAGAAGTTGGTCCAGGCGGGTTGAGAAGCAGCAGCCGTTCTGGTATGCAGCCCGATGTGCCTTCCTCATCTCTCTGTCTCTTTGGGAACCCAAGCACATTGACCAAGAGTTGGGAGTGGAAGACGACGTGAAAGCTGAGAGAGAGCCCAATGCCCATCATCGCTCTGGAGAGGTAGCAGAAGCCGCCTTCTTACTGTCCCCCCAAAGTGCTATGATATTCAAGAAATCTTTGAGTGGTTGCTTCTGAAAATTTTGTGAGGCAGAACCCTGAGAATTTGGCCTGTCTTTAATCAAATATTTATGATGCCCTCATTAGTCTCCAGTCCCAGGGACTGTGAGCTCTCATTTGAATTTCCAGCGTCAGGGAGTTCTGAAAGGAAGTGTCCTATGATATGCGCTGTTTATACAGATCAAATATGCATGTGTTGGTTTTGCAGAGGTGTCAGTGCTGCTGTTATTTAAGGGGACAGTGATAATGAGGTGCGGCAGGAGCCCCCGCTGGGGGTTTCAGGGAACAGCTGGGCTGTGGGGGGCTCACGGGGTCCACTTCATGGCAGCCAAGGCTTTCATGGGGCCACAGGGATGTGAGGGGGCGTCCCTGTCACTGCATTGCTTGCCCGGCTTGACTGGTGTGTGATAATGAGGTGACATTCCAGCCCAGGCAAGGAAGGAGGCAGAGAAAGCCATGGAGAACAAGGAGGTTTCGTGCACTGACAGTTCCGTCTAGATGGGGACTGTGTGATGGAAGAGTGATGGAGGTGAGCCAGAAAGGGAGGTGGAGGCTAGCTCTGCCCTGGAATGCAGACATCACCCCTCCCGGGGCCAGTGGAAAGGTGTTCGTGGGTTTTAAGCCAGTTTTGCTTCTTCAGATGATCCCAGCTGCATTGTTGGACACGGGTTGGCAGGGCCAAGGCTGACACAACAGGACATGTTAGGAGGCTGTTTCAAATCCTGGAGACAAATGATGGAGGCATGGAGAAGAGTGCTGGCCATGAGGAGGTGATGCTATGAATGGCGATTTTGGGGCCCTAGAATCCATGTGGTTGAGCTGCTGTTTGTATGTGTGGAGTGAGAAAGAAGGAAGCCTCCGGGGTGACCTCTGAGCTGTAGCTCAGGTGGCTGTGTTCTGGGGGAACCTACAGAAAAAAAGTCACACAAGTTGGTTTGAAGGGGAACACGATGAGTTTGTGGTAGAGGATCTGGGTTTGAGTTGATGGCAGATGTCCCAGCGGAGGTTCCGAGGAGGCATTGAATGCAGTGGTCTGGGCCTCAGAACTAAGAGCGGGGGCTTCCACTGGTAAGTGTGGGTTGGTTGTGAGGTGGCTGTTGAGGGCATTGTTATCTTAAGGTTTCTATTTTCTCTCTGAGGAATAAAGGATCCGCTGAGGTGAGCCTGGGTCCTGGAAGGCACTGAGGTGTGTGGGGGAAGGAGCATTAAGGTGTGACTGGAAAACCTCTGAGCATCCTTCCTCCCGGGAGCCTGGAGGTTAGTGGAAGATGCAGGTCGCTAACCAGACAAGGACGCCCAAGAGGAGGAATGCCATGGAAAGGGGAGGGGAGAAATGCTGTGGAGGGTTTCCAACCCCATCATGTGACAGACTGCAGGAAATGGGGGGAATTCTTAAAGAAAACCCTTGATGTTTCATTTGAGATATGCAGGGTGAGAAAAGTTTTACCCAGCAGAGGAGGTGTGGACAGAAGAAGAGAAGGGAGTGCATGAGCAGGGGCACGGGATGGAGAGTGCTTGAGCCTATTTGTCTCAGAAACTGTCTGTGCAGCAACTGACTCAGCATCCAGGGGTGAGGAGGCGCTCAACATCTCTCGGGAAGGAAGAGAAAGGAGGAAGAGAGGAAGGAGAGAAGGAGGAAGGGAGAAGTGAAGGAGGAAGGGAGGAAGAGATGAACGAGGGAGGATGGAAAGAGGGAGGGAGGAGGATAGAGGAAGGGAGGGAGAAATGGAGGATGGAGGGAGGAAGGAAAAAGGGAGGAAGGAGAGAGGGAGGGAGAAAGGGAAGAAAGAGGGAGGAAGGGAGGAAGGAGGGAAGGAGGAGGGAAGGGAGAGAGAAAGGGAGATAAGAGGGAGGGAGGGAGGAAAGGAAGGAGGAGGGAGGGAGAAAAGGAGGATGGAAGAAGGAAGGGAGGAAGAAAGGAAAAAGGAGGGAAGGGAGGGAGGAAGGTAAGAGGGAGGAAGGGAGGAAGGAGGAAGGGAAGGAGGAGGGAGGGAGATAGAGAGGGTGAAGGAAGGAAGGGAGGAAGGAAGGAAAAAGAAGGGAAGGAAGGGAGGAAGGTAAGAGGGAGGAAGGGAGGAGAGAGGAAGGGAAGGAGGAGGGAGGAAGATGAACTACAGGCCTACCAGGATGAGTGGCAGAAGGATGGAGGACTGTGAGGGCAAGTTTGTGCAGAGCCTGGGAAGTCAAGGTCAGGCATTGGGACTTGACCTGGGGTCAAGGGGGCCGTGTGGTGGGTTGGATCCAGAAGGAACTTGGTTCTCTTGGCAGTGTTTGCTAAGCTGTTTCCAAGGTAGGCCTGGAGCTCCTTAGAAACCTTCAAGAAGGAGGCACGTGTTTGGATTTTGTTGACCCATGTTTCCAGGTTTTTGTTTAATGCAAGTTCAGCGAAAACAGGCTTCCGTGGAAGTCAAGGTCTAAGCAGCTGTCACAAGAGGAGGCTGAAGGGTGCACAGGTGTGTGGTGGGACGGCCTCCCTCGGGCGCTGCAGCTCCACACCCTGCCTTCCTCAGCACCCACCCCACCCCACCCCACCCCACTCAGGGAGGCCTGGCGGGAGGAGTACACCAGGATGAGGATCTGAAGGGGAGCAGAGCTGGGCCCCTCTCGGGGCAGAGAGCGGTCAGAGCGTGCTTCCCGCCGGCTGCTGGTTAGGGGTGGGGGCCTTGGTGGGAGGAGGAACGTGTTAGCCAGATTCTTTCTCTCCTCTCTTCTCCATTCCTCTTCATTTACTTTTTTTTATTAACACGCAGAGTGAGGGCTGCAGAGGAAGCTGGGGGGGCTTTTCCTTGGGAAATCTTCCGCCAGAAAAATGTAAGCTTTGGAAATGGGCAGCCCTGGTTATTATTTTAATTAAAAAATTTATTGATTTCAAAAAGGGAGGGAGAGGGAAAGAGAGAAACATCAATGATGAGAGAGAATCATATTGGCTGCCTCCTGCCCATCCCCTAATGGGGATCAAGCCCGAAACCCAGACAGGTGCCCTTGACCAGAATTGAACCTGGGACCCTTCAGTCTTCAGGCCGACGCTCTATCCACTGAGCCGAACCAGCCAGGGCCAGCCCTGGTATTAATCCCAGTTTTGGTTCCTCTTACTAATGCGCGGCACAGAGTGAACTATTTCAAAATCTCTTGGCGTCTTCTTTTGTTCTTCAATTAAAAAACCCCAACCATTTCTTTGTCGATCGCAGCATGCCGTAAGCTGCCATGCGTAGCATTTAGTAGGCATTTAATGAGTATTCCTTCTTGCCCTCACCCATCGCTGGAAGCACTTTTCTAGAAGGAGGATTAGGGGACAGAACTTTCAGGAAGGGAGCGGTTAAGGGGAATGGCTACACCTCTGAGCCCAGCTTACCTGTGAGGAGGCCTCTGAAGGGAGGGGGGCAGCCATGTGCAGGAATGCGAGGTATGCGTGTGGACAGAGGAGCCCTTGGGCCAGCCTCTCAGGGCTCTGTGTGTGATGGGGGGCGGGCAGGAGGGTGAGCGGGAGGCCTCTCTTCTCCCAACAGAAGGGAGGAAGCCCTGATGGATCACCCCCTGTCCCCCCTCCCCTGCAGCGTGCTGAGTCGGGTCTTGTCCCATGGCCCCAGGTGGAGTGGCCCAGTTGTACAGAAGGAATGGAAGCTGCTGACAGAGGAGAGCGGTGCCTAAGGACTGATTTATGACTGATGGAGGGGGCGGGGCCGAAACCGGTCCTGTGGCGAAGGGTGGCTGTGCATTGGCTCGGGAGGGTAGGGCCTGTGTCTGCCTGCTGGGCTGCTGGAGATGAGCTATCTCTCTGGTCATCTGCCTTGGGACGGGTGATTTATATGTGAGCCTTTCTGCTGGTTTCAGGATTAAGATTCCTCGCATAGATTCTGTGTGTCCCTGTGCGTGATCATGAATAATTCATGTGTAAGCTGCCTAGTCATACCGGTGTTGTTCTCACCGCTAACTCCAGTGGATCCAACTGGGTTCTCACTAGTGTCTGGACACGTGGCAGTGGGAGTCAACAAAACGCAAACGAATGGGGAAATCCGGAGCTGGATGAGGGCCCTCCTGGACAGCTGGGAGACAGCCAGAGGTTCTTCCTCCCAAGATATTTGGTGATGGAAAGATACTACAGATCAATGTCAAGAGTACACCACCGGAAGCTGGTCTTTGGAGAGCTCAGAGGGATAAGGACCAGCACTGGCGGGGAAGTTGGGAAGATTCCACAGCGGAAGAGACATTTGAGTTGGACTTCGGAGGAGGAGTGGAAGGAGGATATTTGGGTCTGAATCCTCGAAGACCTAGTCAAGTGAGCTCCCCGTTGCTGATGCCAACTCGGTCCCTGTGACCCCACAGGCCCAAAGCGGCCAGCAGGAGGGAACAGGCCTTAGGAAGTCGAGGTGCAAGGAGGGGCTTCCCTATCAAAGGGAGCGACAGATTTCAGGTGACGTCCAAAACGATAACGCTGCCTGTTAAGTGTCCCCTGCACATTTCTTCAAAGCAAATAAAAAGGAAAAGCCCAGAGCACTCCAGTCTCTACATCACAGACATCCCAGGGTCAGCCTCACCGGCTTCTCCGCAGGAAGGTCTGCCTCTGCCCACATCCCTCTCCCCTGAGTGACCCGGCTGCTCCTATCGGCCCCGTGTCCATCGGCGCTTCCAAGGGCCGTGAGCTTGCGAGAGGACGCTGGTGTGAAAGCTTTCAGAGGGGAGATATTTTTAAAGACCGCCAGGATCCTGCCAGCCGCTCTCATTACAGAGTCCTCGTAGGCTTTTCGCGGGAACAACGTTGGGCGCAAACACGGCTCCGGTGTGCGGCCTGCCCTGACAGAGCGCGTGTGATTGTTCCTCCAGGAGGTTAACTGCCCGCAGCGTTTTCAAGTTCATTCATTACTTTCCCCAGGACGCGCCTTGATCCCCAGCACCTGTGAGGAAACACATTGCTGTTTCAGTAGCCGCCATCGCGGACTGCCCGTGGTGTGTAAACGCTTGCAGGCCTGAACGGCAATTTTGAAAATGAAATAGAAAGTTACTTATAAGTTTTATATCAGACGTGAGTTTGTATTAGCCCTTTTAACATCTGACGTCAAGATTTTCTTTTTATAACCTCCATCCCAATCCAGATTTGGATTTATAGTCCAAAGATGTCATTTTGAATTTAAGTAAAAAAATAAAATAAAAATAGAGGTCGGATTCCACAGATTTGAAGGGAATGCACCCCCACAGAGACCCCACCCAGGGGGGCCCAGCTCTGTTTCCTGAGCATCTGCTGGGCGTCTACCTGGAAGTTCCACGGAGCAGGCAAACTCAGCATGGGCAAAGGAAATCATTTTCTTCCCTCTGATGCTGTTTCCCCTCCCGCGGGGCCCTGGTCCTGGATTTGTGTTAACAGCCTCTCCTCGCCTGTGTCCAGGGCAGGTGTCCTTATTCATGTGCAAGCTCTCTCCTCTTTTTTGCCTCCCCCAGGCCTGTTCCACCATGCCCTGTTGTTGCTTTTTCTCCTCTGACTGGGAGGCCACGGTTTTCAACACGCAGATGTCCTGTCTCATTCAGGGATGTAGGGTGGGACCCGGCCACGGGTGTTTCCAGCACATGTCCAAGGTTTTCTGATGCCCCAGAGTGTGAGGTCTCTCATCTTCCTCTCATGAATGTGGTCTAAGCACTCCTAGGGTTAGTTCTATTTTCCTAACCATCACCCGGTCTCCTCGGTCCCCACCCGGACTTCCCCAGGCCATCTCTGCTCTCTTTCCAAGATCTGACCACCTTTTTACTCTGCTGTTATAAACGTCAGTGGGACCCCGGCTTGTGGATAACGCCCAGGCGAGTCCAGGTGGAATCCTGGGAGCTCTCACATCACTTTCTTTTACATGCTCTCTCTTTCTCGCGATAATATTCATGCGCTTCAAGGAACGTAAACTGAGGTTGAGTTGCATGGATACAAGCAGACTCTCTAAAGTAGGGAGATGGCTGTCCCACTGGCCAGTAAGCATTGAGATCTCTGCCTTCAGGTGGGTTTGTTCAGAGACAGGACCGATTGCAGTTTCCTAAAAAGCTGTGGAGACAGCAATAGGACCTGTAGGAAAGTTGGTGCTATCGCTGGGGACAGCTGACAGGGAAGGAAATCGTGGAGAAGACCCGAGAGCTGCCTTCCCATCTGTGGAGAAAGATTATAAATACAGACTTCCATTGTTAGGAGCAGAACTAGGGTCAATGGGTGGAACCAAGGGACACCGTTGTCAGCTTGATGCACAGCCTTGTGGCCAGGATTGAATCTCCAGTGATGGAATGGACTTCGTCTGGGGGTGATGAGCTCCCTGCCATTGGAGATATGCAAGTAGAGACCTTGGCCTAAATGGCCTCTTGGTTAGGACACTGAAGGAATGGAAAAATACTTAAACAATGGCTGGCACATTGAAGTGTGTGGTTGTCATCATCGAATATCACCATCATTATCACCATCACCACCATCACCATCATCACCATCCTCACCACCATCACCATCATTACCATCCTCACCACCATCACCATCATTACCATCATCACCATCATCACCATCATCACCATCATCACCACCACCATCATCACCACCACCACCACAATGACCCATCATCACCAGCATCACTGTCATCACCATAACCACCACCATCTAACTTCAAGTGTTGAGATATGCAAGGTGAGAAGGGTTTGCCCAGCAGAGGAGGTGTGGGCAGAGGAGGTGTGGACAGAGGAGGAGAAGGGAGTGCACGCACAGGGCGCTGGATGGAGAATGTGTTGAGCCTATTTGCCCCGGAAACTGTCTGTGCAGCACCTGACTCAGCATCCAGGAGTGAGGAGGTGCTCACCATTGGGATGCTGGAGTTTTGCCTGTGCCTTGCCACAATGGACTCAGCTGCTTCTGGTCATGGTTTTCGAGCCCATGGGAATGTCTTAAAAGCAGCCGTCTGAGAGAGCGCTGTCTCTGTGTGCAGTACTCCGCCAGAGACGGCGCTTTCTATTCAGGCTGATTTTTCCCCCCAAGACTGGAAATAGCTTTTCCATAATCTCCCCATGGTGTTTCCTTCCAAAGACTCACCCCTGCCCTGCATGATCTTTGTAGTTCCGGACACATTTGTGATCCACCTTTGCAACAGCAGGCGGGGATCCCCGTTCTGCTCTGAAGCCCAGTAATGAGAACTATCCACAGAGACGCTGTGCCGGCCGCAGTGGCCGGGATGGACTGGGGCTCCCCACACTGCCACCAAAGGTAGAGGCCACTTACAAATTACAAATAAATTCTTAATAGTAAATTCAGACGCATTGAGATACACAAAGCTCTTTTATTTTCCTCTAACTTAAAATCTTCGCATCCCACCACTGAGCAACAAGTTTTATGAAAGGTGCAGCTAGCTTCCTAGAGAGCTGTCCAACTGAGCCTTACTGAATATTGTTGCAAATAATTCTGGCTTCTAATATTCTTCCCAAACTATACCATGATTATTAAGAAACTGGATGGCAAACCAGTGAACTTTGCCCATTTATTTCCCATTTTCTTTTTATGATTCTGGAACTAAAAATGCTCTGGGTTATTGTTTAGGTGTAGTCTTAAAATTACTGCCACAGGGATGATCTTCTTGAAATACTTGAGGACTAGAAATACATGCATGCATTTACGCACACGCACACACACACACACATGCATAAATATAAACACGCTTATACATGTATTTCATATTTTGAAAATGGTAAAATAAACTACACATCTAGAATTCCATGTATCAACTCTCTTTTTCTATCGATATAACTGAAAAACATGCAGGTATATAAATATAGGGTATCCCCAAAAATGTATACACACACTTTGAACAACTATAAAGGCAGTGCTTATCAAAATACATTTCATTTTCAAAATCGAGTTATCGGCTTTTAAAGTGTACATAAATTGAAGTCACGCTTTTATCCCGCACAGCTCCATTTTCCTCCCTCCTCTGCCAAAGTTAACAATTTCTGGGCTTTTCTGTGAGTTATTTTGGTCCCTGCAATGAGGTGTCACTGCAACATTATTCTATACAGTAAGTGCTAACCTGCGCTGTTTTGTGCCACGCACTGCTAGTTTACATTAGTGGGAAAACACCGTGATTGTGTTTGATTCTGACCTTGCTTTTTATTCTCAGCAGGATGGCTGAACGCTCACCGTACACTCCATCTTTCACGGGCTCTGTAATATCCCAGTCTATGAATCCACTGCATGTTATTCTGCTCTTTCTAAGTTTCAGCTCTTACAAACTGAGCCAGAATGCACATCCTTGAGTGCGTCTTTTCTTGTGAATTCCTGGGGAGAGTGTCTTGGGGCAGGTTCTGGAATGCGGGCATTTGGGACATGAAAGGGAAGTATCCCTTGTTACTTTTCCTGACCTTTGCTCCCGGGCCTTGGCTCTGACACCCTGGCGCCGGTTTCAGGTCACATTGCCTGAAGGGACCTCGGAATATCATTGGTGAGCATCAGCACTTCCAAATTATGGTGATTATCACTGGATTTTTATTTTAACAAGTTAAGCAAAAACTTAGGTTCTCAACATTTTATTTTCTGAGCATTCATAGATGTTTTCAATATGATTGGTTTCCTTTGCAATCCTTGTACGTATTTATTATATATAATATAATATGATATGATAGAATATTACATAATATGATATAACCCTATATAATAAAGATGGAATATGCAAATGGTCGTTACTCTGCGAAGTGTAATGACCGATTGTGTAACGACCTGATCATGGATCAGCAGGAGAGTGGGGCAGTGAGCTACAAGCAGGCAGCAAGCTATAAAGGGTTTAGGGGGGCGGGGGGAGATACCAAAGGACGGGGAAGGGGGTGGGGAGCTACTGGAGGGCAGCAGTGAGCTACTATTGAGCTACTCGTGCACTGATTCTTGCTCAGGGCTACTAGTATGATATGATATGATATGATATGATATGATATGATATGATATAAATTATTAGACTGTCAACAAAGTCCATGACAAAGCAATTGAATAAGACCTGATCTAGGGTGTGTGTTCTAACAATGTAATCTTGAGGGCACATAATGTTTCTGATTTCAGCATTGGTAGAGATTGACAGGTGTTCTAATAAAATATGTCACCATGCATTGGACACATCCACTAGCAATATCTGGGACTTCTTATGCCTACACATGGTTTTTGAGTATTTTTTTTTCATGTTTGCCAATCTGAGGATGAAGAAAGAATACCTCATTGTTTTATTTAACATTTCCCTCATTCCTATTGTGAGTAAGCTTTTTTTTTCAAATGTTTATTGGTAATTTCAATTTCCCCTCTGTGAAGTGGGCAATTCTTTCACTTATAAAATACTCCTAAGAGAATAATGGCAAGTATGGAATTTTGGAAAAATAATTTCCTGAGAAGTGACACTCATAAATTATCTTGAAACCCATAATTTTGACCAATGGTCTTCAAAGTACAGTGTCTGCTCATAGGGGTATCCAAAATCATTTGTTGAGGTATGAGAAAACATATTAAAATTTATATTTTTATCTAAAAATATGACAGAACATTAAACTTTATTAAAACTATATACATTTTTGCCAAGACTTTATACATATGTAATTTATAACATGACTAATGAATACATAGGCTCATATTGGGAAGACATGCTTTATTATTTTTAAAAAAATGGTTTCATACCACTCTTTAAGGAAATGGCCACAATGGTAAAAATAATTGCACTTAATGATCACCTACTATGTGCCAGTTGCTTTACAAGCTTTAATAATTTAATCCTCATGACAACCCTGTAAAGTAGGAACAATTATTTTTAGTTTATGAGGAACTTGAGAATAGAAGATTTTATGTAATGGGTTTGATGTTTCTTTTAGTCATGTGGAATGAAGAATTGCATTTGCAGTTGTTGTTGTTTTTTTCCGAGTTCGTAGCACGGTGTCTTTTTATCAGCTCCCGAGCCCCCTCTGCTCAACATGGGCTTCATGAGGGCAGAGCCATTTTCCCTATTCCAACGCCTCATGTGTGTCTAACTAACATGCTGCAGGACAGCAGTCTATGTTTACTTAATGAATAATTGAAGGAAAAAAAGAGAGTGGGGAGTGGAAGAAGGAGAGAGAGAGAGGCCACGAGGCATTAACTCACCTGCCAGTGTGGGAGATTGGCAGGACGGCCGGCCAACAGGGAGGGGCTCCAGGGCGGGTGCATGTTGTGGGGGGAGCGAGGTGAGGGGTCATGGACGTGGGCCAGTTACCTTGGCGTGGGCTGGAGGATGGAAGTACTTCTAACTGGGCAGGATGGGAGGTCCATTCCCATCATGAATACTCATGTTTATGAAAAGCGTTTGTACAACGAGAGAGGGGGTGTGCTAAGAGGGGACCTCAGTCTGAGGTCACGGGCTCAGAGCTTTCCCCGGGAGCTGTAGGCCTTTAGGGAGCAACCGCCTGCAGGGCCACATCGTCACTGTGGCTCCAGAATATCTGTGGTCTTCTTTTCCTTTTCAATGAAATTAATTGGGGACATTGGTTAATCACATCATGTCGTTTTCAAGTGTACATTTCACTTGTTTACCTTTCCCAGCTGGGGTCCCCGTGACACTCTGGGGGAATGCAAGAGGAATGGTTCTGCGAGACCTCATTCCTGTCTGGGAATCTGAGTCGGTATGAAGCTGGGCACGGAGCCATTCGCTAAGTGGGTAGGTGGGGGATTATTAGGGTTCTTGGCCAGCAGGCGTCAGGCTGTCATCTTCGGTGTGGTTTGGCATGAGGGGACACGATCTCCCATCATCTCAGACTTGCACCCCTTCCTGCGCAGAGAGCATCTGAGGTATCACTCTCCTGGTAGCGGCAGGCTGAAGCGAGGGCCAGGGCAAAGGGTGTTGATCAGCAGGAGTCACACCTTGCCTGACAGTCAACCTGCAGTGGGACCTTCATGGAATAAGAGACACTTGAAGGACTTCAGAGGAAAAGGATCTGGGAGCTGGTCTGATTTTTAAGAAATGTCCCTAAAACAGGAAGCAAAGGAACCCAGCCCCATCCTAGAAAGGGCCTTGACCTTGGGCTCTTGGTAGGGCTTCTGGTGACAACAACTAAGTTTTCCCTGTTCTTTCTAGCTTCTATTATTCTCGTCTTCCCTCCCTTCTTCGCTGTCTTTAAAAAATGTACCTGAAGACGCCGAAGCAGCTGCTGTTGACTGTTTTGAGGAATATGCTAACATTCTCCACCTCGGAGCCCCATTTAGCATTTTAACAAATGTTCACTTAGCTTTAAAAATGCGGTCTGGTGGAAAAGGGCTCCGTGCGTTTCATGATTTGATAGCAGCCAGTGCGAGCGAGACAGCGGTTCGGAGACGGAGTGATTTGTTTCTCTGTGTGGTGTGTTTATTATCGCTTCTCATTACATTATATTTGGAGATAAAGCATCGCCTGCCGGGGCCAGCGGCAGGCCTCCGCTCATCGCTCATGGTGCCCTCGGAGCCGCGGTGTTATCTGCAGCTCCGCCGCTCCTATCTCGCGGGGTGAGGGCGGATGGGCACATCTCTGGAATGAGGACTCCAGGAGGACCCCCTGCTCTGGAACACGTGACAGGCTGGGGCCCGGCTCCTCGCAACCAAGAACGCATTTGAAGACATGCACAGAAGCAAGGTTTTATGACCTTACAGGGACAAAGAGTATTGTTGGGGCCCTGTACACATCCACACTCATTATGTGATAAACTTAAGTCTCAGCTTCTGGCTTTGCCATTCACGGGGTAGGGTGTGGAGGACAGAGAAAGCAACAAGGTATGGCCCATGTCCTTAAGACCCTCCTGGTCCAGAGGGGAGAGACCAGATGAAAAGGCACCGGGTGAACTGGGCGGCTCCTTAGGCAGAAGTGGGGGAGGGGACTGAGGGGCCTCAGAAGAGGTGTCTGACCCAGGGAAAGGACAACTCATTCATTCATTCATTCACTCAGTATTGATCTACCACCTAAAAGGTATCCAGGTGCTAGGGAATCTATGGTGTTAAAAATAGATGTGGCATGTGTGTGTGTGTGTGTGTGTGTGTGTGTGTGTGTGTGTGTGTCTGAAACAAAAGCATTTGTGGAGCAGAGGGGTCTCAGCTGATGGCCTACTAAGGGCTGTTTAGCTACCAGGAAATGGAGACAAAGAGTCTCGCCCAGTCAGCGTGGCTCAGCTGTTGAGCATGGACCTCTGACCCGGAAGGTCATGGTTTAATTTCTGGTCAGGGCACATGCTCAGGTTTCAGGCTTCATCCTCATGTGGGGCGTGCAGAGGGAGAGAGAGATAGAAGCAGCAATGATGACAGGGAGTCATGGATCGACGGCCTCCTGCACAGCAGGAATCAAGCCTGCAACCTGAGCATGTACTCTGATCAGGAATTGAACTGTGACCTCCTGGTTCATAGGTCATTGCTCAACCCCTGACAGGGGATGCTTTAACTCTGCTGGCCAGGGGGCAAAGCCCATCTTAATGTGAAGACACTGGGGCTCAGGCACTGAGTGCTGAGGCAGGCGCCTTGTGCTAGAAATGGCAGAGGTGGCCCGGGACAGTCAGAAGGCACAGCAGCGTATGACTCAAGCATGAGGAGTTCTATGTGCTGACGAGAGTGAGATTCCTGAGGAGCTGAGTCATTTGGATTCGGACGATGGGAATCTTCCAGAAGGAAAAGGACCTGAAAATGGCTGCTGGGACTTTGCCACCCAAGGACCTGGGGCAAGACCCGCCCACCACCTGTCTCCTCAGTTGCGAAATGTCACCAGGTGACTCCCGAGATCAGTGGAACTCCCACGCTGGAGGTCGCTTGCTGTGTGGGTTTTCCTCTTCTTCTTTGGGTTTGCACATGTCCCGAGGTGCAGGGTCCTGGGGGGCTTCCTGGAAGAGGAGGCAAATAGCTATAGAAAAAGGCTTTCTCTTCCTCCTGCTCACACCCACAGCCAAGCTTGGTTCCACGAGACGTTTAAATTCTATTTTCACTATCTGCAAATAACGTTCTGCTCCCAAGGGTGATGCTGGTGAAAAGCTACTGATGTTTGGTTGAGACCGAAGACAGGTGAAAGTCAAGTTTGTACATATTTGCCTATGAAAACAAGACCCTGAAATCTCCCAGCTGGAGGGGCAGGGCGGTGAGGGCTGTAGAGGCACAAGCACGGACTTGGCCGTGCAGCTGAGCTTTCCAGTCGCTCTGGTTCTTATTTATGGATTTCTGCAGTTGACTTTGGACGGGGGTTCATTTTCTCCGCTGACGGCGGCTGATTGATTCAATGTGCCTGCTCGCTTTCAGATACTGCCGGGCAAGCCGCAGCACAAGCTCGTGTCTGTATGTAAAACTGAGAACACAAAATAGGTTTTGTATTGGAATCCTACGACTTGAATATTTGAGATTTTGAACTGGGCTATTTCATTGAGACACCGCCTTTCCCAAGTAATTTATTTGGGGACTGCAGGCTTCTGCCTGGGCCGTGTAGATTTAGAGACTCACATCTGAATATTAATGTCATTGGGGCTATATGTGAGATTGGCGCATGGTGAGATTCCATACCAATGAGTCCAGGCCAGACACTTGAATAGCCAGGAAGGGGTACAGTGAATGCTCTTCCCAACATTTCTATCAGGGTATTGGCTTTCCATCCGATGACTTTAATAGAATCTCAGATTAAGAAAAACAGCAACAGTTAGAATAGAAAACAACTGTATTCATCACACAAGACACTGGGTGCACGACAACCACCTTCAGGGCCGCGTGAAAGTAAGATTTTTCTATTTTGCATTCGTTTACAAAATAAATACCTCCTTGATTTATTTTTTAAGAAGAGAAGCTCTTCTGAAACCAGGTTTAGCGAAGACTTAGTCATGCTCAATTCCGTTTCTCATCAAAACAAACCCATCTGGAAGATGAAACTCATTAAGTTCTGAAAAAGGAAAATGGTGAGGCTTGGTGGGTTGGCTGGAAGGGAGCGTGGAGCCCCTGTGCTCTGGGACCCCCTCCCTAAGGATCAGTTTGCCTTTCTGGTGTCTTTGAACACTTTATGATTCTAGTCAGATGAATTACTTTCACTTTCACTTCACATGAGGAGGGAACTGGGCAGGCCCGAGAGGAGAAGACCATGAATGGTGCATGGGTTGAATCTGGGTCTCCCAAGAGACTTACGGGAGTTCCAAACCTTGGTTTCTGAGAATGTGACCTCATGAGGAATTAGGGTCTTGGCAGATGTAATCTAGTTAAGAGGAAGTCAGACTGACTTCTTAGCCAATATCATGGGTGTCTTTACAAGAAGAGGAGATTGGGACACAGACAAGCACAGAGAGAGGGTGGCCATGTGATGATGGCTGCCCACACTGAAGTTCCTGGAAGAGGTCAGCAAGGAGCCACTCCTAGAGCCTTCCGAGGGAGCCTGGCCCTGCTGAAGCCTTGGTGTGGGACTTCCGCCTTCATGAGGAAAGAATTCTGGTGTGTAGAGTCGCTCTGTGGAGGGACTCGGTTAAGAAGCCACAGGAAATGAGCACAGACATGAATCGCCTGGTGCAGGAACTCAGGGGACAGAATAGCCAGGGCTCAAGTTCTTGGACCTTCATGAGTGCATGACCAGACAAGGCACTTAATTTCCTTAAGCCTCGGTGGAGTGAGGATGATGCGGGTTTTTATCATAGGATTGTGGACAGGGAAATAAATGGCCTGTATCAAGTGTTTAGTACAGGTACGCAGGTCTTGTGTGTGTGTGATGACGTCACCACAAACTGATTAATTTTGTTTGCCGACTTTAAGGGCTACAACCCTGATGGAAAATGGGCCAGGCGAGCCCGGTTGGTTGGCTCAGTGATAACCCATGAACCAGGAGGTCAAGGTTCGATTCCTGGTCTTGGCACATGCCTGGTTTTGGGTTTAGTTCCCTGGAGGGGATGTGCAAGAGGCATCTAATTGATGATTCTCTCTTATCATTCGATGTTTCTCTCTCTCTCTTCCTTTCTCTGAAATCAGTAAGAAAAGAAAACATATTTTAAAAAAGAAAAAAAGAAAAGAAAATGAGATGGATGAAAGAAACCAATAGGGACTGGTCTGAATCAATCAAAGCACCTCCGTAATATTTAAAGGCAGTATAACCTCACATTAACCTCCCTGTTCTCTACGAATCCACCCTGGGAGTCTAGCGTAGAGGAAGGGATGAATGATTGCAAGTCTGAAAACTTGGCTTGTAGCCTGATTTCTATTCCCATCACAGTGTGACCCTGAGAAAGTTACCTGATGCCTCCGAGCCCGCTGTCCTCTGTCAAACGACACCAATCATTAGACTCTCACAGGTGTGTGGTCTACACTGAGACAGCGGCTGTGAGAGGCTCACTAGGTTGTAGCTTCTCAGAAGTGATTGGTGGTGGTTGTGGAACGTGGTGTATGGCAAACGTTCCAGCTGAGAGCCACCCTGGGCTTGGGCTTTCCCTCCCCAGGGCCCTCTGATCCTGTGTTTCTCAAGCGTGGCGTTTCCTATATCAACGTCCTCAACCGATGTGTAGGACTTGAATATTTGGTTGCAACCGAAGACAGGTGAAAGTCAAGTTTGTGCAGCAGAACATCAGGGGGCAGGTCTAGCCCTCTCTGGGCTCATCTGTCGCCCCGTGAATCGGAATTGGATTTGTCAGAGTGCCCCCTCCACCTCACCACTAAGGAGTTGCAGGCGTGGGGTTTTGGGGAGCCCAGCCCCATGTGTCCGGGTGAGAAGAGGCTCACTGGAGGCTGGAGGGCCCCCCTTGCTGGGAGGGGAGAGCTTGCACTGAACATGCATCCTCCCGGTGGGAGGTCCCGAGAAGGAGTGCTCTGTGGCAGCTAGAACGTCTGGAGACGGGGTGAGATCTCTAACCCTTTTCATGGGCTCACGTCTGGGATTAGCTGGGAGGGAACATGGCGGCGCCATGGCTGGGGTGGAGGCGGGCAGAGTAAACCTTGCGAAGCTCCTGTTGGCTGTGGAAGGCTGCCCGCCCCAGCGTTCCCAGCGCTGAGAGCCTTTTCCGGCCTCCCCCTTGGCCTTCCTCCGCCTCCTCCCCTCCAGGCTGCCCCCTAAGGCCCAGGGTTTGGGGCCACTTAGTCTCTGCAAATAGTGGTGTCGTCATTGTAACCTCGGAGAGATTATGTGTTTTTTTGAGCGAAATAACTGAAGCAGAAATCTTGGAAACTTTAATGATGATGGACTCGCACTGTGCTTTGTTCCAGACCAGCTCCCCGAGGCAGGGGATCTCTGCGGCGGCTGCGTGGGGGTGAGCGGTGGGCGAGACGTCTTTTGTTGGCACCTGGACTCTCCATGTCTCCACGGGCCGCGCCACGCCCGGGCTCCGGTGGCAGCAGCCACCCTGTCTGGCTGTGCCCTGCCGATTGTTTGGAGGAGAACTGAAGGCAGACAGTGAGGCGGGGTTCTCACACAGGTGGGGCTCACACGCTGGCCGGCACCCACCTCAAGCCCTGGGATTTCCCAGAATGGTCGTCGGCAGAGACACGTAAGACATAGCATCCCTTTCTGCTAAAAGGGGATCTAGGTGGCATCCCTAAACATTCTGTCAAGAAAGGCATCTGATGTGAGAACCCAAAAATGCATTTGGAGCTGGACGCGTACCTCCCCAGAAGCTTCCATGACGTGACCTGGCGTGGCTGCCGTGAGTCAGCGTGACCCAGACGACTGCGGCAAGCGTTTCCCCCGAGAGCCTCCCTGGGCTCGTCTGTCCCCTCCCCCGTGACCTCTGATCGTGTTTTTTTTCAAGCGTTATTTTCACAAATTAATTCCATGTCTATCTGAATGTCGCCGGCTTTGGCCCGGGGATCTAGAAGTGTCCAGATGGACTCTCAGGAAGCCTGGCTCCCGGATGGAGAAAGAGTGCACACACTGTCCTCATGCTTTACCCACCCTGGACCCGGAATCTGCGTGCTCCACCCAGGGACTCCCTTCACCGAGCCTTTCTGGCCAATGGCCTTCCCACATGGGCCTGTCTTGGTCTCCGTGGCCGTGGCCTCGCCCTTGGCTGACCACGGATTCATGTTCTCCGGCCTTGGTTCTGTTGGATTCCACTTCCGTCAGCTCCGTCCCTGGGCTCTGCCTGGGACACCTCCCCCAGTCCCAGCCACACCTGTGTCCTCTGTGGGCTCCGCTGGCCACACCCTGTGGAAACGTGGTGGCTCCCAGGGTCTTGACTTCTGAAATGGAGTTCATCACATCTCACCTGCCACTCTGCTGACTTCCTGGGGGATCACACACACAAGGGACAGTGGTTCCAGGTGTTTCCCTACACCCCCAGGCCCTCTCCATGGAGCTTCTATGCCCCAATCTGTGAGCAACGCCCTCTTCCCCTCACCCAGTACCTGCTCAGTCATCATCTCCTCAGAGAAGCGCCCACTGACTTCAGGTCCCCAATGTCCTAAATGACAACTCCCGCCCCAGGGTGCTTCATCGTTTTCTGGGACTGTGGTCGCTGCCTCCAGCCACGCTGTTTACTGATCTGTGTTCCTGCATCTTCTGTTTCCTGCCCCCTGGCTGTTTGCTCATCCCCGCATTCCCGGGCCCCAGATTACTGCCCACATCAGAGAAAGTGCTCAATAAATATGCAGCGAATGCGGGGTCCAAAGGACGAGTGGGCATTGGTACCATAAGACCCCGGAGTCAGCATGGAAAGTGCTGACCACCAGAGGCCAGCTCCTCCTAAGAGCCCCTCGGAGGCGGCCGTGTTGGAGGCTGATGGGCTGTGTCCCTGGCACCCCTCCCTGTCCCCTGTGGTGCCTTCACAGTGGGACATGCTGCGGTTTCTGCAGCAGAACAGCAGGAGCTGGTCTAGCCCTCAGTTCCAGGCCCACATGTCAGATCCACGTTGTCTGGGGACCACCCTCCTTTAAATCCTGGATTCGACTCTCCACCACAAGCTGGTCACACATGTTGGAATCGGACCAACTTAGTACAAGAATGCCAAAGCCACGGTCCCACGTGGTGCTCACACTGGGCCACGTTCTCTCTGAGTGGAGGAATAGACAGAAGTTCCTCACTATTCAAATGATTCCACCCCATAGAATGGTCTAGAGTGAGAGTTATTTTTTTTAGTGGGAGGCTCTTCTGTTTTAATGTTTCTATAGTTTTTTTAAAATTTTATTTTAAACTGATTTTATTGTTTATAATAAAATGACACCAGTTTGCAAAACCACACAGGTTTCAAGGGTATAACTCCATGAAACAGCATCCGCACACGAAGGCGTCTGAAGTCCTCACTGCACTTGGCATTGGGAAAGGGAGGAGAAGAAAGAGAAGGTTTACCAAAAAGCGGTGTCTGCTCCCCCCACCCCCCTTCCTGTGCATTCATGGAGGACTGAGAAGAAGAGTGAGGCTCTGGGGTTTCTGGTCGTGTTGAGTGCGGAGAGGGAGGCTAATGGGAGCAGAGCAGGTGGGTCTCCATTGGGTTACCGGCTAGACGTCGGCTGAGCACCCAGGATGGAACTGATTAGTGGCCCATCGACCGGAACTGGTTGCAAGATCAAGGCTGGGCTCCGCACCCAGAGGTAAGAGTCCAGCAGCCCGACTCAGCACTGACCTGGGTTTCTGGGTTTGAAATTGACCTTTCTCCACCCTAACCACCCACCTAACATGGTCCGTTTTCCTGTCAGACCAAAGAGCAAAGATGAATCAACAACAACAACATAGGACAGTTTCTCCTGCCCCACGGCCACCGACTCTGGGTGCTTACGTGACAGGTAGGTGCTGCCGCTTCAGGGATGGGCACCGCTACCTACCTCGCTGGTCCCTTGGTTTTGGTGGGTGGTGATGGTACTCTTGGGATGTACATCATCAGTACCATCAGTCGGTGATGGTACTCTTGGAAGATGGTCCTAGTCCCCCCTTGGACACGCTGCCAGGCCCCTGAAAGCCATCTTCCGGGAGACAGAATGTCCTTCATCCCCACACGCCGCCCAGCCCGGGCTCCCACACATCCGAAATGGATCTCCCCCGATCACGGACTTATTTAGAGCTATTTTCCCTGTATTTTTTCCCTTCCTTCAAATTGCACCCTCTGCTGAAAAGGCCCGCAGGCACAGAGACAATAACATCATTCATTAAAATATTTAAATGAGCTGCAGCCACGGTAATGACCGCCATGAAATCTTGAGGCACAAATTGCCTGTAACAGAGGCACCTATTTTGCCAAAGGGGCTTAACATGATCTGGATTTGGGGTCCTGGTAACAGCTAAACTCTTGTCAATAGGAAGTGTTTCTTAGGTTAACATGAGATCTCAAATTTGCAACCTGGGGTCACTGCCCTTAAAGCTTCCCAAAGACCCCCAGTCCTGGATTTCACAAGATCTCCCTGGCTTCCGGTGCCAGAAATGGAATTCCCATAATAAGAGAAAAAACTATCACTTAAGACACAACTATTTCCATTCAATCACCTGACAAAGAGCTCAGAAATAATTGTTTTTCATTTTTTCCCAGGAAGAGGAAAATGTTGCCATACTTTCTGCAAGCCAGCAGGTGCCAGGGGACAGAGCGGGGTTAGAACAGAGACCACATGAAGCACTGCTGAGAAGTAAATCCAGTTGGCAGAGCAGTTCCCTCTGTCCTCAGATATCTGAGGTGTTTGTGTTTAGTGACCAGAAAGGTGTTCTAACCTTTGGTGAATTCTTGTCTCTGGGCCTCAACAAGCTGTTGAAACTACCTTCCTCTTCCTCCTCTCCTATCCCCTCCCCTTCCCTCCCATTCTCTCCCTTCCTCTCCCTTCCCATCCCCTTCCTTCATCTAGCATCCCATCTGCTCCCAACCCCTTCTATCCCCTCCCCTCCCATCTTCTCTCCTCCCCTCCCATCCCCTTCCATCCCATCCTATCCCCTCCACTCCCATCCCCTTCCATCCCATCCCATCCCATCTCATCCCATCCCATCCCATCCCATCCCATCCCATCCCATCCTTTCTCCTCCCATCCCATCCCAACACATCCCATCCCCTCCCATCCCTTCACATCCTCTCCCATCTTCTCCACCTGGAGGAAAAATAAAACATGTCTCCCATATCCAGCAACATCCGAGTCTCAAAAGCAAGGGCTCAGGCGTGGCAGCACCGGCATCAGTGGGTGAAACCTGTGGAGAAACACGCTCAGGGCCAAACCGGAGGAGAATCGGTGAGGTCCGAGCTCCTGTCCTCACACTCCAGGCGTCAGGGCGTGTGGGTGCCGGAGTGGGTCGCCCTTGCCTGCCACGAGATTTATCCCTAGAACCAACCAAACAGCAAATGCCCTGATGCTTTCTCACCGCCACCTCCTTGGTGGAATGAATCTCCTGGGTAGAGCCGGGGCACCCACATTTCACAGGGGGACCCCCAGTGATGCCGTTACACCGACCTCTGGCTCAGCCTCCTTGGCTGCCGGCCTGCTCTGTTCAGATGCGTCATTAAATCAACATGAGTGCCCGGGGCCGAGTGCCAGCCTGCCTGCCAGTCCCTGACCGGGCCCCGCTGGCCTCACCCTCCCTGGGCAGAGGAGCCACTGGCAGCAGGCCCGAAGCTCCAGGAGGGTGGGGATGGGGTGACTATATCTCAGTGCTGACCCCCCACCCCCCACCGCCCCACTGCCAGCCCATACCCCCGCGTCACCAGGTACATGACACAACATCACCACCTTGACTCCATTTCTTCCTCAGGAGCCTGTGCAAATGCAAGTTCACCAGCACCCCTGCCCCCTCCCGTGTGGAACGCACACCACGTTTCCTTTCTTCCACCTGGAAATGATTCTTTTCTGATTGAGAGGTCCAAGTCCATTGTGCTTGTAATAATACTATTTATAATTTATGTTCTTAATTCTTATAAATAGTGCTCCGTCACCATGGCAACAGCATCTTCACAAATCACCACATTAAGCAATGACCGTGGCCATGCTTTGCACTTACGTTCATTTTCTCATTTAGAGAAGTAGTCCTCGTGTTTTCAAAGCTTCGCCCCTTTCTGCCAGCCCTCGCTTGGTATTAGGAAGTTATGGGAGGCAGGGACCTCAAAGGTCGTCTGGTGTGATGTTCCTCAGTTGGGCCCCAAATCCCCACTTGGGGTCCCCAAGTGATACTGTCAACTTGAACCCCTTTCCAAGCCCACCCTGTACCCTGTCTCTAGGAGCCGGGCCCAGGAGCAGGCGCTCTAAGTGCTGCCCTGGCTTATAGTGGGCTGCTCTGCCTACCTGACCACCCGTCCTTCCACAAGGGCCAAAAGGGTCCCCCCTTCTGGAGGCTCTCAGTCTCAGCCCCGCTGATAGCTGGGATGGACCCGCTTCTTGTGGGGCTGGCCTGTGTACCTCTGCGGTCCCCACAGATGCCAGTGACAGCATCCTCCCAGGGTGGCAACCCACATGACCTAGACATTGCTGCACCTCTGGAGGGGGCAATCCGATATGACAGACAGGTGGTCCTTCCCCCAGCCAGGGAACAGCGCAGCTCCCAGCACACCACCAGGAACTGGGAAGGAGGAGAGCAACTGGGTATCCCTCCCCCTCCTTGGCAGGAACCACCTGTGGGCACCTGGATCTGGTAATTCCAACCTCCAGAACTCGGAGACACATTTCTACTGGTCCAGCCATTTGGTTTGTGGAATTTTGCTGCAGCAGCCCGAGGGCACCGACACACACACTGGTGGGACTTGTTCAAATCAGAGGGAAGGGCACGAGGGCTGGGAGGTGAGTCCTTCAGCAGAGGGCAGCCACTGGCGGCCCTGGCACCAAGCGAGGATGAAAGATGATTCTGGAGGGAGAGCGTGAGCGTTCATACATCCCCAGGGGGAAGGGGCTGCAGAGAGCTGGTGACACGGAGCCGCAGTAAGAAGTTGCCCAGCAGACTGCCCAGGGGCCCCAGTAACAGGGAGGCTAGCTGAGCAGGCGAGACCTGCATGTTGGCTAAGAGCCCGCACCTGGACTCCAGGTAGGAACAGCTGCCATCCTTCAGAGCCATTCACCCGCGCTCTCTCTCAATCGGCCCACAGTCCTTCCAGGTCAATTGCATCCAGCCCCTTTGACAGGTCAATAGCATCCTGCACGTGGTCCAGGGCAGCGGGAGGCCCCTGTCATTCAGCACCAGGGACTGGCCAGGGGTGTGGCTAGTGTTGGATGAAATAAAAAAGTGGAGGCTATTTCCCTCTGGAGCCCACCGCCTTTTATCCCTCCTTGCTGCCCTGCATACCAAACATCCTGTATAGGACAGCGAGGGACGTGGGCTAGGCACCTATGAGGGTCCAGGCCCCAGTGCCCACTTGTGAGTCCGGAGAGAGGAGATGCATCTGCCAGGCTCTCTGTTAGGAAAGAATGACCTGTTGTGAGCGGGTCGCTTTGTGAACGGTGAGCTGCCCTAGGATCACAGTCCGCAAACTGCGGCTCTCGAGCCACATGCGGTTCTTTGGCCCCTTGAGTATGGCTCTTCCACAAAATACCACGGCCTGGGCCAGTCTATTTTGAAGAAGTGGCATTAGAAGAAGTTCAAGTTTAAAAAAATTTGGCTCTCAAAAGAAATTTCAATCGTTGTACTGTTGAGATTTGGCTCTGTGGACTAATGAGTTTGCCGACCACCGGGCTAGGAAAATGAGGGATGGAATGACGGGGACATCTGACGCCGAGACCTGGCTGCACCACGTGCTCTTACTTTGAACACAACCTTCCGAGGCGAATATATCCATTTACTCCAAGAAAATTCATACTGAGTCCCTGAGCAGCCTCACCCAGAGCTAGCCACTCATTACGTCCCCATCACCTTGCAAAACACCTAGACAAAAAGCCATTTTCTAAGACCCAAACAACAGGATTTTTTACTTAAAACACAATGCCAGCCTAATTAACTAATTATACAACAAGATAAGCAATTACCCAGAGCATCAGTGAGAGAAAAACAGGTGCCTGCCTTCAGCATAAGGGATGGACGAAGACCACAGGGGATGAGGAGAAGGGCGGGACTGGGGGGATAAAGGAACAATGCGGGGATAAGGACCCATTTCTAATACCCTAATCAATAAAAATAATTTTAAAAAAGATGACTGAGACACCTCATTTGCTCTGGAAGGGGATTGAGACGGCTTCCCCAGGAACTGGCCAGTTTTATTTGAGGGTTTCAGCCAGAGACCTCTCCAAACCTGCTTGATCCTGACACCCATCTTCCAGGAATGGCAGAGCCCGCAGGCCAACTTCCTGGGAGAAGAGCAGCTCTGTCTCCCTCCCTGGGCTCCCACCCTTCACATTATGCAAGTGTCTTTCCCAGTTCTCCTCCCGAAAAAATTGCCTGAGTTGTGCCATCCACAGAGTGCAAGAGGCTGGTGCATCTTCTCCAGTGAGCCCCACGCCCAGGGTGATCATTGAGCAGATTGCTTTTATATCACCGCAACCCTGAGCTCCCAGAGAGCCAGCTGGGGTGAAAGTTGAGAAGCTTGGAGTTCCGTATTTCAGTAAGACCAAAACCTATGCGAGCTTTCTAGAGTAATTTCAAACGTTGTGGCGTGAGAAGCATGTGTCCATCCTTGTGGGGTTGCCACCCCAGAATGCCTGGTGGTTCTCTCTGATATACCCAGTGATATACCCCTGGTGTATATCCTCTGGGTAGAATTGACATGTGACACCCAGCAAAGCATTGACCCCCATCATCAGGGGGCAGTGGGTTGGATGACATTAGCCAATTAAGTGAAATTTTAAAATTCTACAAATAAAGGAGTGGATCTCATCCTTCCAAGATCACAATTTAGAATCTCCAAGATTCTAAGCGTGACTGCAGGGAAGATGACCCGGGCGTGGGCCTTACAGGTATGATGAGATCGTTGTACTCTCAGTGAGAAACGTGAGATGGGTCTTGGGAGAGTCGATGAACTTCTATCCAAAGAAATGCAGGTTTACTGTCCTTACTTCTCGCTCCTAAACCTGAACAAGGAAACGCTCCCGCTCAGCCTCCCCTCTCCTCTCTTTCTTTCATCAGGAGCCTTGAAGGAGTCGCCACTCTGCCGACACCGTGCACACACTCAGAATGAAAGAGTAACAGCTCCATTTTTTTTCTCGTGGAACTCACATTCTTGCCAGGGAGGCAGACATGATCCCAGATGTGAAACTCGTTATTTAATCTGAATGGTGATAGATGCTACAAAGAACAAGTCTAGGAACTGGAGTAGCACGTGACAACAGAGACTTGGCTAGTGGGGGGCGGAGGAGGTGGACCTTGAACTGACATATATGGATCAGGAGAGGTGAGCAGGCATCGGCCTGAGTGAGAGCAGGAGGCTGGGATTCTTATCTGAAAACCAGCAGGGAGCTGCTGAGATACTTACAGCAGGGCAGTTCATAACCAGACATCAGGGGTGGGCAGTGTGGACAGTGTGTTGGAAGTGGTCAAGATCTGAGGGGCAGAGACTAGTTTGAAAGCTCTGAGGTTCTAGGGCTGCTGAGGTGGGAGTGGCAATGGAGAGAGGCAGGCATACAGCAGAGGTGTTCAGACATAAACCTACAGGGTTTGGTGATTGACTAGACTCTCAGGTGGGAGAGAGGGACACTGACTGCATCTGATTCCTAGCCCCTAGATTCTATGGCTGGAAGAATGGTGGTGCATTTGTCAAGGTGGTCCGTGCAAAATGTCACGTAGCTACTTAGAGAGGCAGCTTCCATCTGCTCAGCTCTAGGGGGGCAATTCAAGAAGTGTGCCCTGTGTCCAAGTCAGGACATTTCACATAAGGACAAGGGGCCCTCATGTCCATCAAAAGCAGGGTGATGCATACCATCCATGCTGGGACAGAAATCTCAGGACTAAGAACTATGATGGCCTTTGAGATTGGAGACAGAAGCACAAGGAGCCCAGGTGGGCTGCAGGAGAGCCGTGGAATTCAGCTAGGTACAGAGGCAGCTGGCTACAAGCAACACAGACAGCTGTGTGTGGAGACAGGCCACGTGGCCAGCTATCTGCACGGGTTCTGAAGAGAGACAGAGCTGGCCTTGAATCCTGCCTCACCAGGTAACTGGCCCTGGGTGTGCATTGTGGTACTGAGGTAACGATAGTGTCTACCCCAACACAAAGACTGGATGAAAGGATGGGGTGATTTATCAATAGGACAACACCTACATGACAGATGGTTAGTAAATGGTTACTGTCCTTATTTCCCCAGTAGAGTACAAATTAAACTCCATACCCAAGTGGGGCAAAAGGCAGGGGCAGCCCTGGAGTAACGTCCCAAGGTCAAATGGTCTCAGAAGAAAGGACGAAGGCCTTGCTCGGGGCTGGGGCTCAGCTCATCCAGCGGCTGTCACTTTCTTAAACTCTCTGATTTCTGAGTCAACAACAACACTCAGTCTGCATAATGACAGAAAGGCAAGGGCCGGTGTCCTACTCCACGGAGCAGCAATTGTTAAACTGTCCCGTGGTTCTGAATTTGCAGTTAAAGCCCAGCCTCGCCTGCAGCCTCAGCTGGCAGCCCTTGTCAGGTCTGGCTTGCAGATGTGTTTTGTTTGGCCCACACACTGTTTCGTGAAAAAAAAAGCAATCAATCAACACTTAAAACTTGGGTTCACCATGCTAAAAATCAGAATTTCCAGGTTCTGCCCAGAGACCAGAAGGTCTGACAGACCTTGGGTTCACATCTAGCTTGGCCACATCCACTGAGACCCAAGGAGTGGGCATCTCCTTTAAGGACACACCTGTTGTCCAGAATGCTGGGTGATGCTTGATGGCTTCTGTGTTTTCTCACACCATTCTCACCTCCCTGACTGGTCAAGCCCTGGATTTAGAATCTTTGGACTCCTTATCTAAAACAGTGGTTTACTGAGTCTCAACTAGGAACTGTATTTTCTTTAAGCTGGATAAGGTGGTCCACCATTAATATTGATCATTGACATGACTTTCCAAATTCACATAATCCATAGCCGTGCACAAGGGCACTCAACTGCGTACACTAAGCAAAGCTGGTTCTTGGGAATCTTTTGACTTTTCCTCCAGAATTGTCCTTCAACGTCTTTAGCTTGTCTATACTGGAATCTGGCCTCAGTGTCAGATTCAGGTCACACTTTCATCTTCATTTGTTTTTCTTTTACATGGAAAAAAATAGAGATGGAAAGCATCTCTATTTCATAGTCCTTCTCCAGGTGTTTTGCCACCTGAATGCTTCTGAGACACACACGGCTCAAAAGAATCAAAACTCTCCTGGGCCCTGAGGGAGATGGCTTTGACAGTTCCTCTTCTCTGTCTTCCCTTGCTGAACTTGTGAGATGGTAAAGAGACTCAGGGAGAACCTGCCTCTTGCATTGAAACAAAACAACAACAAAGAAGGCAATAAGATAGAAGACAGGGGAAGGTATCTGCCCCAGTAGCAAAACCAGGTACTTGCAGAATTTCATTAACCCGACGACAGAGTGTTTTCTCAAATATTCCATAGTGATTATCTGGCAGAATCTCAAGGCATTTTTTAACACAAGTTGTCTTTGGTCAATAAATACCAGAACTGAAATGTCCTGGGGGTGGAGATTTATGATCGAAGCACAACAAACACACCCATAAATCAGGCCGAGAGCCCTCTCTCTGCAGCTCTCAGCAGAGGCCTCAAGTGAGCGGAGCGTGTGGGGTCCTGGCAGGGCCGCGCTCTCCTCCATGTGCGGGGGTGGGAGGGGCTGGCTTTAGAAGGCCCCATTTATTCAACCACAAAGGCACGGATGCTTTTGACTTTGCGTAGCTGAGCTTTTCTATCTCCAATCTACGTTCACTGGGAACCTACCCATTTCCATCGCTGACAAACCTCCATGAGAGGCATGTGGGAAAGAACCCCGGCCCGGGGCTGGGTCTGAATCCCAGCCTGACCGCTTGGCTGTGTGAGGACGTCTCACCAAGGCTCTGGCATTTCATATCCTTATCAAAACTTGAGGATAGTAATACCTTATTGGAGAGGGCTGTTGTTAGGATTAAGTGTAGCCATTTATGTGAAATGCTTAGCACAGTGCCTTGCAAATGAAAACACTTGATACGGTTTCATTTTTTATGGCCGATAGGCACAAGGTTGTTAGGAAGGAAAAATTTCTCCTCTACCCTTATAGGTTCTTCTGGTGGGTCTGAGAATTCAATCGGCGTGAGACAGATTAACAGGAGAAAACCAATTTAATCACACAAATACAGGGGCTTCCATAAGAATATGGGCAATCGGGGCTTATATGTCATCCTGAATTAGGGAGAATGGGTAATAGCCTGGGACCTCCAAGGGGAGAAAGGCAATTCACGTGGGAAAGGAAGAACAAATCCTTGGTAAACAAGTGTTTGCCATGTCACCAGAGACAAAGGGATGTGGAGAGGGCTCCAGTCTCCAAGACCCGTGTGTTTCCCCTTGCCACATCTGGCCTGTATTCTTTGTAGTCATCTTTGTGTCCTTCCTAGACCTCTGATCCTTTACCTAAAAGTTTGTAGGCTGTTAAAGCAGAGGTAAAAAGCCCTTCCTGAGACCTTTGTTTCCTAAAACTAATCCACCTAAAATAATCCTTATGCCAAGGAGACCTGTTTTTGGGTGTCAAACCCTTGCTCTCCTACAAGATGCATGGTACAGTGCATGGAACATTCCAGAAAGTGCCCTTAATTCTTCCAGAGGTTCTAATGTAGGGAACAACACAGCTGATGCTACAGAATAAATGCCTTTTCCAAAATGTCAGGTCCCCACAATGCCCCCATCCTATCTAAAACCACACTTGTCTGTCACCCGATGGGAGGCAGGCAACCCTTCACAGAAACTGTCTCCCAAGGAGCAGGGAGAGGAACTGGAAATGGACAAGTCGTGTCATGTGACTCTCCAGCTTACAAGCTTCTGTGTCTCCTCATAATTCTCAGCATGAAGTCCAGGGTCCTTAAATGGCTCCTAAGGTCCTGCCTGCTCAGACTCCTGTCTGCATCCCAACATTTCCAGCTTCTCTTTTTCCCTGTCTGTACTAGACGTGTTGAATTTCTTTCAGATCCTCTACCTTGCTGGGATCTCCTGGCCTTCACGCCTTTGTTCCAACTGTTTTTCCCCCCACCTGTTCCCAGATCGTGTGTCAGCTCAGGTCTCAGCTGACACATGACCTTCTCAAGGGTGCATCCTGGGTATCTGCTCTTGGTCTACCTTTCTATTCCAGCTTTTGGACACTTACAGTTGCCTAATGGGTTCTAGGATCTAAGGGAGCCCTGAGTTGAAATGTTTCTTTCTTCTTTTCTTTCTTATTTTAATTTTTGTATTATAGCTGTTATTCTATATTATTTTATATTAGTTTCAGGCGTTCAAATAGTGGTTAGATAATTATGTACTTTATAAAGTATTCCCCCTAATATTTCCAATACCCACCTGGCACCATATATTATTATTATAATACTAGAGGCCAGGTGCACAAAATCGGTGCACTCTGGCCCGTTATCCAACGTTTCAGGAGTGGAAGAGGCAAATGGAGGTGGCCAGTATTCATCTAAGAAACCTGATTTCCGTTCAAGGGTCTTTTCATACATGACAGCTCTTCTCCTGTTCTCTGGAACAGTCATTTAAATCTTGGTGTCGCACAAAGAGCCAGATTGCCAAAGAGACATTATTTGGTGATTACACAGCCCTGGGTACTTGGCTCCCCTCTTCTGGAGTTCAGGTTTCTCTTCTGTGAGAACAAGTAGGATGCTCACGGGGACACAGGGAGGCCTCCCCAGACCCTCTCTGTGCATATCATTCCGGGCACCCGACAGGGCCAGCTCTGCTCACAGCAATGTCACCCCGACCTCAGCCGTTAGATACGCATTGTGGTCCCCGTGGCAGCCGGCAGAAATGCTTCTTGCTTGGATCTCATTTCATACTCTTCCAAGATGGACAGGAGTCTGAGTGTCATTTTCCACTGGATGGAACTTAGAGACCGAGGACTGGCAGGCTTGTTCCTGGGACCACAGTGGGCTACTGGGTCCCGATCTCCTCCCTTCCACTTCCTGGCTGTGACATGGGACCAGCTCCTGCAGTATCACCAACACACTGCCCATCGGCTACCAGGCCTGAGTCTATGAGTTGGGTGTCTCTTCCTGCCTCTCCACTGACATCACCTTACCGGTGGGGAAGCAGAGGAAGCAGGAGCCCACGGTGCGGGGCAGCAGAGTCAGGTGTGGGGCTGTGACTCACGACCACCACGGCTGAGTTTTCTAGGCTCTGGTTTTGGATGTTGCTGGGTTCAGGGGTGGGCAGAGCTAACGGCCACTGCTCTGGACCACTCTCTACTTTGTGACACATCCATCTGACTGCCTACCTCCAAGGACCCCTCCTCCTCCCAGCTCAAGGTCTCTCATTGCGACTCCCCTTTACTCAGCAACCGTTCCAGCCCCCTGTGTGTAAGCAACCTGGAGGTGGCCTGAGAGAGTCTGGCTTCCAGCCCTCTCCTCACTGTGGAGGAGCTGGGGGGCGCTCTGAGCCTCATTTGGTTCATCTGTGCAATGGACGTCACCGCTGTGCCATCCCTGGGTTGGCTGGGGTCCAGCGGCTGGGTGTGTCAACGCTCTTTGAGTTGCAAAGAGCTGTGGCCACTGTGAGATTATCTCCTAACTCCTCTGTCCCCGGGGCAGCGTCTGCCCCCACAGCCTGCCTCAAAACTGGCCCCACGGGTCCTGTTTCCTTCCTACACATTTCTCTGAGGCCCCAGGTGACCTGCTTCCCACACAGCTTCATTGTTCCGAGTCCTGTCTCCCTGTGTCCTCTTGCATTTGGGTCTGCCTGCTCGGCCAGGCTCATACTCAGGCGGCGTTACTCATGGGTGCCTCGGTGACATGGCTCCTGGGATGGGGGACATTAGGAGGAGCGGAGGGTGGGACAGCAGCGCTTCCCCAGCTCCAGGAACTCCTTGCTAGGCTAGGGAGGCATTAACCGTTTCAATCTGTGAGCGGCCGTTGCTCTTCCCCCTTCCTTTCCCTCTCCGCTTCTCCTTCCCAGCGCTCCCGCTTGAAACAGCGCCTGTTGCTTCTAAAAATACCAGCGGCACCTCCAAGCACACACAGCTGGCTTTGACCTCCACCCTCCAGATGATCAGGTGACGGAACCAGGACCCACGTGCAGTACATAGCCCTCCGGGGCCAGCAGGGGCGGTCGGGCTCTGCCTCCCCAAGGAGAAGCGAAAGAAGGGGGAGCAGCATTGGGGACAAGGAGCAAAAGTTCACCCTCTGTGCCGGCCCGGCCATCGGAAATGCTGCCCAACTCGCATCTCTTTGTCCAAGTCGCAGGGAGGAATGTGACCGAGCTGCACGTCGAGGGTGATTCATCGCCGCCTTTGTGTGCTGAGACCCGCTGAAGGAAATCAGAAGTGTTGAAACCTTTGCCTCTTTCAAGCCCGAGGTTTCTTGTCTGAACTTGGATCCACTTGTCTCCCCGCG
Source organism: Vespertilio murinus (assembly GCA_963924515.1). Taxonomy (NCBI): domain Eukaryota; kingdom Metazoa; phylum Chordata; class Mammalia; order Chiroptera; family Vespertilionidae; genus Vespertilio; species Vespertilio murinus. Next base: position 213,965,461 of record OZ004704.1, read on the forward strand.
GAGGGGCGGCTCGAGGTCCTGCGGCATCGCCGGGCGGGGAGCCAGGGAGGTGAGCCTCTAATTGCCACCTGCCACTAACCTTGGACAAGTCAGGGGTTGTCTCTGAGCCTCCATCTCTTTATCTAAAAATGGAGAGGCTCTAATTAAATGACCCATCAGACCCCTTCCAGCTTGAAAATCCCCTGCTCTCCGCTGTCTGGTATTTATAACATCATAAGGGACCGGGAAGAAAAGAATTTCTCTCACCTCTGGGAGTTACAACTTGGCATATGGTTTTCATTCAACGTCTCCCTCACCACTGGGGCGGCGGCTGTGGCCACAGCAGAAGAAAACGTGTATGTGGTGGTTGGGGGAAGCCCTGTGTGGTGGGGGTTTATGACGTGCCCCTGGGGCTGATGTCACCCCCATTTCACAGAAGATAACACCGAGGTGGAGGGAGATTGACATTAGTGCTCAAACTCGTGCACGTGACAGGAGTCCCAGGGGTTCTCAACCTTCCTAATGCTGCGACCCTTTAATACAGCTCCTCATGTTGGGGTGACCCCCAACCATAATATTATTTTCGTTGCTACTTCATAACTGTGATTTTGCTACTGTTATGAATGGTAATGTAAACATCTGTGTTTTACGTGCCTTCTCTGGAGCCATGGAAGGGTAGGGCAGTCCCGAGATAAGTCCCACATGTGGGATGAGGTCCAAACTGAGATATGAGCAGAACTCATGTTTCTAGGAGTTCCCGGATGTAAGAGGAGAAACCGTCTAGAACAGAGATGACCTACAACTAAGAGGCACAAAATACTGAAGGTCGTGGAAGCCCAGGGGATACCCACAGACCCTCAGAGAACATTTGCCTGATGGAAAAACAATCAAAGAGGAATCCAGAAAGAAATCTAAAAAGTTCTTCATGTCCTGGAAGAAAGAAGGGAGGGAATGCAGCTGTGAGAGGAGGAAGGGAGACTCTGGAGGAAGAGAGACATTGAAATGGAGCAAGGAGTTGGGAAAAGCAATGGTCATCTCCATATGTAACATGACATTCTCACCTGAGGCTATTTCCCATCCATTTTTAGGGAGAGTGGAAAGAAGGAGAGAGGGAGGGAAAAAAAGAGAGAGCGAGAGAAAGAACCATAGATGTGAGAGAGACATAGCAATTAGTTGCCCAATGCGTGCACCCCAACCGGGCTGGGAATTAGATCTGCAAGCCAGATACCTGCCCTTGTCTGTAAACCATGCCTGTGACCCTCTGTTGCATGGCTTGGCACTCTAACCACTGAGCAAACAAGTGATTTTCTGAAAATGAAGAAGTTCTGTGACAGACGTGCAGAGCAGAAGAAACCTCTGAGACTCCACAGTACAAAGAGAGGACGAGCTGGAGAAGTTAAGAACAGAAGACAGCCTGGCCAGGAGACGCCCACAGGCCCAGTGAGAGTTCTTGGGACGGGGGTGGCAGAGCCGTGCTCAGGGGGTGTTCTCGGAATATCAAAGATTATGCGTGGATATTCCAGGGGCTCGATGATGTCATCTCGCAAAGCCTCCAAGCATAGCCGATAAAAAAGAAGATTTTTACAAGCTAGGAGAGGAAATTAAAAGGAAAAGAAAAAAGAATTTCCTACCAAGAAGTGAAAATCACATTGACAACAGATTTCTCAGCAGCGTTGGATGCCAACAGAAAAAATAAGTAATGGATTTAAAGAGCAAAATAGCTTTCTGTCATGAACTCTTTGCCCTTCCGTTCTCAAGAGGGAGGCTGACATAAGATAAGGACATTTAAGGCCATACCCCAGCCAGGAAGCTGACCACAGAATCTTTCTGAGGGAAGAAGGCGTCCTGGAGGGATGGTCAGCACGCTATGCCCCGTAACCAATTCCAGCCTGCCACCTGCTTTGTGTAGCCTGTGGGCTAAGAATGGGGCTCATGCTTTTTCTTCTTCTTCTTTTTTTTAATGACTGAGAAAAATTCAAAAGAAGAAACTCTGTAACACTTGAAAATGATATGAAATTAAAATTTCAGTGTCCATAAATCAAGTTTTATTGGCCCACAACCGTGCCCATTTGTTTACATCGTGGCTATGGCTGCTTTCAAGCTACAAGGGCAGCGCTGAGCAGCGATGACAGAGACCATCTGGCCTGCAAAGCCTGCGCAAGTTGCTATCTGGTCCTTTACAGAAAAAGTTTCCCAGCCCGAAAGGATGTCCTTTAGCAAGAAGAAATGTGGGCCCTGGGAAAAGGAGTGAGATGCAAGAAAATTAGAGTTGGCAACACCATCGATAAATATGTGCAGGAATCTAAAGAAGCCCTAAGTATTAACTGGTACTCGTGATATAATGGTTTGTATTTTTTAAAAATGAAACTCTGTAAAAACAAGCTGGAACTGAGTGTCAGGCATCAATGCAATGCGAGAGAGAGAGGTTTGGGAGGCAGCACATGCTCTGTGCAGAGGGTGGAGCTCAGGACAATGGAGGTACATTTGTCTTTTAGAAAAAAGAAAAAGTTCCCATGGGTATTTTTTTTTTTTTTTTTTTTTTTTTTTTTTTTTAATTGATTTTTATTAATTATGGTATCACATAATTGTCCTTATCCCCCCATTCCCAACCCAAACCCATCCCTACATATTCCCCTACCCCCTTATTGTCCATAGTGCATGCACACAAGTCCTTTGGTTGATCTCTTCCCTTTACCCCCACCCTCCCCTACTTTCCCTCTGAGGTTTGAGAGTCTGATCGCTGCTTCTCTTTTTCTGGGTCTATCTTTGTTCACCAGTCTATGTTGTTCATTATTTCGTCTAGATGTGTGAGGTCATGTGATCCAAGAAATACCCTTATAAAAACCTAAACTGCGATAAGCCTTAATGGTTATCCTGAGAGGCAAATGAATCAGTCTGTAGTGAGTTCCGTTCTGGGCCAGCAGTTCTTTTGAGTCCCAGTTTCAATGTCAAATAGTTCCTTGTGTGTACATGTCAGCCATGATATTTCAGATCTGGTTGGTGGACAAATGGTGGTAATGCAGGTCCGACCATCTCTTGTTTGATCGTGGGTATCCTTCAGCAATAGGCAGCCGCTGTCTGTTGGTATGGTGAGGCGTCCTCAGCATCTTCCATCTCTGAATTGTCTCTTCTGTCTTCATGGCTGGAGCACTTCTGTCTATTCCTCTCTGTTACTGGATTCCAGGTGGTCTCAGAGTTGTTTTCTGAAACTATACAAACATATTCTCGACCAAAAGTTAATACAGAGATATTCTCTTTAAATTTGACTTGGGATTCTTTTTCATCCCCACCCCACTCCCCCAAATAATTTTCCTCTTGCTTATTTTGACTCCATGTGTGTATTTTTATGGATATCTTGCTGTTAGCGTTTCAAATAAAGGTTAATTTTCTTAAGTACAAAAAAAGTTTTTAGATGTAAATTATTCTCAGTATATTTTTCCTTACATGATATTCTTCCACTGTCACCCCCTTTTTTACTTTAGATAATTGGAGACTTCTGGGGATTTTATTGTTAGTCTTGATATCTTTTACATTTTAATTATTTGCGCTACACTATGACTGCATTAGGTTCATAACATGTTGTGCAATTTTACCATGAGGCGCTCTGCCAATAAGAATTTTTGTTAATACTATAGGAACAGCATTTTGTACAGTACACTCAGTTTTTCTAGAATATTAATTTACTTCTATTAGCCACATTGATTTTCTCTGAGAAATTGGGTACTATTCATATGTCAGACTCAACACTCTAGCAACTATCTTATTTACCATGTGTGTATTAGTGGAATTGATTGTTTGGCTTCTTGAGAAGGGCCTGAGCATTCTAGCTATTAGGCTGGACTTGGAAATTAGAAACCCACTTGCCCCCACCATGGATACAAGGCCTCTCAAACAAGTCTTGTTGCAGTGAAATGGCAGCTGCTGTCAGCCACGTCTCTGTTACATGGGTCCCAAATTGAGCTGTGCATGGGTAGTGAAGCAGCCATGGGGGAAGGAGACCTCCCTCAGAATGGGAGAATGTTCAGGCGCCTGCCAGGTTGCAGGAGGGGTGGTAAGGGTCTGTGCCCCACCTCCGTTGCTCCCCAAGTTCTCTCCTGATGGCCCCTCTGTGACTGTGCCTGTCTTAGGTTGTTCCTTCCATGAGGAATCTTACCCGTCTCTGGCTAACCAGCCATCCTCCGGGGCCAAGCAGGGTGATGTGAGGTTTAGTTCTGTCTCCTTGGTGACCTATGCCCCATGGGCTCCACACCCAGCACCTGCCTCGGGAACCCCTCACCTGCTGGCAAGGTCCGGGCGTTGAGCTCATATTTTTGGGACTCCATGTTTCTTCTCCAGAGAGGGCCTAGCTCCCCCCACTGGGCGGGTGGGACATCCGTGGTGCCAGCCACGTTGGTGCTTCAGCCTTGGCATGAACTAAAAGGTCAGGTAACAGTTGTGGGCATCTGGACCATGAGAAAAGGTTCATTTTTGGCCACAAGGGCAAGACAGGCCAATATAGAATGCTCAGGTGCCTTCTCAGGAGGCCCTCTGCCTAGTGGAAGGGATGAGGTCCTTTCATATAGTTTTTAAATTGCTGTCAGACATTCAAAGGATTGGTTTGTATGTTTTTTGGGGATAATTGTATAATATGCTGTTGTAATTCTAAAATATCTATAGTTGTGTTGCTTTTGTCTCCAACCGCCAACAAAGTGTGTGTGTGTGTGTGTGTATTAATAAAATAAATCATTCTTTATTGATAGTCCTTGATGGGAGATACTATTATAGGTAATGGGGATAACCCAAATCTGGGAACAATTGTAATGACCTTGTAGAATAATATCATGTAAGGATATTCTTTGCTCTAGGTCATGGAAATTCCATTTTAAACTGGTTGTCAATTTCTTTTTGCTTAGGCAAGGTTTTTGTTTCATTTTCTACACCTTTCCCAGGAGGAAGTAGTGATGGTCCCTTCCTTTGGTGTCCTCACAAGCCAGAATCTTCTATTTAATTTTACACACAAAGGAGCAGTAGCTTAATTTTGTGTCCTACAAAAGGGGAGCTGGGTGGTGCGCTCTATGTAGTTATACTTCCTTGTCCCACCAGTAGTCCTCCTGGATGACTAAGGTGTTTGGTATCATCAGTGACTACTTTGGGCAGGAGGATCAACCCAGGTAAGGGCTCCCACCCATGCAGGATTAGGAACATAGGTCCAGAAATACTTACCCAATAGCCCCAGGTTATATTACCGTACAGCTGATTCCTGCTAGCCTGGCGGTAAAGGCGTTCTCAGGTGTTCTTGGGGTTCTGGTTACCTCACACTTTCTTCTCTCTCTCTCTCTCTCTCTCTCTCTCTCTCTCTCTCTCTCTCTCTCCTCTTTCTCTCTTATAATAATATTATTATTATTGTTTTACATATGTGTTCTTATCCCTCCCTTATCCCCCACCCTCCACCTATACTCCACCCCCATTTATCTGTGGCCATTAATGAGGCTCATAAGTATGCCCACAAGTCTCTCGGTTGATTTCTCCCCCTTTCTCCCAGCGATCCCCTCCTTCTCTGGTGTTTGGGGTTCTGATCAATATTACTCAGTCTCTGGGTCTGTTATTATTCATCAGTCTATGCCATTCACTATATTCCATAAATGAGTGATATCATGTGATGTTTATCTTTCTCTGCCTGGCTTATTTCACTTAGCATAATGGACTCCATCTCCCTCCAAGTTGCTGCAAATGGTAGGAAGTCTTTCTTTTTTAACGCAGCATAGTATTCCATTGAATAGATGTACCACAGTTTTTTAATCCATTCATCTGCTGATGGGCATTTCGGCTGTTTCCAAATCTTAGCTATGGTGAATTGTGCTGCTATAAACATAGGGGTGCATATATCCTTTCTGATCCGTGTTTCCATTTTCTTGGGATATATTCCTAGGAGTGGAATCATTGGGTCAAATGGGAGTTCCATTTTTAGTTTTTTGAGGAAACGCCATACTGTTCTCCACAGTGGCTGCACCAGTCTGCATTCCCACCAGCAGTGTAAAAGAGTTCCTTTTCCTCCGCATCCTCGCCAACACTTGTCGTTTGCTGTTTTGTTGATGATAGCCATTCTGACTGGTGTAAGATGGTACCGCATTGTTGTTTTGATTTGCATCTCTCTGATGATTAATGACTTTGAGCATGTTTTCATATGTCTCTTGGCCTTCCTTCTGTCTTCTTTAGAAAAGTGTCTATTTAGCTCAGTTGCCCATTTTTTAATTGGGTTGTTTATATTCTTTTTGTTAAGTTGTATGAGTTCTCTGTAAATTTTGGAGATTAAACCCTTATCAGTGATATCGTTGGCAAATATGTTCTCCCATGCAGTGGGGTTTCTTGTTGTTTTACTGATGGTTTCCTTTGCTGTGAAAAAGCTTTTTATTTTGATGTAGTCCCATTTGTTTATTTTATTTTTAGCTTCCATTGCCTTAGGGGCAGTATCAGTGAAGAAGTTCTTTCGGCATATGTCTGAGATTTTCCTGCCTGTGGATTCCTCTAATATTTTTATGGTTTCCTGTCTTATGTTTAAGTCCTGTGTCCACTTTGAGTTTATTTTTGTGTATGGTGTAAGTTGGAGGTCTAGTTTCATTCTTTTGCATGTATCTGTCCAATTTTCCCAGCACCATTTGTTGAAGAGACTGTCTTGTCTCCATTGTATATTCATGCCTCCTTTGTCAAATATTAATTGAGCGTAGTGCCTTGGGTCAATATCTTGATTCTCTATTCTATTCCATTGGTCTATATGTCTGTTCTTGTGCCAGTACCAGGCTGTTTTGAGAACAGTGGCTTTGTAATACAGCTTGAAGTCTGGTACAGAGATCCCTCCTACTTGATTCTTCTTTCTCAGGATTGCTGTGGCTATTCGGGGTCTTTTTTTATTCCAGATAAATTTTTGGAGACTTCTTTCTAGGTCTGTGAAATATGCTGTTGATATTTTAATGGGGAGTGCATTAAATCTATAGATTGCTTTGGGTAGTATGGACATTTTGATGATGTTGATTCTACCAATCCATGAACATGGTATGTTCTTCCATCTGTTTACATCTTCCTCTATCTCTTTTTTCAGTGTTGTGTAGTTTTCTGCGTATAAGTCTTTTACCTCCTTAGTTAAGTTTATTCCTAGGTATCTTAATTTTTTTGGTGCGATGGTAAATGGGATTGCTTTCTTTGTCTCTCTTTCTGTAAGTTCATTATTGGTGTATAGAAATGCCATAGATTTCTTGGCGTTGATTTTGTATCCTGCTACCTTGCCGAATTCATTTATTAAGTCTAATAATTTTTTTATGGACTCTTTAGGGTTTTCTATGTATAGTATCATGTCATCTGCGAATAAGGACAGTTTTACTTCTTCTTTTCCAATTTGGATGCCTTTTATTTCTTCTTCTTGTCTGATCGCTATAGCTAGTACTTCCAGCACTATGTTGAACAGGAGTGGTGAGAGTGGGCATCCCTGTCTTGTTCCTGTTCTTAGAGGGAATGGTTTTAGTTTTTGCCCATTGAGTATGATGTTGGCTGTGGGTTTGTCATAAATGGCTTTTATTATGTTGAGATATGAACCTTCTATCCCTACCTTACTGAGAGTTTTTATCAAGAAAGGGTGTTGGATTTTGTCAAATGCTTTTTCTGCATCAATGGATATAACTATGTGATTTTTATCTCTCAATTTGTTTATGTGATGTATCACATTTATTGATTTGCGGATATTGTACCATCCTTGCATCCCTGGTATAAATCCTACTTGATCATGGTGTATGATCTTTCTGATGTACTGCTGGATCCGATTTGCTAGAATTTTGTTGAGGATTTTGGCATCTATGTTCATGAGGGATATTGGCCTGTAATTCTCTTTCATTGTGTTGTCTTTATCTGGTTTTGGTATTAGGGTGATGCTGGCTTCATAGAAGGAGCTTGGAAGTGTTCCTTCTTCTTGAATTTTCTGGAGTAGTCTGAGGAGGATAGGTTTTAGTTCTTCCTTGAATGTTCGGTAAAACTCTCCTGTGAAGCCATCTGGCCCCGGGCTTTTGTTTGCTGGAAGCTTTTTGATGATTGCTTCAATTTCATCCATAGTTATCTGCCTATTGAGATTTTTAGTATCTTCTTGATTAAGTTTTGGAATGTTGTATTTTTCTAGGAATGTGTCCATTTCCTCCAAGTTGTTCAGTTTATTAGAATAGAGTTGCTCATAGTATTTTGTAACAATCCTTTGTATTTCATCTGGGTCTGTTGTTATTTCACCTCTTTCATTTCTGATTTTGTTTATTTGGGTCCCCTCTCTTTGCTTTTTGGTGAGCCTGGCTAGTGGTTCATCAATCTTGTTTATCCTTTCAAAGAACCAGCTCTTGGTTTTATTGATTTTTTGTATTGTTTCTTTGGTCTCTATGTCATTCATTTCTGCTCTGATCTTTATTATTTCCTTCCTTCTGTTCACTGTGGGTTTTTCTTGTTGCTGTCTTTCTAACTCTTTGAGTTGTTGAGTTAGATTATTTATTAACACTTTTTGTTGTTTTTTGAGGTATGCCTGTATAGCTATAAATTTTCCTCTCAGTACTGCTTTCATTGTATCCCATAGTATTGATATTGTTGTGTTTTTATTGTCATTAGTCTCCAGGAATTTTTTAATTTCTTCTTTGATCTCATTGTTTACCCAATCATTGTTTAATAGCATGTTATTCAATCTCCAAGTGTTTAAATTTTGGGGGGTGTTTTTCTTATAGTTTATTTCTAATATTATGCCATTGTGGTCTGAGAAAATGCTTGGAATGATTTCAATCTTTTTGAATTTAGGGAGACTTTGTTTGTGACCCAAAATGTGGTCTATTTTTGAAAATGTCCCATGTGCACTTGAGAAGAATGTATATTCTGTGGCTTTGGGGTGAAATGTTCTGAAGATATCAATTAAGTCCATCTGATCTAGTGAGTCATTCAGAATTGCTGTTTCTTTGCTGATTTTTTGTTTAGTTGATTTATCCATTGATGTCAGTGGCGTATTAAAGTCTCCTACTATGATTGTGTTGTTGTCAATTTCTCCCTTGATATCTTCCAGGAGATTTTTTATGTATTTGGGTGCTCCTACATTGGGTGCATATATGTTTATTAGGGTTATATCTTCTTGTTGTATCGATCCCTTTATTATTATGAAGTGGCCTTCTTTATCTTTTGTTATGGCCTTTACTTTGAGGTCTATTTTGTCAGAAATAAGTACTGCTACCCCAGCTTTTTTTTCATTTCCATTTGCCTGAAATATGTTTTTCCATCCCTTCACTCTCAATCTATATGAGTCATTTTTTCTGAGGTGGGTCTCTTGTAGACAGCATATATATGGGTCATGTTTTTTTATCCATTCAGCCACTCGATGTCTTTTGAGTGGAGCATTTAGTCCGTTTACATTTAAGGTTATTATTGAAATGAAATTGTTTGTAGCCATTTTTATTTTTTTGAGACTATTCCTTCTTAACATTTTGTTTTACACCAGCCCTTTTAGCATTTCTTGCATTGCTGGCTTGGTCGTGATAAACTCCCTTAGCATTTTTTTGTCTGTGACGCTCCTTATTTGCCCTTCAATTTTGAATGATAACCTTGCTGGATAGAGTATTCTTGGATTTAATCCCTTGGTTTGCATCACTTTGTAGATTTCTTTCCATTCTTTTCTGGCCTGATGTGTTTCTGTTGAGAAATCATTTGATAATCTAATGGGGGTTCCCTTGTATGTAACTTTCTGTCTCTCTCTTGAAGCCTTTAAGATTCTCTCTTTGTCCTGAATATTTGCCATAGTAATTATGATGTGTCTTGGTGTGGGTCTATTCGGGTTCATTCTGTTTGGGACTCTCTGGGCTTGTATGACTTTTTTCTTTGCTACCTCAGGGAAGTTTTCTGACATTATTTCTTCAAATATTTCTTCTAAACCTTGTTCTTCCTTTTGTTCTGGCACCCCTATTATTCTTATGTTGCTTCGTTTCATGTTGTCCCATAGCTCCCTTAGGCTTTCCTCCTGTCTTTTAAGTTTTTTCTCCAATTGCAATTCAACTTGGCTGTGTTTTGCTTCCCTGTCTTCTAATTCACTAATTCGGTCCTCTGCTTCTCCTAGTCTACTGTTGAAGCTTCCCATGGCGTTTTTTATTGCATCTATATCATTCTTCATTTCTTCTTGATTTTTCCATAAGTTGTTGATTTTTTCATCCATTTCTTCTTGTTTCTTGCATATGGTGTTAATTTTTCCTTCCAACCGATTTAAGACCTCCATGATCCTTATTCTGAATTCTTTTTCTGGCAAATTGCAGGCTTCTGTGTCACTTAGCTGTCTTTCTGGTGTTTCCTCATTTTCCTTCCTTTGGTGAGATCTTTGCTTACCCATTTTTGGTCTTACTGACTGATCTAGATGTTGAGCTTTGCAGGGGCTACTCCTTGGGTGTCAATAGCTTCTCTATCTGCCGTTTCTCTATGGCAGTAGCTACGGTTAGCTGCAGTTCCTCTGGTGGGTGCTGTTCGCAGCAATGGTGCCTCCTCTGGTTTGTGGGGGAAGTTGCTCGTATAGCTTCTGTTCCTTGGGCGGTGTTGGGATGATTATGAGGTTGCTATGGATCTGGATGCTCCCTCAGCTGCTGCTCCCTGGGCCAACAAGACTCAACACCGAGGGAACTAAACACAGATGTACTCACGACACCTAAAACCCCAGTATAAGTGACCCCCTGAGAAAATAGATATTGGACAGCGAAAAGAGAGCACAAATGCTATAGAGGAGAGAGGAAGATATATGGAATAAAAGACAGAAGAATAAGAGGATTGAAGCAGAATTTGTAGAGGCTAAACTTATATAGTGAAAATAAGATTGAGAATTGGATGACTATGGGGAAGGCCTCAATTTAGTATTAAGGAAGTAGAAAGGGAATAATTGGATGAAAGGAAAGAGAATTTAAAAAATGGTAAATTTACATAAAGAAATTAACTTCAAAAATGGTATAAAAAATTAAAAATAGCAAATAAAAAATACTGATGAGAAATAAGGTGGACAGATATAAAAGAAAAGTATCAGACCCGAACCAGAAAACAAAGAAGAAAAGAAGAAAAAAATGCAGAAAGGGAGAAAGAAAGAAAGAAAGAAAGAGGAAAAAAGAAAGAAAAATAGAAAAAAAGGAAGGAAGGAAGGAAGAAAAAAGGAAAGGAGAAAAAAGGAAAAATAAAAATAAAAGTGGGGGTAAAAAAGTAGAGTGTCTTCTTTTGGCTGGGTTATGATTCCGTTTGTATTGTTCTATCAGTTTCCTGGTTCCTATATCCTCAGGGATTATTCAGATTCCTTGTTTTACTCAATGGGTGATCGGGGTGTGGCTACGTTGGTTGCCTGGAGACTGGAGGGCGGGGCTGTCTCTCGGGAGAAAATGGCGACTGTGCTTACGGAGATGACTCAGCACCAGGTCTGTGACCACCTCCCCCAGATCACCCACTCTTCCCCAATTCCACAAGCCCACACCCTCTCCCGCACCTCAGCCACGGGTAAGTGTATCTCAAAGGTCCTGCGAACCAGGTTTAGTGGGAGGAGGCTCAGGCACCAGCGCGAGGAGGGATTGCGTTTCTAAGAGCTTCTCTCTTGTCGGCACTGTGAGATCCAGTTTACCCTTCAGAGTTTGCTCAAATCTAAATCCAGACCCTTAGGATCAGAATCCCCGACCTCCCTAAGTCCCTTGGTCCCCCTCCCTTTTATTTTCTCACAGAAATGCTTAGCCTGTCCTCAGGGACGCGGCCCAGCACCCTGTGGATTCCCCCCTGCCTCTGGTCGCTGAGGCTCCGCAGATTCTCCCGCTTTGATCTTTGATTTTACCTTACTTCCGGAACTTCTGCCCTTCCTGGGTGTAAACTAGCTCACCAGCTGTGTCTCCTCACCAAATTTGGGCTGAATTCCACTCGTTTCAGCTGCTCCCTCCACCTGCTCTGGGACTAGGCTCTGGACGCGTCCTTCCACTACGCCGCCGCCATCTTCCGAGTCTGCAGGCCCTGGAAGCAAGCAGTGAGGCTTCTGGGAGAGAGAGAGCGCGAGAGCACAGAGAGCGCGAGAGCGCAGAGAGCGCGAGAGCGCAGAGAGCGCGAGAGCGCAGAGAGCGCGAGAGCGCAGAGAGCGCGAGAGCGCAGAGAGCGCGAGAGCGCAGAGAGCGCGAGAGCGCAGAGCTCCCATGGGTATTAAAAGTTTCTGAGTGACATTGAAAAATGAAAGGGAATGTGTAATTCCTAAATTGACGAAGAAGAAAAAAAAGCCTCAAGGACAACTCCATCACCGGGGGAAAGGAGAAAAATAAGAAATCAGAGGAAAGAGAAGAAGGAAGTATAGAAAAGACAGAAAAAAAGTTCAAAATTTGAGTAATCCTATATAATAAAAGGCTAATATGCCAATTGTCCCCTCCACCAGGAGTTTGGCTGGGAGTTCGACCAAGGCAGAGTTGGCCCCCTCCCCCTGGGTGGTCCCACCTCTGGTCATCCCCCACCCCAATCGGGGGCAGAGCCAACTGGCCAGCCTTCCATGCCCCATACTCCCCCGCTGGCCCAGTTCAATCCACCCCAATCAGGGCGGGCTGACTGGACCCCACTCATGCATGAATTCGTGTACCGGGACTCTAGTTTTAATAAAAAAAACAAGTTACACTCAACTAAACTAAAGCAGGCCCACTCAATATGACAATGCGTTGCTTACAAGACATGCAGGTCAGCAAGTGACTGTCGGGGCTGAGCATGGATGAAAGCAGAAATGTAGATGGAATCCCCCGAATAGAAGCCAGGACCAAGAAGATGCTCCTGGTGACGACACAAAAGCTGACCTGTAGGTTCTGAACATGTGATTCTTTAAAAAGGAGAGAGACCATTGTGGCTTTGCACACCTTCCAGAAACACTCTGGTGCCTGGATTCGGCCTCCCATCCAAAGTTGCCTTGGGGTTTCCAGGTGGTGGCTGCTTCAGAGATCCAGGCTTCCCCCTCCAGCAAGAAAGGAAGAAGAGGGAGCGAGCGGGGGTGCCTGGAGTGAGTCCGGGACCAGACCCTGACAAGGAGGACATATGGCGGGTTGACTCAGATCTGCCTTCTCCTTGTTGTCAGAAAGCCTTCATCCTGCCCCAACTCCATGATGTGATGTCACCGGAATGCAGCGGGAGCGGCGGCACGTTGTAGAGTTAATTGCATTCAGCTTGCGGGCCTGCAGCTTATGGATCCACAGCTCCAAGGGCGAGGCCTGGAGTCAGGGGCACAGGGCTGCCTGTGCGGGGCCCAGTGCGGGAAGGACGCCTCCCTGACCACGTCCAATCCAACCTCCCCCCCACCACTTTCCTGACATCAGTTTACCTACACCCACACCCATAGCCACACCCCCAATGTCCTCCCCCTTCCCAGGTGAGGGATCTTCAGGGGGGGATGAATGAGCTGGACAGCATATCTCATAACAGAAGGAGCTGAGTTGCTAACATGAATCTCTCATTCAAAGACCACGTGGCCTGTACCCTTCATATGAGTATGCTCTTTCCTCCCCGAAGATGTTTATCCTTACTCAGAGCAGGGCTAAAGGGCTGCGTCTTTTCCCAATGGGATCTTCTACCTGCCCCAAAGCTTCTGGCGGATGGGAGCAGCAGGCTGCAGGCGTGTCCCCCCCCCCCCCCCCCCCGTGTGCTGAAGTTCCCCTTCCCCCTTCCTGACCCAGCCCGAGCACCGGAGCGCCCAGGAGGAGAGCAGGGCTTTGGTTTGCTACTTGCTGCCCCTCAAGTAACAATGCCCTCATCTCGTCCCTTCTCTCCTTTTCCATTGCCCAGATGTCTCGTCACCTGAAATTCTCTAACCGTCTTCCGAAATCATGAAATATGCATTTATTAGAGAGACAATTCAAAGCTCTGAATTCTTCACCGGGAGTCGAGAGATAAAAATAAGCCACGGTCTTGGTTCGCCACCAATTCATGGTCGTATACAGAGTGTGATATATAAACAGACAGTGACATAAATAGATATATAAACACGGTCTAATAGTTAATAGAGGCTTGCTATTGCATTCATTGTCATTTCATTCTTTATTTACGCCAACCTCACTTCACCCTCAAAACAAGCAACTATACATGAACGGTGTTATCATCAGCCCATTTTGGGGAGTGGGGGGTTCGGATAAGAGGGGGCAACTAAGGACCGGCCCCTTCCCTGATCAGGAAGACAAAGGTCACACTCAGGTGACAGGGCCACTTGCTTTAGGGTGTGAGGGCTGCAGTGCTTATAGGGCGAAGGACAGGGCAGAGTTAACTGTTTCAGGGAGGGTTGCTCGGAGCAGGTAGAAACTAACCTGGATTTTGAATGCGGAATCCGATTTCACCAGGGAAAGGACAGAGGGAGCAAAGTCCCACATCACAGTGGGGCTCACACACGAGTGTAGCCGCAACTACTTCAGCACTGCTGGCATCTGTAGCAAATCTTGGGGGCAAGTGGGGTGCAGGAAGCAAAGGCCAGGTTTTGAGGGTCACGGGGATCCCTGCAAGCTTTCCGAGGGGCTGTGGGCATCTTCCTGGAGGAGAAGCAGGGATTCGCACGAAGGCTAACGCACAGGCAGCTGCTGCACAGGTCAAACACGTAGTAGGTGCTCAGTTGATGCCTGTGAAACCAGGCCGCTTGCTCCCGAGGCATCTCTGAGTTTTCCGTTTACATAGCTCATTAACGCAAAGAACTGAACTTCAGTAAACGGCAACAATATGTCTATTGCATGCCCGTGTCTGTTTCAGACCATTCCCGGAATAATTATCAGGACGGCGAACAATGGATGATTTATTGTAAATATCAGCTTTGCTGCTTGTTAATTCAGAACCAAAATATTTGCCCATTTCCCTCCCAAAGGGAGGAGGAAGCTGGTTAGTGCGTTCCCCGTATTATAACTATGAAATTAAATTAAACGAACTGGATGAATTGCATGGGGGTAAATAAACTATTTAATTTAATTCACACGGTGAAGAATAATACTGAATACATCTATAGTTGGCCAAATAAACCAATTAACTATTTTCTCTTCAGACAGCACAAGCCAATAGTGCAGTCATGACAAAAGGAAAAGCAAAAAGAATAAAAGCAAAAAGCTTGTCTTAATTAAGTGTAATCCAAGTGGGTCTTGGGCCATCCCCATTGGCTTCCGACTTCTCACCACCTGGGTGGTTCTGACATGGCCTCCAGGCATGCCTACCTCTTGCCTTCCAGATTTTTAATAAATAAAAATTGAGACAAATAACGCGGCCTTCTTCCTCCACATACACCCAGGAAATGCCTCATCCTAGGCCATGTGAGGCAACATTTATTTTCAGGCGTTGGGTCAAGTGGACCTCAATTTCCATCCGTCGCTGGGAGGTGATCTCGGGCAGGTTACACAGCCTCAGTTTTCTCATCTCTAAAATGGGAGCAATAAGAAGCACTGCTTCCTGAGGTTGAAACAAGGCAGCGACATTCCAGCCTCACCAAGGGCCCAGCGTACAGGCTCCGCATGGTCCTAAGTGATTCCTGCCGGCTCCAGTTCTGTCTGCCAGGGGCGATAGGGTGCCCTGTTCTGAGAGTCAGGGAACTGGAGTTTTCCTATGGATCTTTCCTGGGCATCTACTCTTTGCCTGGCTTTTAACACTCTAGGTGGAGCCTCTGGTACAGCAGAGACTGGATCATATAGAAGAGACTGGGATTTAGATAAGAGCAAGCTGGAACTCAGGTCGGAGTTCAGACTCTGATGAGTGTCTTGGCCTCCAGAAGTCCCGACGGCAAGGCTCCATGCTCTTATGCCGGACGAGCATTGTCCAGCCTCACCTTGACTAGCAGAGAACAGGCTCTCATAAGCATGCCTGAGAGAAATGTTTTAGAGGTCTTTATGCTGCACATGCATCTGCATTCCTGGAACTTCCACAAATCCATCCAACGCTGAGGAGCCAAACCTGAGGTTTGGACTCTGGAGTTGGATAGCTCATTCACTTGTTTCATATGGTGAGCTACTTGAAGGGAGAAGAGTGGCTCATGCGTGCTCAACACTATTAACAAAACTCTTCAAGGGAGCATTGGATGAACCACGGATTGTTGGTTGACTCTGTTCTTGCCAATTTCTTGCTATGTGATCTCATACAAGTCATAGAACCTTGCCAAGCTTCAATCTCCTCATCTGAAAAGCAGGAATACTGCTACTCTCACAATTACACATTTTCATCCATCCATCTATCCATTTGATTATTCATTACACATTTCTTTGTGGTGTGCTGGATGCAAGAAACTTAATTATGGGACCAACAAAATAGTAAGTGGGACCTTGTGGAGTGTTCCATGTCATGGGGACACCAGCAGTAATCCTTCCCTCCCACCACCCCCACCCTCACCTCCCCAGGACTAAGAGAGCAAGAGGAAGGAGAAGGGAGGTAGCCGCAACACTGGGCACAGCACCCACTGCATAAGTGTGCACAGACCTTTCCATCCCCTTCCCTCACTCACCCCATGTGCTACATCATTGGCTCTCTGAGGCAATGGTTAGAATGATCAACTCTATATCCTTAATCTCTGTCTCCAGGATAGGAGTTACCTTCGATGTGCTTGATATGAGCCACAAAAAAACTGTATGGGCCCTGTATGGCTCATGCTCAACAATTTCTCTAGGACAATCCTGGGCGCTGAGGCCTCCCTAGTGATCCGCGGTGATGCCACTTCCACTCTTGCCTCTCTCTATCACACCAGCCTCCGTTATTGTCCTCATTCCCTTATGTTTTATATGACTAAAGAAAACTTTCTTATCTTATTTCTCCTTGTATATATCCATCCACCTATCTACCTTTCTATCTACATTTTAATTTTATGCTTCTTCCACTAGAAATAATGATGGGAAGATGCTGTGTGTATCTTGCTCTCATTATATCCACAATGCTTTCCGCAGGTGAGCTGCCCCATAGAAGATCTTCAATAAGTACTTATTGAATATACAAAAATCCCACCATTCTTATGACAGTTATTCTTATGCTGTGGTAGTTACAGCTTTCACTGAATTCTGCTAAATCTACATGTTATCTTCTCCAGGAAGCATTCGTACCCTTGCTTGCTGCCCCAGGTAGAATTTGCCAAGCTGTGAACCACACCATTCTTGCATTCTGTGTGCATTCTCCATTTATGCCCTTGCACACCACTTCCTGCCAGCATGCACACATGGCTGTCTCCTCTATCCCATTCCCAGAGCAAGGTGAGGACTGGGTCATGCCCATTTAGGCATCTCCCATGCTTTCCATAGCTTAGCCATGGTAAGTGATTTTAGGGTTTATTGAACAAATGAATGAGCATCCTGGTTGGAATTTAACTTTGAACAAATTGGACAAAGTCTGAAAAGGCTTGATGGCAAGTTGAAGTCCAGGCTTATTGTGGGGTGGTAAGAGCAATTTCCAGACCTAAGTCCACCTTGTATCTTATTAGACAACATAGAGGCATTCCCTATTATTTAATTTCTAAAGGCACAGGATGGCTAATGTGCATAGATCTCAAAGTCCTTGATTAGCATTAGTTTTGTCATTTTGACTCTTTAGTCATCAGCACTCTAGGCCACCCCCCATTTGTTTTAATGTTTCATCAGAGATTGATTAATATTCATTGGGTGACTCTCATATTTCTGGAGTTGTAACAAGGTACTTTACAAAAGTAAAAAAAAAAATTGTTCTGTTCACCATTCTGCGTGATGGATATTTTATCACCATATTCCAGGGTTTGAAGAGACTCAAAGAACACAAATAATTTGACTAAGATCATGTAGTTAATACTTAGTGGATCTGAACTATAATTGATATGACCCTAAAGTTCTATTGTTTTTTTTTATTCCACTTCTTAAGAGTCATAATCATAGGGGGAGCAGAAAATCTTAGAAGTTGTCTGGCTTTCACCTTCCGCCCAATGAAAGGATCTCTTGCTCAACATTTTTAAACAGAAGTTGGCTTTATTTATGTTATTAATTTCTTCTTGTCCGCCTCATTGTTATAGATCTTATCATGGTCATTATTGCTATCTATTACCATTAGTACATTTTGTACCATTACCACCATCACCATTACCACCACCACTACCACCACCATCATCTTCACCTTCACTATCATGTTCATCTTTGGCATGTTCACTATTTTATGTGACTACCAAGTTTCACAGTTTGTAAGTTAGAGCTAAGATATAAACTTAGATCTATCTTGACCACTGTGATGAGCTGCCTTGTACTTCTTAGGTTGGGCAACTCTTTCCTTCACCAGATAAGACATCCTTTTTTGAACATAAAGGTCTTCAGTTAGTGCATAACAGGACCAACCACTTGGTCTCATTTCTCTCGGTTGCATATAATTTCAATTCCTCATGAGATCTTCATCTTCTCTTTTCATTTGAAGACAATGCTCAATAGGACCAAGTTTTCATTTTGTAATTATTTTATCTCCCCTTATCTGAGTCACCCTGAGATTCATCTTACTCCTGGAAAAGAAAAGTGCTGACACAGACTGTAAGCTCTCCTCTAATGCAGTCTGACTGGGCAGCCTTTCCAGGGGTGGGCGCCGTGAAAACTGGCTAACAGTGAGACATCCATGCCGGGTTTGCAGTGCTACCCTGGAGAAGTTCAGGATGGGTAAAGTTTGGGGGTATGTGAAAGTCACAGTGGACAACATGGACCCATAACCCAGGACTGGGACAGATAAGCAGGCAGTACATGGGCTGCAACCCTCTTCATATAGGTTTACACTTCTGAATTCGGTGAAGTAGATGGTGGAGTGGATGGTCTTCCTAGTCTCAGATCACTTGGATCTATTTTCAGCTCAGCCACGAACTTGCTCTGTGATCCTGGCTAATTACCTTCCCTTCGCTGGTCTCCAGCTAGACCATCTGAAAAAGGAGAGTTTTCTGAATGACCTCCATGTTTCTTTCATTGTGAAGCTTCTCTGAGTGGGCAGATTCAGAGGGAATGAATGAAGCTGGTGACTTTAAGACAAACCAAACGTTGAACCAGGGGATGGTTTTGAGAAAGAGATGGAGGCCAACCATTTAAATTAGTTGTTCTCCCCACACATATGGAAAATGAGAAGAAAATCTCACCATGGCTCTTCTTAAGTGTTTCAAACTGACTTAGAAATATGAGTTGCTCTTTAATAAGCTTCTCTTTAATACATTTCTCTTTAATATAGGCTCTTTAAGAGTGGATCTGAAATGTGGGTAGAGAATGTAATTGAAATTATTACTTGGAGCAATGTCTTTTTTATGTCAATTTGAGTTTCAAAGGAAACTTCATTGAGTTCATGACAACGGGTGAACTTGCTGTTCAGGAAAGAACAGTGACCTTGAGACTAGGTAGATGGTCCTCAGTCTCCTCTATGTTCAGAAGCAAAGCTGAGGTCCTGACACTGTACAGGACTAAAATTGCATTAGACCCTGGCTTCTATTTTGGGGCAGACTATTAACATGTGGCATTCATAGTCAGGTAAGTGCTCATTTGATTAACCTCGATCAATACCAAAATGATTACAGATAATCCATCAGATATTCTTTAAAGAAATTACACATTGCATTTTGTTATTTACATAATGACCTGATTGTGTTTCATTTTATAAAATATGAAGGCCTCTGGGACGAAGATGATAGATTAGCTATGTAGGTCTACATCTTACACTACCTTCGATACTTGGCAGAATAAGTTGATGTACACAGAAAACCATATAATAAATGAAACATTTTTTTTCTCTCTGCTGCCACATTAAGCAAAAACGGCCGGATGGGTTTCTGCACTCTGTTCAATGGCTGGATGTAAAACCTGTGCTCTATAGTATACAGAACATTCACTCTGAGGATGCCGATAGCTTTTCCAAAAGAGGGGCACGCAGCTGCAGCTGACCTTGAGGCCGGTTGAGAGCTACCTGTCTTGGCTTACCAGGAAAGACAGAATAGGGTCTGAAGATGCTCTGGGCCAAGAAGATGAACAATGTTTATAAGGTTGAGCTCTACACTGAAAGTCACAAGGGCAAGTCTTGGAACTTCATTCTGCAACGGGGCTCAACATGAGGAATTAAGGTTGCAACAAGATGCTTTTTGTGGGCAACTCTATGCTCAAGTGGGATATCATCAGAGACCAACTTAATGGTTAATGATTCTAAGCAACACAAAGAGAGGTGTGTCTATTGCTTCATGCATAGGTAACATGTTTGCATACATAAAGCATGTCTGTAGTAATACTTATGTATGAGTTTATTTATTTATTTTTTAAAATATATTTTATTGATTTTTTACAGAGAGGAAGGGAGAGGGACAGAGAGCTAGAAATGTCTATGAGAGAGAATCATCGACCAGTTATGGTCAAAGAGGAGGCACACGGCAAGCGCTTCACTCTGAGGAGGGAGAGTTAGACACAATGAATGATGTCATCGATCTTACATTTTATGAGTTTCGATGGGGGGTGGAGGAAGAGGGGGAGAAAGGGCTTGGCAACCAGCAGTGCCTTCCAGAAGCTCATTGTTCAGTGTGCAGCTCAAACACAAGGGGGGGGGGGAAGGGGCATGGACAACTTCAATGCCGCATGAAGGGTGTCATCATGGATATGTTGAATCCAGGCAGTCTGCATGGAAGAAGACAACTAATTCAGTACTGAGGGAAAGCAAGTCAAGGAAGGCTTCTCCAAGCAGGTGAGCCCGGGCTTACACTTGGCAGATGGCCTGAGATTCTCCTGGAGCGGAAGGAAGGAGAGGGATGGTGTGAGCAAGGGCAGTGCCCTGCACAAAAAGACAGGATCAATAGTGTCAGTTCCGGCTGGAGCACAGGGCACAGGGCACACAACTTGAGCGACAGGCCATCCTGGATGACCTGGGCCTGCGTCCCTCCCGCATCTGTCACTCACGGAGCTGGGTGACCGCAGCCAGGTATGGACAATGCAGCGCTGTGTTAGCTGTGTTAGCTGGTGTTTGTCCCCCCCGATCCCCCAAGGGCAGGATTCTGGGACCGTAGCTGGGAGCAGCTGGGTGCCAGGTGGCCCCGAACCGCAGCCCCGCGTTCCTGGGTAATGCAGAACAGCTGAGCATCCCGGCCCTTTCCTCACGGCGCATTGTCCACGCGGGCCTCCCGTTGGCAGAAAACCCCGCTTTCATTCTTGGGCGCTCTGGGGACTTGGGCCGGTCCACAAAGCCCGGCCCTCCCTCCCCTCCCATTCATTAATTACTGTCTCCGAGTCTTCCATTCAGCAGGCCCTGCGCACAGGTTTTGGGGCGAGATAGACCCGGGAGGAATGCCGGCCATCTGATAGGGCTGGACTCTTAGGCGAGCCACCCGACCCCGGGTTCGTTAATTAGGAATCCGAGGCCTGCCATTCAAAGATGCTCACACACAGCTCTGAGTACCGTTATCTCCTCCACCCAGGGAGCAGTCGGCCCCCTCCCTGCCAAGCCGCCCGCCCCTGGGAGGGGAGCAGTTCCCTGGATTGTAACCAGCACCTGACGCTCCAAGACAAAGCTCTCCGGACGAGCCTGGCCATGCTGGACTAAGCCGGTCCACTGGGGCGGAGCATCTGCTTTCTGACTCTTCTCACCCACCCACAGCCTCGCCTTCCTCCTCCTCATGGGTCAAAGGGGGCCCATACCAGACCCAGATCCCTGTGAATGAGGCCATGGAAGGAAAGAGAAGGGCCAGCCACGGACTCCTAGGCTAGTAGTAGTCGGCAAACTCATGAGACCACAGAGCCAAATATCAACAGCACAATGATTGAAATTGCTTTTTGAGAACCACATTTTTTAAACTTAAACAACTTCTTCTGACGCCACTTCTTCCAAATAGACTTGTCCAGGCCGTGGTGGATGGCCAAAGACAAAGAGCAGCATGTGGATCGAGAGCCGCGGATTGCCGACCAATGTCCTAGGCAAATGGGTGATGTCAGAAAGTCATCCCCTTATTCTTTCCTTCCTTGGGATCGTGGTGACCTTCGCTGGCCTGGGCCCCGGGACGGTCATGGGGAAAACTCCACCTTCTCACTTGATGGGCTTCTCTCGCAGGACAACCTGCTTGGGAAATTGGGATTTTGAGGCTCAACCGCCAACACACGTTGGATTGGAAACTTCCGGTTGCCCATCCAGATCCGGAAGTGGCCCTGGCTGCGTGCTTTGTGACATCTTTTTACACTGGGGCACAGAGCAAAGGAAACTGGTCCAGAAATCTAGACACAGAGCGAGAAGTTGAAGAGTGGTGAGAGGATGTGGGGGCCCTGGGAAGCTTGGGACTTCAGAATTGAGGGGACAAGGAGAACAAATACTCTGGTTGAGCTAAACAGGCTAACTTCCTTTTTTTATTTTGAGCAAACTTTCTAGAAACATCCCAAAGGTTGGATGCTTGCAGCCACAAGGAAAACGGACAAAAATGGTGATGGCGGTTTGGTTTTTGTTTGTTCGTTTGTGTTGACATTTCTTTTGTTTTGTTTTGTTTTCTGTGGCGCATGGGTGAATGGTCACAGCTTTCTCTCCATGACAGGGACAGCCTGCTGTGTCATAGCCTTGTCTTTCTGTCCCAGTCTGCGATGCTAGGGTCGGGGCAGAACCTCGGGGACAGATGGCAGGCCTGCCCTGGAGGAGGCATCCCTCCTGCTCAGAACGAGGCTGGAAGCACTGCTCTGGAAGCTTCTCCCACGCTGTGGGGGATGGAGGGGAGGAGGAAAAGGGGTGCTGAAAGCTCTGAGGCCCAGGAACCCATGTCCACAGTCGGCCATTTCGCAGCTGAGGGGCCTGGGTGCGGGGAAGCCACTCTCTGCCCTGAGCTGGTGAGCGATGCACCCAGATGTGCTGCCAGCCTGCTGGCCTCCACGGTGGTCACTGCTCCCTGGGACGGGGCACTGAGCTCACGGCCCGTCTGCTCTTTGAGGTCCTGGGCTGACAGAGGGGGCCTCTCCTCCCTCTGCCGATCCCTGCATCTCTCCGCCAGGCCCCACCGGCCCAGCGCTTACCCCGGCTCAGCACCATCCTAGCTGAGCGTGCCATTCCCTCCGGACCTCGAGGACCCACCCCTGCTTCTCTCTTCCCCCTACTTTGCACACCCCGATCCCTCTGCCTTCCAGAATCATCTGCCTTTCCAAAGTCCAGACCTAGACCCGCTCTGCACCCAAGCTCCAACAATCTCTCCGCCTCAGACTCAGTTGGCCATTTCTCGTGTGGTCCACGGAAATGAATCTTTATGCTTTTATTTTAAACTGTACACACTTGAGATATCCCACGTTGTTTATGGCTTGGTTTCCCTCTTCTCCCACTTCCTGTCCAGGTTCTAAACTTCCTGAGGCCGAGGATGTCCGTCCCGCTGGCCGGGCTGCCGTGGGCAGTCACAGAGCCCCGTCCTCCCTGTAACCTGCTGTCTCCTCACACTCCACGCTCTGCACGCGTGTCCCGGCCTGGACACCACCTGAGACTGCCTTCCGCTCCTCCAAGCCCCAGGCCCAGAGTAGGGCCCCGTGGGGATGCTTTCCCTGAACAGCCCGCCCACTGCCCGCAGGTGGAACGGTGCATCCTGCATCCAGCGAGTCCCCAGGACCCTCCAGCCAGTTCCCATTGCAGCACCTGTGACCAGGAAGGGGGGTTCTGCTCCGCAACGGGCTGTCAGCTCATTGGCATCAGGTCAAGCACCTGATGCTTCCCGGCACATAGTAGGCCCTCGGCACATTCCGGCTGATGGAACAAGTGAGCATCTTTCTGATTGAATTCTCAGGGCATAGTTGCTGAATTGGAGAATGCTAAATGAACTTTGCACCGAGACCCTGATGAGGACAGAGCATGGGGCTTACCATCTCTAGATACCGGAACAAAGGGGGGAAGGTCCAGAGAGGTTCAGCAACTCCTGTGAGGGCATGATGCTGTGACTGGTGGAGCCGGCCCGATAATCCTCAGGCCCCATCCCCAGACCCCATCCCCAGGCCCGCTGCCCATGGGAAGGTGATGGGGAGGCTGCGGGCTCCATGTGGAAGGTCACTGCAGTCTCAGGACGTGGCCTCTCTTCTTGCAGAAGCCACGACGAGGCCTTGAATTTCATGCCAGGACCTTCGCTGGGCTCTCTGGCCCTTCCCTGTCCTTGTCCAGCTGTCCCCTCTCCCAGGCCCCCCGGGAGGGAACCCCAGGCTGGAGCAGCGAGAGGAAGGATTCCGCCGTCACCGGCCCCTTGCCAGGGAACGTGACATCGGGCCAGATGGGCAGCCAGGCGCGGCTCAGGCCACGTGGGGTGTTTCGGGCAGATGTTGGCCCCCGGCCACCAAGGGCCACCCTGCCGGCCCCCGCTCATCTGGCCCAGCTGTGCGGGGACTTTAGCACTTAATCCACAAGCTTGTTCCTTTCAGCTCTGATTGGCTGCTGGTGACATCATAGGCACTCGGAAGAAGTGATTTTATTGCATATCCGGTTATATATGTGCTTTTGATTAATAAACATTGGGCAATCAAATTAATTATGTTGTTATAAATGCAGATTTCTTGGCAAAATCGTTTGAAAATGTGACGTTCAGTCAAGCCGGGCTCCATGAGGTTGGTGACCCCCTCACCATGTGAGTGACTCCAAAAGGCTGCATGGAAGGCTTTTATCTAAATTACTGTGCAAACTGGGGGGCTCTGACCCACCCAGGGTCCTCCCTTCCCATGTTACCATCTGGTAGCTCTTCCAGGGAGATGGGCAGATTTCATACATGTCTTTTCTAAGGCAGCGCTGCTCCCTGGTATGTATGTAAGAAGGCATGCATGTATGTATGTGTGTGTGTGCATGTATGTGTGTGTGCACTGACAGAAGGCAGACATGGGTCTTCAGCAGGAAGTCTTCTAGTTATAATGGGGGCTGCTGCATTTGTTTCCTGGGCTGCAGCAACAGCGCCCCTCAATCTGATTGGCTCCCTCAGCAGGAAGGCACAGCCTCCGAGTTCTGGAGGCTGGATGTCCAAGGCCAAGGTGTCGGTCGGTTGGCAGGGCTGGCTCCTTTGAGACTGTGAGCGAGAATCTCGTTTTTGCCTCTCTTCTGGCTTTTCATGGTTTTTTGGCCCCCATAGCTGGTCCCTTGGCTTACAGAAGCATGATCTCAACCTCCGCCTTTATCTTCACATGCCATTTAGCCTGTGCGCATGTCTGGGTCCAAGGTCCCCCTTCTCACCGGGACCCCAATCATCACTTCATTAACTAATTACACTTGTAAAGACCTATTTCTAAAGAGGACCTCCTTCTGAGGCACGGGGGGGGGGTAGAATTTCAACCCATGAGTTTTGGGGGACACAATTAAGCCCAATACAGGTGCCTTTAACAGGAGATTATATTGCATAACAAAAAGAGAATTGTCTACGTCAGAGGTCGGCAAACTATGTGGCTCTTTGGCCCCTTGAGTGTGGCTCTTCCACAAAAAACCATGTGCGGGCGCACACGTGCAGTGCAATTGAAACTGTGTGGCCCGTGCACAGAAGTCGGTTTTAGGCCTGGGCGAGTCTATTTGGAAGAAGTGGTGTTAGAACACTCAAGGGGCCAAAGAGCTGCATGCGGCTCATGAGCCGCGGTTTGCGACCACTGGTCTAGGATATTTTTATCTTGAGCAAATATGTTTCCTCAGAGAACATGCATTTCTTAATGCATGAGATGGATGTAATGCTAATTAAATGAAGGGAACATGCATGTTTTGGTTGGTCCAGAAACATGGCAAATGGAGGGCCAGAGAGGGAGATGCCGTGACTGCGCTCACACAGAGAACACGGTCAGCATCCCGTGGGCCTGGATTCCTGGGCTTGACTGGCTCTTTCTTTTATCTCAGGTGGCCTTTCCGTCTTCATGTATGTTTTCCACATTTCAGTATTTTCCTCCTCTGCATACACAGGGAGAGAGCACAGGAGAAGTCTCCTGAATTAACTGTGGGGGATCCGGGCTACAGGTGTGGGTCAGTCTTCTATTAAATATGCCTGGTTTGGCGCCTGTCCTGTGCAAGAATGGTATTTAGCTCATGAGCTGGAAGACAGTAAACATGAAGGCAGTGTCCCCCAAGCAATGCCTCGCTCCATGCTGTTTGTGAGACACTTACAAATACAATAATGCAGAACGTTTGAAAGTGAAGGGATGGAAAAAACATATCAGACACATGCTAATGAAATGAAGATATTCCATTATTTCCTCTAGGTGTATGAGATCATACGATCCAATAAATACCCTTGTAAGAACCTAAACTGCAACAAGCCATAATGGTTATACTTAGAGGCAGATGAATCAGTCTGTACTGAGTTCCTTTCTGGGCCAACAGTTCTTTTGAGTCCCAATTTCAATATCAAATAGTTCCTTATGTGTACATGTCAGCCATGCTATTTCAGATCTGGTTGGAGGACAAATGGTGGTGATGCAGGTCCGACCATCTCTGGTTTGGTCCTGGGCATCCTTCAGCAACATGAAGCTGCTGTCTGCTGGTATGGTGAGGCATCGTCAGCATCTTCCATCTCTGAATTGTGTCTCTTCTGTCTTCATGGCTGGAGCACTTCTGTCTATTCCTCTCTATTACCGGATTCCAGATGGTCTTGGAGTTGTTTTCTGAAAATATACAAACATATTCTTGACCAAAAGTTAAAAAAGGGATATTTTCTTTAAATTTGACTTGGGGATCTTTTTCACCCCCCCCCCAATAATTTTCCTCTGGCTTATTTTGATACCATGTGTGTATGTTGACACCATGTGTGTATTTTCATCAATGTTAGCATTTTTGAATGAAGGTTAATTTTCTAAAGTACAAATTTTTTATTTTTTTAATTTTTATTTTTTTAATGTATATTTTTATTGATTTTTTACAGAGAGGAAGAGAGAGGGATAGAGAGTTAGAAACATTGATGAGAATCATCGACCAGCTGCCTCTTGCACGTCCCTTACCGGGGATTTGCCCGCAACCAAGGTACATGCCCTTGACCGGAATCGAACCCAGGACCTTTCAGTCCGCAGGCCGACGCTCTACCCCTGAGCCAAACCGGTCTCGGCAGTACAACTTTTTTAGATGTAAATTATTCTCAGGATATGAACAAAAACAGACCCAGAGAAAGAGAAGCAGCGATCAGACTCTCAAACCTCAGAGGGAAAGTAGGGAGGTTAGGGATAAGGGGAAGAGATCAACCAAAGGACTTAGGTGCATGTATATGGGCCTAGCCAGTGGCCATGGACAACAGCGGGGTGGGGGCATATGTAGGGAGGGGTTTGGGATGGGAATGGGGGGATGAGGACAATTATGTGATACTATAATCAATAAAATAAATAAATAAATAAATAATAATAATAATAAAGAAATTTAGATATTCCAAAGTAATATAAGAAAAATAAATGTCAAGTCAAAGTTATCAATGAGAATTTAGAAGGTTGTGACTTGTAATAAAAGGAACACTTTATCAGATTATATAATAATCATGAGCTTCAATGCAACTAATAAGGTAACTATTACCTGTGTAAAGCAAAAGTTTACAGAGTTATAAAGAGAAATTGGCAAATCTATAGTCAGAATGAGAAATTTTAATAAAAGAAAGATAAAACTTAGTGAGAATATAAGAAATTTGAACAACATACTGAAAAGCTTAAGGTGCACATAAATAGTCAGATAATATATTTAAGAGCATCAATGTGTTGTTTACAAACATTGACCAAGTAAATAATCTAGAATGAAAATTGCAGCCAGTACCAAAAATTACATCAAATAGATTATTCCTTCTAACCACATTGCAAGAAAATCAGAGATTAATGAAATGGTGGTATCTTCCAAGCTCACCATATGTTTAGACACTAAAACAGAAAAAAGGCAACTTAATAATTCATGAAACAAATTAGAAAACATAATGTATATAACAAATTATTTAAAACTAAATGACAAAATCATTATTTATACAAATCTGTTGGGTAAAATTGAAGTGTGAGATGGGAGTTTGTAACTTTTAAGGTGTATATAAAGAAATATTAAAGTTTAAAAATTAATGAAGCAAGCACTTAGTTTAATAAATTAAAGAGCAATAGAGTAAACCCACAGAAAACAGAAGCCAAGATATAATAAAGACGAGCAGATATTAGAAAAACTAGAAAGACAATGAAACCAAAGCTGGCTCTTTAAGAGACTATTGAAACAGAAAAATGTCTGGTCAGATTGAGAGGGAAATGACAACATTCACAAAAATATTAGGAACAAAAAGGTTAGTAACAGGCACAACAGAGATTTTGTGAATAACTGATACAGTAAATGTGACAATTTATATGGAAAGGATAATCCTATATAATAAAAGGGTAATATGCAAATTGATCCTAACAGTGGAACAACTGGGAACAACCAGTGGCTATGATGGGCACTGAGCACCGGGGGCCAGACGCTCAATGCAGGAGCTTCCCCCTGGTGGTCAGTGCGCTCCCACAGGGGTGTCTCTGCTCAGCTACAAGTGGGCTGATGGCTACAAGCACAGTGGCGGTGGCGGGAGCCTCTCCTACCTCCTCGGTAGCACTAAGGATCTCTGACTATCAGCTTAGACTCACTCTCCCTGGGGAAAGAGGCCTAAGCTGGCAGTCAGACATCCCCCAAGGGCTCCCAGGCTGCCAGAGGGATGCCTGACTGCCAGCTTAGGCCCGAGATCCCCTGAGGGGACCCAGACTGTGAGAAGGCTCAGGCCAGGCTAAGGAACACCCCCTCCCCCCATCCCAAGTGCATCACACACACACATACACACACACACACACACACACACACACACACAAATATACTTTGTGGCATATAGAACATCAATGTATCTCTTCTAGAAAGCCACTGGGTCATGAGTTTTACCAAGCTTTCAGGGGACCAATAAACTATGTCTTTTACAAATTGTTCCTGAGTAAAGAAAAAAAAAAGGAAAACTATCCCACTTACTAGTGTTAGCTTTATTCCAAAACTGGAGGCCAGTGCAAGGAGAGAATTATTATAGGTCACTGTTATTGAGATAGAGACAAAAAATCACAAATAAAATAGATAAAACTCAGTTGTGTTTTAAATCTCTGTATTCTGGATTTACTCTGAAATGCAAGATGTGTTTAATGTCATAAAAGCTATTAAAATAAGCTGCACATTGAAATTGAAAAAAGATGTATAAGCATCTCAATGGATGCAGAAAGATATTTTGATAGAATTCAGTATGCCTTTTTCATAAATACTTTTTTTTTTAAAATATATTTTATTGATATTTTACAGAGAGGAAGGGAGAGAGATAGAGAGCTAGAAACATCGATGAGAGAGAAACATCGACCAGCTGCCTCTTGCACAACCCCTACCGGGGATGTGCCCGCAACCACTGTACATGCCCTTGACCGGAATCGAACCTGGGACCTTTCGGTCCTCAGGCTGACGCTCTACCACTGAGCCAAACCGGTTTCGGCCATAAATACTTTTGATACACTAATAAGGGAAATGAAGAAAAAAGAAAGTCTAGTATCATCTTATACTGTAAAAAAAAAAAAGCCTCAATAAAGTTAATATTTAAATAAGACAATGCAACAATATGGTTATCTAGCCATATCAAAATTAAACCAGAAATCAATAATATACAATATCTAGGAAATCCTAAAATACAGGGAAATTAAACAACCTTTTTTTAAAAAAAAAATGTATTTTATTGATTTTTCACAGAGAGAAAGAGAGAATCAGAAACATTGATGAGAGAGAATCATCAATCAGCTGCCTCTTGCACATCCCTTACTGGGGATGTGCCCACAATCAAGATACATGCCCTTGACCAGAATCGAACCTGGGACCTTTCAATTCGTAGGCCAATGCTCTATCCACTGAGCCAAACCGGTTTCGGCTAAACAATCTTTTAAACAACCATTTAAAGAAGAAATTGCAATCAAACTGGAAAGCAATGCCAGAAAAACAACAGGAAACAAACAAACAAACAAACAAACAAATTCCAATGAAGCAAAAATCTACTTCTTTGAAAAAAATAGTTATATTAATTAATCTCTAGACAACTAGATAAGTCAAAACAGAGAAAATGCTTAAATTACTCTTAGCAGAAATGAAAGAGGTAGCATTCCCAACAATGGCAAAAATATGAAAAGGACAATAATAAGATATTATGATCAATTTCAGCGCAAAACAAAATAGGTAAAAAGAATAAAGTCATTGAAAAATACAAAGTATCAAACTCACTCAGGAACATGATCTGAAAATTCTTGTATCTATTATATAAATCTGATTTGTAGTTTAAAAAGCCTAACAAAACACACAAATAAAATAATAACAATTTCTAGCCCATAAACTTCACTGCTGAATTCTGCCAAGTATTTAAAGACCTCTAAACAATTCTACGGCCTTGCATGCAGAGTGTATGAGGTGAGGGACCATTTCTCAGCTCTTTTTATGAGTCTTGCATGATCATAATTGAACCTGACATCTTCATCTTTATCACACCTAAAGAAAAAGACTGAGCAATATCCCTCCACAACACAGAGGTAAGATTCCATAAGACATTTCTTCTTGCAAATCAAACCAAACAACACACATACAAAAGTCATAATGCTGCCGAACCGGTTTGGCTCAGTGGTAGAGCATCGGTCTGCGGACTGAAAGGTCCCGGGTTCGATTCTGGTCAAGGGCATGTACATTGGTTGCGGGCACATCCCCAGTAGGGGGTGTGCAAGAGGCAGCTGGTCGGTGTTTCTCTCTCATCGACGTTTCTAGTTCTCACTCTCTCTCTCTCTCCCTTCCTCTCTGTAAAAAAATATCAATAAAATATATTTTTAAAAAAGTCATAATGCACCAACCCAAAGGAGCTGACCCTAGCAATGCATGTTTGGCTTAACATTGTAAAATTAATTGATGATATATATATATATATATATATATATATATATATATATATATATATATAATTTTATTTTATTTATTTAAAATACATTTTTATATTTTTATTGAGTTAGAGATGAACAGAGAGAGAGGAGAGAGAAGATAGGAGAGAGAGAGAGAGAGAGAGAAGATAGGAGAGAGAGAGAGAGAGAGAGAGAGAGAAGCCTAGGGATCAAGCCCGCAACTCAGGCATGTGGTCTGACCAGGAATTGAACTGTGACCTCCTGGTCCATAGGTTGACACTCAACCACTGAGCCACGCTGGCTGGGCCAGAAGTATATTTTTAAAATTCAACACCTATTCATGATAAGACAAAGAAACTATAAAAATAAACCACCAAAAAACTTGTAAACTAGGAATGGAAGGAGCTTCCTCAACTTGATACAGGGAACCCAATGCCAAACTAGAGTTTACACCATACTTGATGGCAGGAGACAGGATGCTTTTCCCTAAAGATCAGAACCACGCCTCCCATTGCTGTTTCACATTGTACTGATGCTCCTAGCTCTGCAATTAGGCAAGAAAGAGACATCAAAGGCACTGAGCTGGAAAGAAATGAGTAAACCATGATTGTTTGTGTAGAAAATTCCAAGAAAAATATAGAAGAAATTTTTTGACTTATAAGTGAGTTTAACAAAGACCTAAGATACAAAGTTAGTGTACAAAAATGAAATATATTTCCCAATCAAGCAATGAACAATTAAAAGTTGAAATTTGCCCTGGCCAGGTAGCTCAGTTGGTTGGAGCATCATCCCATATACCAAAAAGTTGTGGGTTTGATTCCCCATCAGGAAATATACCTAAGTTGCTGGTTTGATCCCAGGTGGGAGCGTTTAGGGGAGGCAACCAATCAATGTTTGTCTCTCACATTGGTTCTCTCTCTCTCTCTCTCTTTGTCTCTCTCTCTCCAATCAATAAAAACATATTCTTGGGTGAGGATTTTTTTTTGAAAAATTAAATTTAAATAAACAATACCATTTAATCAAACATAAAAATATAACACACATTGGGGAAAACCTAACAAAATATTTGTAATAACTGTACACTAAAAATCTACAAAAATACTAAGAGATAAATAAACTAAGAGATAAAACATGCTAGTCACTGGAAGACTCAGTATTATTCAATTAGATGTCCTTAAGTTCATCTTTAGATTCCCCTCAAAATCCCAATCAAAATCACAGTACTGGGGTGTTTTTTGTTTTTTTTTTGTTTTAATCAGCAAGCTGGTTCCAAAATTTATATGGAAATGCCAAGCACTTCGGATAGAGTTTTGGGGAATGTCAGTCCCTGATTTGAAGCTTTCTATGAAGCGGCAGTAATCAAGCCATTGTGTTGTTAGTGTAAAGACAGACATAATAGGTCAGTGGAAAATAATGGAAAGTGGAAAATACATCCTCAATATATGGTCAATTGAATTTCAACAAAGCCTCCGAAGCAATTCAAAAGGGAAAGAATAGTCTTTTCAACAAATGGTGCTTGAATAATCGGACATCCAGATGGAAGAGGACGGGGCTGAGGCCTTACCTCACACTATATAAACAATGACTCCGCAATGAATCACACACCTAAATGTAACAGCAGCTAAAACTATTAAACTTCTAGATAAAAATGAATAAAAAAGAGAGGAAAGTTGGGACCTTGAACTAGGCAAAGATCTCTTAGATAAAACACAAAAACACATGAACTGTAAAAAGGAAAAAAAATCATAAATGAAACCATAAAAATTAAAAAAAACCCCAACTTTTGCTTTTCATAGAACAGTTAAGAACATGAAAAGGCAAGCCACAGACCAGGAGAAAATATTTACAAAGCGTTTGTCTGACAAAAGACTTGTCTTCAGACTATCTACAGAACTCTCATAGTCAACAATAAAAGGGAAAATAACCTGACTTAAAATACTGTGGGCATAACTGTTGAGCAGACATTTCACCTTAGAAGATGCAGGGATGGAAAATAAATACACTGAAAGAAACTCAAAACGATTTGTCTTTCAGGAAAAACAAATTAAAACTACAAAGCGAAGGGGCACACCTAAGGGAATAGCTAAATTTAAGATGACTGATAATATGAAGTACTGGTGAGAATGTCAAGGAAAGGTCACTTTCGTGCCTGGTTGCTGGGGATGCAAAATGGTGCAGCTATTTGAAAATCATTTGCTAGTTTCTTTTTAAAAAAAAATATATTTTATTGATTTTTTACAGAGAGGAAAAGAGAGGGATAGAGAGTTAGAAACATCGATGAGAAAGAAACATCGACCAGCTGCCTCCTGCACACCACCTACTGGGGATGTGCCCACAACCAAGGTACATGCCCTTGACTGGAATCGAACCCGGGACCCTTCAGTCCGAAGGCCGACGCTCTATCCACTGAGCCAAACCGGTTTGGTCTAGTTTCTTATAATATATATTTACCTCATAGCTTTCTTGCCTTCTCTTTTTATCTAAAGACATAAAAACCTGCCCCTATACAAAGAATTATACTTGGATATTCATAGCAGCTTTATTTATAATCACACACATACACACACACAACAACAACAACAATAACAACAAAAACAAAATCAAACAAAAAACAAAAGAAAACAACAACAACAAAAAAACACCTAACAACAATTGAAAGCAACCCAAATATTGATGAACTGGTAAATGAATAACAAATTGGGGTTTAGTCATACAATGGAATATTACTCAGTCATGAAAAAAGGAGCATACTGCCAAAATCGGTTTGGCTCAGTGGGTAGAGCGTCAGCCTGTGGACTGAAGGGTCTCAGGTTTGATTCCAGTCAAGAGCATGTACCTTGGTTGTGGGCACATCCCCAGTGGGGGGCTCGTAAGAGGCAGCTAATCAATGACTCTCTCATTGATGTTTCTAACTATCTCTCTCCCTTCCTCTCTGTAAGAAAAATCAATAAAATATATTTTTTTAAAAAGAAAAGAAAAGTAACATCCTGCTGGTATTTATAGCAACATTGACGAATCTCAGGATCATTATGCTAAATGAAGAAACCCAGACACCAAAAGCTACAAACCATGATTCCATTTACAGGAGATTTAAAACACCTAAGTGCTCAGGAAGTTCAGTGGTGGCCTGGAGTTGGGGATGGGACAGGGATGGACTACAACGGGCATGAGGGAACTTGTTGGGGTGGTTGATGAAGACAGTGTATTCCGTGATGGTGACTTTTCACATCTGTCAAAACATCAAACTGTAAGCTAAAACAGGCGAGTTTTATTTTGTGTAAATTACTAGAGGCCCGATGCATGGAATTTGTGCAAGGGTCCTGGCCCTTGTGGCTCTGGCTGCCTTGTGGTCTCGCCCCCCTGCCCTGGTTGTTAGGGAAGGTCATTCTAGAAGGTCGTTCTGCCGTCCAGTCCAATGAGAATGTTAGCTCTTTATTATATAGGATGACTCAAGAAAGCTGATGGAAACACTAGTATAAATACTGTTGAAAGAAGAGTCAAAGGCTGGGAGCATATAATCGCTATGGACTTACCTTTCTCTCTGCAGGTCAGGAGTATGCAAATGAAAACAGCTTGGGACATAATTTTACTACCACGTGAGTGAGTGACTGGAATTGAAAGGATGGCAATGCCAAGACCAACAGCTCTTATTTTGGTAGAAAAAAAAATGGGCAACTGCAAAAAAGGGAGAAGAAATTCTTTCTGGCTTCCTGGCAGGTGGAGCAACGTTAAGATGTGAGTTTGAACACGGGCCACCAGAGCCCTGCTGGGGACGTAGAGTCTGAGTGCACGCCATCAGTCAGACGGAAGTGCAGATGCAGACGTGAATACAATTTATTATCCTCCAGGGGCAAGCCCTGTGAGGACCAATCCTTAGTCTTCCCCAGTGCTGTGCTCTCAGGACGTGGAGCAGCACCTGAAAATGTCAGGAAGAGTAGAATATGAAATGAAGACAGAGGGTGCAGAGGCAGTGACAGTCAGCCACGGGCCAGATCAGCACCCGCTGCCCCGTGTCCCGGGCAGCAGAGGTGGCTGCTGTCGCCAGGGGTGACACACACGGGCCAGTGGTATCGGCAACAAACGTGGGTCCAGGGCTGCTTGCACACTTCAGCAGCACCAGCAATGCTGCCGGGACTGGCGGCATGCACAGCCCAGCGCTGGTGGTGGGGTTAGTGGTGAAAGTTATGCGGGTGGTGTGCACGGTCCAGAGGCGCCAGCCACACTTTCTTTGCTGAAACCGTGACTGTGATTTGCCTGGCCTCTCCCCATGAAGCTGTCCCTTTTCCCGAAGTTTCTTCAGACTTTCTGTCTGTTTCTTCTGTCAATGCCCCAACAACCTTCTCATTAAATCCAATTCTTTTTAATTTAATTAGAGTCTGTTTTTGTTGTTTGCAACCGAGACCCCTGATGATTGCAGATGCACAGCTGTTAAAACGAATGAACAGGATCTGTGGGAATCAACGTGGATAAATCGGAAGCACAGGTTTGAGTGAGTAACAGGATGTGGCAGGAGGAATATACAGCGTGATCCCTTTCCCTTAATTGTGAACACACACCAAGCGATACTGTTTGTTATTCATAGACTAGAGGCCTGTTGCAGGAAGATTCCTGCAAGAACAGGGCTTCCGGCGGGCTTCCCTCCTGCCACTGCCACTGCCACCTCTTCCCCGCCACCCCAGCTTTCCCTACCGCTGCCGCCACCCCTCCACCCTTCTCTCTTTCCCACCATCCCCCCCTGCATGTTCCCTCCCACCACTGCTGCCCCATGCTTTCCTTTCTGCTGCCACCCCACACTTTTCCACCTCCCGCCACCTGCTGCCCACCGCCCACTGCCCACCCAACAGTGCTTTCCCTCCCACAGCCACCTCGGCTTTTCGCTTTCCCTCCCTCTTCCTTCTACACTGCCTTCAGTCTTCACTCCTCCCTCCCTCAGTATATGCAAATTAACCGCCATCTTCGTTGGGTTAACTTGCATACTCCTTCTGATTGACTGTGGGCGTAGCAAAGGTATGGTCAATTGGCATTTTTCTCTTTTATTAGTGTATATACAAACAATATGTAGTAGCAGTGTTGAAAATATGGACGGGAAAGAGACATGCAAAGATTTTGAAATGCAAATGGCCTTCCCGGGAACAAAGAGGGAAGGATGGTTCCAAAGGGGAATTCAGCTGGATCTCAGCGGTATTAGTTTAAAGAAGTCAGAGCAGATATGGGGTGCTCATTTGTTTTATTGGGGTTCCGGAGCAGGAGCATGGATCTTTACTTCTACGCATAATTATTAAAGAGCACACGCACTTCTTGTTCCCACCTGCCCAGTCTCCCTCTTGCCCCACGGCGACCCAAGTCCCCATGTCAGGACACAGGGAGTTGTGTTTCAAATCTCCTGGCCTAAGTTAAGGACACTTTCCCTCTTGGGAAAATGTGACCATTGTCGCTACAACCACTGCTACTTCCTTTGTCAGAATAATCAAGTCTTTCATACAAATGTTAACGGTGCTCAGTGATAGGAAATTTGCCACCCCCCCCAATTTGGATTAAGGGCATTATAAAATAGAATTGAACCTTTAATGTATAGTTTAAATGTTGTTTCATTGAAGCAATATAAAGAGGTCTTTATAAATGCTATTAAATAATAGAATAGAATGAATCTTTAATTCACTGTTTAAATAGTGGTTACATTCTTAAAGTAAAAAAGGCCAGTCTTAGTGTCTCATCTTTTTTTAATAGCTTCTTAGAAAAGACTACCTGACAATTAAGGATAATATAATTAATATATCAGTATATATAGATATATAATTAATATGATATATTTTACATTTTCATATATAGATATACCGTATTTACCGGCGTATAAGATGATTTTTTGGCCCTGAAAATATCGTATTTGCCGGCGTATAAGACGACTGGGTATATAAGACGACCCCCTAACATTTCCACTCAAAATACAGAGTTTGTTATATACTCGCTGTATAAGACTACCCCCCACTTGGAGGCATATTTTTCAGGGCCAAAAAATCGTCTTATACGCTGGCAAATACGGTATAATGCATACTTAATATACAGTATATAGAGTTGGGAAAAGGTCAGTTTACAGTCATGAGTAGGCAAAACACAGAGGATATTCTTATATTCTTACCAGAGGCCGGGTGCATGGATTTGTGCACTGGTGGGGCTCCTCAGCCTGGCCTGCACCCTCTAACAATCCGGGACCTCTTGGGGCAGATTTGGCCTCATACACAGATTTGGCCCCATCCCCGCAGGCGAAGCTGAGGGACCTCACCAGTGCATGCATCCCCTTTCCCCTCCCCTCTTCTTTCTGAAATTGATCAATCTGTTCCATGTTTCCATGCCTGTAACATTGAGTGTCTACCTCCTGGTGGTTAGTGTGCATCATAGCTATTGGTCAAATGGTGGAATGGTCACTTAGCCATATATATATATATATATATATATATATATATATATATATATATATATATATACTAGAGGCCCAGTGCATGAAGTTTGTGTATGGGGAGGGGTGTCCCTCAGCCCAGCCTGTACCCTCTCCAATCTGGGATCCTTTTCACAATCCAGGATTGCTGGCTCCCAACTGCTCGCCTGCCTGCCTTCCTGATTGCCCCTAACTGCTTCTGTCTGGCAGCCTGATCACCCCCTAATCACTCTCCTGCCAGCCTGATTGATGCCTAACTGCTCACCTGCCATCCTGTTTACCCTTAACTGCCTTCCCCAGTAGGCCTGGTCACCCCTAACTGCCCTCCCCTGCTGGCCATCTTGTGGTAGCCATCTTGTGTCCACATGGGGGCAGCCATCTTTGACCACATGGGGGAAACCAATTGTGTGTTGGAGTGATGGTCAATTTGCATGTTACTATTTTATATAAAAAATTGTATTAATTTTCCATATGAGAGAGAGAGAGAGATTCACTGCTGTGCTTATAAAAATCTGGTGCCCCTCTAAGAGTGTTAGTGCTACAAAATGCATCCTTATTCTTTTCTGAAAGGCTGATGCCTGTGGTGAGATTAATAAAACCAAAGCTCTGTGCATCCTGTGTAGTGTTCATCCTTGTATTTTCAGAACACTCATCACTTTCTACATGTGTTCCCCTCTTTTAAAATTCAGAGCTTCCAACTAAATATGGAGGCCAGGAATAATGCCCCCGTGGTTAGTGAAAGGTCTGATGCTCAGAGAGAACCACCCACCAATGCTTTCCCATTGTTTTAGGGATAAGGAAAGATAAGATTCAGGTTCTTTAACTGTTTTTCCAGAATAATTCCACTTAATGATGTTGACTTGCCCCAGATCCTGCCCTATGACCTTTGGATTACTAAGGTGACTTGGCAGCTTAACTGAACAAATATTTAAAGGACAGTGTCTCTGTAAGACACTGGAAAACCCAAGAGAAATGAAATACGGTCCTTATGCTCATAGTGTAATGGGTAAGACAAGCTCCTCGGATCAGGTCAATTGAAATGTGAAAGGCTGTGCAAGATGCAAATACAAGTAATTATGGGAAACTCACCCAGACTGGAAGGTCAAAAAAAGCTCTCCTGGTAAAGGTATGGTACAGCTACATGTTAGTAAGTGAATTGGTGTTAACCAAGATGAGAACATAGGCCATTAAAAATAGCGGAGGCACCTTAAACTGAGGTGTGAAACTGCATGATGTGAGCTGACATTGACAGGCATCACGAGTAGAGGCAAAGGGGCACAGTGGGAGATAGATCATGCTTGGGTTTGGTTGTCACCAAGGTTTTTTTTTTAAATTTATTTTATTGATTTTTTACAGAGGGGAAGAGAGAGGGATAGAGAGTTAGAAACATCGATGAGAGAGAATCATCAATCAGTTGCTTCTTGCATACCCCCTACTAGGGATGTGTCCACAACCAAGGTACATGCCCTTGACTGGAATCAAACCTAGGACCTTTCAGTCCGCAGGCCGATGCTTTATCCACTGAGCCAAATCAGTTTCGGCTATTACCAAGGTTTTGAAGAAACATATCATAGTATCCTTCCCCTAAAAACACTCTGGAGGAACCACAGAGGAGAAAGAGAGGAAACAGTAAGAAACACACTAGAAACATTTTAATAAGAAGTAGTAAAGAGTATCTAAATAAAAGGAGAAATATACCATATTCATAAATATACCAAATTCATGAATATGATATTCATAAATGAATATCATAAAGGTATTCATTTCACCTAAATTGATCTCTCCATTTCGTGTAGTTCCAATTATGGAACTTGACAAGTGGTATCTAAAATAAATCCCAGAGAGTAAAGATTAAACCTCCAAGCTAGCTAGGACTCTTCTGAAGGGGAAAGGTAGAAAGTGGTGATACCAGAGATTAGCATTGATGATGAAACTACAGACATCACAGGAGTGTGGAAATAGAACAGAGAAAGACACATTGACCCATGAGGTATCATGGAGAAATCTGTCTACATGTGCAGGGGATTTTGGTATACCTCAGGGTAGCATGTGAGATGACAGAGTGGGGAATAGACTTCAAAAATCAATCAGAAAGTGGTTATCTATAAGTAAAAATGGAAAATTGGATCCCTATCTCACGCCATGTACAAAGATTAATTCTAGATGGATTAAGGTCTCAAATGTAAAGCAAAAATACTAAAAATATTTGTCAAAATTAAATGGGAATGTGCTTTAGTTCTTGAGAATTAAACAGACCTTTAAACAAGACATAAAAGTATTGACATAGGATTAAAAAACTTCACCTTACTAAAATTAACCAAAATACCCTTTAAAAAATAAAAGGACAATCCATGAACCAGGAGAAAGAAGATATTTGCAATATACATACATAACAAAGAATTAACATAAAAAATCAAGCAATCATTTCAAAAAGTGGACAAAATACATACAAATAATAAGGTCAATCAACATATAAAGAAATGTTCAAAGTACTTGGTAATAGGAAAATGTAAAGCAAGACCACAAAGATCAGTTGGCAACATTTAAAAATTCCAAACATTCCAAGGTGATGTATTATACAATTCACAGGATCTTTTATGTATTACTGGTGAGGGAAAACTAATGTAAGGACTTCAAAAATCAATTGACATTACCTCCTAAAGGTGAGTCTTCACAAAACCAATAGCTGTAGTAATTCCGTTTCTAGGAATAGACTTGAAAGACATTCTCACACATATACAATGGCAGACATATGCAAGCACACCATAGCTGCACTGCTTACAATTGCAGAAATGTAGGAATAACAGGATGGCTTGTCCGTGGGAGAGTCAAAGAACAAGCTATGGTGAAATACTAGACAGCAGTCACAATTCATTACAGCGCTCCATAGCTAAAAGGCTGAATATTAGCAATATGATATTTCATGGAAAAAGTCCAAAATATATTTACCAATATGGCACTTGTAAAATAATATTTAAAATCAGCAAATTAAAAGTGATTTTTTAAAGGAATACACATAGATGCTCTGAATCTATGAAACAAAGAGCAAGTTAATGATGAACAGAACCCTAAGAATACTGATCACCATGGGGGAGAGGAGGCAGGGAATTGGATGGCATATGGGAAATATGGTTAGAAATAGTTATTGTCAAGGTCCTAGCTTCTATTTTGAAAGGTGAGATTGAGTTTATGGTTTTATGATATTAAAATAAAGGAAAGAAAGAAGGAGCAAAGGCAGGAAAGAAGAAAAAAAGGAAGAAGAAAGGAGAGAAAGAGGAAAGGAGGAAGAAGGAAAGGAGGAAGAAGGAAGAAAGGGAGGGAAGGAGAGTACTGTATAAAGCATTAGAAACACTGCCTGAACAGTTGTGACTTGTTCAGGAGAACTCTCAAATATGTGGAGTACTTTCTATAATATGTATTATTTCCCTTCTTTTTCTTGGCTTCTAGGACACCACACTCCTTGTTGGCCAACCTTTTCGGTTGGCTGCTTCTTCTCAGTCTCAGATTTTGTCCACTTCATTTCCTCTTGATCTCTACATGCTGACATGTCCTTAAGCCCTCACCCTTTTATCCGCACTGACATCCTAGGTCATCTCCTCTAACATCATGACTTTAAATACCACCCGTACCCAGGTGGTGGCCAAATGTACGTCCCAGGATGCATAGGTCTAACTGCCTACTCAACCCTCACCCTGCTGCTGAAGGAGTCCCTCAACGTTGGCAAGGTCAACTGGATTCTTTATTTCCCTCTCATCTGCTCCAACCATTCTGCGCTCAGTCATGGCGTCCCCATTCATATTGCTCAGCCCCGAATATGGATGCTATACTGACATATCTTTTCCTGACAACTATGTGTCCCTCCATCCGTAAATCCTGTCACTCTTCTCTCCAACTGCATCTAAGTCAACGACTTCTTGGACCCCTTCATAGCGAGAACTGCCAGCACTGCTCCCCTGAATAATTTCAACAGTCTCCTCGCTGTCCCCTACATGTAATCTTGTATTTTTATGACCGATTCTCTGCACAGGGGCCCGAGAATATTTAAAAAACACAATGAGAACTCAGTATACCGTGCTTCAGATATTTCTAGGAGCTATAGTTGGAGGAAAAATAAACCCCAGACTCTCAGGATATCAACTCCCCGCCTTCCTCTCTCTCACCGGCTGCTAAGCTCTCTCTACTTTCTCTGCACAAGAGCAAGGGCTTCCTTGCTATTTCATAACCTCACCAAACTCTCCCTCCTGATCTTTCGCTTTGGTGCACAGGAGCATTCTCCTCCCAGCTCATGCTTGGACACAATTTCATGAAACCCCCTTATCTAAAACACACCCACAACCCCACCAATGCTCTAGTTCTTTATCTTGATTTTTTTTCTCTTTATGATTTTTTTTTAACATCACTTCAAACCACAGTGTTTATGGTCACCTGGTAAACCATATTTCTCTCCAAATGGGATGGGAATTACACAAAGGCAGGAATTCATCTGTTATGTTCACCGTGCTACCTGTAGTGACTGGTACTGTGCCCAGGAATGTTTTGTTCCGGATTATGAATGAATGAATGAATGAATGAATGAAAGAATTCACTAAAGCTTGACCAGAGAACTTTTCTCATTATCTGCATTATACAAATGAAAAAGTGAGACATCTGTTCAATGATTTTTTGAAATTCACGTGGGCACTAAAACATAGAACCAAGACTCAGACAGAAGCAGGTTGACTGTAATTTCATGGATTTAATTCCTCTGTTATATTTCTTTTTGATCTGGCTAAGAAAGTGCCCTCTGTGGAGATCTACCCAGGGGACCCATTGGAATGGATGGAGAAGATCCATAGATAGCTAAAATATTACTTTATACTTCAGAATTGCCTGTCAGAACTTGAAGAAATATTTTATGTGTGTCTCCTCATTAGTTTTTACTCACATGATTAATTTGCTTAGTAAACCCTTATAGAGAGAAACAGTAGTGTGGAAAACTATCTGAATTCTTTCAGATTTTTGATGGGTGGCTTTAAATCAATGATGTTTTAGCTGAGGTTTTTTTTATTTTATTTCATCAGTGACTGTAAGACTCAACAAAAATTCTTTTGAATAAAATGGTGAGACTATTGTAATGATTGGACATGTGGTAACAGGTGGAGACATAATTTGAGGATGGTGGACCTAATCCAAGAGGCAACTAAGGTAGCTTTTGATCGTTATATTCTTTGACAAAAATGAATATAAATGAATATTTTCTGTTTATAAAAGTAATACATGTTAAATTTTGAAAAGTTAGAAAAAGCAATAAAGTACATAAGTGATAGTTTATTTAGAGGAGAACATTGGTAACTGTGTGTATATAAACGTATTAGTCTTATCATGTCGGCATCAGAATATGTAGCATTGTGTTCTGCTTGTCTTACTTTTGTCAGTCATAACCATTTTCCTGAGTATATTCCTTAAATGTGTGCTTTTCTATGTCTGCATAATTTCCCATAATGCAATGTCCAAATATTCATTCACCCATTTTCCCAATGTTGACAATGTCGGAAGCTGCTTTGTGTGTGTGAAGAATCTGAAAAGGAACAACCTTATATAGAAATCTTTTCTCGCATCTCTGGTGATTTCCTGTTACTGAAAGGTGATTTCAAGTGGCTAAAAGGAGGCTAGAGGAATGAAATAGAGCCATTTAAA
The DNA here is from genome assembly GCA_963924515.1 of Vespertilio murinus. Taxonomy (NCBI): domain Eukaryota; kingdom Metazoa; phylum Chordata; class Mammalia; order Chiroptera; family Vespertilionidae; genus Vespertilio; species Vespertilio murinus. Next base: position 214,008,337 of record OZ004704.1, read on the forward strand.
ACCATGAACCATTGGTGTGAATGCTGTTTCTTCTCTTCAGCTCATAGGGCAAAGGTGTTGGATGTTCTATAAATGTTTGCATTTGGTTATGTATGTTATAACTTGACAACACATTGCCCACTCTCAGGGGGAAATCTCGTGGCTGTTTCAGAGTAAAACTATGAATCTATGGATTGATACACACATATCCTTTAACTGTACTTTTCTCGAATGGTCTGTGAACACAGCCCATGCACCAAGATCTTTAGAGGATAACATGTCATTCATTGGTCTGTGTCAAATGGCCCAATGTGGTATATACTCCAAAAAGCCAAATGATGATGATAGGCGGTTGGAGGCTGTGTTTGCGTATGCCACATTTCGCCACATTTGGACACTGTCAACCCTACGGTAGCCTCAAAAACTTTTCATGAAACCTCACAGACCCATGAAATTCCCAGATCTGGGCACGCCTGAGCCACGTAGAACAGGGAAGCAGGGAATTGAGTTGTTGCATCCTGTGCTCCTGCTGCTGCCTGGGGGGTATTTGACGAGGTTACACAAGAAGTGCCATCACGTGGTCTAGTGGTGAATATGTTCTCAGCATGGACTCCAACACAGAGAGAGACTCTTACTCTGAAAGGGACTCCCAGTGCCCCCTTCATCACCACAGCAACCAGGGCATGTTGATGACAACAGAGACCATAGGCAGAGCAGCACATGCAGGTTACAGGGAAATCTGCCAGATCAGGCATCAGATAAAAGCCACTTCTAAGTCAGAGAGTTAAGCAGGCAGCCGGTATTTTTGCCCAGCCTATTGGAAGGAAGCAGCGCAAGCTAAATTTAAATGTCGCTTTGAGCACTTGCAGGTGTAGCGACTACGAACTCAGAAGTGCAGGTAATGGAATGGGAAAACAGTGCCGGAGCCTTACCACTGCAGGGTGAGCATGGCATGGGGGACACCGAGGGCACACTTGACCTTGACCTTGAACCTGCACCAGCAAAGAAAACACAATCAGAGACGTGTCCATGAGGGTTCCTTGTATCTGTTTAGGGAGGGGAACAGGGAAAATGGTGGCAAAGCTCCACTCAGTGTATGCCTAAGCTGAGTGTGGAGGAAACTGAAGAGGGTTCAATGCCGAGGGTCAAGTCATCTGCTCTCCATCATTATTGTTACTATATTGGGCCTCTGACCAACGACTGGATGTCCCCAATCTCTTATCCGCAACTACAAAATCTGAAAGGTTCTGAAAACCAAATTGTTGAAAACATTTGTGGCCAACTCATGCGGCCCCAGAGCCTGACCTGAACTGGAGGGAGGCTGTTGATAATCATGAGCACAGCCCTCGGGGTGTGCATATTCATGTCTTTTGCATCAGAAATATTAACGTGTTCATTATTGGTTGCTGCCTCAGATCCTGCTGGGGCTGTTCAGTCCTACACAGAAAATGCATGGATCTCATTGCTTTTAGAAAATCTAAAAAAAAAAGTTTGAATTATGGAACCATCTACCCAAAATATTTCAGCCAAGAGATTTTGAATATGTATATTAATTGCCTATCAAATTCTAACAGATTTTAAGAAATTAAATATTTGGGAAATGATTTAACTTTCTTATTTATCAGTCTGCTATCACAATATTTTCCTCCTTCCCTCCTCAAAATTCCCATTTTAAATATTGATATCTATTAATTCCATACAAGTTAATGAAAAAAACCATGAATACTCTACTATTAATATATTGATATTTATGCATGTATTTGTATATGTAAGTATATTTGTAAAAAGGTATATTGCTATAACTCCATATATAATTTTATATATAACACTAGTAGCCCTGCGCACGAATCTGTGCACCAGTAGCCCTCTGCAGGGCCTGGCTGCTCTGTGCCCCTTTGCCCAGAGGCTCTCCGAGGCCCAGAGGCCCATCCCTGGCAGGATGTGGAACACCTGCCTGTTCGCCAGGGAAACAACACAAGCATTCACACCCTGGCCTGGCCAGAGACCCATCTGCAGCTGGGCAAAGAACCTCCTCGCAGTGGCAATGAAGCAAGCATTCTGTCACGCCACTCACATTGCCCACTCTCATTTGCTCCCCCACCCCTCCCCCGGTCCCCGGGACTAGGGAAGTCCTTCGGGGGCTGAGAAGGCTGGGTGCCACCATCTTGTGGCCATAGGCGCCGCTGCCATCTTTGTGACAGAGTGATGGTTGATTTGCATATTATCTTTTTATTAGATAGGATTCTTTACATGTTCTTAAGTGTTATGAATAGAATCATTCTGCAATTATTTTTACTTTTTATGATGACTACTAATGTTAAAAGATTTTTCTTATGTGCTTTCTAGAAATTCATATATCTTCTTTGGTAAAGTGCTTGTTCAAATGCTTTGTCAATTTTTTGTTGTTATTGTTGCTTTGTTTTCATGCTATTGAGTGATAAGGCTCATTTTGTAATCTGCATGAAACTCCCTGTCAGATCGATGTCTTGCAAATATTTCCTCCCAATCTGGGATATAGCTTTTCATTTTCTTAACTCTGTGTCTCAAAGATCAAAAGACTTTTATTTTTATTAGGGCATCCTTAATTTTTTCTTTCCGGCCTTGTGATTTTGTGCTCCTGTTTAAGAAATCATTGCTTAACCCAGTGTTACAAAGATTTTCTCATGGGTTTTCTTCTAGTTACGTAATAATTTTAGCTCTTCTATTGAAGTCTATAATCCATATCAAGTTATTTTTTTCCTACAGTGTGAGATGTGGCAATGTCATTTTTTTTCCATATAGATAATCCAGTTGTTTCTGTTGTTGAAAGACTGTATTACTTCCTCATTGAAAACCTTAGCATCTTTGTGGGGGAGGGGGAAAGTAAGCATTCAAGTGGGGTCTATCTTTGGATTCTTCATTCTGTTTAATGTTTTCCAGACCCATTCCTATATCAGTATTGTGCTGTCTTTAGTACTTGCTTTTATGGATGGGTTGAAATGAGGAAGTCAATACTTTGCACTTGCCCTTCTTTTTAAAAATTATTTTGGCCATGCTAGGCCCTCTGGTTTTTCATATACATGTTATAATTGATGTGGGTATTTCTTCCTGTTTTTAACTAAACAGCTTGAAAAGGTTTGTATTGAGCCAGCATTCAATACCTCAGGTACGTGTCACCTTTAATTTCTATGAGAGATGTTTGTAGTTTCCAGTGTTTAATTCCTAGTATGTAGTCACTGTTTATTCACAGTGTTCTAGTCTGTTTGGGCTGCAATAACATAATGCCACAGATTGGGTGGCTTATGAACAACAGAAATTCATTTCTCAAGTGGTGGAGGCTGAAAGTCCAAGATCAAGGTGCTGGCAGATGGGGTGTCTGGTGAGGGCCCACCTGATACTCATAGATGTCCATCTTCTCCCTATGTTCTCACATGGCTGCAGGGTTGATAGAATTCTCTGAGGGCTCTTCTCTAAGAATACGAACCCCATTCACTAGGATTCAGCCCTAAGTACTTCTCCAAGGCCTGACCTCCTATTATCATCATATTGGGAATTAGGATTTCAGCATATGAATTTGGGAAGACATAAACATGCAGTCCCTAACACATAGTATGTTGATATATAGAAACTTCCATATTGACCCTATATTCTGTCACATGGCTACACTTAACTTATTAGTTGTGGTATTTCATTTCTAATAGGCTCCTTAAGATTTCCTAGGCATCTAACTAATTAAAGATTAACATGCTAATTGACTGTACCTTTGCGATGCCCCACCAGCCAGTCAGGATTGAGTATGCAAATTAACCCAACAAAGATGGTGGGTTAATTTGCATATGCAGGCACTGAGCGGCCAGGGACAGGGTGGACCGCTTGTGTCCTCGGCAGGGCGATGATGCAGGTGTTCCACCTCATCTCACCCCTACCTGCTCCGGGCCTCTGGCCAGCATGGGAAAGTGCAAAGGCGGCTCCTGGCTGGAGCTGAAAGGTGGCTTTGGAGAGGTGGTTCTGGCCAGAGTGAAGGAGGTACTGGCAGCCAGGGGAAGGAAGGCTCATTCTTCCACGAATTTTTTGTGCACTGGACCTCTAGTATACTTATATCATCTGTAGCTCAAGTTTTGATTCGTCCTTTCCAATTTATATGCCTTTATTTATTTTCTATTAATCACTTTATTGCCCCATGTGGAATACGCAGTATCATGTTGAATGGAAGCGGAAAGAACAGCCACTCTCTCCTGCTTCTGATTATAAGTGGAAAGTATGGAGCCTTTCCCCTTTGGTGGTAATATTACCTGCAAATTTTCTGTGGATGTCCTCACTTAGGTTGAGGATATCTCCTGTAATTCCTATTTGCTCATGCTTTTGGTCAGGTGTGTGTTTTAAATGTTATTAATGACTGCTACACATTTCTACACACTTGAATAGATTCTCCTGGGTATATACCCAGCAGTGACATTTCTGGATTGAAATATATTATTAGGTTGAACTCCCTCAGAGACGGCCTGAATTGTGCTCCAAATGGATGGCCTCAGTCTCTCCTCTCAGCAGCAGCATGTCGGGCCCCTTCTCAGCTTGTCACTCCAACCCGCTATTAACAGATATTTGTGTGTGACCATGTGAGGGGTGTGAAGTGTCATCTTGCCGCAGTTTTCATTTGCATATTTGAGGTCATTAATGAGGTTGAACACATTTTTTTCCTTTATGTTGAGTCCCATGTTATTCTTTCATAATTTTTCTTTTTAATTCTTTTACCAATTTTCTTACCAGATTATTTTTCCCCTTCTTTCTAATAAACTTATAGAAGTTTATTGTGTGTTCTGGATACTTTGCTTATGTTAGCTCTATGCCTGATAAACATTTTTCTCAATCAGGCCTTTAGATTAAAAAAAAAATCATTGAATTTCTTGGGGTAATCTTGGTTAACAACACTATACACGTTTCAAATGTACAATTCTACAATACCTCCTCTGTGTACACTTAGTGGCCAGATTATTATGATCTCTGAATGCATAGTAATGTGGCCACTCAATATAAATATATGTACATTGCATTGTGTGCTTACCACCCAATGTCTAGTCTCCTTCTGTCACCATATACTTGACCCCTTTATCCTTCCATCCTCCCCCTACCTTTCCTCCTCTCTAGTAAACTCCATAGTTTGGTATTTGTCTGTGGGTTTGTTCCTTTGTTCTGTTTGTTTGTTGCTTTTTGTTTTATATCCTACATATATGTGAAGGCCTTACTTTTTCTTGTAGTTACACTTCTTTCGTTATGCGGAAATACCTACTGAGAATGGAGTTGAATTTTCCCTTCAGTTTCATTGGATTTGGTTCCTTATTATATTAGGTTTCTTATTAGGTTAAGTTTCTTGTTTTAAAAATTCTTCACTCTACTTATAGCGTGATGGCATTTTCTTATGTGGTCTCCTTAAGCTTTAGCTTTTTCCTTCTTACATTAAAGTACTTCCTAGGTTGGAATTATTTCTTGGAGGATATCATGAAGTAGGTTTCTGATCTTTTATTTTTTAAATGTATAAGCGATGTTCTCTGAAATTATATTGTGTGCTTCATTTTTTCCATACTATTTTTAAAGCTATCCCTGAACTGTGTCAGGTTACTGCATTAGCATAAGTCAATTTTGGTAGATTGTGTTTTAATTTTTTTCAATCTATTTTCTATAACCTATATGGATTGGGAAGTTTTAATTATCAGAGTTTATAATACATCTTGATACCTGTAGGACAGATAGCCAATCATATGTTTTTCAAAATTGTCTTATTTTTATTGACAGTTTGTTTTTTCATGTTAATTTTATGACATCAAGGAAGTTCCCTGTCAAACCAAACTACTTGTGTTGTAATTGGATTGCATTTATAGAATAACTTAGAGGACATTGGCATCTTTGTGATAGTAATTCTTCTGATTTAAGAAACTGGCCATATTTTATTTGGGTCTTCTGCTAAGTACTTAAATATAATGTTTGTAACTGTCCTTAGAACCATGTGACAAGATTATAATAGTACCGTACATAGCAAAATTATTGTTAGTGAGAATACAGTGTTTTTTCTATTGGATGTTTTATTAGTTGATTATTATTGGTAAATAAGAATGCAACTTTCTCAAATGTTGATCCTATATCCAACAACTTTGCTTAATTCTCTTATTAAATTGTCTACAGGCTTTTTTGCATGCATATACATTTAACACACATATGGTGTATGAATAGCCACATAAGAATACTACTTTAATATATATTTTTTTCTAGTCATCTTATCCTTTATCATCTTTGCCTTCCTGGTTTATTATTTTCCAATAGAGCCACATAAAATATTCTTCTCTTATTCAGATTTTACAATGTCTCTTTAAAATTATGTCAGTGGAATTCATTTGTAGTTATTTACAATAAAGTGTACTCTATAATTTTCCAGGTGGAAGAAATTCAATGATAGTAATTAGTGTATGCCTGAGTGAGTTCCTCTCAAAAGTTCCACCAAACAACTGCCTAGAATATCATTGCTGAGCTTGGACAGGATGACAATCACAACCTCAATCTCATTTAAAGTTGAAACCTGCAGGCTTGAGGTGAGGCCTCTGCATCTGAGTTGAAACTGGAATCTCAGTGGGCTGGAACCTCAGTGACACAATCATCCAGGCTCGGCTGAAGTGAGGGCTCTGGGTTCTGATGGTCAATCGCTAGCCTGGGCTGCTATTTCTTTGTCCTGGGAATAATACCTGCACCTTCCTCTAAGGAGGAAATTATATAACTGCAATTGTGTGGCTTATGGTAATCCCACTGATAATTCTATGCTATTATTACATATATACAGATATTTGAATATCTGCTTTTTGTTTTTAGTAGTCATTTGTCCCTTTGATTTGGAGTATACAGAAGTCAATTATAGAAACTCACAGTGTTTTATTATTTTCACTTTTAAAAAATTTATCTTTATTGTTGAACTATGACAGATATCCCCTTTGTTTCACCATTGATCCCTCCTCCCAGCGCCCACTGCATCCCCCTTCCTCCCCCAACCCTGGCCTTCAGGCACTATTATCTATGATCATGGGTTATGCATATATGCATGTGTTTCTGGCCTGCTATGGCTGTAGGGGACAAATGTATAAGGTGTTACTTCTACTTTGAAAGGCCTTCTAGGCTAGGGGTGTGTAAATACTGGTTTAGGTGTATAAATAGATATGATGTTCAGATCCCATTGTAAGCATTTTTCAAATATTAAAATATCAACGGATTGAATCTCCACACTAGCCCAGCAGCCTGGCAGCCTGGTCCCACTTCCAGTTTGGTCCCTGACTGACATCTCCTGGCTGGCGTGTGCTGAGCCAGAGCTTGAACCTGAGGAGTCTGGCTCCCGAAGTCCAGGCTCCATGGACCATGCTACAAATCACCATTACAATCATAACCTTGAGCCTGGCAGTATTACCCAAGACATGGAAATCAAATATTTACAATCATGTAAACAAATAGTTGAGGCCAACTCATTCTCCCACGACATGGGAAACTACCAGACCACTCACGTTTGAGCTGAGCGGGGGTGAGACTTTTCAGGTATACTTACCAGCAGATATCATTTTCCAGCTGGAGGTTAAAGTGTTTGCAAAAGCATAGGGATAGGAAAGTAAGTGGATTTTTAATGGCTGCACATGTGAGTTATGTTTGTGGGGGATGACGAAGAGTGGAGGATTATCAGTATAGGAAGGAGAGGCATTACTTCTTGGGTGCTGCGACTCCCAAACTCTCTTCCTGCATTTGACAATGGGAGTGAACCACTTATTAAACTGATTCTGGAAAAAAAAAAACACACATGTGATCATGTCATTCCAGAAATTTCCATGAGCATAAAAGAATTCGTACCTCCGGTGGCTGTCATTCCTGATGCAAGATATAAATTCTGTGCAATATGTGAGTGGGAGATTGGGAGGAGGTGAAACCCTTGAAGGTGATTTTTTTTCTACCTAATGGTGCTCTAAGTAAGACAAATTTGATCAGAAAATGGGTCAACCCATCAGTGATTGGGTTACACATGCTTAGCAGTTGGAGAGTTGAACATAAAAGAATAACAGATAATTGATTCAAGTGCACAGTGTTGGGAGTGATAGCAGGAGCATGGCACCTGAACATAATTTTACATATTTTAAGGAGTATTGTATTATTTATACATTTGCAAGTGGTCCCAAGAAAATTGTGCATGAAAAATCAATGAGGACCTAATGCATCAAGTGGGAGAGCTTATGATAATATGGGGTGATCATCCCACATGGGGTAGAATTATTTCTCTTAGAGAGCTTTGATAGCTTTATATCTCTATCAGTCTTTCTGTCTATCTTTCTATCTATTATCTATATATCTCCTATCACCTATTCTATTTATCTATCTTCTATTTACTTGTCATCTTATCTATCTATCTATCTATCTATCTCTATCATCTATTATTTTTCCTGTATATCAATCTATCATCTTTCCTACCTATCACCTATTCTATATATCTATGTCTACCTTTTTATCTATCTATTTATTATCTATCTTTTTATCTATCTATTTATTATCTATCATCTATCTATCTATCTATCTATCTATCTATCTATCTATCATCTATCTATATCACCTATCTATCTACTATATTACCTACCTAGATGTAACTTTTATTATGAAATAATTTCAGCATTCATAAAATTCAGAGGCTATTCCAACAACTACTATTTTTTTTATAACAAGGAAACATTGATAACAGATGAGCACTAACCAAACTTTGAGATAAGTGTGAATGCTTTGGAATTCTGGAGGTGAATTCTCTGATTGGTATCTGTTTACCAAGCCAGAAAGCACAGCGATTGCAGGAAGAAGCTGTCATTACCCAATAGCCTCCATGGAAACTTACAAGGTCCCTCAGGCACCATTCTTTCCCTGCTCTTATGATGACCATGCACTACCATCATCTTCCTCTGACAGTGCCTCTGATTCTGCTCCTCCTCAGAAGACCCCACAGTTCTCCCCATTGTTATCCAGACAGTTGCACATCCCGTGGTCTTGAAAGCCAATATTTTCTCACAGCCTGAGGACTCCAAACTTCCAGCCAGCTCTCCCACACTCCCACTGACCCTATGTTTCCCAATCATAACATCTGAAGGATAGGTAGGCATTACTTAGGAGAAGCCTGGGGACACCCTGTCTGGGCAGAGGTCTTTCCTAACTACTTTTCCAGAACAGCACAGTCCTGTAGAAATATAGTGTTTTCCACAAAGGTATTCCTGCCCTCAGTAATAAGAGAGACCTCTATAAGGGTGTGGACCAGAAGGCAGGGGTCCTGGGGACCCCCTTAAAGTCTGTCCACCACATCAAATAACTGCAATTGTGTTAGGCTGGGGGCACTACACATGACTTGCCTACATACGTATGGTAAAATTTCTATGCCTTTTATTAACACTAGAGGCCCGATGCATGAAATTCATGCAAGAGTACGCCTTCCTTCCCCTGGCTGCGAGCACCGGCTTCCCTCTGGCACCCAGGACCCGGGCTTCCCTCGCAACCCCGGCTTCATCTGGAAGGTTGTCCAGAAAGATGTCCAGTCTAATAGCATATTATGTTTTTATTATTACAGATACTTTAATTTTCAAGTGCCAGAGTTAGCCATCTACTCCCTAATTTATCTGTTATTAAATATATATTTTATCAAGAATGAAAGAATTCCTTTTTCAACAACCATTTACTCTTGAATTTTATTAGTTTTTAAAATATGTCTCTTAGATACTATAGTATTAGTTCTCTTTTCTGCTTCTTTCATTAAAAAAGCATATTGCTTCAATTATAATTAATTGTTAGCATTTTCTGAGCCAGCCTTGGAAAAGGAGCACTATTTTATTTTATTATTTATTTTATTTTATTATTTATTTTTGGTTCTTTTCTTTTTCATTTTTTAAAGGACCACTATCATTTCTTATCTAAGGCTGTTGATTCTTTTATCATCACTTACAACCTATTGCATGTCTGGTAGCTAAACACACAGAGAGACATGGATGGCTGAGTCAATAGTGTTACCTGGGCGGGTTTTCCCCAGGTGAGAAACAGGGGAGCTCTCTACCAGGAAGCTGTGCACCAAGCTGTATGCCGGAAGTAGAGGTATCCCTGTACCAGGAAGTAGGTGTGATGAGAGAGTGGAAAGTCACACAATCCTTCACCTTTCCTCCTTGACAAAGACCTCGCAAGTGACTGCAAGGTGGGCCTACCTAAATCATGATTATTAAATTACACTTGGTAGACATTGAGGGTGTGGTAATTGTTGTCATTTTTATAATATTGTAATATTAATCTTATGGAATATTGAATCTCCAAATAGCCCGTGACATAAAGAGACCTTTATGGCTCCGAAGGAGCTATTATATTTTATTATCTCACGGATCTTCAGATTTAAAGAGTCCTCAATGAGACCTTGACATAATTAAGTCTAATGAGTCCAAAGTAGTCTATTGTGCCAATAATTTAGACATGGCCAGTCTTATTGTGAGGAGACCATGGCATGCTGGTGTAGCCTGTGGGTGGTGTAGGCAAGGCTGACAGCTGAGTTAGTGAACTGAAGCTGTTCAAAGGCACTTTATACCTCACACATGTAGTTTAAAAGTTTCAAATAAAGATTTTACTACCTTGAATCTAAACTTTAATGATTCCTGGAGCATCATTGCATTCATTCATTTGTGCACAACACTTGTGCCTGCCTCCTCATTCATGTACCATGCTAGGTGTAGGGATGCAAAGGTCAAATAAGACAGAGCTCTACTCTCAAGGAGATCTGCATCTAAAGGTCTTAAGAAGTGCATAGTACAACGGTGGTGAGCAAACAATGGCCCACAGGGCAGTGATCTGTTTTATTTTTTAATAAAGTTTTATTGAAACGCAGCCATACTCTTTCACTTATGTTTTGTTCTATGGCTGCTCTTTGCACCACAGTGGCAGATTTGAGTAGCTATGACAGAGACCGTATAAACCTACAAAGCCGAAAATATTCACTGTCTGGCTCTTAAAAACTAAATTTGCCAACCCGTGTTTGAGAATTTTAAAAGTCTTTGAGCTAAAATAGTCTCCAAATAGGCATGAACTGGCATTTTCAGTTCACATAGCTCTGGTGTAATTCAGAGAGGAGGTCATATTTTCTCATCGTTGTATATTTATTTCACTTTACCAAAAATGGAATGTGGTAGCTAGTTCTTTAAACCTTTATTGGATGCTACTTCTACACTAGGTCCTCTGATAATGTCTTCACATAATTCCTAGAGTATGGAAGATGCTTAATTAATCTGTATGAAAATGAATCCAGTTTATCTACCACACAGAGAACAGTATGGCAGCTTTGAAGATATGTCCTCCAAACTCTTTGATACTTCTTCCCTAAAGAGTTGACTATTTCTCCTCTCCTTGAATGTGGGTTAGACCAGAGGATGGTGGGGGGTGTTAAAGGATAAAAATGTTGGTCACAGGTGAATAGAAAGAACACAGTAGACACTCCCTCTTCTCATGACCATCTTCCGACGTCATCCTGGTCATCCAGTTCCCGGGAGATGGGGTAGTATCCCCCCATATCCTGTGGCTGGCTGTGCCAATGGCCGGAGCTGTCCAGTTCTTTGCTTTTCCCTTGCTCCTCACTAAATCTTCTCTGACATCCTGATTATAGCCTGCAAGAAACTCAGAACTGAGCTGATTGAATTTTTTTTCTCTCTTTCTTAAAGGGGCACCCAAACACCATTTCCCTTCTATCAATACATTGCTGTTTGGACAACCTCCGCCCCGGGCCGGCTTGGTTTCTGCGCCGAACATAACTTTATTTTGCCCCATTGAAAGATGCAGCAAAACCCTTCTTTGTGCAGGGGCCATTAAGAGCGTCCATTCTTAAATTAGCTTAGCAAGAAAGAGTGCGTTTTCTCGTCAAGCCAGCAGTAATTGGACACTGTGACTACGAGTGGCCCTTGCGGGGCTTGGATGCGGGCCAAATGTACCTTCTGTCTGTCTCTGCCACGGGCAGACAATAGCGGTATTATCTACTGCACTGGCTCTGAGCAGCTCCAAAGGCCAGCTGCGGGAACAAAAGAATCCTTAGCGCTGTGCCCAGCCCTAGACCCAACTGGAGGCTCTATGGATGTTTCATAAATAATTCACCCCTCCACCCCAATGGTGGGCCATCTATTCTTCGCTTCTTTCCCTTTGCACTGACCGTGGCTGTGAGCAAAATGCACATCACTCCTCCAAATCCTTGGAGAGAGGAATGGCCAACAACTATTCTTTGTTTCCATAGCGTGGGGCGGGGGTAGGGCAGGGGTATGTAGAGTCACAATTTCCGACTAGCAGAGCCAGTGCCTGGGAAAATGTTGGCAGCGTTATTCCCCTTTGGAAAGTCACGCTTCCAAGGAATGTCATTCGGAGCTTTGTCGTTGAGTGTCATGAAGGAGCCTGATGTTTTCTTAGCAGCACGCACAGGTTGCTATACCTTGTAGTATAGGCCATCTGGGCTCAGGTGGGCCGAGCCGAGGGTATCACAGCCGACTTGGTTCCATTTCTCACCCAAATCTGGGAGTGTGGAGTGGACTGGATGCAATTGTCCAGTTGCAATCCCTGTGAAAGGGGCATTTATCAAGACCCAGTCACTGGACAGGCAGCTCCTGACCCAGATCTGAGCTATGAGGTTCCGTGTGACCCAGTGCCTCTAGCCTGCAAGCCAGGCGGCCTTCCGTCTTCTCAGTCCATCCACAGTAATCGTGGGTCCTTATCGCCACCTCCCACCTTGAGCCGTGTTTTCCGACCTGTTTCCTCGATCTTCAGTTTCTGGCTGTGTGCCCAGACGTTGGAGCCAGGCCTCCCCACGGACCTGGGGATCTGCCCTCCAACATGGCTTTCCCAGACGGAGGGGCCCGCCCTGTGCAGGCTCTGCCCGGATGTTTTTCTGTGTGGCTTCTGTTCCCAGCTGCCTGGCCAGCATCTGCCTCATGCAGTGCAGTACTGGGGTGCAGCCTGGACACAGTGAAACGGAAGGCCAGGGCCCCTCAGGTGCAGCAAATCCCTCCGAGAATATCCCAGGTAAGTCGCGATCACAGACTTAACAGTCACACGGGGGGTCCATCATGGCTCATAAGCTAGTAGGTATAAGTCATTGTCTCCCTTTTATTTTTCATTTGCTTCTCACACTCTATGAGACAGGCTAGGAAGGCAGGGTCATTCAATGTTAGAGGTTAGCTCAAGTGAGCTTCAAAGATATTCTGTTGAAAAGGGGGTGAATCAAGTCTAAGGCTTCAACTCTCCAAGTTCATGGGGGGAGGGGTAGTTAATACACCACAGTCAGAGGGAGGCGTGAGGAGGGGCCGGATTGGAATCACGGTCAACATGATGCTTCAGGGGCTGTCTCTATCCTCAGCCAACGTCATGCTGAGCTCTTGAATCTCCCTTTTGGAGAGAATACTCTGCCCCATCGAGGTGCCTTCTATGATGGCAGGGCTGGGTGGAGTCTCAGCATTTTATGGCATAGCACAGATATCCACCAAGTGTTGAGTGAGTGAATGAATGAATGAATGAATGAGTGAGTGAATGGACTAACAGGGAGGTGAGTGAGAGAAGGAAGGAAGGAATGTGCTGCTTGTGCTGGGGGCTGTATGATCACTCTTTGATTGTTCTTAACACTGGAATCCGACCTGTTCCTTTCTAGGTGTGTGTCCTCTTTCTGTCTCTGAAGTGCCCCACAGGTTCCCCAGATACCCCGGCCTCGACCCTGGGAGAACTCACCCTCACTCCCATCTCGGAGGGGACTCTGTTCCTGGGCCTTGCCGCCAGCTTTGATCTAAGAGTGAAAGCAGGGGTCCCAGGGTGCACCCTGCGGGACAGCGCTGTGGTTCTTCCGGTGCCTCCCCAGGTAGGCGCACGTGGGCAGGGGCAGAATCAGGAGGCGCTCCTCCCTTCAGCCCTGACTTCACCTCTATTCTCCACTAGGGCTCACGCTGTGAAGCTGCTGCTGGCCTGTTAGAGGGATTTTCTTACCGAGAGAACAGAACTCAGAGAAATCTGGGTCTTGCCTGGGTTGCATGGGCCCTCAGTGACAGACAGGGACTGGGCACCATAGTGCCTTCCTGTGTTTTCTGGGCACCACGGGCCACTCTCTTTGCCCATCATTCCATGTGCCGTCTATTCTCTGAGCTCCCGCCTAGAAGAATTTTGACATTTCGAGCATTTGGCTGAGGGCTGTTGGATGTCACCGCACTCTTCCAAGAGAAAGCTAATGTTCCCTTAGCTCAGTGTTTGCAAATAGCAGAGTGAATTAATCCCCCATGAATAAACATTTGCAAACTGCAGCTCCATACAGCGCTGACCCCAGGAATGCTTCTGAGCGTGTCCAGGTTTGGCTGGGCAACTGGTCCAGGTGACAGAGAAAGCTTTGGCATTTGGGTTCACAGAGACACAGCACTGCCACCGATGCACGGGACCATGAGAAAGTCCTAAGTGCTAAGCCCATGTCTCTGTGGGTGAGAGCTCTGAGGTAGGCCACTAGATAGATCCTGAAAGTAGAAACGCCCCGGATTCGGCCCGCTCCCTGGGAAGCACTCTGTCAATGGTAGATTCCTCTTTTCTCCCTCTTCCCACCCACGTCCCTGCTGTCTTGGGGATGAGGAAGGGGGGGGGGGCTTCTAGAAGCCTCTTCGGTTAATGAAGTTGTTGGACAGCAGGTTGGAGCCAGGCCATTGCCAGCTCTTCCTAATTTTTGATGGACTTACACAGGCCACTGATTTGCAACATCCACCTCCCCCTTTAATGAGCTTGTGTGCTCACAGTTAATGAACTAATTACTTCTGGGCAAAAGCAGCATTAAGTTGCAAACCTGGTTTCCGCAGCCCCCGCCAGACCAGCGATCCTTTGTCAAAGCCAAGAAAGTGTGGCCATGCGCAGATGCCGCCACATCCCGGCAGGTCTTCACGTCCACCAGCGCAGTTTAAATGAAAACATCTCAGCCAATGAGGGACATCGGACATGACAGGTTCTTTCCGGAGATCCAGGAAGAGGCCGATGGGCAGAATGTGACCTGCAGGCCTCATTGCTTCCCTGGGCGGAAATACAGTTCTTCTCCAAGGCGACAAGTCCCTCCTGCCCCCTGGTGACTCCATTTGTGGGGGTACAATGGAGCTGTGCCAAATGGCCTGCTTGCAGTTCAGAAGACGGGGAACAGACCATGTCTGAGTGTACAGAAGGGAGCCTTCCACACAGGGCACATCGTAATTGGAAGGGGGGCTTCCGGTGCTTTGAAACGGGAAGGCGTTGCCTGGGGAACATGGTTATGTGATGTGGAACCAGGTTAGTGGCCAAACTGGACTCCTTTTCCACTCCTTCAGGGCTCGTTTCCTGGGAGGCCGGGGCAGACGTCAGAGTTGGTTGCTCTGGATTTGAATCCTGGCCTTGACCCCATTAGGCAAGTGCATGCTGTGTGGTCGTGGAGAAATCACTTAATGTCTCTGTGCCCTTTGAGGAAGCCCCATCACAGTGGGTTCATTGTGAGGTCTCACTGGAAAGGGGAGATACATTATTGGTGAGCAGATGTGTACTTCACACTGCAGCAGAGACCACTAATGCTCAGGGCTCCACCTGCCTCCTTGTATTCCCCAGAAGCCCTTGGGGATTAGCTAGCGACCTGGATTCTGGCAAATGGGACTGTGAAAGAAAGCACCCCCCTCCCACAACCCCGCCACCTTTCTCTTTCTCTCTTAGTTCTTATCAACAATGTAGATGTCACCTCTTCCAGATATTGTGTCTACAATGGGACACAGTCTTCATCAGCCAGGGCCCCCAAGTCATTGTGTGGAACCAAGCTGTATATGTTGGCCGTGGCTGCCATGCTGTTTTTGTTGGTTAGGGCTCCTTGACAGAGAGGCATAAAACAAGAGAGATTTCTCACAGTTCTGTAGGTTAGAAGTCTAAACTCACGTTGTCCTTGGGGTTCTGCTCCTCTTGAGCTCTTGGTATAACTGTCCTTGTCTTTTCCTAGCTTAAATCTGGTCATTCCTTGGCTTATACCTGCATCAGTCCAGTCTCTATCCCTGTCATCACCTACTTTTCTCATAAGGACACCAGACATATTGGATCAGGGCCACCGTAATGACCTCATCTTAACCTGATTACATCTGCAAAGACCTTATTTCCAAATATAGTCACATCCACAGAAATCAGAGGTTAGGACTCCAATACACTTTTTTGAGGATCACAATTCAACTCACAAGACCTACCAATTCCTGTTTGGGTGGACACTGTGAGTGAGAGGATTCATTGTCAGGGTAAGCCAATGAGATTTGCAGGCTTCCTTCCATACTAATTCCTGCTTGAGATGCCCTTTCCCATTTCTTCCCTTGGCCCACTCTTCATGCCCTTCAGTTTTATCATCATCTCCTCTGAGAAGCCCTCTTTTATACCCCAAGCATATGTCAGGATCTCACCATGTATTTTCCTCATATTAGTTCCTTATTGCTGCTGTAGCAAATTATTACCAACTTGGTGGCTTAAAACCACACATATGAGTTGTCTTCACAGTTCTGGAGGTTGGGAGTCCAGAACGGGTCTCCTGGGGCTAAAATGAAGGCATTGGAGAGGGAGGGTTGTATTGTGTCCTGGAAGCTCTGGAGGAGAATCTGTTCTTCCCCTCTTCCATCTTCTAAAGGCCTCTGCATTCCTTGGCTCATGATGGCACCACTTTGACCTTTGCTTCGGTTGTCACATCGTCTTTGACTCTGACTCTCCTATAAAAGGGGGAGCCCTTTTATAATGATCCTTGAGATTGCAATGGCACCACACAGATAATCCAAGATTATTTTCCCATATAGATAGCCTCCCCTTAATCACATCTGCAAAGTCCCTTTTACCATGTAAGTGCCCTATTCATAGGTCCCAGAGATTAGAATGTTGGCTTAGTTAATAGTTCATCATGTGCAGTGTAACTTTCTTGGGCTTTCTTCCTATGGACCCAGGAGATCTAAAGGTAGAGACAGTGTGTGAATCACCATCACATTTCTAGAACCTATCATGGCTCATGTCACATACGAGTTCCTGGTCAATGTTTGACGAATGAATCCAGGGATGAAGTCTCAATTCCATCCTATAGCCTCTTCTGTTTAAAAAAACCACCTAGGGCTGCCGGGTGGAGAGAGATGGTAAGGAGGCTGAGTTAGCAAAAGCTTAAGGTTTCCTCCAGTGTTGGGCCACCAGGGAATCAGAGGAATGGGTGTTCTCAGAAATCTGGGACAAAAGTAGTCCATTGGAGCATCGGCAGGGTGGACTGATGGTTCACACAACCCTGTGTTGATCTCATTGAAGGTTTACATTTTATGCCTTCTTCGGTTTTCAACCAGGACCCCAAACATATACAGGACACATAAATGAAAGAGATGCCAGAACCTTTTTCATGCAGCATGTTTCAGTGATTGAGAGCATTAGAAATTGTCTTGTTGTCAGGAACTAGTGGAGGCCAAGGTATAGTTGCCTGTTAGGAGGTCAGAAATTAATCTCCAAGTTTTATTGAAATTCACTAGTTGTTGTGATTGTTGTTTTAATTATCCTCCAAGGAAGGTTGTTGGGGGACAATCTTTTGATGATACTAGACCATACTTTCAGTCAGAAGGAAACCAGACACATTCATATTTGAAGTCGTTGAAAGAGGGAAGAGGAGAAGGAATCTGGCATGTACTGAAATGATAGGCGGCTGGCTCTGTAGAGAGTTATTCTCACTGTATCAGTTAGCCCTTGCCATAGTAACACTGCATAACAAGTTTCCTGCCCTCTAGGGGTGTAAAACAGCAGTTATTTCTGCGGGAAGCCATTCACTGCCGATATTAACATGAGAGGGCACCAAGGAACGCAGAAGGCCAATGGACCTTGGGTGTTAACAGGGCTAATGCCAACCACCATTGTTCTGTGGAGAGAGTGGTGGCTTGAAGCAGTTCCCTGACCTAATAGCCTCAAAGTAAATGTTTACTGAACCTTACTGATTTTTACTGATCTTTATCGACTTGGAGAAGGTCTGTCTGGTACCAGTTTGCCATGCTTTACTGAGGGCAAGATGTGTAGCTAAAACTGAATAAAAAGCGGATAAGGCCCTGGCTGGTTTGGCTCAGTGGATAGAGCGTTGGCCTGTGGACCAAAGGGTCCCAGGTTCAATTCCAGTCAAGGGCACATGGGCAGGGTTGCGGGCTCGATCTCCAGGAGGGGGTGTGCAGAAGGCAGCCAATCAATGATTCTCTCTCACCATTGATGTTTCTATCTCTTTCTTCTTCTCCCTTACTCTCTGAAATCAATAAAACTATATATATATATATATATATATATATATATATATATATATATATATATTAAAGCAGATAAGGCCAGGTTTCAGTGTGCTTCTTCAAGAGAGAGGTCTCCACCTGCCCCCCATGCCTTCTAAATTCATATTTCTTGTCTAGTGTTTTCATTTGTGCATCAGTCCCTCCTTCGGATCCTGAACCCCCATCGCAAAAGGTTCGGCATATTCCCATCGGTCTGCAGGTGAGCCCAGGTCTACAGGCTGCAGCTCTGCAGGTTTGCGGCTGCTCCACGTGTTTTTCACCTGCAGGATAGTTAGGGCATGATCTCATCATGGTGATGGCTGAGGCACAGGCAGCCAGCAGAAATGTCAAGATGACATGCCTTGTGGTCTTGACTAGGCCAAGGCAGTCACTTGGCCAAACTCAAAGTCAAGAGGTGCAGATGTAGGGAAAGATGAAAAGCTGGAGTGGTTTTAAAAGCAGAGATGACTCGTTGTGTGACTCAATGACATACCTTGCCCAACCTCAACCTGCTTATAAATGATCAATGAAAAAGGATAGAGCCTGTGTTGATGTCTACCTGTGTCTAGATCAATGGTCTTCAGACAGGTACATGGCCACCATCCAGGAGCATTCACATCTGGCGATGTCTGGAGAGAGTTCTGATTATCACAACTTGGGGGTGGGGTGTTCTACCAGCATCAGGTGGGTATTGGCCAGGGATGCTGCCTAGCATCATACAGTGCACAGATCGGTCCCCCAAGGACTTGTGCAGAATCTCCACAGTGCCGGGCTGGGAAACCCTGATCTGAAGCCGGTCTTCCTCCCTTTCTATGTAAACACTCTCTCCAGCTGCAGGGGTCTGGTTGGGTATGTCCCAAGCTCTACGAATGGTCCTTGCAGCTCCTAAGGGTCTAATGCTCTCATTTTGGTTCTTCACATACTTATTACATCACTTATTCATGTCCAATCACTTAGTCATTCAATTAGCTTTTTTGAGCACTGGTGCCTTGTAGTCCTACTCTCCCATGGGGGTTACGGTGGGTCGCCACACTGGTATTTTTATGAGCCTCTCGGTAGGGCATACCACAATACCTGCAATGGAGTCCCATCCTTGATGGCTTAATTAGCACTGGGCTGAGCACGGGGAAGCCTTCCCTGTGACACCATCATAACTGTAACCTCACTCCCAATGCACAGTAGCTCCTCAGATTTCCCCCCTCATACACCCACTGCCTCCCCCACTACATATAATGTCATGTCACCCGCTTCTTCCATACAATATTTAATTACCTCTCACATATAAACCACTCCTTCCTGGATAAAATATTCAGACACCTCATTTGATGGGAAAGCAAAGAGTAATGTGCAGGGTTTCATTTTCATTTGTTTTTTTTCCCCCCATTAAATCGGGCGTGACCATTGTTGGCGCTGGGAGTTCCCCACCGCGGGACTGACACTGACATGACTCCTCTGTGCAGAGTTGGGTTGAGCACAATGGAAGCACCTCGGTTTCTCTCTCTTTATGTTAGTCAAATAAACGCACTTTTCCTTTCACTGGGCTGAATGCCTCCATCTGTGGGGCTGCTTCAGAGCCCCGTGATTTCATATTTTCTAAAATTTATTACTGATTTCTTTTCTTCTGCTGATGCCTTCTCATTAAAATGTCTTGAGGCTTTTCGACATGAAGGCAGAGAGGCTTAATTAAAGTCTCCTGCTCCTCAGATGCCCAGACATGAGCCGCGCATGCTCACCAGATTCAGGCTGAAGGGAGCGTCCTGTGGGGCTGATGGCCACTTGCAGGGAGCATCCCTCCTGAAACAAAGTTAATAGCTCGGACAGTTGGGTCCAACCAACCCCACCAGCTGCTCTCCTGCTCTCCTGGCCTCACCGGGAGGCAGGCCAGTGGAGAGAGTTGATGGAGCCCTGCGTGGGAGCTGAGTGGAAAGCCTGGAGGCGGCTGTGTGCTGACTTGGGCCTGTTGTCTGGGGGACCAGCACTCCCCAAAATGATCATCTTCATGGGGAGCCTACAGCACTGGGCTTCTCTTCCTTTCATCAGCATCTCCTAGTGCACCAGAGACCACATTTATGGGAAGAATCTATTTTCATTCTCTCAAAGCTCTAAGGGGAAGGGCACTGAAAAGGTGGTTTAAATGAGGGGTGTGAGTTCATGCAATGAAATGCATAGAGCTGAAGTACATGCGTTTTGGCAAAGTGACATCCCTGTGGAACCCACGCTGCTGGAGGCATTAAATATTCTTATAGGCCCGGAAGGCTCCCTCATGCACCAGGTATTCCGTTACCCCCTCCACCCCAGCACCAGCCATTTCATTTTCATTTTCATTTCATTTCATTTCAGCTTGATTGTGGTGTAATTGGCAAATGCAACTGCATGTGTTTAAGGTGTACTAGTACAATGAGATGTTCTGACCATTGTCAAATAATTTCCATATAAAGCTACGGAACACAACTATCACCCACCATAATTCCCTTATTTTTCTTTATTTTCATTTTCTTTTCTTTCTTTCTTTCTTTCTTTCTTTCTTTCTTTCTTTCTTTCTTTCTCTCTCTCTCTCTCTCTCTCTCTCTCTCTCTCTCTCTCTCTCTTCCTTTCTTTCTTCCTTCCTTTCTTTCTTTCTTTCTTTCTTTCTTTCTTTCTTTCTTTCTTTCTTTCTTTCTTTCTTTCTTTCTTTCTTTAACACTGGAGGTTTGCCCTCTCAAGAAATTTTTGGTATACCATCCGGTATTGTTAACTAGTCACATACTTACTATACGTCAGATTTTCAGAATTTACTTACCCTGCATAACTGAAAAGTATATCCTTTGACCAACAGCTGCCCAGTTCCCCCTCCTTCTGCTCTGAGCAACCACCATTCTATTCTCTGCTTCTAAGAGTTTGACTCTTTCAGGTTCTACAGGTAAGTGAGATTATGAAGTATTTGCCTTTCTGTCTCACTTCACTTAGCATAATGTCCTCCTGGTCCATCCATGTTGTGCAAATGACAACCCCCCCCCTTTTTAAGACTTATTAGTGTTCTCTATATATATGTAAAAAGTAATATCTATCTTTATCTATCTACTTATTTATTCTATCTATTATCTATCTATCTATCTATCTATCTATCTATCTATCTATCTATCTACATATCTATCATCTATCTACTCTATCTATATGTCTATCTATCATTATCTATCTATCCTGAATACCAGGCTTCTCTCATATCTTAGCTACTGTCAATACTGCTGCAGTGAACAAGGGAGTGCAATATCTCCTTGAGAGACTGATTTCATTTTCTTAGAATAAATAACCAGATTTCAAAAATGGGCAAAGGACCTAAGTAGACATTTTTCAAAAGAAGGGTTCCAAAGGGCCAGCAGGTCTATGGAAAAGTGCTCATGTCATTGATTACTAGGGAAACGCAAACCATAACCACCATGAGACATCACCTCGCACCTGTTAGAGTGGCTGTCAAAGAGACAAGTGACAGCAGTAACATGTGCTGGAGGGTGTGGAGACAGGGGGGCCCTCTGCACTGGTGGTGGGGGTGCGGGGGACAGAACGGAGGTTCCTTCAAACATGAAAAGTAAAACTACCATGTGACCCAGCCATCTCTACCACCACTGCCTTGATTTCGTTCATTGTTGGTTGTCTTTGCCGGATGGAGAGTTTTAAATAAATGGATTCTAACACTCAGCATGATGCATTTGAATTGGGGATTCAGTGTCTTGCGGAGCTATAATCCAGTGTTTGAGAATTGCATAATTCCTTTACCTGACGTTCTGTTTATGGACACTTCCAAAACTAGTTGTTGACAATGTTTGGTTGTTCCGAATAAAGATAAACACGGGTCATTTGGTAATTGACTGTGGGCTATACACACTCAGGAGGATAGTTATTTAGCTATGGATCTGATGCTTGTCTCCTCAGAGTCTATGTGTGGAAGCCCTATTCACCAGTCTGACGGCTTCTGGAGTTGGGGCCTTTGCTTGGTCATCAGGTCATGAGGGTGGAGCCCTCAGCATCAGGTTAGTGCCCTTAGAAGAAGAAGCATGCGGAGATGACCTCTCTCTGCCAGGCAAAAATATGGCAAAAAAGCAACCATCTGCAGACCAGGAAGATAGCTGTCACCCACACTGGACCTGCCAGTACCTTGATCTTGGACTTCCCAGTTTCCAGACCTGTGAGAAGTAAATGTTCATACTTTCATCCGCACACTTGATGGTAATTTGTGACAGCAGCCCGAGCTAAGACAGGTAGTGTATGAGTAATTTATAAGGGACTGCCAGGCATATTCCAAATCTGTGTACCGTTTTATGCTTCTGCCAACAATGAGTGAGTGTCTGTTTGCTGTACATTCTCACAAAAAACCTCATGGTTTTTATTTGTGATTCTGTGGTGGTTAGTAATGTGGAACACATTTTCATGGATTCATGTATGCATATATACACAAAAGTAATTACATATACAGTTATACACTGTAATTATGTGTATATATGCATGTGTATATATAGTTATGTATGTATGTGTGCATGTGTGTGTGCTTGCGCATATTGTCACATATGTTTTCCTAGTTTATCATTGACTATTTATTTCCTCAATTGTATCTTTTTTGGTGAATAGCAGTTTTTGGTTTTGTTGAAATTCAAGTTTTTAATTTATTTTGGTTAGTACCTTTTATATATTAAGAAATCATCACTTTACCCCAATGTCAGAGATATTTTCTTATGTTTTATCCTGTGCCTGGCAGTTTTAGCTTTCATGTGTGTTTCATCCTAAGATTTATCTCAGTGTCTGTGCATGAAAGAAAGATTGTGTGGGAGACGTTGAGACTTATTTTGGGATCATTGTTAAAAAGACTTTCCATTTAAAAATAACAAGCAAAAAACGTCTTTTTGTTTATTGTCAACCACTATTTTTTATTTTATTTTATTTTTTTTACAGATCAGCATATCCAGGAACAAACAGGTATGTGACTTTTTTAAGGTCACAGGGAGTTGGTGGCAGAGTCTGGTAATTGTTACTCCACACACCCAAAGAGCACCCCGTTATTTCTCCCTGGCCTGGGAGGCTTGGGGCACAGGCACCATTCACAGGAGGCCCCTCACCCGCTGCTGGACACCAGCCCAGACAGCTCCATCACCAGCTGAGGGCTCCACCTCGATGTCGCCTTCCAACCTGTAGCATCCCATTGAGGAGAGTTGTCTGAATACTGCCCCTTAGCCCATGACTCCCAAACACGAGTAAGGGAGAGGACATTCCCCAGAGGGGTCCACTCTCCTGCAGCCGGCATTTGACACCTCAAACCTCCAGGCAGCTCTGGGCCACGTGGCTTCCTTTTCGGGTTCAGGGGCAGGAGCTCATGTTACCTCTGGGCCTCACGCTTCCATTTTTGGCAGGTCCCACCCGAGCCTGGGTCGCCCTGGGTTGCGCGGACATCTGCTCCCTGGACATTTCACTCAGTGACCCCAAGTCACCAGCCATCTGGGGTTACCAGGAGCCCCTGCCAAGGCAGTTCCTGCGCTCTAAGATGGCTTTTACATCCGGAGTGTCCTCTCTCCCAGCCGGAAACCCCCCTTTCACCTGCTTCTGTTCCTCTGCAGCTTATGTGACACTTGTCCTCAGGCCTCCATAATGCCGGGGCCTCTGATGCCACCAGGGGTCCCCTTTTTTATTTTGATGTGTTCTTGAAAAGTGGCCATTTCACAAATATGTTGTCACTCTAAAAACGTGTATGACTTAGGTGAAGGAATCCTTCTGCGGTCCCGGAAGTCAGTTTATGGAGAGTTGGGAGGGGGGCCCTGGGGCGCAGCCGGCCGGCTCCCAGGCTCCCAGGAGGCTGGGCCTGTGCTCCCTGCTCTGTGGTCATGCTCCGCCCTACACCCCAGCTTCCTGAGCTGAAAATGGGGCCATGCTATTCCCTACTTCGCAGGGTTGATGGAAGATTAGATGCATTCTAGAACATTCAGAAGTATACTTGGCATCCTCAGTTAATGTATTTTTTTTATAGCTTCCTCAACAAATGTATGTTTTTATAACTTCTTTTGCATATTTTCTGTGCTTTTGCACATATGTTTAAAAATACTTTTTGAGCCGAAACCGGTTTGGCTCAGTGGTAGAGCGTCGGTCTGCGGACTGAAAGGTCCCAGGTTCGATTCCGGTCAAGGGCATGTACATTGGTTGCGGGCATATCCCCGGTAGGGGGTGTGCAAGAGGCAGCTGGTCGATGTTTCTCTCTCATCGACGTTTCTAGCTCTCTATCTCTCTCCCTTCCTCTCTGTGAAATATCAATAAAATATATTTAAAAAAAAATACTTTTTGATGTAAACTGGATCATCTTTTAATTATTGTACTGTATCTTTTTTAGTCTTATCTTAGGAATATTTCCATGTGATTAACTAGCATTTTCTACCTGTAGTTGGGAATCCACAAGTACAGAAGGATGACTGTATTTATACTTTGATTTTCAACTGTGTGTGGGGGTCAGTGCCTCTAACTCCCATATTGTTCAAGGTCAACAGTACCCATCATCTTACCAACTACATAATATTCTATGCGGATGCTCCATGTTTCACTTGTACTTTCTCTTGATGGACACCTTATTTTGTTATGCTTTTGCTTGTTATATTCAATAGGCAAACTGTTCCAACAGAAAAATGGAAATGGGACATACACATAAAAAGGCACTTCACAATAGGAGATCTGCAAATGTCTATAACCATAAAAAATGTAATCAATTTAATAGTGATTGGGAAAATCAAAATTATATTGAGCTGTGGGTTTCGTTTGCCCATGAGGTTAGCAATGGCATGGTGCCAGGTGGGTACTGGAAATATCTGGGAGCACTGTAAAGTATATGGTTGTATACTCTGCTGTACACCTGAAAATAAAACAAAATAATAT
Organism: Vespertilio murinus; assembly: GCA_963924515.1. Taxonomy (NCBI): domain Eukaryota; kingdom Metazoa; phylum Chordata; class Mammalia; order Chiroptera; family Vespertilionidae; genus Vespertilio; species Vespertilio murinus. The sequence continues at coordinate 214,033,503 of OZ004704.1, forward strand.
TAAATGTGAACTGTCATTTTTTTAAAAGTGAATGATTGAAAGGAAAATAAAGACTGTTGGCATCCATTTTTGAAGAGTTTGTGGTCTGGGGGATTCTCCTTTATACTCTAGATAGGAATATTAATTGTTATGGCCTTTCTACATGGAAATGAGTACTTTCCTTATTGATTTGCAGGAGCGTTTTACATAATATGGATACTGATAATTTATTATTTGTATTGAAAATATTTCTTTGACACTTAAATTTTCTTTTGCATTATTGAAATGCTGAATTTTATTTTCAATAAGTTTCTATTTAACTGTAGTTATGTGTGCCAATGTTTACATTATGACTTCTAGTTTTGAGGTCTTATTTAAAGAGCTTCTTTCCATCTCAATCTTGAAAAAAAAATGTGATTTGCTACTAATGCTTTATAGTTCTTTTCCACACATTTGGCTTTCTAATCCATTAATTATTTCTTACAAATATGAGGTAGACAGTGATCTAACATTGTTTATTCAATGGGTAGTGATCATCCCTAAACCACTTGTTGACTTTTCCTTTTTTTTACTATTAATTTGAAATATCATTTTTATTACATCAGCAAATGTTGGACAGGCGTGCATGCATGTTATTAAGTATTCACATATAAATTCATAAATGATTCCAGTGAGTAGATTTATGATCCTCTTCATAGTTAATTCCCAAATCTGATTTTGATGCCACATTCTATGTTGGCCTCAGAGAATAAGTTGGATGCACCACCTTCTTCTTGGTTCTGGCAAAGTTAATAAACCATAGGAATTACTTCTTTGAAAACAGGAATTACTTACCCATGGACCATTGGGCAAGGTGATATTTTAATCAACTTTATCCAAGTGTAATTTATATCCAGTCTTGAAATACACTGAGTGGCTAGATTATTATGATCTCTGAACGTGTAATAATCTGGCCACTCAATGTATATCCTATATAGAAAAGGGCTAATATGCAAATTTCCCCTCCACCAGGAGTTCAACCAGCAGGCAGGCCAGCCAACAGTCCATGTCCCTTCCCCCTGGCCAGGCTGGCCAGACCCCACCCATGCACAAATTCATGCACAAGGCCTCTAATACACACACACACACACACACACACACACACACACACACACACACAGAGTGGCCAGATTATTATGTGTTCAGAGATCATAATAATATGGCCACTCAGTGTATATAGATGCTCATATAAACACCAATACAGTCAAGATAAAAATTTAAAATAGAACTTTCCTTTACCCCAGAAAGTCTATCTCAGGCCCCTTTTATAGTTCATACATCAGCAGCTGGCCATTCTCATTCACTGTTTTGCCTCTACTCATTAAAGCTTAGTTTTGCATTTTAAAGAATTTTAAGTAATCCTATATAATAAAGAGCTAATATGCTAATTAGTCAACCTTCCAGAATGACCAGTAGGCAGGGGCGGGGCCACTGGGCAGCCAGGGCTGTGAGGACCAAGCCCCTTGCATGAATTTTGTGCACTGTACCTCTAGTGAAATAATAAAAGATATACTACGTTCTGTCTGGTTTCTTTCAATCAGCATATTAGCTTTGAAATTCACTTTTATCAGCAGTTTCTTTTCACTGCTGAATACTATCCTACTGCACGGACAGATCGAAATTTGTTTATTCATTTTCCTGTGGATGGATGTTGGGGCTGCTGTCAGCTTCAGGTTATTATGAAGAAAGCTGCTCTACATATTGGTTTGGAGGTTTTTGTGTGCACATGTGTTTCCATTTCTTTTGGGGAAGTACCCAGGAGTCAGATTGTTGGGTTATATGGATGCTTTACTTTATGTGAAAACACCAAACTGTTTTTCAACGTTTTCCACACTTTGTATTTCCTTCAGCAATGCATACAAGTTCCAGTTGCTCCATATTCTTGCCAATGATTGTTACTGTCAGTCTTTTTCACTTTAACCATCCCGTTTGGCATGTGGCTAAACCACTGTGGTTTTAACTTGCATTTCCTTAATGACGAATAATATTTAACACTTTGCTTATGTTTATTACAGGCCTTTGACATACAGGTTCTTATAGATTTCTTTAAATCTTTTGTCTTTATGTTTTCCTCTGTGTGCTTTTTTTTTTTTTTTTTTTTTTTTTTTTGTCTTCTTAATAGTGGCAAAACTTCTTTGTATATTTAGGTGTCAGTCATTTATCAGATGTGTATTTAGAATATTTTCTCCTAGTCTGCCAATTGCCTTTTTATTTCTTTAACTGTTGTCTGAGTGGGCAAAAGGTTTTAATTTTTATAAAAGACAAACTGTATTTGAGGGATTTTGTTTTACTTTTTTAAAAAACGCTTCTAATAAATTCTTTCACTTTCTAAATTAATTTTGCAATTTATATTTTTCTTTATAGTTATCTACTGCATGAAACCTTGCAAATTTATTAAATTATATAATCTCATTTTAAAATTGCCCTCTGATTCTACACTTCTGTACAATTTTTTATTCCTGATAATCCTTGTTTTTATATTTTTCATTCTTCATTTTGCATGTCTCTTCAAACCCTAGCTATTTTATTGTGTTTTTTCAAATAATCTACTTTGTGTGTCTTTGATATAGCCTTACTTTTATTTGTTCCTTAAGTAAGACATTTCTGCTTTTAAATAGATTCATTCTTTTCTTTTTAGGTAATTTTATCATATATTTTTAATATTTTAAATTAAAAACTTCAATTCACCCCTTTTCACTCATTAATTTATAATAAATGCAATTGGCTAGAAGTTTTTATTCTGACTATATCTCCTTGACCATATCTCTTAGGATGCATTATGCATTTTTCATTTTTGTTTATTTAAAATTTTTTCCTGTTTTAATGTCTTCTTTAAGTGATATGCAAAGGGATCTTTTTAGGTATATGTGAAAACATGTCAGCTTGTTTTTTGTTGTTGTTTTGTTTGTTTGATTCTTCCTATTGTTCTTTTTTTTTAAATACTATGATCAGGTATTTTTATTCCATGGAAAACATTAATATCTTATTTGAAACAGCCTCCATCTTTAATTTTGTTGTCTGCGCCAGAGGATTTTTTTAAAAAAAACTCTTATTTTCTTTTTGGCAGTACATATTAATGGTGTGTTCAAGTTTTCTATATTTATACTTATTTTTTATTTACTTGATGTGACATTTGATCCGAGAGGAATGTGTTAAAATCTTATATTATGATTGTGTCTTTATTAGTTTTCTTTGCATCTCCAACAGGTTTTGTTTTATGTGGTTGGAGTTTTGTTGCTAAATGTGTGAATATTCTTCTTGATGGGGTATAATATTTAATAATATTGAAATCCCGTTTTGTCCTACTTAATATTTTTGACTTGGATTATTAAGTTGTCTGCTACATATTTTCTTCACCTCTTCTACATAGGCACTTGCTGGTTTCTCTTTCTCCGTCTGTCTGTTTTTAGGGCTCCCCTGTAATTTGTTTTAGGGGCATATCTTTGAAGCATAACATAGCTTCTTACATTTTCCTGTTTTAAAAACACAATCAGAAAATCTCTGTCTCTTCAGAGGGGGATTTGATCCATTCACATTTATTGCAATTACTAATACTGTTATATGTAGCAATGCTCTTAACCTCGAAGGCCTTAACCCCGGGGCCCCTCTATCTGGGAGCTCTCAGCTCCCGCACCGAGAAGCCAGAACCAGAGGTTGCCATTTCCCCACAGCGAGGGGCTCATTTAAAGGCCCCCGCAAACAGGACAGCTCCATGGCCCATGAGGAGGGAGGACTCTGCTTCCCTTCCTTACCTTACACTCTCCTTCGTCACCTTGAAGGTTACCTGGACCTGAGGTACCCAATGCACATGTTCAGATGGTGAATGGACCCTAAAGAAAGCTGGATTCTAAGACCGTGGTTGGCAAACTGTGGCTCGAGAGCCACCTGCAGCTCTTTGGCCCCTTGAGTGTGGCTCTTCCACAAAATACCACGGCCTGGGCAAGTCTATTTTGAAGAAGTGGCATTAGAAGAAGTTTAGGTTTTTAAAAAAAATGGCTCTCAAAAGAAATGTCAATCGTTGTGCTGTTGATATTTGGCTCTGTTGACTAATGAGTTTGCCGGCCACTGTTCTAAGACATAAGGATGTTGTTTTTACTGTCCAAGACCACGAGTCTTTGGGTTCCCTTTCCTCTGCACCCGCGGTCTCTCTGCCTGCTCACGTGCAGCAGTGCGTGGACCGCTGTGGGGTCTGGGAGGACCTTGCAGGGAGATAAATGCGGAATAGACAATTTCCTGGTAGTCTGTGCTTCAAACTTACCTTTGGCCTGGATGGGACGAGGAGACATAGTGAATTGCTGCTGGTTAAATAATGTTTCTCTTTATAATGGACTTCACTGTGCTCTGGAGGGGAGTTGCAGTCTGAGGGCCATGGGTCTCTGTGCATTATGAGCACGCCTGAGGACGTCCAGTAGCACCGGCAGACCCGCTGGAAATGTAATGGGGTTAACGTCCTCAGCCGTGTTCACCTGCCGGAGGTCCAATTACTGAAGGGATGGCTTTGCCAGAGGATCTCAAAGCACCTGGTAATCACTGCAATGCTATTTTGTTCTCTGTTATGAGAATCACCGGAGACATCCTTCAAAGGAAAATTACAGCTGGAGAGAGAGTATGAATTAGTAGTAATAACATTAATAATAGCAATAAGAGCTAAAGTGGTCCGGTGATAAGTCCACACGAACAATAATCATTATTTTCCTAGTCACGACTCCACTTGGTCCATAGGACGACCCTGTGAGTGTAGGAATATTGCTTCCATTTTACACATGAAATTAAGATGCTTGGAGAGATTACAAATGAAGTAAGTCTGAGCCTCAGAAAACGCCTGCTTCTGACTGTGTTCCTCATGGAAACCCTTTCAAAGTATTAGACATGCATGCCCAGCACCCCCTCCCTCAAAGCCCCTACATGAAGGACTGTGGTATCTGGGATGAAGGTTCCTTGACTTGTGAGCCCAGCTTAGGGACCCTTGCATTTGCACACCAGCTCTGCCTGCGGCCTTCTTCTCCCGGATACCAGCCCACTCAGGGCTTTCCTTCGCTGTGCTTCCAAGCTTCCTCTGAGATGGTCACGGTCTCTGACACTGCTCACTGTTGCTGTGGCCTCCAAAGACAATGGCCCCTTGAGACACATGGCCCGCGACAGGACCCTGCCACCCTGCCCATCCAGAGACCTTCTAGAATCAAGCACAGCCATCCTCAAGCCACTGGGAGTAGAACCCTCGGGTGCTGCAGGCCTGAGGCTGTGGAATCTGGGTGCTGGTGTGGAACCATGCTGTTGGGTTTGCTGCGTTATTTAAGCACGTTGGCCTTGAGTAGCTCACTTGGACTGGCTCTGGCTGCACCCTTTTCCAAGCCACCTAGGCCATTATGATTCCTGTGCTCCTTCTTCCCCTCCTTTCATGTAGCACTCTGGGGTATCCAGCTATAAAAGCCCCTGATGGGGTTGTGGCTGCCAGTGGCTCTGGCTCTGACTTATTAAGCCTTTACTGCATACCTGGTCCAGTCTACATGCTTGGCAGACACCATTTCTGATCATAGCATCCCAGGCCATTGCATGTCATCATCCCAGGTGCCCACCCTTTTTGTTCACAAACACACAGAGACATTTCCTCCAAAGCACAGCCATGGTGCCAGGAAAATGAGCTGTGTTTGCAAGGGCACAATGCCCTGAGCTGGCACGCTCAGCTCACCCACTCTCTTCACAGAGTCCCACTTGAGCTCCCTCACACTTGGGGTAGATGGTTTGCAAAGATGGACCCAACTGTTCCCTTCCCTGCATCCATACCCATGAGCAAAGTGACCTTGAAGCTCCTTGCATCAAAAGGAGAAGCCTCCGTCTCCACTTCTGAACCTGGCCTGCGACTTGTGTTGACCAGTAGAATACAGCACAAGTGATCCTGTGCCAGTTCTGGGCTTGGTCCTCAAGTGTCCTTCCATGTTTCCCCTTGTTCTCTTAGAGCAGTAGTCTGCAAACTCATTAGTCAGCAGAGCCAAATATCACAGTACAACAATTAAAAAAATTTTTGAGAGCCAACTTTTTAAAACTTAAACTTCTAATACCACTTCTTCAAAATAACTCGCCCAGGCAGTGGTATTTTGTAGAAGAGCCATACTCAAGGGGCCAAAGAGCCGCATGTGGCTCGTGAGCCGCAGTTTACCGACCACTGTCTTAGAGTCAGGCCCAGCTAGCTAGCTGGATGATGAGAGGAAGCTGGCCTGTGCACTCCTATTGCCCAGGCCTGCAGCCAGATCTGGATCCACCAGACTTCAGCCAGACCCTCAGATGACCACCCAAGCATGGGTCAGCCTGGCCCATTTGTGCATCCTGGATAACAATAAGTGGTTTTAAGCCATATAGAGTTTGGGTGTGTTTGTTACACTGCAGTAGCCAACCAGTTCAGCATCTCTCCCAAGTACCTTTACTGGGGCTCCAATGATCTTTTCTGCAATCTGATCTCATCTGGTGCCAGCGCTGTGCTGCCCACAGGCTTCCGAGAACACCTGGCCTTTCTGGATGCTCACTCAGCCCTTCTTTTCCCGCCTTCTGCATTTGGTCTGCCTCTTCTGCCCATCCTCTCCCTTCGGCTCTCTCTCTGAGCTTCTCTGTGATGAGTCTGGTTCATGATTTCCCCATCCTACCAGGTGGAGCCCCTTGTTATGGAAGAGCCTGAGTTCCATCCCTCTTGGTTCTCTCCCTCTGGAGGACAGAATGGTCCATGGGCAGGGACATTTCCTAAAAGCCTACAGTGAGCTTTACATACATTATCTCATTCATTTAATGTACACAGTAGCTGTGGGTCAAGTACTAGGCAGGGCCATCCCATTTTACAGGCGAGGAATCCACGCTCAGTTACCTTGCCATGTAAGCTGAATGTACAGTCAGCAAGCTGGAGTTTTGAGTCTAAGCTCCAGAGCCCTGGGTATAACCATGAGTTCATGGGTAAGGGAGTGAGGCACTGAAGGGCCACGTGGGAGCCGGGGGTGGGGGTGAGCTCATGCAGGTCAGAGGCACGAGTGGCTGACAAGTGACTGTGATGGCTGAGTGAAGGCACTCTGGATAGCACGATGCATGAGCAATCAAAGCCGTGTGCAGAAGCAGGAGCCCGGGCACCGACACATGCACAGCCGTGACCAGGTCCCTGCAGGGGGCTTTCCTGTTGGGCTGGGCACACCTGGCCGCCTGCAGGACCTCTGCCACCAGGCCCGGCCTCATTTTGCTGTTGGTTGTCACTGCTCGCGCTGCAGGTCACTTACCAGCTCACAGAGCTGCAAATCCACTCTCCCAGAATAGACCCAATGTCACACGGCCCAGAGAAACGGGAGGTGCGCCCGCTCCAGATGTGCTGAGGGCACTTCAGAGGCTCCTTACAATCACAGACAGATCATGCGTCTCCTCTCACCGCTCCTGACTTTCAACAAGGCCCTTGGCTTCCGTCTTCCCTGGGTCTCCGCCCAGCAGGAAGCTTAGTTCAAGAACACTGCATGCGCCTCCCCCTTGGCTGGTCTCTGCTGCCCCAGCAAGCGTTTTCCCCCCCCCCACTCAGGTGAGCCCCAGGTCTGCATGAGACCCCATCACCTTTCACACAGAGTCCAGGCTCCTCAGCAGGCCTCTGCGAGGCCTTCGTCCTTGACTCCACGCTACTCCTTCAGCACCTCCACTTCCTGTCCTGGAGGAGCACCCGCCAGGTTTCCAGTCCCTGCACTCTGGGGTCCCTTCACCTGGGGTCCCCTCTCTTGCCTTCTTTGAAACCCTACCCAGCCTGGCAGCCTCAGTTCCCAGTGCCGGCTCCCGTCACCCCATTCAAGATCATGTCTCCCCGCAACCTCAGCGTGCTCCCGTACATCTACCGTACTTCCTGCCCCAGAACTGCCATGATCAGGCCCGCCTTCCATGCTGGCTCGGAACTTCCAAAAGGCTCATTGATGTTTGTATTTTAGCTCATTGATTGTTCTTGGGTGATCACATCACAAGCTACACCTACCCTTCATTTTATGACCAGGATTGTCTTTTATGTCGTGCAGTGCAGCAGCCGGTTCTGAACTGATGGGCGTGGTCTCTGTGCTTTGGCCTCAGCTAAACCCTGCTTCCCACCTGGGTCCTGCACTAGCTGTGCCACATGGGGAGTGGCTTCCCCAGAGCTTAATCCCAGTTCATCCTCTGCACGCTGTGCCGCCTTGATGAGTGGCGGACCCCTCTACACCTTGGTCTTCTCCTCTGTGAAATGGAAATACCAACCTTTACCATGGGAGAATGTTGTAAAAAGTGCGGTATAAGGTAAGTGCCTGGCCTGCGCTGGGGCTAGAGCTATTGTCACAAAGAGGGCACACCGGGCTCAATGGTTAAAGGTGTCCGAGATGGTGACGTGCCAGGCCCGTGCTGGCTTCAGGTTCATTGTTTTCTAAGACACTCGAAAGGCAGGCAAGGCTCGTCCCGCTCTCCCAATGTCATGTGTGTGGGGCCTGAGCCTCAGCGGTTTACGTGACCTGCCCAAGGTCACACAGCCCCGTGGGCCTCAGACCGTTAGTTCAGCTTCAGGTCACATAGACGTCTGACTTCTCCGGAGACTGATCAACCTGCACCCCCCAAGCCACCAGCTGTTGGCCAGCGGTTCCCAGGACACCTGCATGGGCTTCGGGAAGTCCCTCCGGAGCCAGCTGCCCGCACTCTGCCCCTTGCCAGGTGTCTGACCCAGGCCGGTCACTGCTGCCCTGGGTGCAGGCTCCGTCCTTGGTAACACGATGGAGGGCTTGCCACTCTCTGGGTTTCTGGGAAAATTGCCCTGGGCTGGGGACAGGAAGTGCTGTGCAGGTATCCTGTGGCTTGGGGGACCCTTGTTGTCACACATTTCCTCATCCCAGCTGGGGCAGGTTGGGTCTTCCAGGAAGCGATGGGGAGCAGGGAGGGCGGGAGCAGGAGTGAGCCAAGGAGAAGTCCAGGCCGTGCAGACCCTGGACAGCCTTGGGCCTGGGCTGGGAGGCGCCGAGGTTGTCCCCCTTCCTCTCCCTTTGACCCATCCATGGGCGGGAGTCAGACCAATGAAGCTGAGACCTCGCCTACCCAGGGCTCATGGCAGCTGAGGCCTTCCTGAGGGGCCACAGGCTCCCATGAAAGGACATCAGGGGGGCAACCCAGCCTCTGCCACACCCTGTCGCCGTGCCCCTGTGCCAGTGCTCTTCTCCTTGGCCTCGGCTCCCTCACTCCTGTCTGGCTCTGTCCCCCATTCGCCAGACCCGAGGCTTTGCTCTCTCCCCTTTCCCCAGTCTCACTGTGGACTTGGCCTCCTGGGTCCCCTAGGGGAGCCACTGCCTCCTGTGAATCCCACACCACGGCCCGGCCATTCCTCCTCCACTCAGAGCACCCCTGCCCGGGTCCCTGAGCCCCGGTGTGTGCCAGCACCTGCCTGGGGTCCCCCTGACCTGTGAGCCCTGCCTTCCCTGCCTTCCCACCAGCCAGGCGCCTGTGGGCCTGGAGTCTGCTGTCCGTGCTCAGACAGAGAACGTGCACCTGACCGAGGCTTCTCTGTAGACGTGGCAGACCTGCCCCAGCGGCAACCTCCCCTCTATTCCGTGTCTCTGCTCTGGTGGAACCACCTCCCGCCACACAGACACCTCCGAGACAATGTGTGTAGCTATGAGGATGGGACAGGAGCTGAGCAGAGGCAGGGAGACTAATGTCACTTGAAATGAAGCGCATTTAGGCACCATTTCCACAATGATGCCCCGGAGCCAGATGCAGGGGGTGGTGGTGATAGACCCAGCGGGGAAGGGGCCTCCTGAGCGGGGCTCTCAGGCAGCAGGGAAGCCGGCCTGTGGGTAAGGAGCAGGGAGCACGGGGAGTAGGCCTGTCTGTGAGGAGCAGGGAGCACGGGAAGCCAGCCTTCTTCAAGCTGCAGGGAAATCCAGTCCACCCAGCGCTGCCTGCATGAGCTCGTGGTGAGCGGTCTCAGGGTCACTCATGCGCTTGGTGTTGCTTTCTTGGCCTGGCCCAGGCCTCTGACTGTGGCCTGCTGTGCTCTGGGTTCAGCTCCCCGGGCAGCAGCCCCCACCCAGCATCCAGGACCGCCCTGCGGTGGGTGGTTCGCTCTGCTCCAGGGCCAGGAATGGGGCAACCACGGCCCAGTGTCCCCTGTTCTGAACGGGCCTGAGGCAGGACTTCGGGGGGTCTCTGCTGCCTCTGTCCTTTCCTGCCACTCATCCTGACGTCCTTATTCAACTCTCCAGACAGGTCATGGAGGGAGTGCGAGCAGTGGACAGCTGGGTCCCAGTGAACGGGGCTGGGCAGAGAGGCCCGAGGGAGTGGTTGACTCCCTCAGGGGACGGCTTGGACCTTCCCCGCCTTCCCTGTCTGCTGCCTGCAGTTCCCTCCAGTCCTGGCAATCTGGGACTCTGCCCTCTGCCTCCTTGTGAAACCCTGACTCATTACCCCTGAGCCCTTCCTCATGGTAATGGAACCGCATGTGAGGACAACGCTCCAGTCGGCCCGAGTCCCAGAAACAGGCCTGATGTGCCTACAGCTCCTACCCCAGATGGCGGGCATCGATTAGGCGAGTAAAGCACGAGGAGGAGCGAGATGAATCGTGTCAGCTTAAATGTAACCTATTTCCTGGGATTGCAGGGCATTAACCGTAGCCACGCACTTGCATTTGTCTGCGTGCATCCCTCCGATGGAGAAATCTATAAAACTAATCCAACTGGCAAAGAAAGTTTTGTGCTAATAAGGTTGCTAATAGAGCTTAGGACCGGGGTTTAAATAACTAACGTTGAATGCAGGAAAGAAACATTTTAATTATTTAATAGGGCATGAAAAGGAATTCCAAAGTATTGCTACAGAAGCAATCCCAATGGGTATAATTTTGGTCCCCAAATTTTATTCTTACTCTTTGAAGATGATGGCTTGAGCTGCTTATTTCATTGGATTAAAGGAATTGGAGGTCTCCGGGGGAGCAGGTGGAAGATGTGCTAATTTAGAGACCAGCAGGGGAGGCTGTGTCCCAGCTAAGGCAGGCGTTTAGGGGGACAGGAGTTGCCCCAAGAACACATGGAGGAATTGAGATGCAGAGAAGGCGTCTCGGGACAGCTCGTGGGCCCTCATGAATAACGGTGTAGATTTGCATCTCAGTCGGGATCTGTGATGGATGGCGTGCCTGCGCGATTGCTTTTCCTCAGCCACTCATCTGTCCTCTCTCCGGAAGTTATTGTTCCCATTTCATAGACAAGGAAACCGAGGCTCAGAAAAACTATGTGTTACCTAGCTAGCAAGCCCAAATGCCACCCCACTGTGCCCCGGGGTGCAGAGGGTGCTGACGCAGCCGGAGGTGGGGAGGCCCTCTCCAGGGTTGCTCTTGGTGCTTGCACTGCCTGTCTCAGCATGCGGGTGTGTTGCTGCCATGTCTGCTCATTAATACTGAAGACGGAGACGCCTCCTCAGCTGAGGAGGACCCGGATGTAAGCCCGGCAGCAAGAAATGGCTGCTCAGGATATGCCCAAAGCAGGGCATATGCGCCTTAGTGTCTGGGTGCCTCCGCACTGGGGTTTACACTGTTTGGGATCTGGATCTGGGGGAGTTCTTGCCTGTGCTTTGTGACCCTTTGCTCAGCCCGCTCCTCTGTATGATCACGTGCCCCAATCCTCTGACACCGTCTCCTCTGAACTCTTCAGCGATTTACAATCAGAGAAGCAAAGCCTGCCTCCGGCTGCGTCTGGCTGCTGCTGGCCAAGCAGCTCTTCGGGGGCTTCTCCTGTCAGTGGCCACGTCCTTCAGACCTCAATATTTGTTAAAACTGTTTTGAAATGTTCAAGCAAGTCCCGGCTGGGAATGAACATTCTAGACTGTGTCCTCCCACTGATGAATTCGAGGTCCTTGACAGCACGCACTTTTGCTGCTGTGAATGTGACCGATGAGGCAGCTGTGAGGCCTGGGCCCATTGCACATCTATTGCCACAACCTCCCCCGCACAGCACAGGAGAAGGGCTTGCCATTGAGTCTTGATCTTAAAATTTTCATTCCTCTGATTAATAGTAGGCCTCTACTTTTTTTTTTTAATTTATTTTTATTGATTTCAGCAAGGAAGGGAGAGGAAAGAAGAAGAAAGGGATGGAGGGAAGGAGGAAGGGAGGGAAGGAGGGAGAGAGAGAGTAAGAGATAAAGAGATATCAATGATGAGAGAGAATCATTGGTTGGCTGCCTTCTGCACACCCCAGCCTGGAGATTGAGCCCAGAACCCGGCAAGAGCCCTGAGCAGGGATTGAACAGTGACCTCCTGGTTCCTAGGTCAATGCTCAGCCGCTGAGCCATGTCGGCTGGGAGGCCGACACATCTTTTTATGGACGTCCTGGCTATTTGTGCTGATTTTCTCAGGTGGACCGTTAGACTTTCTCAACATGTTTTCCACTTGCTTGTCTCTCATTCATTCTGTCTGCGTATGTAACTTAGGCGTTCCTATGAGCATGTGATGTAATGTGTAAGTAAAGAGCTCCGGCCATTTCTTGAGACAGGAATCTGGCAGAATAACCTCTTGAGAAAATAACCCTTTTATTTCCTCACCTAGAGGTGTTCCAGAAAGACATGGCAGGGATTGCTCCCACTCGTGTCCCCAGCCCCAGCCCCTCTCCCCGCGGGCAGAGTGACTGGCACTGCCCCGAGGCCCAGGCTGAGCCTGATCCTCTGGCTGGAGGGTTTCACTAGCCCAGGCCGGGAGGAAACCGTGAGAGGTGGCAGGCGCCCGCCCTAAGTGGGCATTTGCTTCCCAGGCCGGGCCGACTGAGGCAATTGAGCTGGATTTGTCAGATGGGGCAGAGGATCAAAGGTTTGGTGTTTGGAGGACTGGAGAAGGGAAAACTGAACCGGAGAATGGGAGGAAATGTCCCCAGGAGGGGGTGACCGGCACCTCATGGTGGAAGCCATGCGGGAGAGAACGCAGCCCCCCCCCCCCCCCCCCGACAGGAGAGCCCATGGGAAGGGCTGGTGGCATTGGTGCTGGGGACGCCGGAGCTCAGCTGTCATAGCGGGAGGAACCGCCCCAAAGCTGCCTGCCATTGGACTGGACCCCGCAGACCTGAGCTGGGTCCTGGGCTGCCGTGTCCCCCCTGGAGGGAGGCCCAGAGCGTGTCTTTCCTCCAGGACCAGGCGAATGTTTGATCAAAGAACCAGGGAGTGGACACTGATGCTGGGCTTCCCATCAGCCTTGCTGGATGAGTACTGAACCCCATGAGTTTGGACAGACATATGAAAAGATGGCGCTGGCGAGAGGACTGAACGTGGCAGAGGCCAGAGGGGCCACCGCGGCCAGGCAGCCGGGCTGAGGCCTGGTCCCGCTGCTTACTTGCTGTGTGACCTTGGCAAGCTGCTGCTCTGGTCTGCCTCTCAGCTTCCCCATCTGGGCAACGGGAAGGTCACAGTGCGAGTCTCCCGGAGCCGCGTTTAGTTAACTTTTGCAAAGCACCCAGAGGCCGACTCCATTTGGCGGGGAACCGGGCCACAGCCAGCATTGTGCATAGGGGCTGTGGATGGAAGGCCCTTCCCAGTACAGCGGGGAAGAGCTGCAGGGGTGGGAGGGAAGGGTCGGGTGCAGAGAAGGAGCAAAGGGAGAGGCTGCTCTGACATCTGGAGGTGAGACACGAAGACCTGGGAAGGAGGACGAGGGAGGCCACCCAGAGACTGTGGGCCCAGGGGAGGGTCAGGGAGGAGAAGAGATGAAGGAGGCGAGTGAGGAGAGAGAGAGAAAACGCAGAGACCACAGCCCGGATGGAGGCAGAGTGAGTGAGAAGAGACAGCTGGCCTTTGGAAAGGAGGAAGAGGGGAAGGAGAAATCTGAGGGAGGCAGCGGGGGGACATCCTGGTATCTCCTGGGCAACCACATCCCTCTGGACCGGCTTTGTTTCCCAGCCCCTGAACCCCGCACTGGGCGCTGGTGTGGGATGCGGGGGTGAGATCCAGGCCCCAGGGGAGCAGCGAGGAGGCCAACCTGCCCCCCTCTAGGTTTGAGGTGGGCAGGGTGGGTGCAGGAGGCATCCACTGCCTCTGATGGCTGCAAGTGGCTGAGAATCAAGGACATCTGCAGGCGAGGTGGAAGCGGGAGTCTGTTTGGAGTCTGCCCGGCTGGCGGGTCCACGATGTTAATTGGAGGTTAATTGAAGACACAGGAGAGGAGAGGCGCGTGACCTGCACAGGGCAGATCGCGGCGGCCTTGGCGGGGCTCCGGCTCCGGCTCCCTGGCCAGGCTGCGCATGTGCACAGGCATGCCGCGCACAGCCACCTGTCTCCAGAGCAAGAGGAACTCCGTGACATCCTGATCTCACGGTTAAGCAGGAGCTGGACGTGGGCCCAGGACCGCATGCTTATCGGGGCTGCAGCAGAGAGGGGACTAGAAGGTCATGGGCATTCCCCATCTAGCCTGGGAGGGGGTGGCTGATACTTGAAATCATTCTACCCCTTGTCCCAAAGTCCTGGCCTTTTTGTAATATTTTAAAAATATTTTTATTGATTTCAGAGATGAAGGGGGGAGAGAGAGAAAGAGAGAGAGAGAGAGAGACAGAGACAGAGACATCAACAATGAGAGAGAATCATTGGTCGACTGCCTTCTGCTCGTCCCACACCAAGGATCAAGCCTGCAATCCCCAGCATGTGCCCTGGCAGGGAATCAAACTGTGACCTCTAGGTTCAGAGGTCCACACTCAACCACTGAACCATACGGGTCGGGCCCAAAGTCCTTGCCTTTGACACACTAATGCCAACGCCCCTGCTCATGGTATGTGTGCCCCAAGAACGACAGAGCCTCCGGTTGAAGGTGACCTCCAGAGCACCCTCAGGAGCTCTGCCAGGAATCACCCTGCTGAGGGTGCATCCAGGGCATCTCCGATCAGAGGGCCTGCGGGCTCCAGGCCCGATGTGCTGTTTGGTGCCCTGTGGCCCCGGGCGGCGCGCCACATCTCTTGGTCTCTTTCCTGGCCTGTCTAAAGCAGGGACTCGAACGCTGCCTGCCCTAATGTGCCATTTTGAGATTGAGTTCTGGGCGTGGATGCGAACACAGCATGAGAGCACACGGGAGGTGGCCCATATGGAGAGCTGGCCCATCTCGGGCTCCGGGCATGCCGAGAGAAGGATGCGTAGTTTCAAGACCAAAGGCGGTGCCTGTTTGGAGCTTCTTGGACGACAAGGCTTTCCCGCTCTCTGAGTGTCTCTTCTCTCTGTGGGCCCGGCGTGTGGATCACATTCCCGAGGTGACCCGGGAAGACTGACCAAGGATAATGGCAGCGGCTCTTGGCAGTCCTCGCCGCTCCAATCTGGAGATTGCCCGCAGCTGACAGCAGAGGCAGCGGGACCCAGGGGCCTGCCAAGCCCTCCACTGTGCCTCGGACGCTGAGCCAGGAGCCTGCTCACCTCCAGCATCTGAAGATTCTGGAATGAGAAGCAGCGAGGCTTTGAAAACCTGCCCACCGTTCTCCCCAATTATTTGGGCAACGCACAGCCGTGGCAAGGCCTCGGGCTGCCGCCTGGAATGTGGTCCACATTAGCCCACAGCTGGCAGCAGTTATAGCAAAATGGGAAAGCTTTGTAGCAAAATTCTCTCTCTCTCTCTCTCTCTCTCTCTCTCTCTCTCTCTCTCTCTCTCTGTTAAAACTCTTTATGTTCTTGGTTGTGAGTGCCTGGGATGAGTGGGGTGGGAAAAGGGTGGGGGGAAACCATGACCTCGAACTCTCAGTCATGCCATGCTCATGGCTGGGGTGATTGGCAGAGACAGATGAGCCATGCGCATTCCAGAACCCTGGCCCCACCCCTGACTTGCTCCAAAGATTTTATAGAGACAATATCTTGGGACCACGAAAGATCACAGAGATATACCAAATGCCCTGAACCAATTTCACTGAGGGGGAAGCTATTTCTATTTCATAGCCCTTCAGTCTTGTGAGAGATTTACATTAGAGGCCCGGTGCATAAAATTGATGCTCTGGTGTGTGTGTGGGGGGAGTGTCCCTCAGCTCAGTCTGCATCCTCTACAATCTGAGACCCCAGATCGGGTCTAAACAGGCAGTAGGACATCCCTCTTACAATCTGGAACTGCTGGCTCTCAACCACTTGCCTGCCTGCCTGATTGCCCCTAACCATTCTGCCTGCCAGCCTGATTATTCCCTAACCACTTCCCTGCTAGCCTGGTTGCCTCTAACTGCCCCCCTACCAGCCTAGTCGCCTCTTACTACCCCCCCCCACCCCGCCGGCCTGATCACTGCATACAGCCTGCTTGTTCAATTGTTTAGTCATTCCTCACTAACCCCCCCCCCCCCTTCCCTGCTGGCCTGGTTGTAGACAGCCATCTTGTGAAGGCATAAGGGTCAATTTGCATATCACCTTTTTATTATATAGGATATATATGTGTGTGTGTGTGTGTGTGTGTGTGTGTGTGTGTCTGTGTGTGTGTGTCTGTGTGTGTGTATGTGTGTGAAAGGAGAGGGATAAAGGAGAGGGATCATCATAAACGTTAATGATGAGAGAACCATTGATCAGCTGCCTCCTGCATGCCCCACACTGAGATCAAGGCTACAAGTCAGGCATGTGCCATGACTTGGAATGGAACTGTGACCTCCCTGGTCATAGGTGGATGCTCAACCACTGAGCGAGGCCAGTAGGGCTGCTTTATTTATTTTTAATTAAAAATCTTATGGGGGGAATTTCAAGCTGATAATTGTGAAAAACATCACAGAGGGAGTTTGTGTAGACTCGACCTCATGGCAGCATTTTTTAAAGCAGAGAGAAGTGTGGATGGCAAGTTGATTGGAAGAGGAGAGTTCTCTGAACCCTGCATGGAGGACTCATGTGGCATAGGATACCTACACCATGTTATCTTTCCAAAACCTGAGAAATCGTGAATGTCAAACCCCCGGTGGCCTCAGGAAGGCATTTTCGGAGCTGTGAAGAGCTCCAGTCCCCGGGGCAGGGAGTTTTTAAAGCTGTTGTCACCTGCAGGGCCCCCTGACAAGCTTGGGAATACCCGGGAGGCAGGTGTTGTGTCTGAACACCAGAGAGAAGAGGTTACTCTGACACTGAGCCACCGAGTCAGGGGCTGGGTTTGAGGGCAGTACCCTGCTTTCCCTACCTGATCCTTCTTTCCACTCTGTTCTTCGGGATGGCGGAACCCCTCTTTCAAACGTCGCACGCCCCTGCCCGTGGCTCTGTGCTCTGCGTTGTCCTGTAGAGCCCACTGGCCTCGGCTGGAAGTAGGAGTCGCTAATGGGTCACTTAAAGGCCCTCAGACTCAAATAGAGCAGCTTTCATTATCTCCCGTGGACAAAAGGGATCAGGGTCAGTATTCAACATAATCACTGCGCAGGGGCTAACAAATGGCATCTCCATCCTGGGTGCCGCGGCCTCGGGTCACCTAATCCCCCGTCGCCTTTATCCTCAGAGTCTGAGCAGATGGAGCCAGGGCTTCTCCAATTACCTTTCTTCCCCTTTCCCTTTGAAACAGTCTCCCACAAAGGCGGTCTCCTTTGCTCGTGTTCCCACGTCCTGCCTCAGCCCCGGCCTGGCCCCTCTTCCCCTGCCCCCGCCCCAGCGTGGCCTCCTTGGGCTCGAACACCCTAAATGGTCTCCGTGCACATCTGGGGTCCTGGTGGCCAGAAGAGCGCATGCCTGGCTTAGCTGGCCCAGCCCACGGAGCTGGGGGCAGGATAGAATTTCTCAGAACCCTGTGGTTTCACTCACACCAACAGGGCCCCGGAGGTCTGACGAGGCCCTTTGCACCATCTTCTCTCTGATCTTCATAGCGGTGCCCGGCTCGGGGACAGAATGGCCGCCACCCCCTGAGAGAGGGGGCTGGCTCTGTGGTCTTGCTTAGTCTGTTCCATCAAAAGTCCTAATAATTGCCCTGCATGAGGCCATTCACCCAACACTTGTCTGGAAGCTCAGTGAGGGTGGGAGCCAGGCTGGTCCTGGGGCCAGGGCGTCCCTGCTTGTGACACTGAGTGGGCTCACTGTGGTCACTCAGCGCACGGAGTGAATGGCCACCTTGGGACACCTGGTCAGGGCACAGTGGATGCTGTTGGTGTTGGTGTCCACTGGCCTTGGCTGATCGTAAACAGCAGGACCAGCGATGAGAAGACCAGATGGTGTGTCCCGATGCAGGCTGGTTTCCGCTCCGCTCAGTGGGAACGTTCACCTGAGGACTCGGTCTTGCACCCTAAGGAGTGCTTGGGGGTACTGCCTATGGGTCTGCAAAATCCTGGCCACACCAGGACTCAGAGGCGTGGCTCTAAGATGGTGACTGCGCCCTCAAATGAGTGCCCTGGGGACAGGGGTCTGGGCTTCATTTTCACCACTGAGGAAGGCAAGCGACCCTTTAGTCTTTGGTTTTCTAGAGAGAAAGTCCCGTTGGTGCTGCTTCCCGCCTGTATCCAGAACCTCGCTGCTTTCTCCCGTGTCCTGGTGAAACCCCTGCTCCTGGGCGTGGCCTGGGAGGCCAGCAGCAGCATCTGTGGAAGCCTCCTTTAAGGTCCAGCTATGACATCCTGTGATTCGTCCTGGGAATTTCCTTAGAATTCTCCATACATTGGGCAAACACAACCTGCAACCCCGCTGGATTCAGGAAGGCTAAGAAGCTTGGTTCTCAATCTGGAAGAGCAGGGGTTGGGTTTGGTCTTTGTCCTTATCAGCATGTGACTCTGGATAAACTAATTTTCATCGTTTCAGCCTTGGTGTTCCCATCTCTGAGGTGAGAGAGCAAGCAGGACATTCCTTGGGGAGCGGCGATGTTCAGGCACATGGCCGGCCATGAGTGTTGAGAAGTCTGTGTGTTATGCCTGTTCCTCTGTAAACACGCGCTGGGCAGTGGGGCCATTCTCACCTCTGAGCTGGTGAAAGCCTTGCCGGCAGGCAGTGCCCGGCAGGACTCCCTAGCACAGGCTGGGCCTCCCTGGGCCTGGGTGAGCATTTCTGTGCCTGTGCCACCCGAGGATTCATGCTGTGCTGAGTCTCAGACACCACCCTGTGAGCACAGACCCTCGCACACAGGGAGAGCACAGGAATGTTACCCACCCCTACGAGGAGAAGTCACAGAGCCTCATCCTAGAGCAGTGGTTTGGCAAACTCATTAGTCAACAGAGCCGCAGTTTGCAGACCACTGTCCTAGAGGAACCCTCTGTGAGAATCCCCAACAGAGATGTGGGATGCAGGCCACACAGGCACACAGGAAGCAAAGCAGCACACACTCTGAGATGGTCTTCTAGCCCTAAAACGAACATGTTGACAAAGAGCACAGGAGAGGTTTCAGGTGTGTGTGTGTGTGTGTGTGTGTGTGTGTGTGTGTGTGTAAACAACAGGACCTTAAAGCATGAGTAGGATTTCCATGGACAGAGAGGGAGAAGTGCCAGGGATGTGATTTTAGGCAGAGGTCAGCAGGAGCCAAATCAGGCTGTGGGTGCAGTGGCTTCCTGGGGCCGGGGAGAGGCAGGAGTAGGGGCCGGGGAGCAGGTGGCTGCTCCCTGGCGGAGCTGTGTTCCAGCCTCGCTCTTGGAGGCTGGAGTGCCTGGGTGGCGCAGGTGGCATCGACGCAGTGGCTCCTCAGCTCCCTCATCCCTACCACAGAGCCCTTTGCAAACAAAAGCATAAGGTCATCTTGGCAGAGGACGGTGTGTTCACAGTCCGCCAGGGAGAGAAGGCATCAGTGATGCTATTTGGAGGCAGAAAAGCGTCAAGTAATTGACAAGATGGAGCAAGTGCAACAGGCTTCCTGGAGGGGAGGGGGCTTCGGGGGTGATGATGGGAGATGCTGAAAGGAGGCTGCCTCTCAGCCAGAGGACCAGGAGGATGGGGCAGTGAGGACAGCAGAGCTGGGGACTACTCCTATGAGAGCAAAGGCCCAGGGTGAGGAAGGAGGTCATGTGCACAGGCAAGAGGGAGCAGGGAGGGAGGGTGTGCGGGGTGAGGTCAGAAAGCGAGGCTGCACCTCGGTCTTGGGAGGCCCCCCGGGGAACCAGGGGAAGGCGAGGATCCCTCCCCCCAGGGAACAGACACGCACAGCACAATAGCATGCAAGGGCGCCCTGCGACAAAGGGACTCGTCCTTCACATTTTTTAATTTTCTGATTCGCATTCTCAACTTCTAATCCAAAGCTCGGCTGGAGAAGCTGCTGTTTTCAATTTATATTATCTTTTTTTTCTTTGCTTTTTAATCCTCTTAGATCCCATTTCTGCTGGGCTGGTGAACCCCTAATCAGGTAAGCAGCTAGTGGCAGCCGGTCCAATTATGAAGAAGAATGAGACGGGCAAAGATGGGTCAGGGCGTCAGGGGGTTCACGCTGCCACAGAAACCTCCCTGGGGAACCTGGGTCCTCAGCACGGAAATGGGGAGGCATGCCCCATGGGTGGCAGCTGGGGGCTTCCTGTCACCCGGCAAGGGCCCTTTGCCCTCACCTGGCCGGGTCCCCTCAGCATCCCCGCCACTTCACAGGTGGCCGCACAACCAAGTCCGGCTTGCTCTCCTGGCTCTGTCAGATGCAGGTCCCCGTGCTTCTGGAAGGGGCCAGGCTGAGTCGAAAAGGACTGACTCCAAAGGCCCAGTTGAGGCTGAGTCCCAGCCCCACCATTGCAGCGTCTGTGACTGGGAGCAAAAGGGAACCATTGTGAGCCTCAGTTTCCCCCCTTTTTTTTTTACATCTCACAAGGTTGCTCTGAGCTTTAAAAATGAAAGTGCCTCGAGTACTTTGGAGCGCATGTGAAATGCCCAATGTGCGTTTGAGGGTGAAATGTATTCCAGAATTCTCCAGGGTGGCAGTGTCTCTCCCCTCCCTGTTCACACAGCATAGTCCTTTCTCTGACTACCATGCTGTTGGCTTCTCCAAACCGGTCTTTTCCCCTGGACCAATGGATCCTGGATTATAGAGCTTGTGTCTTCTTCATCTTCACAACCTCTGGCCTGGGATGGCACCTCACCCTAGTGCTCCTTGGATAACTGAGTGAATAGATGGATGAATAAATAGTAAATAAGGCAAACCCAGTGGCTTGAGGGATTTTTTAAGGATTAGAAGAGCCCTGGCTAATTTGGCTCAGTGGATGGGGCATTGGCCTGGGGACTGAAGGGTCCCATGTTCGATACCGTTTTGGTGCATGTAGCTTAGTTTTAGGCACATCCTCAGTAGGGGGTGTACAAGGGGCAGCTGATTGATGTTTCTCTCTCATTGATGTTTCTAACTCTCTACCCCTCTCCTTTCCTCTCTGTAAAAAGTCAATAAAATATATATATTTTAAAAAAGGATTGGAGATTTTGGCATATACACTGAGTGGCCAGGTTATTATGATTTCTGAATACATAATAACCTGGCCACTCAGTGTATTTGTATCTCCAATGGGTACCAGAAGTATTCTAGACTTTTGCTGGAGATCAACCACCTATTTGCCCTGAGGTTTCTCTTTTTTTAAAATATATTTTATTGATTTTTTACAGAGAGGAAAGGAAAGAGATAGATAGTTAGAAACATCGATGAGAGAGAATCATCAATCAGTGCCTCCTGCACTCCTCCCACTGGGGATGTGCCCACAACCCAGGTACATGCCTTTGACCGGAATCGAACCCGGGACCTTTCAGTCCTCAGGCTGACGCTCTATCCACTGAGCCAAAAACAGTTTTGGCTGCCCTGAGCTTTCTATCAGCCAGTGCAAAGGGGGAAAATGATCAGGTGCACAATTTATAGTATCTTTGATATCAAATAAATGAGGTACTCAAGAGAAGTACACTGAGTGGCCAGGTTATTATGTGTTCAGAGATCATAATAATCTGGCCACTCAGTGTATGTGGCACTAATTACATACTTGTTGAGTAAATACACGAACAGATTATTCATTGAGAAGGTAGGAGGGATGATTAGGTTGAGTAGAATTTAAGGAGCTAGGCCAAATTAAGGTGAAGGAACAGACATGCCAGAGGAGGGGCTCATTTGACTTAGTAGTAACCACTGTTTCCATCTCTTCATGTGAGGCCACATGGCATGTGGCGTGTTCTGTGCAGGGGCAAGGGCGTCCCCACATGCCAGCCTGCCATGTATTTGCATGGAGTTCCAGTCCTCGTACTTGTTTGATTCACCCAGCCCTTAAGCCCAGCTTCTCTCTCCCTCCTCTGAGCTGTTTCTTGGTCCCATTATGATTTTGTTGTTCATCGAATCAGCTTTTCCCACAGACATAGTGCTCAACGCTTCACCTGTTACATTGATGTTATTTGGAATTCACTGCTCACTTTGAAGTCTACGTGCAGGCTTTCTAGCTAACCAATCCTCGCCATACAAAGCTGGCCACATGGCAAAATATAGGGTTCACCTTGTCATTTAGATAGAGCAGCACACGTACCCTGGCATCTGCTGTCGACTCACGTCCCTTGGGTCAAGGTATACAGCCTCTGACATGGAAGTCCTAGGGCATGGCATGGAGGCTGCCTCTCTTTCCAGCTATTTACCCTCCACTACAGTAACCAATTCAACTGGGAGCTGTCCATGCCCTAGTCTTAGTTGGACCAGAGGGAATGTGCCACTGTCCCTGGTGCTGAAGCACCATGGTTCTGGGACACTGAGGGACTCCTGCTGAATTTCTTCCAGAACAGCATTCTATTATTTTATTCTACAAATCATTGTCCTTCCTTTTCTAATAAAATTTAAAATTCTAAATCATGCACTCTGTAATAGTAACATATAATGTGTACATATAATTCAAGTTATGACATACACAGTGGGTGATTTATAATAATAAAAGTGTAATATGCTAATTAGACTGGATGTCCTTCCAGAAGTCCTTTCAGACCACCTTCCAGATGAAGCCGGGGCTGCGAGGGCAAATGTGGCCACCACAGAGGGCAGAGGGCGGGGTCCCAGTTCCTTAAACAAATTTCTTGCATAGGGCTTCTAGTGTGTGTGTGTGTGTGTGTGTGTGTGTGTGTGTGTGTGTGTGTTGCCTTTTGGAATTTAGGGCACATGTGGGGCACATTTACAGATACTCCCCGATGTTTTGTTTCTTTAGGTGCCTCTGTTTGTGAGTCTTGACAGATGTGGGGTTAGATTGAGATCCAGAGAAAGGGGTATTGGCTCTTCAGAGTAGATATTCAGTAGTAGATACTCACTACTATCTTCAGAGTAGATATTCAGTAGTAGACATTCACTACTTCCTGTTGTTCAGGGAACAGAAAACAAGTTAAACTGTAGGGAAGACACACGTTTTCACGGTTCTATGTCTCACAGCTCAACACAGAAGGGAATGAGTTTATTTTCACAAAGATTTATTAAGCATCTCCTTTTTGTTGCACTTTTAAGGCAAATATTTAAAGTCCCCTTTAAAGAGAAAATAGAATAGTGGTAGATGAATACATGTAAATCAATGAGTTTTGCAGGTGTGATATTTGCATCCTATAAATATATATGAGGTAGAGATACAGTCCAGAGGAGAATTAGACTAGCAAGAAGCCGCACAGAAGCTTCTTTGAAGGAAGCTCAGCAGTGATCTGGGACATAGTAGGGCAGGTCTTCGTGGATAAGAAGGCAGCACTTATATGTGCAAGGAGGTAGCTGGCGAATCCTGGGTGAAGCCTGGACAGGAACAGAGGGGAGATACAGCCATGCTGTCCTCGAATCTCTTCACTCTGGGCTCAGCGGGAGTAGCAGGCAGGTGGAGAAGGTACAGGTTACATTAAGGTAAAACCCTTCCTTGGTGGAACTGTCAATTCTTTGTAGGTTCTCAGTGCTCATTGAGTGAATTGATGAAGATGCAATTCATTATCTGAGATTCCTTCTGCCTCCATGAGTCAAGGATGCCATTCGTAGATGGTAGAAATCCTGAGTTTACTCCCAAGCTATGACATTTTCAATGAACACCTGAAGTTAATCATAACTCTCACTTCTAAAACCATGCTGTTTTATGAGTTAAAATGTCAAGAATGCATGATATTTCAAGGTAAAGTATATCTACCTTATACAACCCTTCATGAAAATATTGGGTTATAAAAATTAGCCAGACAGGGCATTGTGGGGATTTCAAAATATTCCCATCTTATTTATTTAAAGAAGCTTAGCTTTTCCTTTACCGTTGATCACAAGACACCATGGCATCATTATTTAAGTTCATTTTTAGTATTTGGAATGACTCTTTCAAAATCCTTAGAGACCTCGATCCTTTGCAGGCTCATGACAAATTCACTCTCTCTCACACATGCCATATCAGCTTTCAATTGCTATAGTGATGCTTTGTGGGAAAACACTCCAAAACTTAGCAGTTTGAGATCTATCTATATCTATCTATCTATCTATCTATCTATCTATCTATCTATCTATCTATCATCTATATATCTATCTCATCTATCTATCTATCTATCTATCTATCTATCTATCTATCTATCTATCATCTATCTATCCATCTATCTATCTATCAATCTATCACATTTACTTAGCTCACATCCTACAGGTTTTTCTAGTTATTGAATTAATAACTATTCTAGTCTTGGCTGGACCCTGTCAATTGCTGGATGTGTCTTGCTCTTGGCTCACCATGGATGGGCTAAGCTGAGAAAAATGGTACAATTCTACTCCAGGTGTTTCATTTTCTATCAGATCAGTTTGGATGTGTTCTCATAATAAAGGCTGAGGAGCAAAATTAAGTCTAAATGTATAAGCACTTTGTTGGATCTCTGCTCATATCACACATGCTGATATCCTCCAGAACAAATCTGCAGGTCAAAAGATGCCTGAGCTGCTGCTGGGAGGAGTTCCGAAGTCACATAGCAAAGAGCGTGGATTCATGGGGAGTAAAGAATTTGGGTCATTAAGGCAAATAATCTCCCATAAATTCCACAGGCAGCTCACCAATCCTTAAGGCCATTCACGGAATACAGTCCTACTGGCAACAGTAGACTTTAGAGTTTATATCTCATTCTCCTGTGAATGATTTATTCAACTAGGGTGTATATGCACACAAAATATAGGCAAATAAACACACACACACACATGCGTGTGTGTGTGTGTGTGTGTGTGTGTGTGTATACTCACATGTACACAAGCCTATGTACATTACAGTGACAGTTCTTTGGATAGAAGTGTGGACATTTATTTACATGTATAAAAACTCATAAAATACAAGAAATGAAGCAAAAAGAAGCAACAAAATGTAAGAAAATATAGAGTTAGAGCATTCAGTTGAAATCATTCAGTAATGACAATAAGTGTGAATAAATTCAATTTATCTTCATAAAGAGAGAGACAGAGACTGAGTTAAAGTAAAAAAGGAAATACAAAAATAACATTTTACTTACTTAAGACAATTAAAACTGCCCAGCTGGCCAGACTCAGTGGTTGAACCAGGAAGGAGGTCAAGGTTTGATTCCTAGTCAGGGGCTTATGCCCAGTTTGTGGGCTTGGTCCCAGATGTGGGGCATGCAAGAGGCTGTGAATCAGTGATTCTCTTTCCTTGTTGATTTTTTTCTCTCTGTTCCTCTCCCTTCCTCTTTGAAACCCATTTAAAAAAATAATAAAAGGTAAATAAAACAAAACAGCACAAGGCATATAAAGAGAAAAGTGTAGGGGAATATATGTTAAGATAAAAATAACATTTATTTGATAGTAATACCATTTTGGCTAAAAATATTCAAGATGAAATGTAGTTAAAACAATAAAGTGGGTTATTTCTTAGAAGTAAAACACACCATGCCAAGAAGATAAAACAGACATAAACTTTTATGCAGCTAATTGTATAGATTCAAGAAACGTAATGTGATACTGTCAGGGATATAAGGGGAAATTGACAAATGTGTAATCATGGTAGGAGATGTCAATACTTTAAAAAAATAAATGGTCAATACTTTAAAAAATAAATATGAATATAAAATATTTAATTAACATAATTAAGATGAAGCATCAAACACAGATATACAATGTAGTTATATGTGTATATAAACACACAGAAACACATATAGCTACAAATGAATACATATATTTAATAGATTAAAGTAAAAATTTTTAGTACTGTTTAACATATAATGTTATTTGAACCTGCAATATAGATGGTAAAAGGAATCTCCAAAAATTTTCAAAGAAAGTAAATTATAGATACTAATTAATGACCAATTATCATAATATGTAACTAAAAAAATACATAATCAAGTTTCCTCAAAGTTGGTTTCCTTATCTTTCACTGAGAATACCTTTTAATTTTGTTTTCTCTGGCTACCCTTTTTAAATCTAAACCAATGCTAGGGTTCTAAGTAGATGAACAAGTCCTTATTAACATGTTCAAATGTATGAATACTGCCTTTTGGGACTCATTTGCATGTTTTCCATAGAGGGAGACAGACAGGATAGTGGTCTCTCTGGGCTTATCCTAATTGGCAGGGATTTATTATGAGGTTCAGGTATTTGGGGTCTGGTGTTTGGGCCCTTGATGGTTAGTCTCATGTGTCAACTTGGCTGGGCTGGAGCACTGAGTTACTTGTTCCAACCCCAATCTAGGGGTTTCTGTGGAGGTATTTTGCAGATGTGGTTAAGATGTACAGTCAACTCTACAACTTTCAAGTGAGCAATGATGGTCTATTGTTTCTTGGTGTTAGGCTTTGGTTTCAGTTTCTGAGACTAGAGATGGGTTTGGAGCAGTGGTCAGCAAACCGCGACTCATGAGCCACAAACGGCTCTTTGGTCCCTTGAGTGTGACTCTTCCACAAAGTACCATGTGTGGGTGCACATGTACAGTGCGATGGGAACTTCGTGGCCCATGCACAGAAGTCGGTTTTTGGCTCTCAAAAGAAATGTCAATCTTTGTACTGTTGATATTTGGCTCTGTTGACTAATGAGTTTGCTGTCCACTAGTTTGGAGTCAGGGATGGGGAGGCTGGCCAAGGTTGAGCACAATAGGAGAGACCTGGCCGGGTCTCTCACCTGGTCTCTCACCATGTGCCCCACAGGGAAGGCATCCTTTCACTCCAGTAAAGGCCATTGTCATTCCAACCCCTCAAGGTGGCCTGTTGTCCAGTTATCACATACATCCTCGGAGGTGTAGGGTGAAGGACCTTGACTTAGGACGTCATCTGGCCAGGGTTCACTTTCTATCTCTCCTCAGTGCCAGGTCAAGCCGTGGGGGCAGAGACAAGGACTCTGAATCTTGGTTCCCTCAAGTACAAGAATCATAACAATCAATGACACCTGTGCTAGAGCACTGAGCCTGTGCCTGGTTGTCCCAGGAACACTGTGAGGGGTATCCTGGAAGCATAAGGGCATCGCTTTCTGAGCAACTATACCATTCCTGGACTCGTTACTATTTTTCAAGTAGACACTGAAATGTGGGTTGGGTGTGGACAGATGAAAGTGGAAAACCTCAGGAGGAGAAGACCGGGCATCAAAGCCTGGCATTGGTGTCATGTCTAGGAGTTAAATGTGGCCTTTTCTAAGGTGGAGAAGGAGCTGAAAAAAGGAGGTGGCCCTGAGAAGTGAGAAAGGACCGAGTCACTACAGCCTTGACCATTGGCTGCATCCCCGACGGGCTGAGGGGCTGTGTTATATCGTCTCCATACCTGTGGGCCTGGCAAGTGCCCTTCCACGTTGAGTCCCAGATGGAGTGATTCTGCAGAAGGATGTGGTGTATGGCTGGTGAAAGGCAGCAAGCCTGGATGACTGTTAGGAGTGAGGGGGGAGGGTTGAATACCCCTTGCTGCCTTAGAGAGAGGGTAGTGAGTGTGGGAAAAGTGAGCTTGGGAGGAGGGGCCATCCTGGGATGGGGGAGCTATCCAAATGGGGCAGAGAATCTGGGGGCAAAATCACACTGCCATTCACTCAGAGATTCATTTATTAACTTCTTCCTGAGCCCAGATGCCACAGGGAGGGCTAGTGTGTGAAAAGTAGGTGCTATTCTCATAATGTATTCTTGAACCTCAATTATGAAGCCTGTTTTTTAAAGTGAATAACAGTATTCTTCTCTACCTGTGTTGCTGTAAATGACTCAATTTCACTGCACCCCAGTTTCTCCTTCTGTAAAACTGAAATATTTTGGGGAAAATCACTCCTTTGAAATTAGGAGTTTGGGTTATTAGGTCTAGATCTATAACCAGCTATGTTTATCATTCATTGATTGCCACCAATTACCCCCAAACTCAGCGGATTGAAATGACACTTATTGTTCTCAATTCTATAGGACAGCTGGGTGGCTCTTTGGGTCTCAGCTGGGCTCACTCAAGCATCGCCCGTCAGCTGCAGGTTGGGGTCAGCCAGCTGTCAGCTGGTGTAGCCTGGCCTCAGCCAGGACAACTGGGGCATCCTGGCTCTGCCCGATTCCATCTCCGCCCACGCAGGCTGGCCTGGCCATGCTCTCAGGGCCATTGTAGAGGAGGCTGGGAGGAAGTGGAAGTGGTCAAAGGCTTTTAGAAAGTCTGCTTCTAATTTTCTAACACCCCATTGCCCTAAACAAGTCACAAACAAGTTCTGAGGCCCGAGTCAAAGAGGGGGGCAGACAATCCCACCCACAATGGGAGGGCACGCAGAGTCACGGCCACGCACATGGGCTGCACAGGTGGGGAGGATATGTGCCTGTGTTTGCAGTTGATCACTCACTGTCACAGGGAGCTAGTTCCCTCCCTAGTTCCCACCTTGGTTCCCGGCACCTCTGCCCTGGCAGCAGTGTGCTGAGCCCTCGCGTTCCAGAATTAAAAATGCACAATGCAATGCAGGCCAGAGACGTGTAGGACAATGTTGTTTGTCTGATGACTATTGTTATGGTAGTTCCTTCCTTTCTTTTTTTTTAATCTTTTAAAAATATTTTTATTGATTTCAGAGAGAAAGGGAGAAGGAGAGGGAGATAGAAACATCAATGATGATAGAGAATCATTGATCGGCTGCTTCCTGCACACCCTACACTGGGAATTGAGCCGGCAACCTAGGCATGTGCCCTGATTGGGAATCGAACCATGCCCTCCTGGTTCATAGCTTGATGTTCAACCACCTAGCCAAGCTGGCCGGGCTGGTTTATTTCTTTATTGTACTCCTTCTATCTTTGGCTTGGAACGCAGCACTCACATTGACATTAGCCTAGATCTTGTCACTAGCACGGAAAACAAGGATAAAATGAAGGGGATTCCACACAACTGGATGACAAAGCCAAGTTCTGGGCGTGAGTGTGTTTGTGCTGGAACGTGCCTCTCTGAGCTCATCGGGGGGCTCCATTTGTGCCTCCTGTGTGTGTACATGCATGTATGTGTGTCATATGCCACACATTACGGAGGCCTTTTATCTCTCCCTTTATGTGAGGGGATATAATTCAACGGCCATGGCGATGCAGCTGTCAGCACTGGCATTTGCTGAACAAAGCCATATTTTGCAACTCTGGCATGACGCAACCAGAAGGCTATATTTGCTTATGTATCAACCCAAACCCCTCCTTTGACCATAGCAACAAGGCACTGTTTACAAAATTAAAAACATAAATTGCACGGCCAACCACAGCGAGTTGCATTTACTAAGTCTTTGGTACTAGAAATACAACTGTCGGATATTAAGAAGAGAAGCATCTCTGAGCTAAAACTCTGAACAGTTTCCCTTTTGGTGGTGCTGCCTCACAGGTAGCCATAGGCTTCAGCAGACTTTGAGTGCTACAGGAAGGTCTCACAGTGGTGAGTGTCAGCTGGGGCGAATCTCATATTTGGATGGTTAAGACCTCTTAAAGGAATGCTGCATTTATGAAAGGAGAGATGGCTTAGATACTGACAGCAGGGGGATCTGGGTCAGATTTCATCACTTCACTAGTTCTGTGTCTTTGGATCTTTTCGAGCTTCGGATGGGGGAAAAAACTTTAAGAAATTGGACCCGACATTGACAATGAAGTGACTCAACAGATTGTGTTTAATGCTAGTGTTTCCAAACAAATGCTTTGCCTACCTGTACTTCCTGAACTCTGTGTATCAAACACTGGTGATTGGCTACCCTACACTTATTTCCAAGACCCTGTTACCTGGCTTAACTGCAGCCTCCCTTGCAGCTAGGAGTGGCCAGTTATCCAATTAGATAATGAAACACAAAGAAAATTAGATAATGAAACACAAAGAAAAATCTATAGAGGGCCTCTGGGAAGGAGGGTTCTGCCCTGATAAGGAGAGGGGGGTTATGAGGAGAGGCCTTGCCCATCCTGGTCACTCCTTGCTGTCCGTCTTTGGTTATGTTCATGTGAAGATATGATGATGAGAGCAATGACAGCCATCTTGGAACCATGTGGCATAAAGTCTAGGCATGAAAAACCATATGCTAAGCATTGAGGAGATGTGGGGGGGGGGGTGGATATAGTGAGTTCCTGGTGATCTAACTGAGGTGACAAGCCAATCTTGGCACAGCCTGCCTTCAAACGTCCTGGAAAAGAAAGAGTAAATTCCACTTGGCACAAACTGCTATTTGTTACCTGCAGACAACGGTATTACTAGAAAGCATAATTGACTGTGTTACAGGCTGTGTGCTAGGCTCATAGCAGTGAACAGAGCATTTGTGTTTCTCGTCTCCATGGACACTTTAAGCCTGTAGGAGACGCAGATGCTCTGGAGAATGGGGATGAGTTCAGGTAAGATAGGCAGGGATATCTCCAAGCAGGGCCTTGTGGGCCATGGTTAGTTACTTTGTCCTTTGTCCTCAGTAAAATGGAAACCATGGAAGCATTTGAGACAGAGCAGCAGGCTGATTTGATTTTACAAAGGATGTTGGGTGACTTTTTTCATGGGAAATGCAGGGTTTTATCCCAACAGCAAAATAAAAGAATCACAAGGTTCTCCTATGTCCTGTCAGGATGCTTCCTAAAATTAAATGGAAGGTAAGAGGATGTGAGTTTGAGTTTGGTAAGGGAAGAGAAAGGAAACATGCTCCTTCAGGTTCTAAGTGGGCTGTTAGCATGCTCCTCAGCATGGATCTTGAGTAATGTGATCAGGAGCATGACAGCCCTTCCAGAGGATGCTGGCCATTCTCTCTCTCTCTCTCTCTCTCTCTCTCTCTCTCTCTCTCTCTCTCTCTTCCCCTTTCTCTCATTAAATTGAAAGAGATTATAGAACATTCTTACCAAGTGCAAATTCAAAACTTTCGGCTTCACCTTTAAGAGAAACTGTGTTATTGCCTTCATAACTGGAAACAGCAAATCAGAAATTAGAAAGAAGGCACGTTGACAGTGATTGATGCCCAAGGCTTTCTCCTGATTCGCTGATTAAACTCATCAATCTATATGCAGAAGATGTGTCCCAGGCAAATGGAGGCAACCAGCCTTGACGGATCTGGCTGTCAGAACAAAGGGGAAAAGGAGACTCCAGCATGGTGGGAAGTGAAAAATACAAGGAAAGGGGAAGTGGCACCAGGAGAATGTTTACTTCCAAGTGGGAGAAGCTCCAGGGACAGAGGGTGCCCCCAGGAGTAGCCCGGGCTGTGCTTGCTGAAGGAGCAGAGAAGGGAGGGATGAATGGTACCCTAGAGAGGACCAAAGATGTGCCATATTTCTCTTTGGGAGTCTGGAAGGTCTCTAGAGAATGGAGGGCCAGAAACAAACCCATTCTTCATTATTGGAAAATTAACTCTTTCTTGGTTTATCAGACACAAAGCAAGACGTACCTTCTGAACACAGCTTTCGCTACTGTTGGTCTTTCAGTCCGGCTGCCTCTGTCCCTTAGAGGATGGATTAGGAGAGCCTTTGCTCTGTCCGGGCTGGGACCTGGTTACCGCTCCTACAGCTCTGTCACATTGTATTGGGATACCGGCTCCTTTGTTTGCTCATCTAATCATTAGATGCTGGGACTTTTGAGGACAGGACCCTCATTCTGTTTGTTACTCCATTGTGAGGATCTGTTATGGTGATTGGCACAATGTAGGAACTCAGTGCCAACGTGGTGAGCACTGTTTTTAGTTGGTTCTCAGCTTTTCCCATTTATGAACTGGTTTAGTTTAGTGGGTTGTTCCTGAATACTTCTCCAGTGTTCCTTGCCTCTGTCCAACCCCTAAGCCCTCATTAGTGTCCTAGGATTTCTGTAACAAATGACCACAAACTGGGTGGCTTAAATCAACAGATATTTATTGGCACACAGACCTGGAGGCCAGGCATTGGAAATCTAAGTGTCCACAGAGATGCACTCCCTCCCAAGGCTCCAAGGGAGACTCCTCCTCCACCTGTTACAGCTTTTGTGGTCCATGTTCCATGGCTTATGACAGCATCCCTCCAATTTCTGCCTCCATCTTCACATGGATTTTTTTCTTCTGTGGGTCTGTGTCTTATATTTTTCTATCTCATATAAGGCCAACTTGTCATTGGATTTAGGGTCCACCCTTATCCAAAAAGATCTCATTCAAGACCTTTACCTTAAATACATTTCCAAAGGCCCTTATTTCACCCTTCCACCTACTGCGTCCCCTATCCCCAGCCTAAGATTGCCACATTTTTCTTAGCCACATGGTGTGGCCAGCTTCAACTCTACCTGCATTTCCAAAGGTGGCAACTAGAATCAAGACATCCACTGTCTCCCATGCTGTGGCCACAGGGATTAGACCACCCAGAGAAGGTCACATTACCTTGTTCAGACCAACAATGCCCATGAGACTTGACTTCATTGATCTTTATGGAAATCAGATTCTTTTGTTTTCAATGGGAATGAAGAGGAAAAATGGGACCTGGGAGACTGCTCAGTTGAGCTGGGACTATAGGAAAGACCCTGCAGAAGAGCAACCAGGAGGCAGAGTCTAGAAATGGAGGGACTTGGAAAGGAGGAGAGAGAAAGGAAGGAAGAGAGAGATAGAATCAAAAAGTTAGATATTGCTAACACCATTTATTGAGGCCCGGGATAAAGCCTCATGGGATTTGTAACTCAGGTTACCTAGGGTTGCTGTAACAAATTACCGCAAACTGGATGGCTTAAATCAACAGGGTTACCTGGCCAATAATGATTCTTTTCTGTTTAGCCAGTTCCGGTAAAGTGTTCTGTTACTCGCAGCTAAAGATCCCTAACTTATTTAGACAAACTTTGGTGGAGAAGTTAGCATAAGGTGTGAACTATTCCAGGAGGATATATTTAAGTCAAATACATCTGCATGTTAGCTTCCACTTCTTCCATACCGGTGGCCTCAGATCTCATTTTACAAATTAATGCTAACCATTGTAAGTGAGCTGCAAACCCCAGGGGTGATGCTATTAATAACATTCATTCCTCTTCTATTTATTGCTGTGTTTGCTACACAGGCATCGACAGAATTTTAAAGACCTACATCATTTGAAAAGGTTTTTCTCCTCCTGACGTGAATGAAACTAACATTTAAGGATTTCCTACCATGTGCCACGCACATGACTGGATTGTCAGTAGCCAATCTCAGGTGTTCTCCAAGCTGCCTTGTGTATTAGGCACAGCTGCTCACTTGGCTGAGAAAGTGCGTTCTCAATGTGGTTATGATAGCTGATGGGCCTAGGATGCCATCTCAGGTCTATGGTGCTTTACTTTCTACCAGTAGCTCAGCCAGGAGCCAAGCAGCAAAATACACGTCATAGTTCTCAGGGAGGTTAATGTTTAATTGGGGTTGTAATACCAACATATGTGGCACAATCCATTCCAATAAGAGAGCATTGTCCAGGAAGTTGGAAAATGAGGTGCCTTGACTTGGTGAAGGATGCATGGTTGTGTTTCAAGGGTCTTGAAATCTCATAAAATTGTATATAAATTTCGTGGATAAGCATACAAAAACATGAGGCAGTTTATAGCTTTCTATATAACCTTTAAATTTCTACAACCCCAAAACATTACAGACCAATATGGTCTTTTAAAAAAATGGTTGAGCTCAGTGGATAGAGTGTCAGCCTGGGGACTGAAAGGTTCCAGGTTTGATTCCGGTCAAGGGCATGTACCTTGGTTGTGCGCATATCCCTAGTAGGAAGTGTGCAGGAGGCAGCTAGTTGATTGATGTTTCTCTCTCATCGATGTTTCTAACTCCCTATCCCTCTCCCCTCCTCTCTGTAAAAAATCAATAAAATATATTTAAAAAACAAATGGTTGAATTTAAGTAGGACTCTAGTTGAGAAATGGCTGGTGGAGAATTTTCTTATGCATACTAACAGCTCACAGAAGGTGGAATTCAAGTGAGGGGGACAAGATTGGGATGGCTACCATGCAGGGTGGCTGATGGAATGAAAACACCTTGAGCGGGGGTTGGGGGAGGGAGAAGAGGAGGGGTGTAGAGAGGGGATGAGAGGTTCATACCATACAGGTATTCCTGGACATCAGATTTATATTTCCCAGTTCAAGCCAAAGAGAAGGGATATTTTGAGTTGCTGAGATAGCAAATAATTCGTGTGGCCAAAAAAATCACTGGCTGGAACTATAAGACAGAGTTGGTAAGTTGGAAGGGAAGAATTATAAATGCTAAACCCAGAGTTTTCTTTTTGAGTGCAAATATGCATTCCTGGAATCTGTTCTTCTTTATTTATGTTAGTATATAACTAACAAACATAAAGAGCGTGGTAATGCCTTGCCATGTCTTTCTCCAAAATCTCTTCTTGTGGCCGCCTTTCCTCATTACCACCCAAACACAGTCTCCAGGCCCTCTCCTGCCCTTAATTTAGGTGATATCTGTACCTTTCCACCATTCTCCCACCTCTGTTCTTTTCCCAGCTTAAGGGGTGGAATGTGGATGGCTTGAGACTACCAGTGGACTGTATAAGATATTGCCATTGCCACAAACACAAAAGACATAGACTCCTTGATACTTGATTTCAGAACCTTTCCCTTCATTAATATTCTTCAGTGCACATATGATACCTGTCTTCCAACTGAATCCTAAATCCTTAGCATGTCTTCTGGAGCCTTGCATGGCTTATCCTTGCCTCCCTCAGCTCTCTCCTCTCTACCATGTCCTGGATGAGCCTGTATGCTTTAAGGGTCATCCCCAGAAGGGAAGGTCTTAGGGAAAACTGGAGTGGGATGCCACCTGTAAGGGACAGTGTCTGACTGACAGGATTGGACATGTTGTAATCTCATTACTTCCTTCCCTCAGAGTTCAGAGTACACAAAGATGTCCTGCTCTCTGTGCTGGCTACTTACTGTGATTACTTAATTATTATTACTGCTATAGTTAATAACGGATAACACTATCATTACCTTAGGTATCAGTGATTTATTTCACATCCTTCCTGTTATTTTTAGCAACTTCTACTGTCACACAGCAGAAGAAATAATTACCTGTCCTCTGACAACTCCACCATGACCGAGATGAAAAGGATACCTTTGCTGACAGTCTGGAAGCACCGCGTCTTTATACCTTGTGCTGCATGAGGGCGCGTGATGTCTTTCAAGAAAATGCTTAAATAATGGAAAAAGACAAAGCTCATGAGAAGACATCATGGAGAGAATACAAACGCAGGGAATTCTGTAGCAGCTACTCTACTCTAGGAATAAGCCACACATTCTATTTAATGGTCTTAGCAAAGTTACAAAGCCTATACCTTACACACATTATTGATAAGACAGAGGTTTAAAGATGCGTGGCTTGGAAGGTTCACGGGAAATCAGGAAAAGAATAAATGCCTTCTGAATGTGGGCTTTCACAGAGCCAACTTGAACTCAGCATCACAAACCTGGAACGCCTCCCTGTCCGCACCCCTGAGCTTGCTTGCTGGGCCAAAGCAATTTCCAACAGGCTCAACATGGTATCCTACAGCCATGCCAAAAACTCGTGGCTTCTGTCAAGAAGTCGCCAGCTCTCAGCTGATGGCCAGTCCTCTGGTGTGTGCTGGCCTGTGGCCACAAGGGCTCCCCCGCTCTCTGACCTAATGACCTGCCTAAGAGCCTTAGTGGATAGGCTGGGACAACAGGCATAAACTGGGATTGGGCTGGGTGAGCTGGCATGCAGTTACCCTGATTCATTTTAGGAGCCACAGGGAGCCCTGGTCACTGAAAGCAGATGAATGGCCAGGTCAGATGTGGCTTCTGCTGCAGTGTGGGTTGGAGGGTAGCGACAGTAAGTGTAACAGAAAGTGGAGGTGGACAGAAGTTAGCAGATAGTAAAGATGTGGACCAGAAGGCTTCCCCTTTGGCATCTGATGGGGAGGGGCCAGCAGAAGAGATGTGTCCAAGATGCCCCTCCTGGAGACTATCAGGTGGCCAATGGTGTGAGGAGTTCCTGGTGCATATTTGAGATATCAGTGGCCCTGGTACCTTGACCTCCATGCCAAGGCTCTCTGCACCCCCTCTCAGGTGAGCCCCAGCCTGTGTCTCCAACACCAGCCTTGTTCTCTGACACTTCCCCACTCCCCCCCCCCCTCCTTTCACAGGTTCAGTGAAGACTGACAGGACCTCTCCATCCGAAACTTCCACCCGAGCTGTTTAATAGACTGAACAGCTGGTAAAGTTTCTGAAGCAGGAAAATCAGTAAGTTGATAGCATCAGAGCTGTTTTTCTCCTGGACAGTGGGCTCGGTGGCATGGAAGTGGGCAGCATTAGCATCTCAGCAGTAGCATCTTGAATCATAGAATGTTCCGCAGCCCATGCCACAGTCTTGGTAATAGAGAGCTGTGTATTTTTCAGTCTTGCATTTGGTCCTCTGTATTCTGAGTTAGTCATATGCTTACTGCCTGGCACTGTTCACAAGGCCCACCCCCTTGCGGGATTGGATTCGGGCTGCACTATATTTGGGTTGTAAATCAATCACGGACTGAGAAACTGCGAGTTATCCCAAGCAATTCATTTAATATGTTATCAAGAAAATGCAATTAGGACTTTCTGAAAGCAAGTTTCTAGACAATCATGGGGAGCAGGCACAACCAATTTATAAGGTCGGCTGTGGGGGGACCTTCTCGGGAGTCTGGGCCAAGAGCTTACACACTTGTTTGGTAATTAAATATATCCTAACACTGTCTTCTCACCTGGACACAGGTGAATAGGATATGAAGGAGAAACGAGAGAACAGCCAACTCTTAATGAAATGCAAATTGGAAAGCCATCTTATTTTGAGTCATTCTCTGTAATTGGCGGCAGAAGCTGGACTGAAGGACTGAGGCACAGAGAGGAACCAGTGCCTTCCAAGCATGGTCCAGAGGCTGAGGTAGAAGGAAGGCAAGACAGAGGCACAGCAAGAGAGCAGGGAGGGAGAGGGGTCTTGTGTCTAGAAGCCTCTGGAAAGTCTCAAAAAGCATGAGGTCATCCTCAGGAGAGGAAGTGCACCTTCTGGTCCAGGTCACCAGGTGTGTGCATGGTGAGAGTTCTGAGGTCCTTAGGTGTCACCCAGGCCCAAGCCCATGTCTCCTTGGGCACCCAGCTGCCCTCCCCTCATCCTGCCCGCCCTGCAGAGGGGAGCCCCCCCCACCAGTGCCAGCCCACGAGTGTGAACAAAATAATGGGTGTCTATCCCAGGCCTGGCCACTAAGAACCTCTTTTCTTTGTCCTCACCCTTCACATCTGAGGTGAGTAAGCCGAGGCCCAGGCTCAGCTTGGACCAACCACTAGGTTTTGTGGGCCAGAGGCGAGGACCGGGGTTTGCATTTGTCAATGGTGCAAGAAAAGTAGGACATTTTGTGGTGTGTGAAATTGTATATAACTCAAGTGTACTGTCCATAAACACACTTTTATTGGAACATAGCCAGACATGCCTGTTTATGTGTTATCTATGCTGCTTTCACATTATAGTGGCAGAGCTGGGGATTCCCCCATAGAACATTCACATACACATAAAATAAAATTGATTTATATTATATATTGTTTGAATATATGTACCTAAATCATGAATTATATATATACTAGAGACCCGATGCAAAAAATGTGTGCAAGGGACTCTGAGGACCAAGGAAGCAGCAGCAGTCCTGGAAGGACATCTGGAAGGACGACTGGTTTAATTAGCATATTGTGCTTTTATTATTATAGATATACTTTATATTATATGTTAAAATAAGAATATATTCACATAATATATTATTAATACACTTGCTACATTATCTATATTGTTTATTATATTTAATTATATCTATCGCATATATTATAATATATATTATAAAAGTATGTAAAATAAAAAATATAAACATGTGTATATATTTATTTCACATAGATATATGAATTTATATATAAATATATAATATATAAATATGCTATATTTTATGTGTAATATATCATTTTGCATATATTTCATATAGTATATATTTTAATATAGCACTTAATGTATTTGATATATTACCTATTTTGAATTATATGAAATGTGGATAGACATACTATGTAAATATCTTTTTTTAATGGGTTTCTTTGTAGGAACCAAG
The DNA here is from genome assembly GCA_963924515.1 of Vespertilio murinus. Taxonomy (NCBI): domain Eukaryota; kingdom Metazoa; phylum Chordata; class Mammalia; order Chiroptera; family Vespertilionidae; genus Vespertilio; species Vespertilio murinus. Next base: position 214,071,752 of record OZ004704.1, read on the forward strand.
AAAGTCATAATAGAACCCTGTTTGCAACACCATTTTAAGTGAAGAGATTATAGTTGAATACCTTACTCAACCAATTGCCTATTATTGGACATTTGGGTTTTTTCACATTTGTGGCTGAAATAAAAATAGTAAGTTGAACATTGTTCAATATAAGTTGCTGAATAGAGCCATGCTTATTTTCCTGGAACTAGTCACATCATCACACTTTGTCTTCTAAATATACTATTTTACGTGCTCCTGGAAGTGTTCTGGGAACCGTGTGTGCTGGGTGTAAGGAGCCATTGACCCTGCTTGTAAATACTCTGGTGCACAGACTGAGCGATGGGTTCCAGTCAAATACATGCTGACGGGGGACTTTCCCCTTGTCCCCCACAGGATGGAGGACACTGACAGGGTGGACCTGGTCTCTGGGCCACTCTTGTGTCCTGACTCTGGTTAGTGTATCATTTAATGTCACATTTGGGAAACCTGTGTGGTGGAAGGAGCAGGGACCAGGTCTCAGAGAACCTTGGGTAGAGTCATGTCGTGACCCTTCCAGACCTGCAGGCCTCATTCCCGGATCACTGAGGAGCCGAGTTAGTGATATCAGAACCTGAATGAGTACCACCTCGGGAGAGAATACATATTTGAGGATGATTCCAACCCAACAGTCCAGATCAGTAGTTGAATCAGGAAAATTACTACCTCATACAACATGCATGGTTCTCAATGCCATTTCTCAGTCAAGTCAACTTGATCAACTAACAAAGGTAGTTGTTATGGCAACAATATTACTAATCTACTTCAGCAAATACTCAGTTTACAACTGACCTGTTGCTAGGCAGCAGCCAATAGGTTGGATGACAGGTGATGACAAATTTCATCGGGTGCAGATGTTGCTATCCAGTCACAAATTAGGCCTCTGGCCAAGGAGCAGTTTCCTAAAGAACATAATTGAGACACTGATATGATATACCTGACAACCTAGCATCACAGCGGTGCCCATAAAAAACATTGTTTTATAGGCGGAAGGTCTAGCAAGATAGATATTATAAAAATGCGAACCGGGATGTGTATATCAAGTATGCCCTATTTAAAATAATAAAGTTATTTTTTATTTTTATAGGCCTGCTCGATATCACCCCCAAATATTTCCTTTATCACTCTGGGTGAAAATGAAATATACTCTTGTAGAGATATACCTCATGTATGGAGAATAAATCAGTTCAGGCAGAATTATTGGGAGTGATGCAAATAGAATTATTTCCTTCAGCAATTCAACACCCTCAGAGAGCTCGCCCCATCCCCTCTCTCTCCTTTGCTATTTTATCATTTAAGATGGCCCATACTTTACAATTTTCTCTCATTTGGGGTAACTAGGTAATCGTGTCCCAGATTGCTAGGTAAGAGATGGATCTTTCATTGTCTGCACCTTTAAGCTGTAAGTTTATGTGGTGTATTCAAATGAGCTTTGAAACATCACACTATCCTTATACCCATCCAGGCCCCACCAAACTGCTGAAGTGGGCGCACTGCTGGCTGGTTGACCTATGGCAGAGACGATTCAAAGAAGAAGTTGCCTTTTCTACCTTGAAGCCCTCATGGTGGCCTCATGGCGGGCACACAGGGCTTAGCTTCTGATGAGTGAGATCAAGCTCGTGTCTGATGCTCTTCACCTGGTCAGGGGAAGCTCTCCTCTTCACCTAGGCTCGAGTGGGACCCAGGAATGACCCCCCCCCCCCCAGCCTCTGTGAGAATGCACTGCATGGTTTGACAAGGCGACTTGTGCCTGTGGTCCCAGCAGACTCAGAGGAAGAGTTCCAGAAAAATCTCATCTGGCCCATTGCTGCCTCCGACTGATCCTGAGCAATAGAGCTGCCCTGCTGGTGGGAACATGGCCGAGGAGGACTGACACCGTCGTCATGCCAGGATCAGGCTAAAGAGGTGCCCAGGTGTTGAGGTTCCATGAGAAATGTTCTTCATAGAACTCCACCCACAACGTGAAAGCCACCTCTCCTGTGACCCAGAAAGTGGGAAGTGCTGAGGGCGCTGAAATTATGTGAAAGGAGGAGGAAGAGAAGAGGAAAGGAGAGGGGGAAGAAAGGGAGGGAGGGAGAAAGCCAGAGAGGACCAAAGGGGAAACTCTCTTGTTTTTTGGGAGGGCAATTCAGATATATTTGAACTTATATCAAAGTGTCCTCTTCTGATAATGACAATGTCTACTCATGCTATTTTTCCAGTATTTGAACACACACACACACACACACACACACACACACACACACACACGGTTTCTTTGCAGCAATTCAATGCCATCAACTAAAAATTATTGCATAAGGAGAAGCTAATTTGGGAGGAACAATTTTCTCAGAACTGATTGCAGAAGCAGCCATACAATTATCTCGGCAGAGCACTTAGCACAGTGTGGAGAGGGTGCACCCTCTGGTGTGCCCCCTTCCCCCCACTCCTGCACCCTGGCTTCCATGCATCCAACCACTCCCGGAAACAGACAGAGGGAAAGCTCACCTCCTGAGGCCACCCGATCAGGGCATGCCCAAGGGGCTGAGGGTATAGCTCTCTCTCTCTCTCTCTCTCTCTCTCTCTCTCTCTCTCTCTCTCTCTCCATTACCTCCCCTGTTTGCACTCCCACTTCTGACGCAGGTACCCCTGGGTACCCGGCCTCACAGGGCCTGCCCTGATGTGGAGGGAGGTTCAGTTATTTGTGTTTTGGGCGGGAAATCTGTGCAGGCTCGCTTTGCAGAGGCAATATAGGATGGAAGGAGGAACCGTAGTAGAAAGAAGTAGAAAGGCATCTGGTCACGCTGTTCTTCAGCTTGAACTTGGGAGACGAGGAGAGGGTACACGTGTCTGTCCCAGGCACTATAATCAGGGCAAGGAAGATCATGGCTAAGAGTGGGTGCTCCAGACGCCAGCTGCCAGGGTGAGAATGCCAACCTGCTGCGACCTTGGGCAGGGTACCTAATCCCCCTAACCTTCCATTTACACTTCCTTCCAGAAACTGAGGCAGCAAACAGTGCATCCTTTGCAGGGCCAAGGCCAGAGTCCTGCTGCGGGCTGGGTCCGGTGCCTGGACAGAGTTTCTATCTGGAAATGTTGGCCAGGATTCCTATGAATATGGGTAAGCTCTCCTGCCAATAATCCCACGAGCCTGGCATCCTTCCCACTCCCCCAGATGAGGAAAATGAGGCTGAAAGAGGTGAAATGGCTTGCTCTGTGTCACCCCCTGATAAGGAAGGGCGGGGACCCCTCCCCAGGCGGCTTTCAGCCCCCCCCTCCATCCAAGCCGCTTAATGAGGGGTTCAACTTCACGCTTCTCTCCCCTTGATTAGGTGTTAAATATTTACCATCTTGCCTCTCCCTCTCTGCCCTCTTTAAAATACGGTTTAATTAAAAACATTCGTTGAGCTCATGATAAAAATATGTAAATGTGATGAATTTTGTGAAATGAATCCATTGTTTCCCTTTCATTCCCAGAGGACTGCGGGTGAGAGGAGGGAGATAGCCGGGGCTTCCGATGAATCTGAACACGCGCTTGATAATTCGCCGGAGAACCGATTTCAAGGTCTGGTGGCCACAGGACCCAGCAATGCATGGAGGCAAAGCACAACTAACCTCAGAGGTGGGGGTGCAGGGGGAAAGGGGCCTCCGTATTTCGAGAAAAACCAAGGGGTTGAGCCTGAAGAGGCTGAGCTGGGAGGAAACCATTTTGGATTCTCCAGGCCTGCAGGTGGCTGGCCCACCCTCCCCCTTTAGCCCCCCCCCCAACTCACCTGGATGGCTTCCCCTTCTTTTCTGGGGTCACAGGTATGGAGGACTCATGCCTCCTCGTGGCCCTGGCTTCTTTTGTTCATTGAGCATCTACTCTCTGCCACGTCTGAGGTCCCAGTCCTTGCACCCAACACACATCTCGTTGGGAGTCAGTTGGCCCGGCAGTGGGCACCACTTTGTTCCATTTTCAAGAATGGGGACTAGGCAGACTGCTGTCCTGGCCTGGGTCTGGGGAAGGCTAGTCTCCTTCGTGGCACCGGTGGCACCGCGTGCTCCCCCTGCCAACCATAAAATACACCTACCTCCAATGTGTGTCCGCCAGTCTAGGCTGGCTGACGGGGGAGCCTTTGCTCTCCCCAAACTGACCCCCAGGACAGGTCAGGTTGCCATAACAATCTCCACATCTCAATAGCTTAGCACGATGACTTTAGCTCTCACTCATGGATGAGGAGTGAGACTGCACCGTGGTTGGGGGGACTCTGCTTGGGGTAGTCATTTGGGGACCAGGACCCTTAGCTTGTGACTCTACCTCCCTGTCCCTCTCACAATGAAGGAGGATCCAGTGGGAAGCCTATATGGGCCAGGGAAGGCTGTGCATGATCCAGGGCTCAGCCAGGGGGCCTCAGTGCAGGGAGGCTAGGGAGTGGAGGCCAGCCTGTGTCCCGGAAGAAGAAGCTATTGGCTGGTCCGCCTCTGCATTTCATGGGGCCCCTTACAATGCGAAGTCTTTGAGGACAGAGACTATGACACAGTCATGAGCCCCTAGCTCAGAGACCACTGCTGCCGTGTAAAGAGGTAGATACTCCTCGGGTGAAAATGAGTGAACACGTGGCCAGATAACTTATAACCACCAGGTCATGGCCAAGGCAGTTTAACCAAAACCAGTTATCACACTGTATTACATGCCCACAATTTGGTCCTAACATATGCTTTACTCTGCTTCACCATGCGCTGTGCAGGACCGGAAGTGGAGAGTCACCTGGGCGTTTCAGACCTTTTTTTGAACTTTTTGACATTTCTGCAGTAATGTCTATCATTTCTCCTTTGGACAAGGCTGTGGGGCTGAGAGTAGGATTATTAGGATTTGTTCTTACCATGGCTGCAATCCCTCCAAATCCCCTAGCCCCTTTCAACTGCACCGACGTTTCATTGCCTAACCCAAAGCCACACCCAACCCTGCTGTCTACCGAAGAGCCCCCAGTGAACCTCTCGCCTCAGACTGTTGAACATGGGCCATGTTACAGAACCCAACTTTTTCTTTTGTATTTAACTTAATAAAACATTTTTTTTCTATCTGAAAAAAATTCACACATTCAAGAGCACTGTTTTTCTTTACACACAAAATGTCCAATTGGCATCTCAAGGTTGAGTTCTTTGTTCTTCATGGCACCTTCCCTCTGCAAGTGGAGGATGGATTCAAGGGCAGGAAGGTTCCCAAGGCTGAGACCCAGGCTACATTGCTAACCCCAAGTACAGCTGCTCTTGGATAGTTTTATTGGAAAAGGTTGAGGAGCAGCCTTATCCTTCAATGTTCCACCGGTTCCCTCTTTCTCACCCCAAGATTGCGCCACTCAGGGTTTCAAGGAAATCCCCAGAGCTCTCATGATGGCTAATTTTAGGTGGCAACTAGGATGGGACACAGTGGCCAGGTATTTGGTCAAATATTATTTTGAATGATTCCTGTAGGTATTTCTAGATGAGATTCACATTTAAATGGATGGACTTTGAATAAAAGAGATTGCCCTTCAGCATATGGGTGGGCCTCATCCAATCAGATGAACGTCTTAAGAGAAAACACATTGAAATCGTCTTCTCCCTCAAAAGAAGAAAGTCTGTCCTCCAATCTTCAGATGAACTACAATATCAAGTGTATCCTGGGACTCCAATCTGCTGGCCTGCTCTGCAAAATTCAGGTTTGCCAGTCCTGTAACTTTAGGAGCCAATTCTTTTTTTCTTTTTTCTTTTTTAAATATTTTATTGATATTTTACAGAGAGGAATAGAGAGTTGGAAACATCGATGAGAGAGTCATTGACCAACTGCCTCTTGCACACCCCCCACTGGGCATGTGCCTGCAACCAAGGTACAGGCCCTTGACCGGAATCGAACATGGGACCCTTGAGTCCATAGACCGATGCTCTATCCACTGAACCAAACCGGTTTCAGCAGGAGCCAATTCTTTAAGATCTCTCTCCACCTCTATCTCCGTATATATACACACATATATACATACATATATGTCTATGCATGTGTATATATGCCCATATATCTGATAAAAACAAGAACTCCAAGTTTCATCTTTTTTTCCAATGAGGAGATCCAAATAAAAGGTTTCAGTGAACTTAAAAATATAAACTTTTAGGAATGAAGATTAAATAGTCAAATGCCTATTTATATTCCATTAAATCTTTTACAATGCATATTTAAAATACCTGAAAAACACAGTGCTCACATTAATACTGTTAATGAAATAAAAATAAATTATTAAACCTGGACTATTTGGAATTTGCCAATTGTATTTGCCAATCATTTTTTTTTTAATTTGCATGGGTTGGGGATTTTTAATTTGTTTCAAATTTTACTAAATCAACATACATTTTTTAAAGTATCACATCAATAGTACTTACTCTAGCATTTCAGCTCAAGAATTATCCCTTTGAGAATTCTCAAGAAAAATGAGTGTTTTGAGAATCTTATTTTTAAAGAATTCTTCTTTTCTTCCCTTTTTTTTAAGAAACAACTTTTTTTTTATAAATAAAGCAGTCATTAAAAAACAACAACAACAACAAACCACCTTGAGAATCCTGACTTCTGCTTATCCCATGAAAATAGTTTTCAAAAGTAGAAAATTTCAGGAGCTATTATAATTGTTGTTAAAAGAAACTTCTCTGCTTCAGGAAACCCTTGGTAACTCTAGGGGACTAGTGATGACACTGTCAAGGGACAAAAATCAGAAGTGTGCCTTTGGGGCAGTCATGCCAGATTGGAACAAGGGCAACATGTCTAAACTGGACTTCAGCTAATTTATTTTACTTTACACTAAACAACTGAGAGATGTTTCCAGGTACCATAATGCCCACATGGAGAGCAGTTCCTTCCTTTCTGAAGGTCACTGTAGGGGAAATCCATCACCCCACTCTCAGCCTGATCAGGCCTTTTCTGCCCAGTGTGTTGGAGGGTGGGAGGAAGGTCACTGATCTGGGGCCACTTCAAACCCCCTTCCCCTCCTCCCACCAATATCCGGTAGATATGTAAAATGAGACACATACACATTTTAAGTGTCTAGTGGCACCTTAAAAAGGTAAGTAAAACAGGTGAAGTTAATTTGGATGATGTATAGAATGCAAAATATTATCTTTATAACATATAATCAAAATAAAAAGCATTCATCTACACTAATAAAAGAGAAAGATGCAATTGACTGTACCTTTGGGACACCCACCAGCCAATCAGGAGTGAGTATGCAAATGAACACAAAAATATGGTGGGTTAATTTGCATACACAGGTGATGAGCAGATGGGGATGGGGCACTTACATCATCACCTTGGCAATGACACAGGCATTCCTCACCACCCAGCCACTCCAAGCCTCTGGGCAGCATGGGAAGGCAGAAAGGTGGCTCCAGGCTGGAGCGAAGACAATGCTGGCCGCCAGGGGAAGGAAGGCCCATTCTTGCATGAATCTTCATGCATCGGGTCTCTAGTTCATGAGATAGTTTCCATTCTTCCCCCCTCCCCCCAACATTGTAGGAGAGAGAGCAAAGCAGATATCCTGATAGATCTGGATAGTGTTGGAGATTGCTGTTTTCTGGCATGGAAAGCCACAGCTCTAGAATTGTCTGAGTGATTAAGAACAACTTTTAAAGGGAAGAGCTGGGGAAGTGGGGCATTTATTTATTTATTTATTTATTTATTTATTTATTTATTTTCAGGCAGTTCTGTTTCAAGTACAGTCCTGTCATTTCAGAAACAGGCACTTTAGCAGTGTGGATCCTACCCTTGACCTTGGCTCTGCTGGGGCCCTGAGCAAGCTGGTCTCGGGTTATCCAGCTCCAGGGTTCAGATCACTCCTTTTCTGTTGTGGCCCAGGGCTTAAGGGCCAGGGGCATGGGAAACTCATTGTTTGGAGTCTGTTTTGCTGCTGTCTCCTGAAGTCTTCACACTTTAAGTTAAAGAGCATAAGATGGCATGATGGAAGTCCAGTGTCCCATATCAGACATTCGAGAGGAAACTGCACTCCACTTACTATTGGCCATCCTATATAACAAAAGGCCAGTGACCATAACAGTGTAACAACCAGAACGGCTGATTGAGCAGTCGCTATGAGGTGAATTGACTACCTCTCAGTCCCTCCTCCCAGCCCGCAGGCTCCTATGGCTGGATGGCCAACAGGGAACCACAGGGAACTGAGATGGGTGGTGGACTGGGGACTGGCAAGCTGGCAGAATGCAGAACTCTTGGTCCCTTTCCCTGGCCCATAGGCTCTGATCACTGGATGGCGAATGGGGGACCACGGGGAACTGGGGTGGGTGTCAGCAGTGGGGCAGAACTGGGGACTGGAGAGCAGGTGGAAGATGGGCCTGGTTGCAGGCTAGGTCTAACACCCATGCATGCTTTTGTGGGCCCGGTCTCTAGTCTTACACAATAATTGGCCATGGTGATGGAACTGTCATTTCGTGAAGGCCTGCTCCATACTTCACCTCCCGGAGCTGCTTTCCAGGATATAATTCTTTAATCCTCATATTAATACCACCAGGCTGCAATACCTGCTTTATAGATGGTGAAATGGGACTAAGGTGAGTCCCTAAGGTGAGTTCAAGAATACAGCTGGTGCCCTGACCTAGTGGCTCCATTGGTTGGAGCATTGTCCCAAACACCAAAAGTTTGCAGTTGGATTCTGAGTCAGGGCACGTGACCAGGTTTTGGGCTGGATCCCCTGTGGGGATGGGGGCCAGATGGTGGTGGTGGTGGGGGGCAACCAATTGATGTTTCTTACATCGATGTCTCTCTCTCTCTCTCTCTCTCTCTCTCTCTCTCTCTCTCTCTCTTTCTCTCTCCCTCCCTCCCTCCCTCCTTTCTTTCTCTTTAAAAATCAGTAAAAACTGCCCAGCTGACATGGTGCAGTGGTTGATCACCAAACCCTAAACCAGGAGACCACATGGTCAGAGCACATGCCCAGGTTGCAGGCTTGGTCCCCAGAGCGGAGCATGTAGGAGGCAGTTGATCAATGATCCTCTCTCATTATTGATGTTGCTATTTCTCTCTCCCTCTCCTTTCTTCTCTGAAATCAATAAAATATATATTTAAAGAACAACAAGTATAAGACCAAATCACAGGGTAGGGAATAAAAGAGAAGGAACACAGAGCTGATAGGAGTTATAAGTAAGGAATTAACATAAGCTTTCTTTTTCTGATCCGGTTTGAGTGGCTCATTTCAAGGTTCCTGCTTTCCCACTATTTAGATTATTTCTTCGGAGCAGCAATACTGCACCTCTGTGTTGTGGGACACATGGGCCCGAGGTCCCAGCCCTCCTCAACCACTTCCCAGAGTTCTGGGAACATCACCTATTCAACCTTTTTCTCCTCTGAACAATGGGGTAATCTAGCCCATCTCTCATGGGGATTCTTGCCAGTTGGCCATCATGATTAAAACCATGAAGATTAAAAGTAACATAAGAGCAGGGTAACTGAGAAAAAATATGTTGCGTGTTATGTGTTAATGATTAAATACTATGTAGCCATTAAAAGTCAAGTTTCCGAAGAAAAGAGGATGTCTAGATGTCTGGATGCAGTGTTAAGCAATTTTTTTAAAGTATAAAAACAATATATACCATGTGATCTCAATTGGTAATTCTAGGAGGCACATAAACAGAGAAAAAATAATCCTGCCCCAAATCACATTTACTCTGGCTACCTGTGAGTCGTAGATTACAAGTGTGTGCTTGTTATAGAGTGCACTGCTGTATGTCCCTATTTTCTACGATGAGCATACACTGATTTCTCTTCCTTATGAAGAAAAAAATGTATTTTTAAGTGGCATCTCTAGCTCCCAGGGCAAGTGCACTTTTAATGAAGACCATTTGATTCATCAAATAGTTTCCTATCTCCTACACTTAATGAACTAGTTTAAATCTCCTCTTTCCACAGACACCTACTGTTCTATTAATTCCGATGCCCCACCAGTTCCCTTTATCACACCAGAGGGACGGGAGGAGAGCGCGTTCTCTGTTGGCCTAGAGTGAGGTTGCTGGCGAAGTCTGGAGAATCTGTGGCTTTAATTCTCTTGTGACCTGCGTGGTTTTTCCTAAGATCTGCGTGAGTTCTCCTGTATACATCCTAGCAGTCCTAGATGGAGACCTTGATGTGCCCTCGCTGGCTTCGCCCAGTGGTTAGAGCATTGGCCCGTGGATGGAAGATGCCCATGTTCTATATAATACCAATTTCCTGTGTTGGTTAGAATGCCAGTCCTTCCCATAGCAGGAATGTAACTGCCCAGCAAAACCTGGAGGCTCTCCAGAGGGGAGTGAACCCAACTGTGTTTCTAGGGAATCAGAGGCTGCCACAGGAGACCCCAAAGATGTGGGCATGGTCCCCTCACTGCCCCTCTCTCTGAAAGACTGAGCTGACAACCCAGAATCCCTGGTCTGTGGCAGGGCACTGGGGCATCTCCTCAAAGTCATGCAGGTGACACTGGACACCTGCTAACACTCCTGTATTCGTGAGGGCTCCATGGAAACTAGGAGCTTTGTTCCTCAAATGCTAGTGTCTGACTTCTCCTCCCCCAATCTTCCAATCCAAACTAAGATGACTTCGCTCAACTTTAAACAACACATCAGAGTCCCTCGGTGCCTGACTGCAGGGGTGGACACTGGTGTGGGGTAGAGAGGACTGTGAGGTCAGGAGCTGGCAAGGTGAGCAGCTGCCTGGAGTCTGTGTGACACTGCGACTCAATTGTTCTTTCTGTCGGGTGACAATGTGTGTGAGGATGACGTGTGTGTGTGTGTGTGTGTGTGTGTGTGTGTGTGTGTGTGTGACTGAATAACTGAGCTGGAAAAAAAATGTGTTTCCAAAGATGATGCCTGCCTTGTTTCTCTAGACCTGGTCTCTGCAGGTGGGGCGTTAGAAAATGGATGGACCTTGGATTTCAAGTCAACTTGATGGACTGGTCTGTCTTTACCACTCGGGGGCCCAAGTCCAGTTCCCTCCACTCTCCAAACCTCAGGGCCTAAGCTGGCGAGAAGAGAGAAGGCCATCCTTCTTGCCCAGCTGGGTGTGGCTCAAAGGAATTCATAAAAGCGACCCAGGAACCAACATGTCACCTGTTTGATTCCCAGTCAAGGCACATGCCTGGGGTGGTTGTGGGCTCAGTCCCCAGTGTAGGGCCTGAGGGAGGCAGCTGCTTGAGGATTCTCTCTCATCATTGATGTTTCTATCTCTCCCGCCCTCTCCCTTCCTCTCTGAAGTCAATAAAAGTATATTTAAAATAAAAGACCAACTTTCTCACAGTGCTATGACAAGGGTCAGCCGGGAGAGAGGGAACACGACAGGATCGCAGTGGGGTGCTTACTTCCTTACTAGTGAGTAGGGAGACTCTCCTCCTAGCGGACACAGCTGAAGAGAACACTTTATCTAAACAGTCTCTGAATGCGGAATCATCTGTGGCAATGCGCTTTCTCCCCAACGGTCACAAGCAGAATTCCTCAGGAAACTGCTGATGGATGGGCCGTGGAGTCTTACCTATGTGTCCCAGAGCCTGTGTGTCCCAGGGCCTGTGTGTCCCAGAGCCTGTCTGTCCCAGGGCTTGTCTGTCCCAGGGCCTGTCTGTCCCAGGGCCTGTCGGTCGGGCGCTCCCTCACTTGAGGCCGGATGCAGGGTAGTGGGGAGAGCAAGTTCAGATCTGTACTTGCCCTTCAACTTTTTGTCTCAGGCACTTGCTTTCTTTCCCACTGTAGATGCCTACAGGGAGTTTGAGAAGGGAATTGAGAAATTCTTTTCGTGTCTTAGGAAAGTTTTTTTGGGGGGTGGATGGCGGGGGTGGGAGGGACTTTATGGGCCAACATGAAATAAAAAAAGGCCCTTTTATGAAAGCTATCCATCAAATGTCAAGGATAATAATCAATTTTCTGTCACAACGAACTGATAAAAGCTTTCAGTAATAATGTCACCGGGGGAAGAATTTGTGTTGGAACTCGCCACGCACAGCCCCGATATCAAACGAATTCATAAAAGCGCGATGCGGCGGTAGCCCTCCGAGGCATGACAAAATACAATTTCTCATCCACGGGATCTGGAATAATTCCCCTTTTTTATTTTTACACCGAAGGGAGCGAGAGGAAATCTGAATTTCAAACAATATATATTGCAGGATCCTGCCCGCGCAGGTGAGCAGCAGCAGCGAGCGGGTGGCCACTGGCTTCGGAAGCCGTTCTGGAGATTTCTCCCACATCATGCAAATGGCTGCGGAGAGCCGCTCCTCTTGGAATGCGAAATCAAATCAGCATTCTAACGCGCCGCGCCGGTGATGAGCTCGGGGATAAATATGCAGGAGCGCATAAAGAATCAAGGCAATCAAGGGAGCCCGCGTCCGCGCTCGGACTATAAATCTTTGTCTGTTTCAATCGGAGGGCTGGCCGAATCAGTGTACAATTCCAGCGGGGATGTCATCAATTCCTGTTAACCTCTCTATTCCTCTTTGTGTTGGCTCCGGGGTGATGGATTGGTTTTGTCACTCCCACGCCGCTCACAGTATGTTAACATGGAAGAGTGCAGGCGGGTTACAGAGAAAGGTCACTGCTGTCCCAGCCTTGACCCGCACGCTCTCCTTAGGACCGCGCGGACCTTTCTGCTGGGGAGCGTGGTGGTGTCTCCGTCGGAGGCCTGGACTGGACGCTCTGCTCCGGGGCCAGGTGTGGGCTGGTCCCGGGCTGAATCGCAGGACATGCTTCTGAAGTGAAAACAGGCCTGTCTGTTCAGCATCCAGAGGAACAGCTGACAGTGTGTGAAGACAAGGAAAGGGAGAGCTAGAAACCCGGTGTCCCTCTTGGTGCCAGTTTCCAAACTGGAACTGGCTTTTCGCCCACGTAACGCTATAGTTGCTGCCCACAGTCCTGGCGGAGTACTGGAGGTCTCACTTTCCCCCAGAGGCTCATGGTAACACTTCACGAGACTCGGTCTGAGCACCGTGTGTGCACATGGCCAACGAGCCCAGGAGCTGGCTTCCCACGCCCTCAGCGCACACAGGCTGCGGCTGGCTGGTCTCAGGGCCTCTTATGTCTGATGTTCTGCTGCTGTCACGAACATACAGCCTACAACTCTGCCATCTGAATGCGTAGCCACCAGTGATGTGGCTGTGTCCATTTTAAATGAGGTAAAATACAATTTAAACTTCAGTTCTTTAGCTCTACTATACACGTAGCAAGTGTTTCGTAGTCACTGCAGACTCACGGTTACCCCATGGGACAGGACAGCACAGACATTGGAAATTTTCATCTTCTCTGGGACCGAGCTGACTGGGCTGCATTGCTCTGTAGCGTCTTCGCCAGGGGAAGCCGGGGACTGATCAAGGAAGCACACGTGCCTCAGTATACAGCTAGTAATGAAGAACGAGGCAAGCGCATAAGGCAGGTCCTTGCTTGGAAGATGGATTCCAGAGAGCTCCAAGGCCCTGTCAAGCTCATCTGAGTGGTGGCCACGTTACTGGAATGGGTATGTTGGAAAGAGCCCATGCACAGCTGCTTTGGGGTGATCTAAATTCTAGACAGAATCAGACACGTCCCAGGGCTGAGACAGCGCAAACTTCCTTTAACCTCCTCGAGCCTCCGTTTCCCCACCTGTAACATAAGAAACAATATCTTGCCGAAACTGGTTTGGCTCAGTGGTAGAGCATCGGCCTGCAGACTGAAAGGTCCCGGGTTCGATTCTGGTCGAGGGCATGTACATTGGCTGCGGGCACATCCCTGATAGGGGGTGTGCAGGAGGCAGCTGGTCGATGTTTCTCTCTCATCGATGTTTCTAGCTCTCTATCTCTCTCTCTTCCTCTCTGTAAAATATCAATAAAAATATATTAAAAAAAAGAAACAATATCTACTTCATAAGTTTTGTTTTCTGAAGTTTAAATGAGATAACATTCCTTTTTCTTTTTTTAATGTTTGTTTTTTGTGGGTTTTTTAAATATATGTTTTTAAAAAATATATTTTATTGATATTTTACAGAGAGGAAGAGATAGATATAGAGAGCTAGAAACGTCGATGAGAGAGAAACATCGACCAGCTGCCTCTTGCACACCCCCTACCGGGGATGTGCCCGCAACCAAGGTACATGCCCCTGACTGGAATCGAACCTGGGACCTTTCAGTCCGCAGACCAACGCTCTACCATTGAGCCAAACCGGTTTCGGCTGAGATGACATTTCAACAGCCATTATATTGATGAGGAAGCTGTTTCAGGGAGAGGAAGTGAGGAACCTTCAAGACCACAGAGCCAGGAGGCTGAGGGCCCTGTTACTTCCAGTCTACGGCATGTAGAAAGAGGGGTGGTCTGGACAGTTAGGCCTCCAAGGGAAGGTTTGGCATGCAAACTGAAATGACAGATTACCATAACTCTGGGGCCAGATGCATAAGAAAATGGCGTGGGAGAAACTGGACTTGACACCGTATATACATGTGATTGGATAACTGCATCCAAGGATTTAAAATCAGTTGGCCCGGAGGTGATAGTAGAGAAAGGCTTGGAAAATTCAGGCCCTGGGACAAAGCTGAGTCAGACACCATCCTTCAGAGCATCTGCTCGATCGCAAGTTCCCTGAGGACAAGGATGGGCCTGCTCCATTTACTGCCTCAGAAATACCCATGAGAGTGCTGGGAGTGTCACGCAATTTCGTAATTAGTAGATAGAGAAGTAAAAATAAATAATTAAAGATTGAATGGAGAAAAAAATGAATGAAGCCAGGAGGAATTCCCTACTTAGTAGTCAGTGGTTCTCTGTAGAATCCTGTGGATGACTTTATAAAAGACCTGATACATGGACCCAACCCCAGACCAATAGAATCAGATGAGATAGCATTATAACTGCCCTTACATTGATGGGGAAACTGTCTCAGGGAGAGGATGTGAGGGACCTCTGGGACCACAGAGCCAGAAGGCTGAGGGCCTTGTTTTTTCAATAGAACAGCACATAGCCTGAACAAGAACACGTTTCATCCTACTCTGGGTGACTCTCATGTTCAGGTAGGAGTGAGAGCCACTGATCAAGTCACACCCATTAATATTTAAGGGGGAAAACCTGAGGATTCACCAGCAAGACTGTTTTGCTTGTGGATTTGATGGGAGTCAATGGTGCTTCTGGAGCAACGGGTGTGCACACGTGGGTGCATGAGTGCATGTGTGTGTGTGTGTGTGTGTGTGTGTGTGTACCATGATTTCTCACAATGTAGCTTCTTTACATTCATATGGACCTTCTGCTCCCTGAACGCCTTTCTCCATTGGTCCTCTCCCTGTATTTCTCCTGCCCACGTAAGTCTTATAATTATTAGTATTATTTTTAGGATTTCCTCCTTGTAGAGGCTTCCAGTGATCTCCTGCATCCAGAGGTTGGGTGCCTGTCCTCCTCTCTGTGTTCCTAAAGTCCTCTGGGTTTTCCAGAGCCAGCGAGTTACAGCATATTTTTCTTATGAGTCCTACCCTTACGTCCTCCATTGTACAGTGAGCTCATCAGGGTGGAAAGGATCCCTTTTTCAGCTGCTTGTCTCCAGGACTTGCCACATGGACTCAATTAATAGATAATGAATAAATGAGGGCCAGTTGCTTTACAGACATAGAAGTAATTTGTGTACACATACACATATCTGTGTGAGTATATGTCATTTGCCTAGGACCTATTTACAACTTATCATTTTGAATGTACACATGATTCAATGTAAATGAGGTAATTCAATTTAACTTGGTGGAATTTATTGAGAAGTTATGATATCTCAAGCACTTTGTAAAAACAGGGATTCCCGGTGAGTAGGACACTGGAGCTCATGGGCTGGCGGGTGAGGATAACTCATTGCTTATAACGCAGGGTACTCTTCAGAGTGTGGCGACTGTGGTGACGGATCCACAAGCAAAGCTCCGGGGAGCACAGACCAGCTGAGAGCAGGTAGTGAATGAAACGTTGACCCAGTGGGTCTTACACTTAGCCCTGGGGGGCTTCTTTGAAATCTTGATGAAAATGTCTATGGATACTCTTCCCAGAAAATGTGCACAAGGCACACTGCTTGCAGGTCCATTAGGGACTGTCCATGGCCCTTTGGCCGCCCACCGATGAAGATAGTGTGCCTGGCCCTGCTTTCCTTCTCACTAGGGTCCAATGCCATTGCACCCTTCAGATTTATGTGCCACCTACTGAGCTCGGAGCTTTCCCATCCAATCAAATCAGCAATCCAGACACTACACACACGGCTAGGCCTCTTTCCTCCGTCTCACAGGACTGAGATGGTTCACTGCAGCAGGGCCACCAGGACATTCCCACTCAAGTGAATTAGTTCTCTGTGATGTGGTTCTGGGTTGGCACATGGTCTGGAGAAGAAGACCTTGGAACACAGGCAGATCAGAGGCCAGCCACTACACTGACCATCGAAAGCAACCCATTGGTGTGATACATCATGTCATTTCCTGACTGGGATTCTACAGATAAATGGATTTCAACAGTAAGCAAAGCATGGAGTCCCCTTTTCCTGTAGTATTACTTACTAATAGCTTATCAGGTGACATCAAGCAGTAGGCAACCTGCCGCTTCCTCGGGAGCTGGCAGGAACTGCAGCACGCCTCTGGGAGCTGCACTGCTTTCACGGGAGTTGAGCAGCTTCTGCCAGAGGTAGAAGTGAGCCACCAGTGCCCACGGGAGCCAGGAGTGAGCCATGTGGATTCCACGGGAGGCAGGAGGGAAACATGCTGCTTCTGCAGGAGGTGGGCCCACCTTCTCCTCTCTGGGCCTGCACTTGGCCACTGAGGCTGCGGGCTGGCCCCCCATCCCTGTCCATGTCCGCTCCGGCTCCGGTGGTGGGGCGGCCCAATTAGTGGCATAGTGGCTTGCAGCCCCCTCATCTCTGTCTCCACTCCAGGCCTCACCCGCACATATAATCTCCTGTCTAGTCATGACCATTATGGCATCTCAGCCTAATTACATTATATCTATATGTATTTCCCTTGACTGAAGCAGCTCATGGGACATTTCTATCGAAAAGCTTTTCCCCTTATATTATTTAATACTAGAGGCCTGGTACATGAATTCATGCACAGGTTGGGTCTGGCTGGCCCATCCTAATTGGGGCTGATCAGGGCTGGGCTGGCAGGGGGGAGGGGCCATGGGAGGTTGGCTGGCCAGCATAGCCCCAGTCAGGGTCGGGGGAAGATCAGGGGCAGGGCCAGCAAGGGGAGGGGCTGCAGGAAGTTGGCTGGTCTGCTAGCCCTGCCCCTGATGGAGCCTGTCTTTAAACTTTTTGGCCTCACTTTACACTCTTCAAACTGCTGAGGGCACACATAGCTTTCCTCATGTGGGCTGAATCAGTATTTACCATATTAGAAATAAAAACAGACATATGGAATATCCACTTACTGATTTATCTTAAAATAATAACTAATCCATTACTTAAAAAGTAATAAGGTTCCTCCTAAAAAAATCACTGAGAAGAGTGATGTTATTTAACGTTTTTTTAAAATCTTGTTAATGTATGTCTTAATAGAGGACAGCTGGACTGTCATGTCTACTTCTGAATGCAAAATACCATGACAGGGGTTTTTGACTGAAGTGGGTGAAGAAAATCTACCCTGAGGTGTTTGTGTCATTGGAAATGGGAGGAATGTTTTATAGCTTTTTGGGTAATTTGAGAAATTCTTCTTTGACATTAAGCCAAAACTTGACAAGGGATAGTTCTTAAGGATTCATGGAAATTTGAAATCTGAAACAATATCAATAAGCTTTACATACTCTGTTGCATTATAATCTTTTGGACTACCTTGAACTCTAGGTATAATTTACTGACAGATATATACAACTTTGCAAAGTCATATCTGATCTGGAAAATACCAGTTCCTTGAGTGATGCCAACTATCTAAATACTGACATATTTTTGTCATTACCTAAAAAAGTCACTTTCATTAATATCTCTACTGATCTCATCAGAAAAGTCTTTAATATTGGGAAGGAGTCAAGGTCATGATAGCAGATGCAAGTTTCCCAATGTTCTAATTTAACCTAAAGCTCTAAGCTCATTACTGACAACTAATTCAATCAGTTGTTTGTTGCCAATGATAAAATTATTGTTCAAGTAAAATCTTCAAGCTCATTTTGTTCATTAGAGAGAAAAAAAGTGTGGCCAAACTGGTTTAGCTGTAGGTAAGCATTTGCATGTTGGTTCCTTAGTGACTATTATATCTCAGCATGTATCTATTTACATAAAATGAAAACATAAATGCATGCCTCCTCCCCTTTCAATCCATGTTTCCACCCATTTCAACCCAGTTATGCACTTGCTTTTTTCCTCAGAGAATAAAATTGATAGAATTGATGAAGTTTCCCCATGTGTGCAGACTTCTTAGGGGAGTAAAATCCAACCACGAAAACCAGAACACTTGGAGATGAAAATGGACGTTGTTGGCTTCTAGAACATGAAAGCAGGCATTGAAAAGGTGCTTAAGCGCTCTCATTAAAAAGAGATGTTCTTTTTGATTGATTTATTTTTATTTTTTTTAATATATATTTTATTGATTTTTTACAGAGAGGAAGAGAGAGGGATAGAGAGTCAGAAACATCAATGAGGGAGAATCATCGATCAGCTGCCACTTGCACATCCCCCACTGGAGATGTGCCCGCAACCAAGGTACATGCCCTTGACCGGAATCGAACTCGGAACCCTTCAGTCAGCAGGCTGACTCTCTATCCACTGAGCCAAACCAGTTTCGGCAATTTTTTTTTAATCTTCCAAATCCATCAATAGTTGGATGTTAAAGAACAGGTGGGGCTAAGAAGACCCAAGCCCTCAGTGTGACAACATCCAGGGGGAAGGCAGTATCCCCCTACCCAATGCTACAGCATGGAATGAGTATAGATAGGTCCTCTGTCTCTGTTTCCAAAGCAAAGACATTATGATTTAGTTGAAATGCAAACAAAGACAAACAAAAGCATTTAGTTTGAGATTCACTCTTTAGATTATCATGACCTTGGCTCACAGACTGTATGTCTCCCCCACTGCCTGCCACGGGGAACATTGTCAACCCCAATGTCTTCTAAAGAGGCCAGATCCTGGAAACTGGCAAGCTCTTTGTCTCCTGAGGATTGTTAGGACGATGTGGGTGTCCCAGGATAGGATGGATGGAGGCAGGGGGAAGCTTGTGTTTCTCTTCACAATGGAGGCTGGCCCCTGCGATTCCCAAGGAGAAGTTGCATGCAGAAGGAGATAGGAACCCTCAGAGCTGAGTGATGGGGGGGGGGGGGGAGAGGACATAATGCCTCTAAGGATGGGGCACAGAGAAGAGGGGGTTTTGGCAAAAAGACAGGTTGGATGGTATTTTTAAAAGGTTATTGTTGGGGAGGGACACCTGTGCAAAATCTACAGTTCTCATTAAGGCCTTTGGTGGGAATGCATTCATTCTGGGGGACAGAAATGGGTTTTTGAATTCTTCTTCCAAATGGTCAGGAACAACCAGGAGTGGCTGAGATGGGAAGGACGCATAGAAGGCAACCACAGGCGACCTGTGCAACAAACCTGCAGAGCTGGAGGTAAGGCGCATGTTTTCTCCACTGGGGCCAATGAAGTTCACCTGAATAGGAGGAGGCAACCTCCATGCTTGTGATTGGAGGAAAGGGTTGGTACTGGAAGTAGCTGGATTGTCTGCTTCACCTAGGGCGGGGCCAAGCATAGGCCTCACCTAGCAAGCTGGACACCATAGTGCTTGACTCTCTGAGCCTACCAGCAGGGAAAATGGGGGTTGGGAGAGCATTTCTTTCCATTTCCCCAGTGTCTAAATAAAGCCACATGGATAATGCCTCCATTTCCTGACTGCTTGTAATCCAGCATGCCCTATTCCAAACACATTACAACCCGTTGCTGTCACAGTAATTTTGTTGTCCAAATGAGGCAAATAGGAATCTGAGGTTAAGGACTGTGCTTCAAGATCTCATGACCGGTTCCTGCCTCTAGTAAATGTTTCTCCTACAATTCCCTGACACTTGACGATGTCGCTAAAACCCTCCTATTTGGAAGAAGCAGTTGCTCAAGCGGTGGAAGGGCCTGTGCAGATCACCTGGCTCACCTGCTCCCGCCAACCTGGAGGCCACAGCTGTGCCCCACACCTGCATCCTGCATCCTGGCCGGGCCCTCCTTCTGTGCTGCAGCTGGGGGGGTGCAGGGCCCGGAAACGGTACCTGAAAGAGTTCATAGTTCAGAACCTGGACTCGGGTTCCAGTCCTGATTTTTATAGCATAGTGGGGTGACAAGTGGCTGAGACTTTCGGACTGTTCACTAACCCCTTTTTCTCTTCTTTCCCTATAGACTGCACTGCAATCCCCAGCCTCCCTGTAGTTAGGGGTCCATGTAATTGAATTTTGGACAATAGAACCTGAGCTAAAGGCAAGAGTGTCACTTCCATGACTGGTCTTCACAAACCTCCCAACCGATGCTTTTGCTTCAGAGCAACCTTGGTAACCACAGGTTAAACCCCCCACAGCCCTGTACCCCTGGGTCCCCGAATGACTGCATGGAGTAGATTCTCTCCTCCTCTTGGCCCCTCTGCTGGCTGGACGTTATGTAAGAGACACATAATGTATCATACGTCAAGCCACTGAAATTTGGGGGATTTATCTGCTATAGAAACAAGCATTATCTAAAAATTTAGAGTGTCTGTTTGAATATTACCTACTGCCACCACTCTTGATAATAGCTATTATTTACTGCCACTCACTGCAAGCCGGGCATTATGCTGAGTGCTGAACACGAATGATCTCATTTAAGTGTCACCAAAACACTACGGAGTGGGTAGTGTCATCATCCTCATTTTACTAATGTGGATCGCCTGCCTCACATGGTGGAAGCTGCACTAAGGACCGAGTCTCTCTTTAAAGTCTGCCCTCTGCCATTCTGCGATGTGGCCCTGCCTCTCAGGAACCTCCTTTCTCCTTCCCTTGCATCTGCATACAGCCTAGAGGTCCTTTGATTCCACCCAGGAGAATGAATTAAATGGGCAGCAAGCATGTATTTATTCTTTCCCACTGATTGTGGTCACTGCACACTGAGCTCTGTTCAGATCCTTTGAGGACCACATGCAGAATCAGCCACAGAGCCTGCCCTCCCAGTGTAGGGTGGCATCTCTTCTCCGGACCAGTCAGGAAAGGAAGCTGATGTGTTCTCTGTGCAATGTGGGCTCTGGCCACGGTCACTCTGCCTATGGTCTACCCTGGGTCTCTTCTGAGTGAGGCTTTCTACAGCAGAAGAAACCAGAGCTGCCTGACTGACACACAAGGAGGATGGAGGATGGAGCCTGCAGGGACCAGCGGGTCCCAAGGGGAGGCCATCTCTTGGTGCTTCTATCACTCTATGCAGCCCCTCCTTATTTCCTTAACCTATGACCTTCCTATGTCCACCCTTATTCCCCATGGATGGGAGAGCTCGTCTCCGATGCCTCAGCCCCGTGGTGACTCTTTGAGGATGGTAGACATGAAGGGAGGGAATGTGAGTGAAGTCATTAGGTTGGTTCTCAAATAACATGACTTCCCAGCTTAGCTCTTCTGTAAAATATGATCAAGACATTGAGCCAGGATACACTAGTGTAACTGTCCCAGAGGTTAAATATGTGTCAACTCAGGGTCATTTAGGCTGAGCTTTCAGGCATTAAATACTTTTTAAAAATATTTTTATTGATTTCAGAGAGGAGGAGAGAGAGAGAGAGAGGGAGAGAGAGAGAGAGAGAGAGAGAGAGAGAGAGAGAGAGAGAGAGAGAGAGAAACATCAATAATGAGAGAGAATCATTGATCAGCTGCCTCCTGCACACCCTGCACTGGGGATCGAGCCCGCAACCCAGATATGTGCCCTGACTTGGAATCAAACTGTGACCTTCTGGTTCATAGATCAATGCTCAACCCCTGAGCCATATTGGCTAGGCAAGACTTATTTTTAAAGTGATCCATTGATTATTTGACATACACAGACATTTTCTAAGCTAGTCTGGCATTGAACTCAGGTGACCTCCCTCCCTCCATGTGGATGGTGGTCACTCAGACAAAGATGTAGACCCTGGCCCTGTGGGCACAGAGCTGTCCAAGGAGCTCCCACCTGGGTCCTCACACCCTTTCCCTTCCAGTGGGGTGTATCCCATGTGCTCAGCTGTAGGAGTCCCCTTCTCAGCTTGACCCTACCACTTTCTAAGAATTCCTTTAGCTACCCAACCTTTCCCCAGTCTTTTCCCTGCCTCTGTGACCTACTCTTATTCTAACTCATGTGCGTTGCGGGGAAAGAGAGTGATGGAAGGCCAAGTGGAAGAGACCTTAGGCCCAGCAGGGCCACATCCTTGGCCCATCTTGCTCACTGCTGTGTTTCTAGAGCAATGGTGATTATATCAGAGGCTCTGGATGCTGAATAAAGCAATGGAAGAAAGCTAGAAAATTCACGGGAACAGAGTGTGCTGTTGAGCTGACACAAAAGAAAAGTTCATGAGCAGTAACTCCGCACAGTCCTCAGGTTGACAACTTGGTAACAGCGTGCAAACAAACTAAGCCAGAGAAACACCTCCCCTGAGATGCTTCGTTACTTCCCCCATCTAGGTGTGGGTGCCATCAAGGCAAATTATTGCCTCTCACATATTTTTAGCTCGATTGCCCATTTCTGTCTGCATTTGCCTTCAAGGTACATGTTTTCAACTAAGCAATAGGACATACAAATTAAATGCAATTTCAAATTTAAACCTGTACAAGTGTCACTTCCCACGTCCCCCCGATTGTCCCAGGGGGCTGCCCATAGCATTGTTGGGAAGTACATTACTGTATTTGGTTCCCATTATTTAGTCCAAGAGATTCTTATTAAAATAAAAGCCTGCAATCAGGTTAACATTTTAGACACTGCAGAGCTACAGCACATGCTTGGGCCCTAATAGCCATATTTATTTCTCTCTCTTCTCTTGTGTATGTGTGTGTGTGTGTGTGTGTGTGTGTGTGTGTGTGTGTTATCACGCACATACAGGCATGTACATACAAATGCCCACCTCGGACATTTCGAGATGAAAAGGGAATATGCATCATAAGTATTTTAAAAATTGCAAACAGTTACGGGGAAAGGTTGGCATATTCGGAGCACACACTTATGGTTGGGTGCTGAGCCCTGACACTGTGGCCTTAAGCTTGATAGAGGCTCTAGCTTGAGTAATGAGGTGTGTGCAATGGATCCTCAGCAGTTGGCACTGTTACTGGAGACTCTTTTGTTTTCTTGCTTTTGTCACTATCATGGCTTCCTGAGAGCCTGGCAGGCTCCTCAGCCTCTGATTCCAATCTCAGAGGCTCCAGGTTTACCTCCCATGGCACTGGGCACAACCAGGTGGTTCCTGACCATGAGCTCCTCCCTGGGAGGTGGTGCTCACTAGTGTCTTCTTCCCCAGCAAGGATGCAGCAGGCGCAGAGCAGGCCGCAGGGAAACGAGGGGCCATTGCAGGAACTGTCTTGCTGGCCTGGACCCTGGCTTTTGCCATCACTTATTCTTGATTGCCCTTCTCTTTCTCCGCCAGCCACGTGGCCCTGCCCACAGCCCCTGGGCACCCTTGAGGCATGATTTGTGCTTACTGTTGCATCTACCACTCTGCATCTGGTATCTAACGGCTCAGCGCACCTCGTTCTCAAATTTCTTCTCAAGCGAATGGTCCAAAAAGACTTTGGCCCTTTAAAAAGTGGAGATTTGAATGACTCGCCAACGCAATATGTTGCTTTAGATAAATCATTTAGCATCCTCAGTCTATTTCTCATCTGGAAAATGAAGGGACTAGATTAAGTCACAGAACTTGTCTCTTTCACGTCCTTGAGTCTCTATTTATGATCCCACAAGGATCAGGGGCTGTATACTATTAAAGCAAAACTAAATTAAAATAGCAATCTTTATGTACTTTCTATATGACCCCGATGATTATACAGTGTAATATTGCCGTGCAATATTTGGACGGAGTCCTTTAAGATCGTAAAATGCTTTCCTCCCGTAAGATCTGTTTTCCAGCTGGAGAAGACAGGCAGGGGTCTTGGAAAGCAAAGCATCCGCTCACTGAACCGCTGGGGAGGCTCCAAAAACATGGACAGGGAGACCAGAAAGCCATGGGATTCCTGATTTACTAGGCAAAGTAGCAAGAGAGTAATGATTTCAAAGAGAAAAAAATGCAAGCCACCCATTCATTCATTTACTTATTCAAAAACACTCCTCCGCTCTGTGATGTGGTGCATGCGCCATCCAGCTCAGCCTAGACAGAACATGTAGAAAACAGAGCAGGAAGAATGAAGCCAGGCCTCCCCGGGTGCTGGAGTGTGCATGCGTGTGAGTGTGAGAAGGACAAGGGATGTCCTTTAAGCTTCCTCTCTGTGCACCCAACCTTTTATATACTTTCAAAGGTGGTGGACAAATGATTAGGCACCCTGCTCTCCTCACTTCATGCTAGTCACATAGGCATGTTGTCTGTGGTAGCAAAGTTTTTGTAATAATCATTTCGATCTATAAGACTTTCATCATTTGTCCTGTGATTGGTTTAGGTTTTCCTTATTCCCCTTGTTTTATTACAAATAATGCTTCCATGAAAATCTCTGTGAACTTAACTCTCATTTTTAAATGATTGCCTTTGAATAGATCTCCCAAAATAGCAACAGCATTAATATATCAGAGCTGTTTTTTTTTTCCTATTTAACTACATATCAAATGCAGGCAATAATCATTAACTCTTCTCCATAGAAGACAACATTAATCATGTTAAGATTTCTCAACTCTTCTTCTCCCATAAGCTTTTCTTTTTCTTTTTAACCCTTACAGAAGGATATGTTTTATTTTGTTTATTTTTTATTTTTAGAGAGAGGAAGGGCGAGAGAGAGGGAAACATCAATGTGAGAGAGAAACATTGATTGGTTGCCTCCAGTATGTGCCCCCAAAGGGGATGGAACAGGTTAATCCTCACCTGAGGATATTTTTCCATTGACTTTTTAGAAGAGAGAATGGCAGTAGGGAGAGATGAAGAGGAAGACAGGAAATTGAAGAAAGGAAGAGAGAGAGAGAGAGAGAGAGAGAGAGAGAGAGAGAGAGAGAGAGAGATCAGAGATTGGTTGCTCCTGGCACAAGCCCCAATTGGGGCCAGGAATTGATCCTGCAACCCTTAGGTTCACAGGCTGATGCTCTAATCACTAATCACTGAGAAACACATGCCAGGGTGAACCTGCAACCATTTGGTTCATGGGACAGCACCCAATCATCTAAGCCACCTGGCTGGCCTTGCATGTGTTTTGATTACATACTGTGATTTGCATTTTGTGGAGGGTTAGGTGTTAGTGATCTGCTCTGCCATCGGGTCCTCCGCCATGTGTTGGGAGCTCCTCAATTCAGTGGTTTCACTGCTCACTTCAGTTGTTGCACTTGTGTTTCCTCTTTCCTCAGCATGTTATGCTGATTTCTCCCTCGCCTCAGTGAGTTTCATCACTGAGTTGTTCCCAGGAACCCTCCATTCCTCTTGCCCCTATAGCTTTCCATGTTTCAGAATGTTTTACATATTTAATGGCATGCATATGGTTGTAACTAATAGTAACTACAGTAGTGTAAGTTGTGACTGGGCTCTAATGAACAATCGTGTTAATAAGAGATAAAAGAGACAGTGATGGTCAGGTATGGCATGGTGACTAATAATTCAGGCTTTTGAGGCAGGGACTGGCTGGTCACTTAACTGGTTGTGTGGATGTGAGCAAATAGTCTACCTTTTGGGTCATAGGATGAAACTCTTACCCTTCAAGTCTTTCCTTGGAAAACGAAGTTCATCAAGGACCCTCCTCAGAAATGTGGTGTGGGGACTGGATGAAAAAATGCATAAAGAGCCAAAACCGGTTTCGGACTCAAGGGTCCTGGGTTCGATTCTGGTCAAGGGCATGTACCTTGGTTTCAGGCACATCCCCAGTAGGGGGTTTGCAGGAGGTGGCGGATTGATGATTCTGTCTCATAGATGTTTCTGACTTTCTATCCTTCTCCCTTCCTCTCTGTAAAAAATCAATAAAATATATTAAAAAAGAGAAAGAAAATGCATAGAGAGCATTTAGTGTTGGCAGATGGAGAGCAGGGAATAATGATGGTAATTACTCTCAACATTTTCACATGCATTTGGTTTACAAAGTCATCTAGTGTCTGCTGTACAATGGCCAGTGTTGTCCTGTGGGTTTCTTCTTCCCATCTGAAAGATCTCCGGCTAAGCAGTGAGCACCCACAGGATAGAAATCATCTGGATGAGCTCTCACCTCATAAACCACACGCTCCACAGCTCCAGGAGGAGTGCCAGTGTGGGGCTGTGTGGCAGGGCAGGACTGGTGGCAAAGATTCAGCTAACTTCCAAGAAGGTCTGGAGATGTAGTTCTTATCCTGATCCTTGGAGCTGGCTAGGGGTCTTGATGGCATCGTGGGGTCATGCAGCCATCCCAGACACAAAGCACAACCCACATCCTAGGTCATTTCCTGAGTTTGACTGGTGTCTTACAAGGGACACCCTTTTCCACTTGTACCTTGAGAAGTGACATGCGTTGACCTCTTGATCTTGTTAGATAGTCTTGTAGGCCTGGATGATTGAAGCAAGTGGAGTCAAGAGGCATAATCTCATCTTTACACATATCAAATAGACCAGATACTTCCCAAGAAGTCAGCATTGTGCCTAAAACAGTTAAGTGTGGTAAGTGTTTACTAGATCCAAAGGGGCAATGGAAGATCTAGCATAGTGTACTAGTAATAGTTTGGTTTAAATATTCAATATACGTAGAAGTAAGCTTCAATGATGTGCTATGTTGATAACTTATTTGCCCAATGGGGCATATCAGAAATATAGAAGTCATTCTTGAAACTCTTTCCCCTAATTGATCCTTCCTGATTCAGTCACTTTGCTACTTCTGTCAATTTCACACACTAGCACATATTCTGAATTCACCTCTTCTTTCCATTGTTGTCAAAGTTATGGTAGACCAGGCTACTCTTGCCTTCACGAAGTCCAAGGTCATGTTACCTGTCTTCTCCATTGAGTTTTCCCACCTGGGCGCCTCACCCTACAGTCTATAATCCACAGGTATATCATCACTTCAAACATCTCAGGAGCTTCCCCCCAAGATGGGAGAACTTGTCTGACCTGGCTACACCCCATCTTTCCAGCCTCTTCTTGCTCCTCCCTCCCGCCCTATCCCCTTGTCTTCTCCATTTGGTGGGTTTTCTTTCAATTCCTTGATTGAGTATATCTCTGCTCATTTTAGGGCCTTAGGCTGTGGTGTTCCTTCTGCCCCAGACACCTGACCCATGGTTGTCCTCCAGGTCATCAAGTGAACTCTTATTCGTGTAGGTATCTCAGCAGGACTGTTATTTCTTCAAAGCTTCCTTGACAGTTGGACTAGATAGGTCTCAGGAGGCTTTCACGGCAAACCCAGTTTTTCTTTCCAGCTCTCATCGCAGGGTGCTCTTGGGAATTTGTGTGCTTAGTGCATCAGTGTCTCCTTTCTTCACTGGGTAGTGAGTGTCCTGAGGTCAGAGACTGCCTTGTTCATGATGGCATCCCCACCTCACAGAACTGAGCCTGGCAAACAGCAGTTGTTCAGTGAAGATGGATTGAGGAAAAGAAAGAATAATTGGACTAGTCTGATACTAAAAGCTTTGGCTTATCAAATCCCTAGGATCTAGCATTGCTTTTCAAAATAATCATAAAACTAGATGACATTCCTAAATTCAGCTGGTATGACTATTCCAGGCCTCTGAGGTTGAATTGGGGAGACTGGGAATGACAGATTCATGCCAACGACAAACAAGCTCAAAGAATAGGCAGGCAGGTAAATGAGTCCTTGATGGGTGAACTGGTCACTCTGTCTAATAATCTTAGGACTCCTTGAAGCTAGTATCATTCTTGGCTTCCCCATTAGGCTCATGATTCCATGGGGCCAACACTACCTAGCCTGAATCGTTGTGGGTCCAGAACTATACAGAGCCTGGTACACCATGAGTGGTCAATAAGTATGTTAGACACCAATGATGAACTATATGAATGAATGAAAACCAACTAATACTGAGCATTTGTTGTGGTATCCTCATTCATTTAATGCATACATTTCTAATTTGGGGAGAGGCTACAGATTGCAAAGTTGTGTAGACATATTTTCAATTCTGAGTTTGTAAACCCTCACCTACAATCAATAAGACCCCATGGATGGAACATAGTGTGTTCCCAATAAAATGCAGATGGCATAAAAGTAGCATACTTAAAATATACATTCCTATGTATATATCCACATTTCATATATATTCATATTTCATATATATCTATATTTCATACATATACATATATATGTGTATATATATACATACACACACACACACACACACACACACACACACACACACATATATATATATATATATATATATATATATATATATATATGAAATGATACCTCTCATCTTCTTATGAGTTCAGATTCACTCTTTGTTGCCAGTTTCTCTCCTTTAGATGCTGCCCTTGAAACTAAGGCACAATCAAGGTGCTTGATAAAGCCAACTGCTTCACTGAGCTAAACAAAAGGCAGCTGGGAGACTTCTGTCTGGTTGGCATCCAGGGAGGGGGAGGATCCAGGGAGAGACTTGTCACATCCTTCCTTCTCATTTTTTTTCTTGCTTGCTGGGGGAGCTGAGAAATGTGTGTTGGTGAAGGGGAACTTATTTCTTGGAGGACTTTTTTTTCTTTTTCCCAAGGACCAGGGTCAGGAAGAATCCACCCCAAGGGTAGTTGGAGGGAAGAAAAATAACAAGGAGCACAGGCGTCTGGGGAGCACAGTGCCGCTCGCATCCTCGGTAATCATCAGTGCATGGCTTGGCTGTCGTGGTAATTTACATAATACCATCCTGACACCTTCACTTCAGTTATCCATCACGTTGCCTTGGAGCGTGCATGTGTGCGCTCCCTCCTGAGGTCCCCTCCCTCCCCTCTCACCCTCCTGCATGTTCAGACCTCTCTTTCCCCCTCTCTCGATCTGTGCTTATTTTTTATTAGGCTGAGGCAGAAGGAGAAGAAGCAGAAGCAGCAGCAAGAGATGGATTTCATATCATTTGTGTCCTAGCTCAACTCACAGGCATGTAGGCAATGGTGAGGTGCCAGGTCCAGGGAGACGGGAGACATGGGGATGTGAGCTCCCTTTCTGTGTAATAAATAGTATCGCGAGGGTGGGAGGAAGGGAGTTACTTTAATAAATTTATACATGAACACTCTGGGGGAAATGAGGTCTTCAGTTTATACATTGTTTTGGACATAAATCAGTTTATACTTTGCATCGAACATAAATTTGCAAATAGAGAGAAATTGGACACTGAGTATTCAATTCGTCTTTCAGTATAACCCGAAGAGTCCATAAATAAGTAAATCCAAGATTCACGTGGACCCAGAAATAGGATCCAGACACTCACTGCCTGATAATTTCCTGCAAATGCTTCTGCTGGTTGTATTTATATGGTTAGGCCACAAGAAAATGGAACAATAATTGCAAAATCAAGAGTTTTTCTTTTTTCTTCCCTCTTCCTACATTTTAGGAAAATACAAATGGCTGACAAGTATATAAAAAGACATAGAAAACCTGTTGCATGGAATATGTATTTTATGGTCTTATTAATATACAGTGAAAGTTATTATGAAATGTTCGACAAAGACTAATGCCAAGGTCACTGGAAATGGGATGTTATGAAACGGCAATGTATAAGTACCCGATTTTTAAAGAAGAAAACCATTTCATTGAATTGATTCTGATGGTTTTTCATAAACTTGATTCTTTCTCTTTTTAAAGACCCATTCGGCCCCACCACCCTCCCCTGAGTTTTTCTCTCTTTTGTTTTATTCTAGAATCGACAGTGTAGATAAATGGGACACAAAGATAAACAGTAGATGTTTTACCAATTGTTTCCTGAAAGGCAGACCCAACATTTTAGCTCTGCCTGTAGAGCTTTGTGAAAAGAAAAATACTGATGCTTAGACCCCCACCAAGACAAAGGGAATTGAAGTTTTCAAATGCACAGCAGCTGCGGACTTCCTACGTGTTCTGAGAGCGAACTCTCCGCTGCTCTCCTCTCTTTTCCATCTAAATGTACCTCTTGCCCTTCTGGAACTTTTTAGAAACTTCTCTGTCCATGGTGTGATGCTTGTAAAGCAGCCTCTGATATTTTCTTTTAATGTAAAGAGATACATCATTAACCGGAGCCTTGTCTTTGAAATTCTTTCATAGGACTGTGGCCAATGGCAACCTGGCACCGTATTAAGAACCTCATTTGCATGATCTCCAGTGTCTTCACAACTCTACAAGGTAGGCGCTAATCTTCTCTCCTTCATACAGATGAATAAATTAAGGCTTTGGGGGATGGGGGCAGTAACTTGCCCAAGATCACATGCTGGGGAAGATGCAGAGCAGGGGTTGGTTGTAAGCAGGAAAATAGGACAAGGCACACCACCCTTGGGCAGCAAAACACAAAAGTTGTTTGAGATCATCATTGCTCTTTTAGTCTCTGGGATCAGGCCAGAAGGCACTAACTGTATAACAAAGAAATAATATGCTAATTAGACCAGAGGGAGGAATGACCTTCCTGAAAGACCAGTGGGCAGGGTTGCAATAGGCTGAGCCTCTGGCATGATTTTTGTGCATTGGGCCTCTAGCTGATAATAAAATGCGAAGGGAGGTGAGAAGCATCAGGGAGTGATTTTACCTGAGCTCAGTGGGTAGGCTAGTTTGGGAGCTTCTTGAGGTTAAGGTTGAATTTATTTCCTTTGTGTATCCTCATTGCCTGGAACTGGATTTAGTTATCTTTACTAGGACTCAGTGAATCCCACCCAATGGTAGAGCTTCCTACTCACGGACCTGCTATTCAGGGAGGGTGATGCAGGTGGTGTCCTACAGGGACATCAGGTTGTGTCAGGCCACCAATCATCTTGTTTCTCTCAGTGGTTTTTGTTATAATGATGGAAGAGACCCCCCCCCCCAGCTTTATATGTCATGAGCCAACCTGGCCACTTCTCCTGGCAAGAGATGAAGCAGGGATTGTGGAAAAATTGTACTCACCTTGGTGTATTGAACTCAGGGGCTAACATCTCTGTGTCCATCCCTGGATTGGACCCTCCTCCCAGAGCAAGTGCTTGTTGGTCCACTTAGCCTCCCCACACTGGGCTTGGGATGCAAAGGGTCCTGGCCAGGGAACCAGAGGAGACTGTTTGTTTCTTTTAAGATGTAGCTGAGGATCCAGCACCGAGCTTGGCACATGGGTGAACACAGTTATCACTCCTGGAATCAGTGGATGGATGAGCAGAGGCGTGGGGTGTGCTGATGTTTCCAATATTTCTACAGAATCCCAACCAGACAAGTCTCTCAAGAGCTGCCCCTGGAGACAATGACATGGCTCCCCAAGGAAGGGAAATTCCCAGACACTTCGTCCCCACCTTCTCCTGGGACAGGGCCTTCCACTTTCGCCTGCAGGTGTAAATGATGGACATCCAAAATGATGCACATAGCTCCTGAGGCAAGAAGGGGAGATTCTGAGCTAAAAAGGCCAGAGGAACCACAGCAAAGCTAAGGGACACTTCCATGGGAAGCCCCCATGTGCCACCTCAGGCTTTGTCTATTCCTGTAGATACTCCTCACCCAGATGTTAATCCATACCCTCCACTTAGAGCCTCACATAGCAGCTCATGCCCATTGGCATATCCTAGAGTTGACTTTGCACATCTGTATCTGTTTACTCACATTCATCCTTTCAACAACTATGTCTTGAGCATAAACTAGGGTTGAAGGTTTTGGGATGGATGTCCTGCTAGATGTGAGGTGGGAGTCTGGCTCTTATCTGTCGCCCTGAGAATGCAGGAGTCATAATTGTGCTTTGTTCATCACTGCACCTGCACCAGCGTCTGCTTCATGATCAGTCCTTGATGTATCTTTGCTGAAGGAGCACACGGTCCAGGCCCTGTACTGAACTCTGAGGACAGGACAGGACTCAGAAATGGCCCCGCCTCACCCTTCAGGAGCTAACCCTCTTCGAGGTAACACCTCTATCCTGATCACAGCCCCAGGACTGCAGCTGCTCACCATATGGCAATACGCAGACATGCCATCCACAAGGAAGTGCTGGTGTTGATGAATGTCCCCACCCTCCCTGGGCCAGGGAGTCCCTGGGGGTCAGGGGCTAGGTCAGACTCACCTTTGAATTCCCTACCACAGCACCCACCTCAGATGTGCTGGTGAATTGGGTGATTGAATGGAGCCTTCTGTCCCCTCCATACCAAACACCCAGGCCTGAGTGTAATGCTGTTGACCAGTGATGGCAACACAGTGAGAGGGTACAACTGGAGTTGCCTTGTGTTGGTTCTCACTCTGAACCACACACACACACACACACACACACACACACACACACACACACACCACTATTGAAACGTGTGAAGACATCGTCCAATCCTGACAGCGTGCAGAAGGTTGCTGTCTCATGTCCTCCTTCTATAAGAGCCATGGTTGCCAGGGTGAACAGCAGACCCGGGAGCCTGAGTCAAATCAGTCTCTTTTCAGAGTCTGCCTAGGCCTTGGTCCTCCCTACCAATGTCGATGGGTCCTCACACCAGGTCGCCGCCGCCCAGTCTCCTTCCCATGGGGCCTCTCCGAGTCTCACCACATGTATGGCGTGCAGTGTCTTCACCCCTACATAATTTCTATGTGTCTCTTTTTGAATGCCTCTCACCATTGCTTGGCATCTGTTGCCCCCCCCCCCCTGCCTTCCTTCCCAAGCTTCCTGCTGAAATGCCCAGGTCAAATTGCACACTGAATAGTTTATTTATTTTTTTAATCTCTTCTTTCCTAATAAATCTGCAAAGCGGGGCAGAAGGCACCTAGAATTTACAGGCAGGAAAGAATTCTCATCAAGCCACAGATTTGAGCTTCAGAAGGAGGTGATCGCACTGGATTCTATTAGCCCTGGATTAGACTCCCTGGACAGGAAGCCCTCTCAGCCCCAGCCCTGCCACACATCCACCCAGAAGAAAAGAGGCGGGAAGGAGGGAAGACAGCTGGAACTCGCCTGAGCATATGTGGCCCGCGCCTCCTGTTTCGGCCGGTTCTGTGTGGAGATTGCTTTCCACACCCACGAGCTGCAAGTCCAGAGCATGGAGACCGACCCATCGGCTGTCTCAGTGGCTTCCTTTCTCTGCATCTCATGTTAGGAAGTTGCTGCATTAAGAGTGGAGTTTGTGCTGTCAATTGAATTAAGGCACAAATGTATACAGTTCATTT
Organism: Vespertilio murinus; assembly: GCA_963924515.1. Taxonomy (NCBI): domain Eukaryota; kingdom Metazoa; phylum Chordata; class Mammalia; order Chiroptera; family Vespertilionidae; genus Vespertilio; species Vespertilio murinus. The sequence goes on from OZ004704.1 coordinate 214,105,034, forward strand.
CGTCTTTTAGCCGTGCCCCCTCTGCCTTTCTCTCGTGATAAAGAAAACCATTAGCTCCTGTCAGAACCGCGACGAAGGAGATCATTTTTATTGAAATAAGAAGGAAATGATAGTGTCAGGCACTGAGTCCAAGAGATAAAATATTACATCTAATAAACATGCTACATATGGGATCCGACAAGGGGCCCTTGAATCACAGAACAGCAGAAGCTCCAGAGAAACAATAACATTAATATTGAAAAATAATGACTGCCACTCTCATGGCGGGGAGACCTGCATACTAATAAACGGGGTGGGGATTTGGAATCTCGGCAGGAGCAGGTTCATGGTCTCTGCTCGGGTGAGACTGGAAGGTGAGCCAATGGGATGACGGGATGGATGTCCAAGGCAGTCATGGACTCAGAAAAAAGTCAGGCCTTCTGGAGAGGTGGATGGCCTTCAAATGCTGCGGAGAAGCACATGAAGGCAGAGCGGACAGGAGAGTCTGAGTGAGAACGGGCAAGGGGATTCCCAGGAACAGGCACAGAGCAGTGGGCTGGTGCGGGGGGCAGAAAAGCCTGCTGGGTCTGTGCTTGGAGACTTGGGGTCCTGGCAGAGGAGCAACACCTGAGAGTCACAGCCAGATTTTGCAGGTGCCCCTGGCACCTAGTGGGTGGAGACCAGGCTTGCCGTTGAGCATCTGCGGTGTCCAGAGCCACTCCTCCATAATGAAGGATTATCTGGCACCAAGTGTCAGTAGTGCTGTGGTCACAGTTTCCCCATTTCTCAATTGAGGGCCCCATTACTTATTTCTGAGCCCAATCATGGCGCGCTGTGAGCATGTGTCCCTCACCAGCCTCCTCCCCTCAGCACCCAGCTCTTCACTGGTCTCAACGAAATTTGAAAAAAAGACGTTGAAGGTGATTCCTCTCATTGCAACATGGGGGCAATCAATGAACAATGACAATGGCCACAGCTGATGGGTGCCTGAGGGTGTCAATAAGGTCACAGGTGACCTTTGGCTTAGCAGACAGACCTGTGATGAAGGTATCACTGTCCCCAAAGGACCGACAGAGACATTGGCAGGAAGGGGTCAAGTTTGCAAACACAGCGCGGGGTTGGGTGCAGTCCTGGCTGACCCCGAGCTTGATGTGTTTTGGGCTGACTCCAGTTCGCCCAGCCTCCAAACTAATGACACTTGGGGCCGTGTGTATCCCAATGTTTATTCATTCCCTGGTGATGGGCATTTGAGTTTCAGGTGTCATCTGTGACAGATAAAGCTGCTATACACATGGTATCCACCTCTATATGTGTGCATATGCTCTGTTCTGTCTTGGATCAATGTCAGGGGCATCTGAGAGGTATACGGTCACCTTTTTTAAGAAACTGTGGAACTTTCTTCCAAAATAATTGCACTGCCGGAGTCCCATTGGCAATGTAGCAGAGGCCTCGTCCTCCCACGGGTCCTGGAATACTTATGATGAAGAGTTCTATGAATTTTAGCCACTCCAGTGACATCTCTGGCTGATTTTTATGGTTTTTCCTCTGTATCACTGGTTTTAAGCAAAGATAGGCCTTGGTGTGGTCTTGTTGAGTCTTTTGGATCTGTGGCTGTACAGTGTTCATCATATTTTAAAGGTTTTTGGCCATTAGTTCTTCAGATATTTCTCCGGAGCCTTGGCTAAGCAGCCCTGAAAGATGGTGTCCAATGGCCACCACTCCTGACAGTCACATTCTTGTGTGGTCCCCTCCCTGGCACAGAAGAAACACTTACCGTGTGGCAGAGGCCATGATGTGCCACTTCCAAGATTCACTTGTACAATGCAGGGTGCTTTTTGTTTCTCTCTCTCTCTCTCTCTCTCTCTCTCTCTCTCTCTCTCTCTTCCTCTTCCTCTCCCTCTCCCTCTTCCTCTTCCTTTCCCTCTCCCTCTCCCTCCCTCCCTCCCTTCCCCCACATCTCTGATCTGGAAGAAGCCAACTGCCATGCTGTGAGGATGCTCCAGGAGAGGCACTGAGGCTGCCAGCAAGTACCAGAGAGCTTCAGGTGGGTCCTTCCTCAGTGGAGGCTGAAGGTGCTCAGGCCTGGACCAGCAACTGCAGTGCAGCCTCCTCCAAGACCCTGAGCCTAGGCCACCCAGGGAAGGTGTGCCTGGATTCCTGACCCTCAGGGACCAGGTGAAACAGTCCATGTCATTGTGTTAAGTTTTATATATATTGCTAAGCAACTGTAAAGGACTCATCCAGCCCTCTCCCTCTCCACTCCTTGAGCTTTTGGCAAATTGAAGTCCTCCTACAGCTCCAGTTCTTCCCCATCTTGCTCCCCTGAGTTTAATTCTAGTGCTCCGACATCAAGTTTAGTGATGCTTCCTTCTGCAACATTGATTCTTTTACTAATCTCACCCAGTGTCATTGTCATTTCCATATCATCTTTAAAAATTACTGTAAACCACTTTATTGAGGTATGATTGACATAGGGCAAGCTGTACCTACTTAATATATACAACTTAATGAGTTTGGAATATTTATACTTCTGTGAAACTCTCACCATAATGTAGGCCATAAACATGTCTATTATCTCCCAAATGTATTTATTCACTATTATTACTATAATACTAATGAGTATGTGTGACCAGAAGACAACATAAGATCTATCTCTGAGCATGTTGTTAAGTATGCCATGCAGTGTTACTAGGTGTGGGCGGATGCTGCCCAGCAGGGCTATGAGACACTATCTCTCATCACTGAAGCTTCGAGCCCTACATCAGAGGGACACTGACATTGTAGCATTCAGCTCTAGAAGTGGAGTTTTGTATCTTTATGTCTTTATATCCATGTGTGTAACTGCCTTGCCAAACATAAGGAACCCAATTATAATAACTGTGTCAATACCCTTGTCCACTAATTCTCTTATGTGCATAATCCCCAGGTTCATTTTGATGGATCGATTTTCTCATCATCACTTATATTTTGCTGCCTTTCTCCATGCCTGGCCTTTTCCATGGAATGCCAGGCACTAAGCATTCAGCCTTGTTGGGGGTGGTCCTTTGTTCTAGGAACCGGTGACATTACTAGGAAAAAGTTTGAGTCTTTGGTCTTGATTTTCAGCTTTATTCGCTGGGTCTGGAGCAATGTTTAGTCTGGAGCTAGTACCTCTACTAGAAGGTGATACTGCTGTAAGTTCAGCACCCTGCAGTTTGTGGACTCATTTTCATGTGCTGGCTGCTGGGAACTGAAATTGTTCCTGGTAAGCAGTGAGGGTTCACGTTATCTATTGCCAATATTTCAGGGATGCCTGCTTTTCCCACCCCCTCATGTCTATGTGCTTAAAATGGTCGTTAATCTGTGTGGTTTTTCTTTAGTTGTTTTGGGTGAGAGAGTAAAGGTGGTCCCTGATATTCCATGCTGGCTGGAAGTGCACATCCATGCACGTGGGTTTGGCAGGACATCTGACTGAAGCTTGCAACCCGACTTCGATGGGCGGGCTAAGGCTGGGCTTCCAGTGGAGACCATTGCATGGCTTCAAAGGGCGGTGTGGGTTTGCATTGGGCTGGGGAAGTGGGAACAGGAAAGGAGGAAGTGAATCTGAAGAGACTAGGAGATTCGAACTCCTTCTGTGACTGAAGGTAGACACTGAGGAGGAGTAAGCGGGGAGTCCCAGGTCTCCAGTCTCGGCTTTTGCTGAGTCATCTCCAGCTTGCCAGGGTTCTCAAGGAGCTCTTAAGGCTCCTTTCTGGGACAAGCACAATCCTCAATCCCCATTTGCTTCGTGATTATGCCATAGAATGTGAAAGGAAAATGCTTTTTAAAAACGCATCAGGATGTGAAAAAGACATAAAGTCTTAAGGAATATAAAAATAAGTGAATGATATCTAAAGTGGGGGGGAAATGTGCCCTTCACAATAGAGCTAATCAGTTCAGTCCCCTCCAAGAATTCAACAAAAGTCTCTGTTTCTAGACAACCACTTCATCTCAACCATTGTTGGGTATTTTTTTTTAAATTACATAATTCATGCTCGTCTGCTATTATTCTTTCCAGAGACTTAATCTTTAAATTAAAAAATCACACACCTTATTAATTAAAGCACCAGATGAGCGCCATTGATAATTCACGCAAGGACAAGCAAACATCATTTCTATAAATATTTCTCCTCTTGATTCAGAGAAAGCTCTGCTTTTTTCCATGATTTAATGTGATCATTTTCAGCACCCTATGAAGTGGGAGGGGCAGGGATTAATCAGGCCCACGGTGCAGAGGAGGAAACCAGGGCTGTGAGGGAGGAAATGATTTGTACAAAGCACACAGTTGGTGAGTCTATGCATCTGACCCAAGATTCAGGTGTGTGCATTCCCCTCCCCCGCCCCCCGCCCCCCATCATCTTACCATGCCCTGGGATTTTTCTTACAACTGAAAATGAACAAGTTTTATTTTGTTTTTCCAAGAGGGATTTAGCTCGTGACATAATTTGAAGCTGTTGTTGAAACCTATGAGTAAGAATCTCTATGGGCAGGGGGGTTCAGGGAAGGAGGAGGCTCATCTATCAGATTTCATGGATGACTGTGTGATGGCTGTATCCATACAACTTCAAAGACTGAAGAGGCAAGCCCTGTTGTCTCATCAGTTATTTGGTGTCACTCAAGGCAATCCCATATATAAAAGGGGTAATATGCAAATTGACCCTCACACCCTCATAAGATGGCCACCCCCATGTCATCACAAGATAGCCACCCCCACCTTGTCACAAGATTGCTGGCAGGGGAGGGCAGTTGGGGGCAATCAGGCTGTCAGGTGATGGTGGTTGGGAGTGATTGGGCCAGCAGGGGAGCAATTAGGTGTTAATCAGGCCAGGAGGGGAGTGGTTAGGGACAATTAGGCAGGCAGGCAGGCGAGTGGTTAGGAGCCAGCAGTCCTAGATTGTGAGAGGCATGTCTCACTGCCGATCCTGTGGGATCAGGCCTAAATAAGCAGTTGGACATCCTTGAAGGGGTCCCATATTAGAGAGGGTGCAGGTTGGGCTGAGGGACACCCTTCACTTGTGCACAAATATCACACACCAGGCCTCTAGTACGAATGAATAAGACTAGGTAGTTCTTGAAATGCATTAACTGTTCTGTGGAGAAGCACACTGCTCTGGCCAGTGTATAGTAATGAGGACGATACTTTTTCTTGCTTTTGTATCTCTCATTAGTTTGTCCTTTACCAAGTGGTCCCAGGACGTTTCCTCATCAGCTGGCACAATAGAAGCTCAGGCCACAGGGAACTCTCTCTGCTCTGGACCAGCTAAAGCCTTGTCTTTAAGAGGACATCATGGCCGGTGTGGCTCAGTGGTTGAGCATTGACCTATGAACCAGAAGGTCACAGTCTGATTCTGATCAGAGCACACCCAACCAGGTAGTGGGTTTGATCCTCAGTGTGGGGCATGTAGGAGGCAGCTGGTCAATGATTCTCTCTCCTAATTGATGTCTCTCTCTCTCTCTCTCTCTCTCTCTCTCTCTCTCTCTCTCTCTCTCCCTCTCTCCCTCTCCCTACCTCGCTGAAATCAATAAAATATATTTAACAAAAAAATACAGTGGCCCTAATGTCCCTGAGCAGTCTCCCAGGCCACATCAGCTCTGTTCCTGACCAAGGACACTGTATATTTGTGGCCTGAGAATACATTTGGAACCTGATCAGCTTAGAGTCAGATTCTGAATTCAATAGTTCCCACCTTGCTGAGTTCAGGTACAGTACATAACTTCTCTGATCCTCAGTCACTTTTCCAATTTTAAAATGGGTTTAATAACCATTACATGAGATATCATGTGAAGAACACAAATGTATCCCAGGGCCTCCTGTGATTCTATCTCCACACAGTGTCACCTTGAAACAAACACATGTCATCAGCTCGCAGGTAGCGAAAGGCACTCCACAGCCTATTTATCCTCTTAAGGAAATGTCGAAGAAAAACACGTGTGCAATTAGTACCCATCAGGCATCTATAATTTCCACTTTCCTCATCCCTGTCACATTTAAAACCCCTCAATAGCCACTTCTCACCATTCCACTCTACTCCTTGCATATTGCAAGCATCACCCTCACAGCTTCTTTCTCTCTCTCTCTTTCTCTCTCTCTCTTCTTTCTCCTTCCACACTTTCTTCACTCTGTATTCCATGAATCATTTGCTCTTTCTGGCTTTTTTTGCAGTCTCTTCCTTGTTTAATTTCCAAAATTTTCGCAGCTGAGCACATCCTAGCATGGAGGGGGCGTTCTCCTTTAGAGCCAGGGGAGTGAGGATCCTGGCCCCATTCATTCACTAAGGATTCTGGTGGAAGAACACACTGATTTGTACACGCATCTCATGTGATAAACACCCAACACAGTGCCCAGCTCATAGTTGAAACGCAGTTCTGCATGTGTCATTTCTTCAACACGGCCTCGGACAGGGTTGCAGGGACAACACACATCTCTGTGCTCCCCATCTTCCATGGGCAGCAAGCTTCAGGAAGCCCAGGACCAGGTTAATTTGCTCATTATATTCTAAGAACCTAGAACTATTCTCTGATGAGGGTAGGGAGTCTATAGATGGCCCATTCATTCAAAATCACAAAGGACTCATACTTCGTGTCAAAAAATATGAGGCTGGACTTTGGGGATTTCATATGAAAAAGACACAGTCATTATCTTTAAGGCTAATGGGAGGGATCCATGTTAACAAACAAGCAAAGACATGAAGCATAGATTGTAATAGACCCCAGATGACTCCCACCAGACTGTCAGGAGTGCTGGCTACTAACGGCTCACGGCATCATGTACTTCCATAAGGTCACTCACGGCATCAGGTACTTCCATAAGGTCATCACGGTGGTGCTGCCTTTCCCAGCAAGGCCTAGCAGGATATACTCTCCTCACCTAGTCATCAGGAAATGGCCTACAGCCAACAGATTGCAGGCAGGGTGAGTTAAAGCCTTAGTCCCTAATTTTACTGAAGGACAATGCATTCCCCATAGCTCCCCATGGGATTGGGCAAGGCTGGACTTCAGCCAAAACCATATGTTCTTCCCAGAACTATCTTGCTGCTTCCTTTTCCTGTAGGTTTCATCTGAGAGTTCTGCCCCAGTACAGTAGCTGCAAAGGAATCCCCCATCCAGGCTTTTGAGCTGGGGAACCGGGCTGAGCACACGGAATTATAATACGGTGAGTGGGAGGAGGGAAGGCTACTTCTTCCGACATCGAGGGAGGCTTCACTGAGCAAGGGCACTTGCCTTTCATCTTGAAGGACACAGCGGAGTGAGGATGGTGGCCGAGGGATGATGTATGCAGAGTACCTAACAAGACCATGCTCATAATAGCTGCTCAAAAAAACAATCCGCACCCCTCCTTTCTCAATATGGGCAAACAAATTGCAGCAGCAAAGCCATCAGCAAGTGAAAGGGCATGGGATGCTCAGAGAATGTTGAAAAGTGTCATCGCCTGGAGCTCAAGGAGCCTAGTGGGGACTTGAAGGAGAGGGAAGGCCCCGTGGGATCCGTGTGCCCTGCTTTTCTTGTATGCAGAGAAGAGGGCTCAAACCATGAGGGGGGTATTAGATCTGTGCTTGCAAAGATGACTCTGCTGGCAGTGGGACGATGGATCGGATTAGTAAGACAAGGGGATCAGATAGCCAGTCATTGAAATACTCAAAACAAAGGAAGCTTAAGGGAGAGGAGCCTGGCCTGTGTGGCTCAATACACCAGTTGTTGGGTGTATCACTTGCATGGAAAGGTTGCCAGTTCAATTCCTAGTCAAGGCCCAGGCTCGGGTTGTAGCCAAGATGCCCCAGTAAGGGAATGCAGGAGGCAGCCAATCGATGTTTCACTCTCACAATGATGTTTCTCTAACAATCAATTTTTTTAAAATCTTTTTTTAAAAAAAGAGATGGAGATGACCACTTGGGATTGGGTTTTAGAGTTGAGGATACATTCAAAAGGTTTTCAACAGAAGGATTCTTGAGCACAAAGAGGGAGCCAGGAACCACTATAATAACGCATGACAATAGTCTGACCCCTTGAAGTGATAAAATATTAAACCCAAGTGAAGATAATTCCATTAACTCTCTTGGTAAAAACACAATTCTAATGAATGGCGCCACCCAAGTAAAACATACATTATCCTCTTATTTGCAACCTCCGTGTCACTGAAGACATCGCTGTGGTATTTAAAGGAAGGCATTATTGCAAGTGCGGGGAGGAGGTCAACATTCATTAGCAGCCCTACAATAATAGCCAACAAGTGTGAAAAGCGAGCCCGTGATCGCAGAAAAACAATTTCAGTTAGAAAATAGACTCTCGTTTCTAACCCTCGCAAGGTTATTACAGCAACAAGAAAATGAAAACACTTTTATTTTTTCGAGTTTCTGAGAAAGCCCTCAGCAGGGCTGTCGGCGTAGCTGGGAGAACATCTTCAGCCCGTGTAGTCTTCCCGGCTCTGAACTTAAACAGAGACAAGCACGGATCCGGCAGCGATGAGAGGAGAGCGCTTGAATTCTGATGCCTTCTCTATAAAATGCAAATGAAAAATAAGTGTTAGAGAGGGTTCAATTATTAACACAGACATCGAATGAGAGATTTACCTGCACGACTTTCTGTGTGAGAGCATGTGTGTCTGTCCTCTGAGCTGGGGGTGTCACTGTGTGTGCTTGTGCTCTATGAACTGAACGTGTGTGTGGTCTGAACCATGTGCACATGTGTGTGTGCCCATATGTATGCTCGCACGCATGTGTGTGTGTGTGTTTGTGTGTGTGTGTGTGTGTGTGTGTGTGTGTGTGTGTTTATCTAAGATTCTGGTTGAGTGTGACAGTCAGCTACAACATCTTTTGTGCAGGGATGGCACTGTCACCGCTTGCCTTTGATATACTGACCTTGACCTTTCAGAGGGCATCTCCCATATGCCCCAGGCATGTGGGATTCCAGCTGCCACGAGTCACTCTCCCGCATCTTGGGGACTCTGAGCACCAAGGCATCTCCGCTGGTTTCCAAACATCTTACTGGCTCCGACTTTATTCCGGATCAAACCCACCCAGGCCACTGAGGATTCTGTAGCTTCTGCGTGGAGGACCGTGAATGGCACTGACCTTGCGTGCTCTACCCTCTGCAGAAATGAAGCTTCTCTTAGACGCCAGTCCTGCTAGGTGACCTGTCTCACGCTCTCCCCTCTCTAGATGCTCTGCATCTTGGTGCACCTGCTGTGTTTCCTTCTTTGCTTTTGCTGCGGGGAAGCTCTGGGCTGCTCCCCACTCCAGCTTGAGCAAGTGTGAGCAGCAAGGTCACACCCCGGGCTGTGCATTCATTTCCCCTGGACTTGTTCTACGGATCTGCTCCCGGCTCCTCTCACTGTGATGTTCTTTCCCCTTTACCTTTGCCTTCCTCCTGTTGTATTTCATGGTTTTAGTTGTCGTCTTGTTTGTTTTAAATGCCTCTTTCGACACCTCTGACCAGCTCCCAGCCCAGCAATGAGAAGCTGAACGCTCAGCTGCAAAGGGCTCAGGCACGGGCTTGGGGAACAGCCCGAGAGGCTGTGGGTGGGGACAGACTGGCTTATCTCCTGTGATCGGGGAGGTCACACCAGCAGGAGGCCACTCCTTTCGCCCCCGAGGTTGGCCTTGACATGTGCCCAGGCTGCGCCAGGAAGGGGCAGGCGGGCGGCCTGTCCGGGCAGATGCAGGCTCCTGGGCTCAGGCCTGGGAGGGCCGCGCCTGTCCCTGCGCTGATGGTAATCGGAACCAGGGGAGGTGACTCACTTGAGCCTTTGGCCTCGCTCCTTCAGGGAGAAGCTTTCCCAGAGCTCGGGCCCCACCGCTCTGACCTCCTGCCAGTGAGTGACAGCCGTAATTAGGGGTCAGAGCCGGTGTCGCCCCTCTCTCTGACCTCCCCCGTTTGGGGACTGATTTACTCCGGTGTGGATGATTTATTCTCCTCGTGGGAGGAAGCTCAGGGAGGCCTTGGTCAGCAGCTGGGAGCCAGTGCAGGGTGTGCCCGCCCGAGGGCTGAGCTGGGCAGCTGGTCCTACTGGGAAGCAGCGAGTCGCGGCCCAGTGGGAACGGCGCAGTGCGGCCCCAGCGCCTCCGTCGGGACTTGTATCAGGTCTGATTTCATTTCTACCTGGTGCTTCACCTACTACAATGAGGCATACAGAGGGAATTTGCAGCTGCCTGCTTATCAGAAAAGATCAACTGTTTCTGTAATTAATATGGAAGATAACAATTTAAAATAATGAAACACCCATAATATGCGTAGGGGAAGCAGCTTGTTGCTATAATTAGAAAGAGAAGCAAATTGTTCTGATGGCAAACACATCATTTATTGAACTGAAGCTACTCTGTGAATGCAAGTAAATAGCACAGCAGGAAACACACACACACACACACACACACACACACACACACGAGGAAGAGACTCATTTTATAAAACTCCGGGTCTAACCGGAAGCTCTTGCACCACCACGTGGCTGTTGCAGCCACGCCCATGCACGGTGGGGTTTGTTTATCGCCTTTGAAGTCCGGAGGTGTTTCCTGATCATACCATCTCCTGCTGAGCCCTCATCAGGGATCAAGCCTGCACCTGGGCATGTGCCCTGACCAGGAGTCAAATCTTGACCTTCTGGTTCATAGGTGGAAGCTCAACCACTGAGCCATGCTGGCCGGGCAAATGGCACCTTCTCTTAGCAGCTTTGTCACACCAGCCTCCAGCCTGGGGGCACTCAGCTGCTTTCCTCTCTGAGTTCTCCTGACATTGCCCTAAAGAGCATACCAACGCATTGTATTGCATTATTTACTTACTTACATTCAAGTCTTCTCACTCAACACTCAGGTGTGTGTTTATATATGCCTGGCACATAGTAGGTACAGCTGTTTACTACCATGGCGTCAGATTAACTTGGTTGAGCAAGGACACATTTTGGGTTCATTAGACATGTTAAGATATTTTTAAAGTTTTGTGGTTTGAGGGAAATTTGAAAAATGTTTTGCCAAGTATGTTTCTCCCTATTTGTAAAGCCCATATGTGTTGAGGGGAGAGCCATATGGTGCCCATACATGAGCTCTCCGTGATTGGGGGATTCGATGTTCAAGACGCTGCCTGGGCTCTGTGGGCTTGTCCCTCTTATTGAAGGTTTTCTTTGAACCTAGGAGACCGGCTTCCCCCCAAGTAGAGACTCCACTCTCAACCACATAGAGGGGATTTTCAGTCCTCCTCTCCTTTGGTTGGGAGATGGTTTCTCACATGAAAGCCACTTTCTGCCTTTTCTTACAAAGGAAAAGAAGGGTCACCTGTACATAGAAATCCGTGGTCCAGGCAGAACCAAGACAGGTGACAAGTCCCGTTGGGTCATACAGATTCATCTTTGGGGTGACTGAAGGTAGTCCAGGCGCATGGAGGAGCTGTTCATCACATGGTCCCATGGACAAGTAAAGACATGAATGAAAACAGTCAACTGAAGTGATGCCACGAACACCAGTTACAAAATGAGGAATGTGATTCAGTCCTTACTGCCCTTGGCATTGTGCCTTCCCCACAGTGTGTGGGCCACAGTGTCTCTGAATATGGTCCCCTTCTTGAGAGAGGGGGTCTCAAGGTCTGTGTATGCACCTTCTCATGAAGAGTTAATAAAGGGTGTTTAAAACAAGCTTTGCCAAGCGTATAGCCCTTCACCTGATGCCTTGCAATCATGTCCACATGGGTGTACTAGTATCATACTTGCCATAACTTCACACTTCTTCCTAAACGGATGTTCTTTATTTGGAAACATACATGGACTAAGACATTTACAAAGGAAACATTATGGTATGGTTGCATGCAGACAAACAATAGTCCTTACTGCAAAGCCACTCCTTACTGTGAAAAGGTGAGATACTGAATTTTTCTAAGTGTGAGTCTGTGTATTAGCTAGAACCAACTAACTCATCCCCAGAGTCCCCTTACGTGTCTTTGCCCAGTGCCCACCAGACAGGGGATCCGAGAACACTTCCCCAAATAAGTGATGGCTCTGTAAGCACGCTACCAACTGTTCCTGTTGATCCTGAGAAGGTTAAAGCAGGTGCTATCAGACACTGTGGCCCAAGCCTCAGCCAAGGCTATCAACTGCTAAATGCACAGGCACAGAGGAGAGATTGCACACAGGGTAGTGGCAGAGCATAGAGCAAAGGGATGGAGAAGGCACCTCTTCTATTTCCGGACCATTCACCCTTTTCCACCCCTACCTCTAACGATGGGTGACAGGTTGAGAAATAGAGTCAATTGTCAAAGCAGCTAACTCTCTGGACATCAGCAGCTGCCCCTGTCACCATGTACCGTCTTTTCCTGTGACTCCACAGGTCACTGTTGGGTCTCAGTGGAGCAGGCATAGCCAGGGTTAGGAATCGTGTTTTTTTAATATATATATATTTTATTGATTTTCCACAGAGAGAAAGGGATAGGGAAAGAGAGCTAGAGACGCCAATGAGAGAGAAACATCGACCAGCTGCCTCCTGCACACCCCTCACAGAGGATGTGCCCACAACCAATGTATATGCCCTTGACCGGAATCGAACCTAGGACCTTTCAGTTTGCAGACAGACGCTCTATCCACTGAGCCAAATCGGTTTCGGCAGGAGTCTTGTTTTAAAAGCGAAGCAATCGAGGCTTCATGATGGTGACTTGTTATTCCCATGACATCAGGACTCAAATACTGAGCCATGGAAGGCTGACCTAGATCCAGAAGCAGCGGGCCCTTCTAATTCCTTCCGATTACGGACTTCTCTGCCACGCCATGGACCACACATTTGGTGGAAGAGCCAGTCTGTGACAGACAGTGAGGCCTTTGCTGAAAAGACACAATGGGCAGAGTCCGCCACAGGCCTCCTGCCTCAGCCTTTCTGTTGCAATAAAGCTCTGAGGGCACGGGGTCCCGAGGCCTGTTGGTGATTTCACTGGCCATCTTTTGAACTTAGGAAATTCAGCAGATGCAAAGCCAAATCGGAACATACCAAATCCTCATAAAGTTGCTGGAGAAACAGACGTAATTCAATTTCATGTTTTCATTCTTGTGAGAGTGGACAGTGTGGTGGGGAGACCTACCGATGAAAAAATGCACCCAAACCAATAAGAGACAAGCAAAAGAAGCAAGAGTGAGCTAAGAGCATGACAAGAGGGAGGTGTGTGCAATGGAACCTGGGAGCAAAGGAAACGGCCATTTGTACCAGAAAGGACCAATGGGAGGCATTTGTCCAGGTAGGTGCGTGGAGTCCAAGTCCCCAAAATCACTCTTCCTTGTGCTTTTCACTTAGAACTTTATTTTTCTTCCTGTTGGTGACAAGCTAGTCCTTTCACAAGCAGCATGTCTTTCTGCAGGATCTGGAGTCCCTGGCTCTGGTGCTAGCATCTGTCTCCGGGGCCCCCGCACCCCCTTCCCGCAGGCCCCCAGGTCTGGGGAGGCCCCGCATTTCTCCGCAGATGCTGGGAGAGTCTCAACTAGCAGAGCTGCTGTCAACCAGAACCTTAAACTTGGCAATGGGAAGCAGAGAGATTCATTTTTAGATTTTAAAAATAAAAATGTCCATCTACAAGTCAACACGTTTTCCTGTCTTGGCATTGCAAACCATCTTTAGAGAGAGAGAGAGAGAAAGGAAGAGAGAGAATTCCAGCTTACCTTTGCATCTAAAAATGAGCTTTTAAAAGAGTCCACACTACTGAACCCTGCATGGCTGACTTCAAGAGGCCAGTGTGACTTCCTTCTGCCAGCACCGGCCAGCCAGCCCTGGGGTCCCCCCGCCATGGCCAGTCAGGAGCTGAGCTGGGGCAGAAAGAGACCCATATAAGGTGGGAGCCAGCTATTTTATCTCCCTGCCCCTGCTGACCCACCTGGACAGGGCGGGGGGGGGGGGGAGTCCCTGAGCACTCGGCAATGACCTCCATGGCTGCTGATCATTCTGGAAAGAAGAGTTGCCCTTCTTAAAATAGCTTCAAGTTTCTGATAATGAAGTGATCTGCAAGCTGAATTTTCAGTTCTTATTTCGTGTGTGTGTGTATTGGTTTTATTTCCCAAATGCTATGGAGTGTCTGCAGTTTTATTATAGAACCTAATGGGTGAGTTTCACTATACCCCCACCCCACCCCTCCCAGAAGTGTAGAGAGCACCCCCTACCCAGCCCTGCCCGTCGCCCCCCCCCCCCCACACACACAAGACCTGTGCTCAGTTTCCTCATCTGTAGGCTGGGACGGCTTTCATAGAACGTTTTGAGAATTAATTACCGGAAACATATGCACCATAAGGCCTGGCACAGCTTAAGCACTCCAAAAATGGGACCGAAAATTACTTGATAATAAAGGTAATGGCTACCGCTACCATTCTTGCTAATTCTCACAACTTTGTAAAGTAGGGTTGAGTGTATGCCTTTTACAGAGGAAATAACTGAGAGTGAAAGTGACAGTCATCTGTTCTAAGGCATTGTCAGAAATGGTGGGGACTTAGAGTAGAAACGAGATCTCCTTGACTTTCAAGTTTTAGGCCATCACATGCCTCTTACTGCAGGAACGATTCTCCGGTCTCCTGGGCCATCAACAGGACGCAAGTGTTCGGACTGAAAAGTGAACATTCAATCATTCAACTTGTCCTTTTGACTCCACACACCCCAAGCAGCACCCTTTTTAGATTTCACCGATTGGACTGTTTCACAGTAATGCTGACCATTGGTGGAAAACAGGCCATGTGTGCGAATGCGAGACTCACCTTCCCAACACCAAACTCAAGGACAGGTTTTATCATCCCAACTTCCTGTTTCTTAGCTCTGGTGGGGAGAGCAGCCAGACACAAATCTGGGGCCATCCACCTTCTAAAGCTCCCCATTCTTCCAAACACCTCGCTCTTTGCAGTTTGTTCCAAGTCTTGAAGCAATGGGTCCAGAAAGTCTCTCAGCTTTCCCTGGAGAGCATCGAGGACTCTGGGAGCAGGAAGTGGAAACGGATGAAGAAGAACAAAATTGCAGAAGCTCAGACTCATCTCTTGGGCAGTGAGCACTGTTGTACAGTGCTGTCCAAGAAGCCTGCTTCTCTATAAAACCAGTGTCTTTATTTTTCATTCCCCCAATCTTTGGGTCTAAAGGTTGTTGAGATTTCCTCTACAAGGAGAAATGTATATCCATTCCAACAAGAACCAATTCAAAAGCCCTTGAAAATAAGACATAATGAAATGTACTTGAAATCTATCAAAATAAATCACAAGACTAACTGCATTATTTTGCCAAGAGTTCTACTGACATGAAGGGGGAAAGACACAGAAATGACCATCTTCCAAGTCATATTCTGCAGGACCAGTTCCTGGCTCTGAGCTGGGAGGGGCCTGGGTGTTTGAGCAGCCGGCTTTTGCTTAACATATTTGAATTATAGAAATTAGGGAAAGTAGGAAGAAGTTAATTGGGCTCTAATTCTACCACTCAAAGAGAAAGAAACATTTTCCTTTTCCTTTATTTCTTTCTGAGCTTTTGTCCTATGCTTTAGAAAAAAACACACACAATAAAACATGAGACCATCATATATACATTTATTTGTACTCAGAATTTAACTTTGGTGAAGAAATTGGAAACTTGTATTACAGTACTAAGAAGACAGCAGCTCACAAACAAACTGTCTAAATATGGACAGTTTTTCCAGTCTTTCCTCCTATTGCAAAAGTGAAATGTCAGATAATCTAGGAATGTGTTCCCTTTTAAAAAATGAAACAAATTAGAATGTCTTACATATCTTCATTTTTGTCCCAATAAGACAAGAGCCTTTATGCATTTTCATGTCATGGATCCTTCACTCTGGTTCACTTTATATTTTCATTTCCCGTGCTATTGTTGCCTACAGTTTTAGTTGGAGTTGGTTAAAAATTGCATAGGTCATACGGTAATTGATAGGGACGGTAGTTGTTTAACATCACCCCTGACTGATTTCCTAGCTCACTGTTCATCTCCGTATGCCATTACTTCCTTCTGATTACAGTTTTCTTGCTACGGAAAACTCAGAAAAGGTTTGTGGCTTTCTGAATCCTTTTACATCCCAAAGTATCTTTATTTTACATTTACTCTAAAATGATTTTTTCCTGGGTTTAGAGTATTAGGTCTTGAGCTATCTCCCCACCCCTCCCCGCAAAATACCCAGAGCAAGACTGTGGGAAATACTTTAAACTTTATTAGAGAAATGGAAATTACCACTTTTTTTTTATTACTAAAGGTAGACTGTTATCACAGCTTAACCCCCACATGTTAGTGATGTGGTGTAACAGAATCATGATGTGCTATAATGTGCCTGTAAAGTTGGCGGCCCTCCACCTGTATGTCCTGAGCTTAGAAGCAAGAGACATATAGAGTGGGTTCCCTCTCACATGTGCCCCAACCAGAGTCAGGGATCAAGCCTGCAACTGAGGTATGTGCCCTTGATGGGAATCAACCCTTTGTCCAAAGCTCAGTGCTCTATTCATTGAGCCAAACTGGCTAGGGCTTAATTTTATTTTTTAAAATACTTTTTGTCTTCCCTCCCTCCCTCCCTCCCTCCCTCCCTCCCTCCCTCCCTCCCTCCCTCCCTCCCTTCCTTCCTTCCTTTCTTCCCTTTCCTCAGTACCCACTAGGAATCTGTGCTGAATCCCATAACATGAATAAGGCTTCCTGTTCTCCAGTCACTCTCCATCTCTCACCCAAACGTTGAGTACATTGAGATAGCCAGGAAGAGCGGCCCCTATAAATGGAAGCCAAAGCTCTTGTAGAAATCCTCATAGGTTTATTCTTCTAGTTCAAGGGCCAGAATCTCGTGGACTCCAGGTGCAAGGAAGGCTGACGGTCTAAGTTTTAAACTTTCTAATGTCTGTAATCAAGGCAGGTCAGCCAAAGGGAAGTGAGGATGGAAGTTTGAGTTAGACAATCCTCTGTAAGCCATGGGCATGCTAAGATGAAAGATAATTCTATTGCTTAGTTCACAGTGGGCAGAATACTGGGGGAGCCCACTGTGAACTCTGCAGTAGGGTTGACTAGCTCGTGGCAATGCGATCATCATCATCATCTCATCAGCAGCATTGGGGCCTGGAATGAAGGTTGGAACTTTCATACACTGGACACTCACTAGGCCTTGCATGGATGAAGCAATGTAACAAAATGCTCTATTATCACAGCTGCCAGTTCTTTAGTGCCTACTTTTGTCAGACTGTAGAACATGGTCATTTCATCCTCACTATTTAGTTTAATCTCACCACAATCTTTTTCCACTAGCAGAACCTGAGGTTCAGAGATGTTTACAGATCTTACTAAAGATCAAAGAGTTACTAAGACTGAGGGCCAAACCTCGAACCGAGTTGTCTGGGATTTTTCTCCCACCAGCATTAACTTCATCTTTGAGAACCTCGTATATGTATGAATGATTAGTATTTTACTGACTGCACTTATTTTTTCTTGTTGCTGCTCTCAAGAAATCTATTCCTCTAAAAAATGCAAAAAAGATGAATTCTTTGAAGACAGCGGCCAATGCAATTTTAGTAAATACAATATTTATAGGACTCTGCAATTAATTTACAAAATTTTTTACATAAAAATTCGCCCTGATGATCTTATTCTTTGGGGACAACAATCGCCTCCTCTGTGATGTTTCCCTACACTACAGGCAATTATTGTTGCTTCTAGCTGTAATAAAAAAATAACCGAAACGGATAGAAGTGTCTTCGTTGAAATTGAGCTGAAACTCCCACTGTGGAAATAATCAGAAAATTAAAAGCTCTGCAATCTTGCAAATAACATTGCAACTTAATATTATTGGAACATAACATTATTATCTCTTTTATAGGGAAAACAAACATAAATATATTTTCAAATGACACCATGATATTAGTTTTATTTTATTGGATAGGGTGGGGGTGCAAAAACAATAAGGTTTTAGGAGTGAGCAAATGAAACAATGGGGATTAATGAAAAATGATCAAGAGCACAGAGATATGCTCTCTGCAAAACTTGATCTCGGGTGAATATTCCCCATGCAATGCCGCTCTACCCCAGCTCCTCCTGGGTGACTTTCGGCAGTGGTGGTGGTGGTGGGGGTTCATCCCTTACATTTCTCCATGGCAGTGCTAGGCACCGGGTTTGCCATCAGCTAGGCATTCATTCAATGAGGGTTAAATTAGTTTATAATTAATATTGAAAAAGAGCAAATGAAGTTCTTTTTCCCATCTTTCTTCTTTCCTCCCTCCCTTTTCCTCCCTCTCTTTTTCTCCCTCCCTTCCTCCCTCCTTCTTTCCCTCTCTTCCTCCCTCCTTCCCTTCCTTCCTTCCTTCCTTCCTTCCTTCCTTCCTTCCTTCCTTCCTTCCTTCCTTCCTTTTTTCTACATGAGTTTGAATTATAAAAGGATATAAAATGGAATAGTTTATCTCTACACATAAAATACATAACCTGAACTGATAATCAATTAAACATACATTTCCTGTGGTCTCATTCCATAGAAAAGATTCTACTGGACACTCTGGATAAGATAGCAGGCATATCTCAATGTCTGGTTCCAAGAAAAACCCATTCCTCCTTGACTCTGTTCCTGCCCTTTGCAAGGATCTGGGATGAGCCAATCTTGGAAATGCTTCACAAGATGTGCAATCCCCACACAAGTGGACTGAAGGTCACACTGCCATGCAGAAAAGTTGAAGTTGGTGTAGGAGACTGCTTGGTGGTGGTAAGGAAAGGTGTTGCTGAGTTCCTTCCTGGGACGGAGGGAAGGAGGGAAGGAAGGAAGGGAGGAAGGAAGGAAGGAAGGAAGGAAGGAAGGAAGGAAGGAAGGAAGGAAGGAAGGAAGAAAGGAAAGTTGCAGGTATGTCAAAGCAGTCACTGGCGCTGCCCTGGGCAGCGGGAAAGTTGAGAAGTCTAAGGTGGAAGTTTCAGTGACTCCTTTTCAGGGAAGTGTCATGCGTACACTGGTCAACCATTAGTTTCTCAAGGGGAGTGAATGTGATTTCTTTTTGTAGAATACTCCCTCCCTCCCTGAAACAATTGAACATGATCTCCTGCCTTATGAGTGGGTAATCAGGGATGAGAGCATAATTCAGCCCCTCTGGGTGCTTTGCTGATGTGTGGCAAGACTTCACTTTCTTCTCAGGTGCTCAGAATGAACCTCCTCTCTGCTTTCCTCCTGAGGGGAACGAGGGGGAATGGCTTCCCAGCACTGTTTTGGGTATAACAAACACTTTTGTAGGGCAATAAAGTGAAAAGAGGGTAGGATTGGACTCCAGTTTGACTCATAGATCTGCAACTTTCTAGCTCTATAATGCCACACAATTCTCTTACTATCTTTTCTCCTTGGTCTCTTCATCTGCAAAGTGGAAAAAAAATTCTGCAAAACATGAAACACTCTACAATGCCTGGTCCCAATTTAGTCTACAAAGCAGGCCATCTGTGATCTGAGTGATCTGAGGTCTCTGTATGTAGATGCGAGTCCAAGCCCCGTCATCCACCAAGTAGCACTTTCTTCCCCTTTGACACCATCTCTTAAGTACACTTCTATATATCCAGAGACCTGTAATTAAATAAATATCCTTGGGTCCCTTGGCTGAATACTCCCTATTGGCACCCCATTCTGAATATGTCAAATACGATTTGATCAATTTACAGTAAGGTTCAAATGAGGGCCAACACAGAAACCGGTGGCTGGTTTCTGGGCTCTCTAGCCTCTAAAGAAGGGACAAAAGAGGTTTAGAAATTACAGGCTCATTTGTCCTTCTGGAACCTTGCATGATGGCTTAAGACACTATTCTGGAGCTTTCTTCTAGTTTTCTTTCTTGACTTAGTCTCTGCCTAGAGTTAAAATGAATAGACTGAAAATGGAAGTTATACAAAGTACTGGTAACATCCGTTAGGGGTTGCTTTGCTTAAAGAGCATTTTTATGATCAGATAAGTGCATATTTATAGGAGAGGTTTGAGCATGATTTAGAGTTGACCTTCCTGAAGAGTGAAAAGAGTTGCTTCTCTTCTATTCCAAGTGCTTCATATTTAAATTGTAAGCTAAAGACATGCTCAGCCATTGACTCACTCCACTGAAGCATCTTTCCTCACTTGAGTTCAGCCCAGGGCATTCTTACTCATTGGGCACCCAATGAATGTGGGGCACCATACAAGGCCTTGGGTATGTGATAAAAAGGACATTGCCACCCTTGTCTTCTCAGTATGCACTTCCCTACCTCCTCCCTTCTGTTTCCCAGTCAGCCCCACCACGGCTGGAATGTGGATACAGCCTTCCAGGTGAGCTTCCTGCATTGGGTGGTCCTGTCCATCTTCTACCCAACAAACTGAATAATCTTTTTGAAACAACAGATCACAATGTTCCCCTATTTGAAAGCCACCAGCTGCTTATACTACATGTAGAATAAAATCACCCACCTGCATCTTCTATATTCTCTTTGCTCCTGACCCACCCCCACTTCTCTTGCCCACAGGTCTTCAGCCCAGTCTCCTTCTTCCTGATGTATGTAATGCCTTGGGGCCTCTTCACCAGCTGTTTCTTCTGCTGAGATGACCCACGACTTATCTTCCGGTTCCTGATTGCTTTCCCTGATGTCATAAAAGTTGTCTTCTCAAAAATGTCTTTCCTGCTCATCCTGTCTTCTCCACTGTTACTCTTTCCTTACAATGGTCAGCCCTTTGTTAGGCCAGGTTCATTTTGTTGTGGTCTCCTTTGTCCCGATAGCTGCAACATCCAAGTTCACATTCAGAGCATACATCTCCACCCCCACTCTGATGCTCTCATGTCCCTCCTAGAGCACCTGGGGTCCATCCACCAAAATCATGCTCTCCTCCTACATGCCTGCGGCTTTGTCCTTGAGCATGGAGTGTCCTCCATGGTGGGGAGGGCGGGGAGCTACCCCTGAGTTCCTTGTCTTTTAGTCTGGCTCAAAATGCAAAGCCCTGACAAGAATGCTAAATCCTCCCTGGCCAGTGTATCTCAGTTGGGTGGGTGTCATCCTGTGTACCAAAAGGTTCAATTCCTTTTCAGGCCACAAACCTGGATTGTGGGCTCAATCCCTGGTAGAGGGCTTTCAGGAGGCAGATGGTTGACGTTTACCCCTCATTGATGTTTCTTTCTCTCTACCTCCTTTTATCTCTAAAACTCAATTTAAAAATATTTTTTTAAAAGGATGAATAGATTCAACTCATCAATGGCCAGATAACGAATCTTTAAAAAAAAATCCAAATCCTTCAAAGCCTTAAGCAGTTAGTAATTTTATTCTTTGGCCTCTCAAAGGACTTGGTGAGTCTAAGGTAACACTTTTTTTCTTCTCTAATGGATTCCAATAATAATCTTCATCTCATAGTAAGTTCACTGTGTGTGTGTGTGTGTTTGTGTGTGTGTGTGTGTGTGTGTGTGTGTGTGTGTGTGTGTGAGAGAGAGAGAGAGAGAGAGAGAGAGAGAAAGAGAGTGAGTGTGAGTGTGCGTGTGCATGTGTATGTGTATGTGTATGTGTGTGTACATGTGTCTGTCTGTTTGTCCATTAGAGACTGAGAATACAGTCTCAGAATAGACAATGGCCAAACGGTATATGATAACAGATCTCTGACCCAACCTCTCCAGCCACCAGCCCAGGAAGCCAAACCACAATCTCTGAAGCCATTGGCCCAGAACCTGGTTAGAACAATTGGTTAAAACATAGTCAATGACTGTCAGTTTTCCCATCTCCCCATCCTACCACTTCCAACTCAGAACCAGCCAGAGAAAGTCAATGCGCTCCCCAAACCAACCATGGAAGATCTTGCTCATGGGCAACCTCCTGCAGCATCCCCAGGTCCATAGCCTCCCGTCAGGGCACCCCTGGAGCCTGTAGTTTCTATCAAACTTTCCCACCCCCTGCCTGCCTCTGAGTCTGAGAAACACCATTGACAGTAGCTGACTCCCAGATAGCAAGACCCACCTCAGTAGTCTTTGGTCATTCTTATCTAGGCAGTCTTTGTTAATTTTCGTATTCCCAAGTCCCCAAACAGCAAATATCATTCTCATTTTTCTCTGAAGGACAGTGAGGCTGGGGAAAATTATGCAGTTTGGCTGGGTCCTCAGGGTCCCAGCAACAAAGATGACATTTGCGTTCACATCTCTCTGGGCCCAAGACTATTGCTCTTCCTGATCTGTGCTGACCTACTGAGCGCTTGTGGGAGGTGGGGCCTGTGCCTCACTCACCTTTGCTTCTGTTGCCCAGGGACTTGCCTACAGTGAGTGCTCAGCATGTGCAGTTCCCAGGAAATAAGTCTATCGCTTCTAATAGGTCTGCACTCTGAAAGCAGACGATATAAGTGAGTTCTGGAGCGCATTTGTGTTCTCAGAATAAATGTGAGCTGTTATTTATTGCAAAAAATACCAAGACTCATTTTTAATATACTGTTTAACATAATAATTCCTGGGAACGGTTCTCCCGTGGAGAAATAATGAAAAGTAAGTGAAAAGAGCTGCAAATGTCGCTTCTGAGCAAAAGATTAAAGTGCTCCTCTCCTTGGGTTTGCTTCACGTGTTTGAATAGTATGATTCCTTGGTTGCTCATGTTATAAATTACAAACCCAGCCGTCACGGCCCTCCGGAGTTGGTTCTCCGGGCTGAGTGCCGGCGGCATGTGCAGGCCACATGGTGAGGGCAGGGCCTTCTTGGGAGAAATCCACTCCGAAGCATCCATTCTGCCAGGACCTCAAGCCCCTGATTTATTAATGAACTATTTATAAAATAGCTTTTTGATCATTTTCTTTTTCCTGTGTTTTTGTTTTTCTTTCTGTGGCAGTTTGATAGTTTGGGGAGAATTTTGATCATAGAAGAAACTTCCATCATGGAAAACATGCACATTGGCCACAGTTATTTCACAAGCTTGTGCAGGTGGATGAGGGAGTAAAGCCATAGGATGTTTGTAAGAAGCAGACTTTCTTGTGGCAGCCATGACTGGGAATTGCAGAAGTCTGTGGTCCACTGTGGGCACACTGCTTCCAGCAAGACAGCTTGTGTTGCTTTATGTTTGTTATTGTGAATTCATTTATTGGGGTGATATCCTATATAATAGAAGCCTAATATGCAAATTATTCCCTGGAATGGAAGTTCAACTGGGAGCTTGACTGGGAGTTTCACTGGGAGTTCCACTAGGGGGTGGGGCCGGCAGCTGCCAGGGACCCTACCTATGCATGAAATTCATGCACTGGGCCTCTAGTTGGTTAATAAGATTATATATGTTTCAAGTGTACAATTCTACAACACATCATCTACATATTGCATTGTGTGCCCAACATCCAAAGTCAAACCTTCTTCCAACACCACACATTTGACCCCCTTTATCCTTTACTAAACTCTCCCATCCCCCTTTCCTCTGGTCACCACCACACTGTTGTCTTTTTGTTTGTCTGTTTTGTTTGTTCATTTGTTGGTTTTAGTTTCATGTCACATGTATAAGTGAATCCACGTGGTTCTTAACTTTTCACATCTGACTTATTTCACTTGGCATGATGTTCTCCAAATGGCAGTATTTCATCTTTTCTTATGCCCCAGTGGTATTCTGCTGTATAGATGTACTGCATCTTCTTTATCCGACCCTCTATTAAAGGGTCCATTTGTAGAAGCCTCAATTGTTTAACCTATAAAGTAGGTAAAGGTGATGTCTGTGCTGTTTGGAGGACCAAATGAGAGAGTGACAGCTGGGAAAGACCTTCACGGATTCAAAAGGCCCTATGGAGATCATCAATATTACAAGGCATGCTACCCTTACAAGTTGGATGATGTGAGTGATTGCTTCTTTTCTGAAGAATAGCCTACCAAAATGAAATAGCTGTCAGAGAGGGGCAAAACTTGTCACTACCTGTTGTCAAAAACATAGACTCCATAAAGAGCTGCCCAGAGAAGAAAAATCTTGAGTTCATCAACCCCAAACCAGTATTATATGAAATGTTAAAGAAGAAGAAAGGTAAAAAAATAAAAACACTAAAATGGCAATAAATACATATCTACCAACAATTGAATGTAGAAATCAAAGTAAATAAACAAGCTGAACAGGAGCACTGTGATGGTTGAATATTGTGATGGTTGCCAGATGGGAGGGGGTGGGAGATGAGTGAACAAGATGAGGTGATTTACAAGTACAAATTAGTAGTAGGTTTAGTAGAATCGTGGAGATGTAAAGTATAGCATAGGGAATATAGTCAATAATATTCTATAACTATGCATGGTGTCACGTGGGGATGCGATATTTTGGGATGATCACTCAGTACATTTTATAATGTCTAATCACTGGGGTGTACAATTGAAGCCATTATAACATTGTATGCCAACTATAACTGAAAAACTTTAAAAAATGATTTGAAAATACTTGTATAGGAAAAAATATATATAGAGAGAAAATCCAGAATGTAAAGTCTTAAAAGATCATAAGATCTTTTAGTTCACCCCTCTCTTTTGAAGCCCTCAGGGGACTTGCCCAGTGTCAAAAGTTTTGGTCAGCTAGGACTTGCTCAAGGTCAAAAGGTCATTGTTTCCAGAGGAAGACTAAGTGGGAAGGCCTTAAGGGGATGGGCATGTATGAAAAGAGTTTGAGTTTTATTGAGGGTGTTTTACTGTTTGTTTGTTTTCTCCTGGGGCAGAACATTAAACTACTGCTAATAAAAGCCAGAAAAAAATGAGATGGTGGCTGGAGGACATGAGGCTAGGGGATGAGGAGGTGACCAATAGGACCAGACACAGTGTCCATGTATGATGTCTGTGTTTTGTAGCTAAAAGAGACTTTCTGCAGGAGACTGGCTAATTGTCAGTGTCAATATTCTTTTTAAAATATATATATATATATTTTATTGATTTTTTTCAGAGAGGAAGTGAGAGGGATAGAGAGTTAGAAACATTGATGAGAGAGAAACATAGATCAGCTGCCTCCTGCACACTCCCTACTGGGGATGTGCCCGCAACTAAGGTACATGCCCTTGACTGGAATCGAACCCAGGAACCTTCAGTTCGCAGGCTGACGCTCTATCCACTGAACCAAACCGGTTTCGGCTCAATATTCTTATTGAGCGTATTGCATAGGCCCATGGTTGGCAAACTACGGCTTGCGAGCCACATGCAAGCTCTTTGGCCCCTTGAGTGTGGCTCTTCCACAAAATATCACGGCCTGGGCGAGTCTATTTTGAAGAAGTGGCATTAGAAGAACTTTGAGTTTAAAAAAACTGGCTCTCAAAAGAAATTTCAATCATTGTACTGTTTCAAAAAGGAGTCATTGAGAAATTACAGGATCACTTTATTTCAAACTACAGAAGGAAATCCTACGTGTTTATTATTTTATAAATAGATTCACTTTATATATGTTGATATTTGGCTCTGCTGACTAATGAGTTTGCCGACCCCTGGCATAGACCATTGTCATGTTTGTCTTCTGCCACTGATCTCTAATGAACCTTCTTTAGGAAACACTTGGCATATCTCAGTTGCAGTAGAGGAACCGTTGTAAAGTAGTCTGTCTCCTCAGCTCAGGCTCCTCCTGCTGGGCTGAGTCTTCTCTCCTGAAGAGCTGCTGTGGAGGTGGAGCAGAAATCGGTGGCCCAGGAATGTGATTCCCAGTGACCCATTGGTCCAGTTGCCTTTTGCAATGTACAGTCTTCTTCCAGTTCCTTTTTTTTTTTTTTTTTTTGAGTCCTGTGCTTTGTTTGAACAGGGTTGGAGGGGAGGGTTGAACTCACTGCTCTCAGTTAACATTGGAAGGGCCATTTCTAAGCGACCTGGCACACACAATAACCTGCCCTGTGAGTGGCCGATGGGCTCCCTGATAAGGGCCACCTGATACATCTTAATGGATACACGCCTCTTCTGGGGGCACGCACATTCCTCGGATGTCTGGCTCCAACCTGACGGTCTTTTGAACTTCCTACATTCTGAAAGCTCATTACTTGACTTAATAATTTGGGGGAGATTTGAAGGCTAGTCTTGCCAAAGTTTCCCAGACATGTCTAAAGGGGAAGATGCGATGGGTAAGAAAGGGCTTTTAAAAAGAAAGGATTTTTAAAAATTATCTGTGGAAATAATCAACGTGCTCAGGTGTCTCTTTGACCTTGTGAACACCCTCTCCCACCCTCCCCACCCCCATCTAGCATTCTTGCTTCAAAAGAAGGGTTCTAACTAGCTGTCTCCTGGGTGCCATCCCACCATGACTTACAAAATATCTACTCCAAAGCCTTCCTCTTGGCCCCACAAAGCTGTGATTCCCATGATCCCTACGGACTCCTTGTCATTCCTACTGAACCACGTCTGCCCCAAGCTTGAACTTTCTGCTGCATTTGACCGTGATACCCACCCCATCCTTATAGGGCTACCCTCATCTTGTCTTACATTTTTCTTACTCATTCTTTTCTCTCATGGTGGATTTCTCCAGAAGCAGATCCTACCGTGAAGCTCAGGCTGCAAGATATTTACTAGGAATCACCACCTGTGAGGGGGTAGGGTGGAGAAGAAGGCCAACATGGACATAGGCATGACAATGCCTCAGGTAACCCCAGGGAGGGTCAGAGGAGGGATGGGCTGGCTTAGCCACAAAGCTCCCTGTCCCTGGGAAGGATGTGACCTCAGGCAGCACAGCGCTTGGCAATGTGGGAGCTGAGGGCTGAATGCTGATTAGGGACCACACTTCCTGCAGTTGGCTGGCAAGTTGGGCTTAAAGGGGAATCTGAACATGGCAGCCTTGTGACGTCACAGTGTCCTTCACATGTCCCTTTGCACGAGGTGGTCATGCCATGCACACCCCTGAAAATGATAAACACCATTCTCCCCAGAAGAAAAAAACACATGTGCCCACTGACAAACACAGGGCCAGCAGTTTGGAAGGCTTCACAAATGTTCCAAAACCACCTGAGAGATCTTACCATGGATAAACCTCATTACAGTCAACCCGCCATTCAATGGGATTTTTCTCACTGTAATTCAATTCACATCAAAGTGGATTCTCTCGAGTAGGTACCAGTCGTCCTATTTACATAGCAGGAAGCCAAGGCCCTGAGAGGAGGCATGGTTTGCCCAAGAGCACGCTTGGTACTCAGTGGTCGAGTTGGATGTAACACATTCTCTTTATTTCTCTCCCACTCTGTCTCCCGAAATCAAAGAGGTTCTCAACTCTCAGGGAGATTGTCAATTGAAAGGGGCGTGGGAGACAAGAGACATACACAAATAAACCCTGTGCGAGGCCAAAGAGATAACTGCTCTAACACAGGCCAGAGAAACACTTGTATGAGAAGGAACATCCCACCAGGTTCATTAAACATGCGATGATTTTCCCCATCAGAGTCCATGTGAGAATAGTCGACAAAGATAATTAAACGGTCTCTTTGCTTCCTCACTGTCCACATTCCCATGGCGGATGCTTCTAGACATTGGCTGGCTATTTAAAATGACACTTATTGTCGAAACCGGTTTGGCTCAGTGGAGAGAGCATCGGCCTGTGGACTGAAAGGTCCCAGGTTCGATTCCAGTCAAGGGCATGTGCCTTGGTTTCGGGCACATCCCCAGTTGGGGGGGGGGTGCAGGAGGTGGCTGACGGATGATTCTCTCCCATTGATGTTTCTGGGTCTCTATCCCTCTCTCTTCCTCTCTGTAAAAAATCGATAAAATATATTTAAAAAAATAAAAATAAAATAAAATGACACTTATTGGGCATTCATCCTGCTCATGTGACATCCATGGTTGCCTTTATATAAGAATGGATCATACATTTTACAAGCATGTGCCTCGATATCCTCTAAAGCACTTACATACTTGGGGGTGGTCTCTGATGATCATACTGCACTGAAGTGTCATAGAAAACCAGGTGATGTGACACAGAGGACCCTGCTATGTGATCATTTCTCGCTACCCTGGTGCCGGCTCATTTCAAGTGGCTTCAGTTATGAATGTGCATTGTGTAGGTGGCTCAGGGAGTGTTTAGGATCAATCCTGGCAGGGGAAGCACATGCTTTGATTAGCTGTTGGCTGAGGCTCTTGCTATCAAGTTGAGGAGGAGACAGCCATTCAACGAGAGGCGCGAAGCCATCAATCACTTGGCACTGAGGGGTTGGACTTTTGCCTGGAGTCTCACCCTGTCATTGGAAGGGTGTGGGACCCACCCTTGTCTTCTTTACCTCTGAAATAGGAGCAAGACCTCGGGGACAGTTGCTGGGAGGTTTGGGAATAATAACACGGGGAGGGGGTACAAAGTTACCTGCCCGATCTGTGCAAGCCCTCTTCTCTTGGACGTTCTGTAAAGACTGAATGGCAACGGTGAGCATTTTGGTCAGGGGAGCTTAGAGATGAGGACTGGGCCCCTGACCCAGCCAGTGAGGGGGCAGCTGGGTCAGGGAAGGAATGGCAAAGCCCCATCCTCATTAGACCTGGGATGAGAAGGTGGGAGAGGGGAGCAGACCGAAGAAAAAGAGAAAAGACAAGATCTCAAAAACCGTGACAGGTGAAACCAGGTTCCAGGAGCTGATTGAGCTGCTGTCGCCAGCAACGGGGAGGGACCCTCCAGAAGGCTCCCTGGTGAGCTCAGCGGCAAGACCAGACTTGGGCCTGCCATGGGCCTGGGAGACGCAGACAGAAGGTGGCGCCTGGCAGCCTAGCTGTTCCAGAAGGCACTCCAAGCCAACAGGGAGCGGATTAGGAGGATTTAAAGTACAAAAATAAAGCAAACTGTATGGGTTTTCTTGGGACAATTAGTCTCCAAGACCATGAGTGAAGCTGGTGTCACTTTGAATAAGGGATGTGTCCGTGGGAACACTCAGGAGGAGGAAATATCCTGGGTGTTTCTCTCTGGAGCTCAGCAGGACCTCAGACAAGTCAGCGTGCCAAAGAGCCGCGCCCAGTGCCATACTGGCCTGGAGCTGGGCTTCCTGCGTTTTCTCTGACTTACTCCCACAGCCTAAAGTCTATTGTCCTCTTCCTCAGGAGCTCTGCCTCCATTGGAGGAATCCAGCCATTCCCCGCCAATGACTCTCCCACGATCACATGTGGGTGACTCCACCTAAGTGCGCTGAGCATCGCTGGGGGTGCTGGAAAGGATGGTGTGAACCTCGGCATGAAGGCCAACACTTGGTGCTGCTTTGGTAGGAGTTGCCCTTCCGGGATGAAAAAAAAGGCTCCCCCAAAGTGTGGGGAAACCACTGGAATATGAGACATCATCATGTGATGTATGCCCGGCACCTGTGGGTCAGGGGCACTTAGACTCATTGACTCATTCAACAAATCAACCCCACAAACAGGAAGTGACGTGTTAATTAGACCAACTGCACAAAGGAGGAGAATGAGATGTAGAGAAGCGACGTGCCTTATCCAGAATCTCCCAATGTTCTAATGATGGAGAAAGGAGTTGCTTATAGTCACAGAGGGCGAAATCCGTCTTGTGGTAGGTGGAGGGGCTGGCTGCACCCCATCTTCTCTGTGAGTCACTGCCCTGTGGTCATCTGAGGAATGGGTTCTGGCAGCCAGAGTTGGCTCAGTGGTCCTGCTCTCTGGCCCATGTTGTATGACCCAGGTGTGCACACCTGAGTGGACCTTGCAGGCGTGCAGGTAAAGGCTGAGGATGAGAAGGAATGGAAGGGTAACCTTACATTCTCCTAGAGTTGCCCTTAAATTTGAACTTATGCCTTTAAACAAAGTGTTAAGCGAATCAATACCTCCACTCTCCTCTCAAAACAAGATGAGGACTTTACAGTCTTTTAATTCACTATGAATCCCACTCATTCCCCTAAATTCCAAGCTATTACCCAATATTCTAGATCTAAATCATTTTTATGCACAAAAGATGAAGTGTAACAGCAACATGATTTTTTTATATGAAGTCAGTTTTGATTTAGCATTTCCAACATGTATTGCCAACATGTTTAGCAATCATTATTTCTTGCTTCCTGCTCCTTCTGACTTCATTTTCTTGCTAGCATATCTCCTCTCCTGCCTCTTTCCATGAAGATCTGTGCCTTTAAATATTCTCTTCATCTTTAAATATCTGAAAATAGATCCAAAATATCTAAAAGCAGATTTTGAATCTGACAATGAAAAGGTAAACTACAAGTAAACGAGGTCCCTTAAAACAGTGACTAAAACTAATCCAGTTTCAGCTATCTTATTTAATAACTGGAGGCCCGGTGCATGAAATTTGTGCTTGGGAGGGGGTCCCCTCAGGCAAGTCTCCACCCTCTCCAATCCAGGACTGCTTGGGGAATGTCTGACTGCCAGTGTAGGCCGGTCCCTAAACAGGCAGTCAGACATCCCTCTCACAATCCTGGACCACTGGCTCCTAACTGCTCACCTGCTTCCCTGCCTGATCGCTCCCAACTGCCCCCCTGCCAGCCTGGTCACCCCATGAAACCTGCCTGTTCAGTTGTTTGGCTGTCCCTCACTAACCCCCCTGCTGGCCTGGTTGCCACCAACTGCTCCCACCCCTGCCAGCCTGGTCACCCCATGCAGGTATTTGGTTGTCCTTCACTAACCCCCCTGCTGGCCTTGTCGCCCCAGGCAGCCTGCTGGTCTTTACTGTTACTGTGATGGCATCCCTGACAGTTTGCATATTCCTCTATTATTAGGTAGATAGAATTAAGCAGACCACAGTTCCTATGACAGCTTTCACATTACACCTGGGGACCAGCCCCTGCTACGTGTCTGTTCCAATAGCCTGTGAGCCACTTCATACTCACAGCCTGGTGGTGAGAGCTCCGGCCTTCTCTCAAGCCTTAGGCAGAATCAGTGGCAAAGGTTGAGAGCAAAATGACATATCTATTGACTAAGACCCTTCCAAACTATGGATGGCTGTTGTGTTCACTTCTAGATGAGCTTCAGCCAGGGACACTTTGAGAATTGCTTTCCCACAATTCCCTATGGTCTTTCCACCCCATCTTCTAATAGACAAGTTTGAGCTTCTATATCTTAAATATGTTGTTTAAACTTTCTTTCTACAAAATATATATTTTTTTAGAGTTCCTCTAAATCCCAGCTTACTAATTCTCTTGTTTTCTGGATCAAGACTGCTATTACTTAAATTAAAAATAATTTTAAATGATTATATTTTTGATATTCCAGCTTTCTAATTGGTTATGTTTTTCTTTGTTATTTTTTGCAATATACATGGTGTACATCCTCGCATTTATTAAATATTCTTATTATAAGTACCTTTCAGACTTCCTGACTTGGATGGTTCCATAGGTCTAAGTGTTCTCATTTTGTATCCATGAGCTATGTGATTATGTTTTTAAATTCTTACTTGCCAGCTCATTTCCCATGCACTTCATCTTCAATGGACATTCTCTCTCTTTCCTGGCCTGAGGGGTGCAGGTGTCCTTTTTGGAAATTTCGGGGTTGCCTCTGCCCAGGCTTTGCAGAATTCACTGGTTATGAATTAATTTGTGGGACCTAGAATGGAGTTTCTGTATTCCATGTGTTGGATGATTTGAATTCTGTATTATCCACTATACTAGTACGTCTTTGAGGTTGTTATTTCTCATCAGTTACTGTGTTCACTGTGGCTTAGGTTAGGCAGTGAGCTTTTGGTAGAGATATTCTAGTCCAGGTCCACAGATGGGACAATTCTCTGTTTCATGCTTCTTGGTTTCCTCTGGCTGCTCATAGGCGAGTGCTCCTAGTATGACCCAGATTCTGCTCCCAGCACATTTTCTCCATTGTTTCTTCTAACTTCATAACCTGGGGAGAGAAAAGGTATAGCATACACATATCATTTGATTTTGATTTTATTGACTTTTCTATTAAAATTAGAGGCACAATGCATAAAGATTTATGCAAGAATGGGCCTTCCTTCCCCTGGCTGTCTACACCAACTTTGCTATAGCCAGAGCCACCTTTCTGCCTTCCCATGCTGCCCACAGGTCCAG
This sequence comes from Vespertilio murinus, assembly GCA_963924515.1. NCBI lineage: Eukaryota > Metazoa > Chordata > Mammalia > Chiroptera > Vespertilionidae > Vespertilio > Vespertilio murinus. Next base: position 214,136,840 of record OZ004704.1, read on the forward strand.
TCCCTGGCCACTTGGCACCTGTGTATGCAAATTATCCCATCATCTTTGTTGGGTTAATTTGCATACTCACTCCTGATTGGCTGGTGAGTGTCAGGAAGTTATGGACAATTTGTATCTTTCTCTTTTATTACTGTAGATATTTGTAACACACTTTTTTCTCACAACTTAGTTTGGGTCTACAGGGAAGTGGAAGTACTGACAACTGTTTTGCAAATTTCATGCCTTCTAATGTGAGGGCATAGGAAAGAACTACCTCACCCATGAGTGATGCTGCATGTGAGGGTCACAGAACAGAGTGTGGGCATAGGACAATTGGAAGGACCTGGCTGAAAGCAGACCCTATCAGCCTCCCATGGGTGACTCTGGGAAAGTTACCTCACAGTACAGAGCATCATCTTCATTGTTCCAATATTTCCCTGCTATAGGGCCATGTATGTGCTCCTGAAACATCTTGCTTTCTGCAAAATCACACACTAAAAATAGCAGGCTGGTGGCAGAAATAGCACGAAGAGCTAACAACTCAGAAGGTATATAACTTTACAATCACACCCCTAAAAATACATGAGCAAATGTGTCAGTGCCCTTACCTTACCAAAGGAATGTTGAATTCCAATAGCATAACTAGAGTCCATATATATATATATATATATATATATGATATCAGTCAGTTGTCTCCCACAGGCCCCAACAGGGGATGGAACCTGGGCATGTGCCCTCACCAGGAAGGGAATAGGACGTGTGACTTTTCTTTTTTTAATTTATTTTTTATTGATTATGGTATCACATAATTGTCCTTATCCCCCCATTCCCATCCCAAACCCCTCCCTATATATTCCACCACACCCCTGTTGTCCAAGGCCACTGGCTAGGCCCAAGTCCTTTGATCTCTTCCCCTTATCCCCACCATCCCCTACTTTCCCTCTGAGGTTTGAGAGTCTGATCACTGCTTCTCTTTCTCTGGGTCTATTTTTGTTCACCAGTCTATGTTGTTCATTATTTCTTCTAGATGTGTGAGGTCATGTGATCCAAGAAATACCCTGGTAAGAACCTAAACTGCATCAAGCCTTAATGGTTATGCTGGGAGGCAAATGAATCAGTCTGTAGAGCGCCTCACCATACCAGCAGACAGCAGCTGCATGTTGCTGAAGGATGCCCAGGGCCAAACCAGAGAAGGTCGGACCTGCATTACCACCAGTTGTCCACCAACCAGATCTGAAATATCATGGCTGACATGTACACACAAGGAACTATTTGACATTGAAATTGGGACTCAACAGAACTGTTGGCCCAGACGTGTGACTTTTCAATGCATGTGCTGATGCTCAGCCAACCTAGCCACACTGGCCAGGACCATAAGTGGAGTTCTTTACCTGTAAGTTAAGCACAAAGATCCCTGTGGAATGGGGGTCAGGGAAGATTAAGGGCAGAATGGATAGAGACTGGGAGTGGGGAGAAAGATCGCAAAATAAGCAATTCCAAGGAAGACTGAGTGGTGAAACCAAGGTGAGACAAAGAACACGGAGAAATCATCTCTGATGTGGACTGTGGTCTCGTCAGCCTTCGGGGTCCACTGGGCAGAGCACTTAGAAGTTAGAGCCCCAACTGTTCCTACGTAGTGAGAAATGTAATACACACGGAGGTAGTAACAATCTCAAGAACCAGACCCCTCGTCTGCATGACACAGCAGTATCCCCTAAAGCCTTTTGGAGGTGAGTGGCTTCCTGTTTCAGGGATGGATTTATAGCCAAGCAGACTATCCTGTGTCCTCACCAGGCTGCTTGGATGCTTACAAGTAAGAGCACGCATGGGTGCTTGACCCTTAGTAGGGCCTTTGTAAACGCTGCCTCTCATTGCTGCTGGATCTTGATCATATTTAGGACAGTAATTGTGTGATAATGAGCCCTCTGACTTCCAGTTCAATTGTTGCCCCAGGCTCACTGCTCTTCTTTTTCTTTTCTTTTTTTTTAAAAAGACTATTAATGTGTGCAGAGCGGCAAGGAGAATGCCCCATCTTCCACCTCCAACCTCGGGAAGCCGCCAGGGTAGCTGCTGTTCTCAGAGAGGGCTGTCTGGAGAGAGGGGAGCAGAGAAGGGGCCTGGGAGGAAAGGCATACGCCCCCTTTTCCATGTGGACCTCGCTCAAATAGCGTCTTTTGGAAAAGGAAACGCAGGCCCTGTTGATTGATTCTGTGGTATTTGGCAGGGATGTAAATAGAACCTCTGTTAGACATGACCAGGGGGGAAATGCAACATAAATACACGATGAAGCTAATTACAGACTATCTTTTCTGTCTGGATGAACCTTGTGAGGTCTGGTGCGTAAGTGCCAAAAAACTACCAAAATAGCCATCCTGAGCACCGAGGGCGGGCACGGGGCCCCACGCCTCACGGACTGATTAACAGAGACGGCGGGACCCTCCCGGGGTAGCGAAGGCAGAGGTGGAGGGGTTCAAATCCCAGCGCCGGAGGAGCAGTTAAAGGCACAGTCCCTTTTCGTCCTAGAAAGTGAACTCCGGGATCTCTGGTTATGATCCACCATCACACTTGTTCTCTAAGTCCCCGAGGCTCACACAGGAGCAGCCCGGAGAGGTGCAGGAAATCAGCGTCCTTTAGACAAAGAACGAACTCTCTAAGGGTGGGATCTGCTCAAGCCGGGAAGGCTTCATTTCCAGAGGAGAGTGTGAGCTGTCTCTAGAGCAGGGGTGGGCAAACTTTTTGACTCGAGGGCCACCATGGGTTCTTAAACTGGACCAGAGGGCCTGAACAAAAGCAACCTGACCATGCTGGCACTCTCCTCTTGGGCTGCTGGTGGAGGAGCGGAGGGCAGAGCAAGAGAACCCTCCGCTCTTTCAGCTCCGCAGGCTGGATAGAACAGCCGAACGGGCTGGATTCGGTCCGCGGGCCGTAGTTTGCCCAAGGCTGCTCTAAACGCATTGAACTCTTTGTATGCCATAAGCGTCTAGAGACGCAAATACAGTCAAAATATCATGGCCTGTGGGGATGGTTTTGGTTTTGGACCCGTGGCAGTGAACTGGTGAGCCAGAAAGGGCACGGCCACTCCCTGCAGGTGACCTTGCTTGGCCCTGAGTCCCACACGCACATATATGTGATGAGCTCTCACCCTCTGACAGGGCCTCGCTATGCAAAGCCTTCACAGCAGCAGCAGGCCCCGGGGCATACGCAGTCATGCAGGGGCCTTTAGGGCAGCCGGGCCATCCAGGGTCATGGTCCTGGGCTGGGGCTGCCACAGCGAAGTGCCACAGGCTGGTGGCTTCCAGCCAGAAGTGCCGTGTCAGAGATCAGTGTCAGTGGGCTGGTTCCATCCGGGCCTCTCTCCATCATCTCCCCGTGTGCTCGCGTGATTTCCCTCTGTGCCTGTCTGTGTCCCCATTGGCTCTTCTTATAAAGACACAGACACCCTGTCCTCGGGCTCATTCTAACGGTCTCATTTCACCAGAATTTCCTCTGGAAAGGACCTCTCTCCAAATGTAGTGGCATTCGGAGGCACTGGGGGTGTGGGGCTTTAACATATGAATTGGGGGGCACACAATTCAGCCCATACCAAGTGTCGTTTACCCCTGTTCGACCAATGAGGAAACTGAGGACTGAGGCACGGAGGCCTAGACACCCGCCTATGTCACACGGTGAGCCCCTGCAGAGCTGGGGCATGAACCTGGACTGGTCTGAGGCAGAACTCACCACCCACCCGCCCAGCTCGACGGCCCCATCAGACTACGGCATGTGCGGTGGCCGCACAGAATGGCCCCAGAGGAGGCCTGAGGGAGGAAATATAGGCTCCACCCTCCACACTGGAGAGTGACAGCCAGCAGGAGGCTGTGTGGGCAGGAGCAGGAGGCCTGGCCCAGAGCAGGTGCATCCCTGGACTCCTCTCACCCTTTCAGACCTGTGCCCCGGGCACGCTGCCAGGGTTCCTTCACGGCCTCGTGGAGACAGAGCTGAATGACCAGAGAGTCTCTGTGTCCCCCGACAGGGAGCCCCTTCCTGGTTGCCGAGATGAGGCGGACAGTGAAGGGACTGAGATAGGAGCCATTTCCTCTCCATCCCAGGCTCCTACCCTGGAGGGACAATGGGAGGTGGGCCCGAGCTAACTGTCCCAGGAGAAGAAGCAGGATGGCACGGGTGGCAGGCACACCGGACACAGGGGACCTGGTTCGCTCCCGGCAGCTCGGCGGGGTGATCTGCGTCGATCACCAATGCCTTAGGCACGTGCTGTGTCCGAGAGGGCGTGCTGGGCGTGGCTTTGCCAGGGGCACTGACTGGCTTTGCTGCTAGACGAGAAACACACACCCTGTGGGCAATGGCTTCCTTCCTGGGCAGGTCTGCCTCTCCCTTTATAAAATATATTTATTGGTATTTTACAGAGAGGAAGGGAGAGAGATAGAGAGCTAGAAACGTTGATGAGAGAGAAACATCAACCAGCTGCCTCCTGCACACCCCCTACCGGGGATGCGCCCGCAACCAATGTACATGCCCTTGACCGGAATCGAACCCGGGACCCCTCAGTCCGCAGACCCCGACGCTCTATCCACTGAGCCAAACCGGTTTCGGCTGCCTCTCCCTTTAAATCATGTCTGATAACCGCCTAGCAGGGGTCTATTTTAAGTGTGAGTAATACAACCCTTATGTTAATATCAGACAGGGACCATTAGACAACAAAATGCTCCATAAACCTGAACCCCCCGCCTCCCCCATAATGGTGGCAAAGTGAGGAATTATGCGCACATGGCAAGCTGATGGCACTACTGTCCTTGGAGAGATAGGGTCGTGCTGTTGCCCTGTGAGCCCAGCCCAGCCCATAGGTTTAGTAAATAAAGTTTTATTGGAACATGGCTACATCCAGTTAGTGACAGACTGTCTACACTGCTTGTGGATTACAACAGTAAGGCTGAGTGAGCCTGGCTCGCAATTTCCCAGGTGCCCTTGCGGGGAGGTCTGCGGAGCCCTGTGCTCCAGGCTCAGGCCCCAGCCCCTTCTTCCCTGCAGACGGCTTCCCTGGAGACTAGACGGGGCTCTCTTGAGTCTGGTTCCCGTTCTGGATGTCTTTGTCCATGAGAAACAGCGCCCTTGGCTGCCTCGTTAGTTCCTGATGGTTTATTTGACTCCGATGTCAACCACTGTTTCTAGCTCCGAGGGGCCAGGAGAACTGTTAGCAAAAGCAGCAGCTCATGTCCAGTGAGCTTATCCATAGTGTGGATGGAGGTCCGAGCCCAGTTTCCCTCAGACCCTCGTCTCACTCCAGCCCCATCCCCCTTCTCCTGCAGACCCCTTCCTCTGCTTGGGGTGGCTGCTGGGGCCCGAGAAAGAGATCTGAGGGCAGGTGAGAGGCAGAGCCCGGCTGTTACTCCTCATCTCTTTGCCATGGGGTATCTCCGCCAGGATTCTCATTCTCTCCGGGAGATGAAGTATTCGCCAGTTTTATGTGCAGGTCTCTGCCTCCAACCTCCTTGCCAAGATTACCTTAAATGAGTGGTGGTCCACGGTGTTGTGTGTGGTTTTGCCCCTAGGGGGCATTTGGTACTGTCTGCCAGTACTTCTGGGTGTGGTAATTGGGTGGGAAAGGGCTACTGGAATCCAGAGCTGAAGGCCCAGGATGCTGCTAAACATCCCATAATGCACGGGGCAGCCCCAGAGCGGGGACACTGCACGTTTGGCCCCCAAAATCAGTAGTAGCTGGGGCTGAGACATCTTCAAATTACGTGTGTTTACGCGATAACACATGGGAAAGGGGGCCCCAGCAAGATTGATGCAAGGAGGGCCTGGCAGATGGCAGGCACATAATGCCCCATGGAAGATGCATTTCCTCGGGTGTGGACGTGGCTGCCAGGCCCTCCCCCTGCTCAGACGCGTGTAAACTACTTGGATGCCCTCTTCATCAGTAACTTCGTGTGGCTAACCGCATTTCACTGCGAGTTCAGTGCCAGTTTACCTAGGAAAATGTGTTCCAGATACTTCAAAAGAAGCTGAATAAGAAGCACCATGTGTACCCTTTTTTTATTTTGAAAGGCAGAATAATGCAGTGTGTTAGAAAGAGATATAATACTTTTGACTTCTCTCTCTCTCTCTCTTTTTTTTTTTTTTTTTTTTTTTTTTGGTCAAATCATGTTTGCTTTGGTTAATCTCCATTGAACAGGAGTTTAACATCGGGTCTTTTAAGTGAGATCATTCCTATATTAATGAGATCCAGACTGATTCAAGTAAAAAAAATGATTAAAAAAATCGAAAATGTCCCCTTGCTGTTATTCAAATGAATGGAAGGAAAGAGGTGGCATTTTTGAAGCTCACTTGCCCTCCCTCCCCCTCCCCCTTTTTCCCAGCCTAATTGCCTCCAATCTGGTTCATCTTGAGGAGGTAATGTTTTCTTATTGTAACAGCCTTTCCCCGGCAAAACCATTCCCCTCGCTAATGAGCTCCATCCTCCTATGAGAGGGAGAGAGTTTTAAAAACACCCACTGTTCTCTCGCGTTCATTTGAATAGCACCAAAGGGACACCTTTTCCCATCATTTCTATCAGAGAGATGGGGGCTGGATCTCATTAATAAAGAGATGATTTTACTCCAAAGGGCCCTCGGCATTGAGCCCTAACCTAGATTAGAACTTTGTCAACTAGGAGCGCCTGCCATCGGAGCCACCCCCGACGCTGTCCCCGCTCCCCGTGTCACTGTAGTCCGGAGGGAAGGGAGGTCAGAGAGGGGCTGGCTGTGCCATTGATATCCAGCCCTGCTGATCTACCTGAGGCCTTCTGCATGAAAGCGTTCTCACCTTCAAACAGCCCTGCATGTCACCATGGCCGTGCCAGACCTGACTCTTGAAAAGCAAGTCAGAGTGAACCCCCGAGTCAAGGACCCCCCCTTCGTCCAGCTTTGGCCTCACACCACTCGCTCCTCTCTGCCCCAATGCCTTGCACTCATCTTCCTGGGTCTCAATTTCTTTTTTAATTTTTAAAAATTGATTTTGGACAGGAAGGGAGAGCAAGAGAGAGATAGAAACATCAACAATGAGAGAGAACCATTGATAGGGTGCCTCCTGCATGCCCCCCACTGGGGATGGAGCCCATAACCCAGGCCTGTGTCCTTGACCAGAATCAAACTTGGGACCCTTCAGTCCACAGGCCAATGCTCTATCCACTAAGCTAAACCTGCTAGGACGTAGGTCTCCATTTCTAATTTTTTCACATTACTGCTGGCTTTCAGATTCCCTTCTCTGGCCTGCTGACCACCCCCCTCACCCCTATTTAATCATTCCCGCATTATATTCGTCCCATAGACGCTCAGCTTACTTCCCCTGCTTTCTCAACCACCTACATCGTTCAGATGCTCTGATAGTCTGGGGAGAATTGGATCTATTAGTTAGATATGGGGGGCTCTGGGTGCCCCTTTGGATCCAAGCCTTGTCTCTCATGACCTTGAGTAAGTACTTTATGTTGGGAGACAATTCTCCATGATTTCCCTGTGTTTCTGCGAATCTTAGGCAAGAGGCACTGACTACCCCTTGTTCTGGATTCGCCAACAGTCTTGGAAGATAGCGATAGCAGCTCTCTCAAGAGGGAGCGTTGGCAAGGGTATTGCTCATTACAAGAGATTCAGGTTCCCTGAGCTCCTCTCTAGTAACACAACTCACACATCTTCAGGTGTCATTGGTCCTTCTTGGTCCTTTGTGTGTCACCTTGTGGGAAATTGAGACTCAGGGAGCAGTTCAAGAAGTCCTGACCTGCCGGTGATTACAACTGTGATTAAAGACTGTCCTTTATCTCTGACCTAGGAATCTCATGTTTTCTACCAGCATCCATGGACTGGAGACACGTTAACTCATTTATCTTGCGGGTAATATACAATCTCAGATATTTTATGTTTCTTGACAATCTTACTTGTCCTGAGCCTCAGTTTGCTCAGGTATAAAAAGGAAGAATAATAAGAGTTCTTTCTTCATAATGTAGCTTTGAAGATTAAGTGTGTTAATCAATGCTAATACTGAGAAATATTAACCAGCAAATAGTAAACATTCAATTGATACAAACTGATTTTCATTATGCCCCCGCTATCTACCACATCAGTCTTGCTGTAGCAGAGTAAATGATGGGAGGGCTTGAAAGACCAGTGTGGTCAGGAGGACCACCCGCCCCAGAAAAATAATAGAGCTCCATTGTCAACGACAATGGCCATTAGAGACAGAAATAATTCACAACTGGACCACCAATCGGGAAAGGACTGGTGGTGCTACCTTTCTCATTTGAGTTGCCATCTGTAACTTCAGTGGGGTATGTCTTACTTTATCATAGTCCCTTGAATAAGATTAGACATATGAATATAAAAGTCATTAAGAATTTTTACATTAAATCAGGTTAACAGCAACATTGAAGAGAAAGGTTAGAGATTTTCCATACGTTGCCACACATGTATATCCTCCCCCACCCTCAACATCCCCCACCAGAATAGCCCATTTGTTGCAAATGACAAACCTGCTTTGATATGTTATAATCACCCAAAGTCCTTATTTTATATTAAGATTCACTCTTAATGTTGTATGTGCCATGGATTAAGATGAATGTACAAAGGCATATTTGGGTCATTGTAGTGGCATGCACTATTGTTTCACTGAGATAAAATTTATTTGTGCTCTACCTATTGTTTCCTTCCTACCCACTCTTCCCACACAACCAATGCTCCTTGTACTGTCTCCATAGATTTGTCTTTCCCCAGAATGTTATACACTAGGAATAGCACAGTGAGTAGTATTTTCAGGCTGACTTCTTTCACTTACTAATATGCATTTAAGTTCCCTCCATGTTCTTCATGACTTGGTAGCACATTTCTTTCCATATACTACAGTTTATTTTTCCAATCATCTACTAAAGGGCATCTTGGTTGTTTCCAAGTTTTGTCAATTATGATTAAGCTGATATAAACATCTCTATGTGGGCATTTGTGTGGTCATACGTTTCTAACTCCTTAGGGTAAATACCAAGGAGTGCAATTGCTGAGTTGTATGGCAAGTGTATGTTTAGTTTTGCAAGAATCTGCCCAGCTGTCTTCCAAAGTGGCCACATGATTTTGCATTCCCACCAGCAATGAACAAGAGTTTCTGTTGCTCCATATTCTCACCAGTAATTGGAGTTGTCAGTGTTCTGGGTTTTGGCCATTCTGATAGGTGTATAGTGGTGTCTCTTAATTTTGATTTCCATGATGATATAAGGTGAGGAACATCTTTCCATATATTGATTTAACATCTGTGTATCTTCTTTGGTGAAGTGTCTATTAAGGCTTTTGGCTCACTTTTAAATTGGATTATTTGTTTTCTTATTGTTGAGTTTTAAAGAACAGTCCTTTATTAGACATCTTTTGCAAAAATATTTTCTTTGTCTGTGGTTTGTCTTCTTACCTCTTGACATTGTCTTTTAGAGAATATAAGTTTTTATATTTTAAAGAAATCCAACTTATCAATTATTTCTTAGATAGATTGTGACTTTGGTGTCTTATCTAAAAATCATTGCTATACTCAAGATAGTCTAGATTATATTTTCAGTTATCTTATAGAAGTTTTATATTTGTGTCTGTGATCCATTTTGAGTTAGTTTAAATTGTGTAAAGTCTTTGTCTAGATGTTTTTGGTTTATTTATTTATTTATTTATTTATTTATTTATTTATTTATTAGTATGTGGATGTCCAGTTGTTCCAACATCATTTGTTGAAATCTTTGATCCATGCCTTTGAACCTTTGTTAAAGATTCGGAGATTGTATACCTGAGGGTCTACTTCAGACATGTTTTCTTGCTTTATACTTTCTAGACAAGCTAGTAGATAATTCAACTCACAATTACACAAACTAGGGTTGTATTTGGGGCTGTTCATCTGAGACAAAAAGTTTTACAAACAGAACTCTAACCTCTAGTTGAGACATTCCATGGTCATGTGGGAACAGTTGAGAAAGATCCAGATCTTGAGGACAGAAAAGAGAACCAGGTGAAACATGGGGCCCTTCACAGAATGTCAAGAACTACCATGTTGAAAAGAGTGTGATGATAACAATAATGCTCCTATTTAAAAGTCATTTCCAGCCTTAACTGGTTTGGCTCAGTGGATAGAGCATCCACCTGTGGACTGAAGGGTCCCAGGCTTGATTCCGGTCAAGGACATGTACCTTAGTTGCAGACACATCCCCAGTAGGGGGTGTGCAGGAGGCAGCTGATCAATGTTTCTCTCACATTGATGTTTCTAATTCTCTATCCCTCTCCCTTCCTCTCTGTAAAAAAATGAATATACTATATTAAAAAAAAAAAGGATTCATGAAAAGAGTAGAAGGTTGGACCAAAGAATCTGCTTTGCCATTTCTAAGTCTGACCTATAAACCTAAGGCCAAACTGTCTGCCCATATAACCTCCTCTCCTCAACCTCAAACAAAGAAGGCTTGTCTTATGAAGTCTCCCTAGTCTGTTTGGGGTGCCTACTCCCTTCAGATCCCCCAACCTCTGAAGGTGCATCTTCCATGAGAGCAGACCACACTTTGTGGAATTAACTGTGTAAATATCTGTCCCTCACACTAGATCATGAGACCCCAGAATGCAGGGATCCCATATACACCTTGGCTCTCTCGAACTCCGCACGGACACAGATACTATCTTAGGTCAATACTCCCTCAATGAAACAGAACTTGACTGAACTCACAATGTGAAAACAAACTCTGCTTCTTTTTAACATTCGAATGCTTATTTTACCAACTATCCCTCTCTAATTCCTCCCATTGTTTTCTCTTTCATGTCTTAGAACATTGTCTCTCCTGCATATGTTATCCTCTGGAAAACAATGTTTGTATCTTTCTTTCCGAACACCAAAGCTTCTTCTTTACAAACAGCAAGAGTCCGGATATGGACTGCCTTCCTTCCCCTGGGAGATTCCTTTCCATGTGGAGGAGGTGGCCAATGGGTATTACTCATTCACTGGCGGCAAATTACAGATCATGCCCCCGCGATATTGATAAAAATAGTGATTAGCAATTGCTTGCTTAATAGAGAAGAAAAAGGTCTGGCTTGGGTCTGATGGGAGTCCACAGGGCTGTTTTATTAATGTTTCTAATTGATTTTTGATTTAAGTGGCAGCCATTGTGATTTCAAAGGTAGACCTTAACAGGAATGGGTAATGGCAATCAAGGCCTTTCAATTAACATGCCAGGTACTTTCAAGGATAAATCTGTCCTTGTTCAGGAAAATTACTCAAACTCTAATATTGATTTGAGCGAACCTATTTAAGACAGCATGGGAAAGATAAAGAACAACGCCATTGCCTCCCATTGTTACTTGGCACTCACGTTTTGCCCATGATGATTTTTACGGCCTCGGCCTCTTCAGTATCTTTGCCGTATTCCTCAGACATGGATACAAGATAGAATAAAAAAGACAATACAAAGTCCATAACTCCAGCTGATATACTTTAAAGGGCAGTTAGAGACCTAAATTCTGCTGCTGAGTGTACCATAGAGCGTGTGGCTTATTTATCAAACATGCATACGGTGCTTACTATGTCGCTGGCACTGTTGCAATGCTGTATACGTGTTAGCGGGGTTAGCCTTCCTAACACAGTCCTAGGGTGGGAACATTTATCTATCTCACTTGCAAATCAGAAGCGCGAGGCTCAGGGGTTAAATCACTTGCTTAAGGTCAGGCAACTAGGAAGCAATTATAGATTAGGAGCACGGGGCTCCCGAGAGGTTCCTTCCTGAAAAGAGGAGAAGGTTGGGCCAAATAATGAGTAACTTGCCTAAGGTCACACAGCTAGGAAGCAATTGCACAGGAGTTCATTTCCAGGAGGTCTGGAGCCAGTGCCTGGACGGCTAACTATTTCATTCTATTGTGTCTCCTTTTCAGCCAGGTTCTTCCATTACCTCTCCCTGGAAGATAAGCATTATGGTTAGCTTCACTTTGCAGATGAGCAAATTGAAGGTTCTTGGATGGGGCCTTCCACAGTAGACCTCCCCTAATAAAAATCTCGGTGCCTGAGACCTGGTGATGCTAGGAATCATTCTAGTGAACTCAGTCATTTGTATTAATTTTCATCCAAGAATATAGATTTTAGTTTTTATTTTTATTTTTCTGAATATAAAGTGAATACATATGTATGTCAAAAGTCAAATACTTGAAAGACTAGAAAGTAAACTCACCTGACAACCCCCAAACCAAAGGTATTCTTTTAACACTTGGAATATATTTTCAGACATTTTCTTAGGTCTTTGTTTCTATATACTTGAAATCATACTGTGTTTTTAAATGCCATTTTAGAACATCGTTTGATTTTCAAAAAGGAGTCATTGAGATTTTTGACGTCATTTAGAGAGATATCTGCCCTCTCAATAATGGCACACAGGTCCATTGAATAGACAAAGCACAATTTATTTAACCAACATCTCTCAGTGAATAGTTACAGGATCACGTTATTTCAAACTACAGAAGGAAATCCTATGTGTTTATAATTTTATCAATGGATTCACTTTATATATGTAGATACCCCTGGAATGAAATATCCCTGGTACTAAACATTTTCCAAAGAAACAACTACTCAATTAACTGTCAATAAAAGCAGACCCATAGACTTGCTCAACATCTCCTGGTAATGTTTCTAAAGATCTTAAATATGAGGGCTGAGTTATGAAATGCCTCAACACACCCCACCTGGACATTCAGATCTTAACTGAGTAATTTCATATTGCTACAGGTATTCTGTCCCCTTAGGACTAACTTCAAGAAACAGAGAATAATAATGAGTTTCATAAAAAATGTCTATTAGTCATATTTCCTTTCAATAAAAGAATCAGAAAAATATAAAAACAAATATAAATGTGCATACATTTATACACAGTTATATACATATGTGCATTAAAAAAACACAGATGAATAGGTGGATGGATAGATGGATGGAGGGATGGAGATAGATAGAATCACGCGTGCGCATGTGCGCGCGCATTCACACACACACACACACACACACACACACACACACTTTGGCAGCCGTCTCTACATGTTTACCTGGTAAGACTTATGGTAAAAAGTTAAAATTACCTAAGATAGCCTAAGAAATAAGATGTATTTCTTATATCATCAAAGCACCCATCCTATATCACTTTTAACCATGTTATTGAGATATGATTGGCATACAAAAAGCTGTACATAGCTTTAGCTCTAAACTTACCTACCACTTCCAAAAGTTTAATCTGGCCCACTTTAAAATAAATTATTTTCTAATATTACTACTTTTGTTTGTCTTAATCTTACTCAACATAAGGTTTATCCTTGTAAATAATATTTAAGTGTACAATACAACATTGGTTGCCCTAGGGCCGTGGTCAGCAAACTGCTACTCGTGATCCACATGGGGCTCTTTGGCCCCTTCAGTGTGGCTCTTCCACTAAATACCCCCACCTGGGTGAGTCTATTTTGAAGAAGTGGGGTTAGAAGAAGTTTGAGTTTAAAAAATTTGGCTCTCAAAAGAAATTTCAATCGTTGTACCATTTCAAAAAGGAGTCATTGAGGGATTACATGATCACTTTATTTCAAACTACAGAAGGAAATCCTACATGTTTATTAATTTATAAATGGATTCACTTTATGCATGTTGATATTTGGCTCTGTTGACAATGAGTTTGCCGACCACTGCCCTAGGGCTAAGGTATATATTAGAATCTAGAAAATATTCTCTAGAATCTATTCATCTTCCATAACTGAAACTAGGTAAAATGTAGTTTTACTGACATTTCCTCTTCTCCCAGCTCCTGGCAAACACTTTCCTACTCTCTTGTTCCATAAGTTTGACTATTTAATATTCCTCATAAAAGTGGGATCATGCAATATTGGTTCTTCTGTGCCTGATTTATTTCACTGGGATAATGCCAGCTAGAGCCATCAATGTTGTTTCAAATGATAGATTTTCTTTTTTTAGAAATATATTTTTATTGTTTTCAGAGAGGAGGGTTGAGGAAGAGAGAGATAGAAACATCAATGATGAGAGAAAATCATTGATTGGCTGCCTCCTGCATGTCCCCCACTGGGTATCAAGCCCGAAACCCTGGGATATGTCCTGACCTGGAATTGAACCATGGCCTCCTGGTTCATAGGTCAAAGCTCAACCACTGAGCCACACTGATTGGGTGATAGATTTCCTTTTTTATTAAAGCCAAGTAATATGCCATTGCATGTGCATACCACATTTTTTCTTACCCATTTGTCCACCAATGGACATTAGGTTGTTTTATATCTTGGATATTATGAATAAAGAACACAATCTTTGAAACCGTAAAGTGACAATGGTGTATCTTTGTTGTAGTATAATAAAAATATTTAATGATTATTGTTTTTAAAAATGGTAAAGTTCTTTGTGGTCTACCATGTGGTTTATTGTTTGGTACTTTTATTGTAATTGTGTTTTCTCATTCCTTCCATGATAGAGGAATGGAGTTGATGAGTGCGAATGTTTTGTTATTGAATTATGCTTCAATATGATAGTTAAAAAACATATTTCTTCTCTGCATCCTATCAGAAAACAAATAAAATGAAATATAAAATAACATTAAAAGTATAAAGTCAAAGGATGAACATAATTAGGAAGTCAATCACTGTGAATAAGTTGTGTTAAAGCAAGGAGCATGATAGGCAAATGAAAAAGTGGCCATTGTTGTAATAAAGCAAAGAGTGGTAGAATCTTACTTTCTCCAGGAAAATGACAATAAGAAGCAAGCATATATTTGCTGCAAGAAAAAAGAAATGAAAAGAAATGTGAGGGGCGGGCTAGTTTTTTTTCAGAATGCCAGTGTGTGAAGTGGTCTTAAAATTGGAGTAACCACTGAGTTAATAGTAATAGGATGCCTAAATCGCTTTTCCTATTCTACATAGCCAGATCATTCTCTCCCATTCACACTCGGAGAAGATATATTTATTTTTCATCTAAGTAGAGCAAGATGACTCCAGAATTTTGAAATTCCAGACACAGGGATCAGGTGCCAGGCTAAAAACAAGAAAAGAAGAGACAACTGTCCAGGACTATGATAACTAAACAATATTCCCATTTAAGCTCCCAGATCCTGGAAATCCTGAATCCTATACACCAGATTGAAAATTTGAGAAATGATATTTGGAAAACTGATCATCAGCTTGATGATCCATTAATTGCTACACGGTGAAGGCTCAGAATTGATAATCCTTATTTATGAGCATACGAAGTTTTAATGAACTCTTTAGTGCACCATTATTAAATATAGATTTAAGAAATCAAGGTTCTCCAAAACTTTTAGAAAATATCTAATGACAAAGAATAAGAAAAAAAATGAAAATGGATATAGAAGAAACAGGGAGGGGACAAAGTGCAATTTAAAGTAAAATTATTATAATTAAATTTCCCAAGAGAAATTATTATAGCTCTAAAATATTTAGAAATACAGTCTTTAAAAATTAAAATATAAACCAAAAAATTAATAATTCAATAGATGGGTTAAAAAAGTTTAAGATTATTCTAGGAAAGCTACAAGAGATACACTTTTGACTCAATACACAAATTGATTTAAAGTAAAGGCTAGAAAAGATTAGCAATAAAAACAATGATCTGAGAGCTCTAATGACTATATGAATATCAGACAAAGTAGACATTAAGGCACAAATAGTAGAGTCAAATTCTATAATGACAAAATGGCCAAAAAAATTGGAAAATATAATATATATATATATATATATATATATATATATATATATATATACACACACACACACACACACACACACACACACACACACACGCACTTAACAGAACTTTGAAATACAGGACACAAAATTTGAAGGAATAGATAAATTAATAATAAATTGGAGATTTTAGTAGCCTACTTTCATTGATTGATCAAAATAGGCAAAAGATCCAAAAGATAGTAGAAGAGGAACTAACTCCATAAGTGACTTTTCCTAACAGGCATTTCTAAAACATTTCACCCACAACAGCAGAATTTATATTCTAAAGGTCACCCAAATCGTTTTTCAGAATAATCCCTATTTTAGGCCTGAAACAAACATCAATAAATGTATAAGTACTGAAACATTATAAAGTATGTTCTCTGGCTAAAACATAATAAAATTAGAAATTATTAATAGAAGGAAGTTTGAGAAATTCATATGTATGTGATAGATTAAACTCCATATTTGTCAAGAGAGAAATTTTAAAAAAATGCTTTGAGGTGAATAAATATGAACACATGGCATACAAAAGTATGGGAGGCAACTTAAGCATTATTTAGAGAAACATTTATAGTGATAAATGACTATATTTTAAGAAATAAACACACTATAAAACACTGAACATACAATTTAAAAAGGTAAATTGTATAGTATATGAATTATATCTCAATAAGCTGCCATTACAATTTTCTTCAGGAAGAACAAATATATTAATTATTAGAGAGAAAGGAATAAAAAATTAGAGAATCAATTCAGAAAGTCAAACATCCAAATAATAAGATCTCAGAAAAAGAGAGTAAAGGTAATGGAGAGGGAAAAATAATTAAATAACATGATACTTTCAGTAATAAAAGGACATAATATTTTAGATATAAAGGTCCAGTAAGTATGAGAAAGGACCCACAATGTTTCAAATCTCCAAAAATTAAATGTACTGGAGTGTTTTTGCTGAGAAAAAGGTTACACATAATGATTTGGGGATCAGAATGTCACAGGTATTTTCCATTAAAGATATTTGGCTAAAAGAGAATGTAGAAATAATTTGAAAATTCTGAGAGAAAATCATTACTAATTTAGAATTCTATACCCAGCTAAACAATAAAATACATGTACATAGAATAAATGTAGGTAACTTTTAGAGAAAGTGTTTTGAGGACTTACATAATTAAAATGATTGAGTAAACAAGAAAGACGAATATGTTGAATCCAGAGAGTAAGATTTAACATAGCCAGAAGTAAAGAAATTTCCCAGGATGAGGATGATGTTGGTCCCAGGTGGAAAGGTGTGAAACAGTATTTGAATGTAATCAGTCCAGTTTAAAGGAAAAGGATAAGAGGTCCAGAATAAATATCTCAAAAAGTAGTGCTGATATATTTTCTTAGCACTACTGTGACCATAAGGAAGTGGAAAAGTGTGTCATAGTTCTTTCAAAAAGCTTGGGGCTGAATTATTGGTGGGTACTTAAAAAATAAAAAAACAAGACATTAGGAAAAATATGCATGAAGTAATCATTATACTCAACAAAAAGCTGTGCAAAAATATAATTGTAAAATTCAAAGTGGATCAGCTTAGAACAGTGTTTTTGTAGTCATAATAGGAACAGCAAATATTAAATCAACCAAAATTTATGATATAATAATATTTTGAAAATATAGAAACAGAAGTGTGCATAGAAAAGAGAATATAAGTGAGATAATAACAAAAAATGAAGAACATTTTTAAAAATGGCAGCAATGTAAGCCTGTTACTTAGAAATATAGAGGCATAAATGCCAGCAAGGACAGGTTAAAAAGTTGAAAGAGGTTGTTCTGGGGAGTTGATTATGGAATGAAAAACGTGATGAAAAGATTTGGTTTGTTATTATTGCTATATTTAATAAAAAATTAATTTTATAAAAGTATATGTGCTGAATAATTATGTCAAGGCATTGAGTATATAAAATAAATTACATTGGCTATCATAAATTATAAGGTACTAAAGGCCTGATGTACAAAGATTTGTGCAAGAATAGGTCTTCTTTCCCCTGGCTGCCTGCACTGCCTTTGCTCTGGCCAGAGCCACCTTTCCTCCTTCCCATGCTGCCCAGAGGCCTGGAGCAGCTGGAGAGGTGCAGAATGCCTGCATCATTGCCATGATGACAACACAAGTTTCCCACCCCGCCCCCAGACACTCAATGCCTTCATATGCAAATCAACCCACCATCTTTGTTGGGTTAATTTGCATATTCACTCCTGATTGGTGTCACAAAGGTACAGTCAATTAGCATGTTACTCTTTTATTAGTGTAGATCACTGTTTCCCAAACTTTTAAAAATATATATATTTTATTGACTTTTTACAGAGAGAAAGGGAGAGGGATAGAGAGTTAGAAACATCAATGAGAGAGAAACATTGATCAGCTGCCTCCTGCACACCCCCTACTGGGGATGTGCCCGCAACCAAGGTACATGCCCTTGACTGGAATTGAACCTGGGACCTTTTTAGTCCGCAGGCCGATGCTCTATCCACTGAGCCAAACCGGTTTGGGCAGTTTCCCAAACTTTTGATATATGTGTACCCCTTCTATAATTTTTGTAATACTTAGTACCCCTCCTCCAAAAAAAGGATGTATTTTAATAACAATCAAAATATATTTATTTTTTATTTTTTGGTACATACACAAAATAATAATAAATGAGAAATAAAATTATTCATAATAAAATATAAATAAAAGTTATATTATAAATAACACTTATTTGAATCAATGAGAAGGATGAAATTGACTTAACTCGTGAGCTAAGTACAGTGGAGTGCATATTCCCACCAAACTCTGGTGCAATGCATACCCCCACCAAACTCTTCCCGTACCCCTGGGGGTATGCATACCACACTTTGGGAAATACTGGTGTAGACAAATTAATAGGAATAACTTATCTAGAAGTCAGGAGCCAATGGTTCATGGTTGTGCTTCCCACCTCTTCTGTTTCCTACCAGTGTGGTACCCATCTTCATCTAGGCATCCACTTAACCTGGTTAGACTTGTGATCCTCCCCGCTGTGTCTTGTATATGCCACACTGTCTTTGGGAGACTCCCATGAGGTAATGCATGACTGAGTCCTTTGTACTCATTAACGGTGTGAGTGGGTATTACCAATGATTGCTATAATTTATTTATCCATTCACTTATTTCATTTTAATTCATTCATTTAGTTTAAGATCCCATTGGCTCGAGTTACTATCAGTTGGTATGTCTGTATCACATAAAGTAGGGGAACCCCATAGGACTGAGAATCAGAACAAACATAATTAGCGTGTAAATGTACAGGGTATTGGTCTTCCTGTTCCTGTTTCCTATGGAGAAACTGTTGCGTAACTCAGAACAGAGAAGCCTCTGCACTGATGGATCATTTTCAACATTACATTTTCCCATGGAGTCCCTTCCCCACTAAGTTCGTCTGCAGCATAAAAGATTACGCCCGCCGCCTCTGCCCTTGCTAAATGGCTTAGTGGATTGAGATTGCAATTTTGGCTGAAGGATCTGCAGTCATTGAAGACGTGAATCCTGGCATCATCCCTCTGGAAGATGTCACTCGGGAAATAACGCGCAGACTATCCCGGCCTCCAATGCTTGGGAATATCCATCTTCCTCACAGATTAGATCAATGAGATCCACAGAAGATGCACGGGGATGGTAATGAGATCCTTACAAGGTACCAGCAGATATGTATTTAAATGGAGGCACTCTGCATTCTGGGTGGACAATTTGTCATTGAAGTGAGTGACAACCACTGATCGGGTCAAATGTTATTCTTTGGCAGATTAGGAACCTGAAACTCAAGAGCTTAAGTGATTTGTTCAAGGTCGCTTACGTTTTTTAAATGAATGAGCACTTCAGAATTAAATATTACACATTATTTATTTTTTTGTACACTACACTTTAAAAAGTCAGTATGTAAGTGATGATAAGTGAATAGTCCGTGATTAAAGTTCATATTTTGGAGTGCTAACGAGTGGCGCTAAACACTTCAATCACACACAACCAACTCTCCAAAGCCCTAATACCTGGCTACTGATCCCCTTTTTTCCCCAGAATGGGATAGGTTCAGGATTAAGTTTACTGGCTAAGAGGACCTAACTAACTTGTTCAGTGAGAACAGCTTAGTTGAAAGCAGAGGTAAGACTCAAACCCAGGCCTGTCTAGAGCTTTCTTATAAGCCCTGGTTACTGGATCCCCTATAATATGTATGAAGAGCAAACAGTGCAGATTTTGTCCCTCTGGCATGCACAGCACCCCTCACATGAAATAGCCATGTGGGAAGAGCAGATGTGGCCTAACATTGCATTGCTGAACCGTCGGGTACCCTCGGATGTCCTCCAGGAATTCTATCAATATGACCCCGGGCCAGGCCTTGAGATAGGTGCGGCTGATACAGTTTTGAAGAATGGAGACATTCCCTCTTTGTGCTCTAGATTTTATATCAAATAGTCCCATAAGGTCATCCAGGTGCTGGAAGAAGACAGCAGATGCTGGGACCTTACTGAAGCCATGGTGAATCTTGGAGGGTCTGGGTAAGGCTGTGGCACAGTCTTGTGGGAACACCAGCAGCCCAATGATGGAGAGGGCAGCTAGGAAGCCCTGGGTTGTCCTGCTTCAGGACCATGAGGAGAAGGACCAGTTGGCTGAGAGGGCTGCGTGAGCACCCTCTGGATTTCCGGAGTACTCCATGGAGGATGCCCAAGGGCAGGAGAGACTGCATCTCCTCCCAGTGCAGGCAGTGTGGGGGTAACATGTTGCTTTTTGAGATCCTATTAGAAAATGTAGTGAGCTGAATGGTACCTCCTCCACCCTCAACCTAGGCCCCTATCCTAATTTCCAGAACCTGTGAATGTGACCTTAATTGGAAAAAGGGTCTTTGCTGATGGGATTCATTGGAGGATTTTGAGATAAGGGGATTATCCAGGTTATCTAGAAGGCCCTTAAATCATCACAAATTAGCTTATAAGAGAAAGATGGAAGATTTGAGACAGAGGAGGAGATGGCCATATGACCATGGAGGAAGACACTGAATTCCTGTGGCCACCAGTCACGGTTGCCAGCCATCATCTGGCCCCTTGGAGAGGCTAAAAACAGAGCCTCCCTCCTGGAGGGCACCCCACCAACACCTGGTTTCTGATTTCTGGCCTTCAGAACTGTGAAAACAGAAATCGCTGTTGTTTTCATTAACCCATTTGTGATCTTTTGTTATAGCAGCATCAGGAAGCTAATAAAAAAAAAAAAAAGGAGTGGCTTTTTATTTTTTTCTTGTATTCCCAGAAAGTTGCATTCGCCAGGTATTATAACAACAACTGGCATGTCTTTATAGTATTGTACTCAATTTTTCAATTGTGCTTCAAGGGTGGAAGACTGAGTTAATCACTCCATCTAATGTTCTTATGGCACATTATTGCTCCTTGTCATTCATTCATTCATTCATTCATCCATTCATCCATCACTCATTCCCCTTTAACCTCATACCTCATTCTCAATCCTCTCCATTTATAGTCAACATAAATTCAATGAATTACTGCAAAATGAATATCACTGCTTTCTATACATGTATTTTAAATCATACTCTATTTCTTATTCTTTTCACCAATTCTTCAAGATATGTTTCCATGTGTGCATCTGACCTGCTGGTTTTAATTATTGCATGGTACTTCATGGTCTTGCCCTCCCATTGTCCATTTTATCAGTGATGCACTCCCAAGATGCCTCCACATTTTGCCACCACAAGCCATGCTTCAGCGAACATGTTTATACCTGTTCCCTTATAGGCTTCAATAATTGATTTGGGCTAGAATATGTTGACTGGCACTTATTATGTGCCAGTCACTGTGTGAAACACTGCACAAATCCCTTAAGCATTTATTTTCCATCCCCCCTTCACATGTATGTAATTAAGGGGTAGACAAGTTCCACATTATGGCCAAAACACTGCTACCAATGCATAAAACTGGGGCACAAACTAGGTTTGTGAGACCCATAAAACGAGTCGATTCTTTGAACTTTGAACCTTGGAGCACGATTCTATAACTTGCAAACATTGGAACTCTTTATCTAGTGGGTCTCCCAGTTGATGATTGGATCAGAATCATTTTTTAAATTTGTATATGATTCAAGGTTTAGAAAAAACACATGTAGTATCTCATTGAATATTTAGTTGAGGAGAACAGCAAGAGGGATTAAATGGTATGCAGAGAGACGTGTAGCTTATAGTGGAAACAAAACTCAAGATCAAGTCCTCCGACCCTATTCATCATCATTTATTCACAAGATGAGAGCAGAAGGGATGCTCACCTTTGGAGTGGATGCTGACTTTTGGATCTTGAAGACTGAACGGGTGTTGTCTGTGATTGACATCAGCTAACGTGGCATGTGATGGACAACTGAGAGGCACTGTGTTCACAAAAGGCCAGTGCCCCCATCCTTCACCTCTTGGCCAAGGAGGAGGATGGACTCCCCATCTGCAATCTGCGTCTTCCCATGCTGACTCATAAACCAAGTCAGACCTCTTTCCCGTGCTCACCTCTCCTGTGACAATGGGGATGAGTAGACTGGAGGCCGAGGCAAGGGCTTCACTGAACAAATGAGTTGTATAAACACATTTCTGGGGAAATATTCCAACTGCTTAAGAGCACACACTGTTTTCAAGCATCCTCAAGCACCTCCCAAGCACCCTTGGCCATACAAACAAATGATGGACTAATTACAAACCATTCCTATCTATTCATTAAACCTTGTCCTCCGAGGGCCGCTACTTAACTGTAGGCTCGCCTCCTCCTGGTGAGTGCTTGTCCTTGAAGAAAATAAAAAAGGGATTTCTTTAAAAATGTTTTCTAGATTCAATCTCTCACCATTCAGTCGGAAGGCCCTCCAGATAATTTATCTGAATTAGTGAGGTTTTGTGGTCACTGTTCTTTAATGTCTTATTCATGTTGCTCAGAACTTACAAATCAAAGAAATGTGAATCCCATGGCGGCGTTTGCGCAAATTGTACAGCACTTAAGGATTATTTGGAATGACTTAAATTGTAGCCTTGATTGAGGTTTTATTTGAAAGCAAGTATAACAGGGAAAAACCAAGAGATGGCCAAATGCTTCGAAAGGAAAACGCCAGGGAGGAATTTGAGTTTTAGGCAATTTTAGGATTCTCTAGGCCTCATCTTTGGCCCATTAGCCAAGGGTACTCCACCCATGTCTTATGTCCAGCCAATAACTACAGCCAGAGTCAAAACCCGAGGCTGTTTAAGGCCCTCGTGGATCTCCTCCTGGCCATTCCCAGCCCAGGGAATGTGGCCAGCATGACCTCAGCCTACTGCTATGGTCCTCATCTTGTGACATGAGACCTTAACTTGGGCCATAAGACCATGTTCTCCATAGATGGGCCGTGGAAGTTTCCTGGGAGGATGGGTCCATCAAGATATTTCCACGTGGATCGTAAACTACAGAGGACAAAGTTCAAGACCGAGAAGAACCTGGGCCATAGGTGACCCCCTTTCCTACGATCAGTTATTAAGTTGATTACATCACAGCTTGAGGAAACATCCCTAAATGACAGTTTCTCCCGGAGAACATACCATCTTGATTTTCTATGAAATGACATAAAGATCCAGCAGGAAGAACTGCTACCCATTAGAATCTAGCAACGCCACCTGGATGTCCTGTAATTGGAAGCAGCCGTTTTTCAACCGGCCTCACCGATATGCAGATAGCCCAGCCCCAGCTTGCTTAGGTATGCATGCACACACACACATACTGGGGAACCTCTGGATCCCTGCCAGACCCGGTGCAACTACCCATCCATTTCCAGGCAGAGTGCTCCGGCAGGGAGCAAAAGACCTCGCTGCTGGGAGGGCTTCAGATGGATTATCTATGTGCTTACAGCTCAAATTCTGCTCCCCAGTCGTCTAAACAAATAAATAATTGAAACCCATTACCACGTTTCAGGCTCGCTCACACGCTTCTAGACTCCCACCGAAGCCAAGCTCTGTGTCATCCGCAGCGGCCACATTGTGTGGAGTCTCGGGGAGACTCCTGATTAATTGCTTCTGCATTTTGGAAGCGCATCCAAGGATGTTGTAAAGTAGTGTTTGTTTTTGCCATTGCCAAACCTTGCTTAGGAGGCCTCTGGAGGGGGACGCTCATGCGCCAGAGATGGGGAGAGAGGCCAGAGCCATCAGCCCAGGGGTGCTTGCCAAGTCCCCTCCCTGGGAAGCTCCTGCAAACAGGTAGAGGGAGGGGCTGCGGGAGCGGGGCCTGGGCTGAGACACACTCCAGCTGGTAATGGGTTCAGCCACTCCATGCCTTCTCCCCGTGGCCCCCCTGGCCGCCCGCATAAATGAAGACAGCCAATTAGGGTTCTGAGAAATCCTTCATTTGCTGGCAGTCCGGAGACAGAAATAGAAAACCAACCGAGGAGGGGCCCGCTCTCCTCAGGATGGCGGGTGCCAAAGACCTTCCTGAAATTTGGTAAGAGATGACGAGGAGCACGGACTCATTTTGTTCCGGCAAATTCTGTCAACATCAGCAGGCCTCACACTGCGCGCTGCCTCTCTGCCTCTCTCTCTATCAACTCCACATGCTGCCCCGGTGGCCGGCTTTGTACTTAATAGAACTTGTCAAAACATATCTATCAGTTGCACAGCGGGCAGACCTGGGTGGCCAGGGGAGAGCTGGCCGGCGGAGGGCGGCCCGCCATGCCGGCGGCCACACAGGCCCCTTTGCCCAGCTCTCCCAAAGCGAAGGGGGGGTTTCTGTTGAGTCACCGGGTTTTTAAGGAATTCTCACACCAGCAGCTGCATGAACAGCACATTTGTGTTTATTTGAATTCCCCATTCGCTACTTTCATGTGGATTTTGGGTGGCTCTCAAAACTGTGAGGAAAACAAGATGCGTTTTCATTTGCTTGGAGGAGCTTTCACTACCTTGGATGTAGATGTTTATAGATGCACACAGTCACACAGATGCATAAAGAGATAGACGGTATTTTATATATTGGCATACAGGTGTATCTACAGGGTGGGGAAAAGTAGGTTCACATTTGTTCATATGGAAAATAGTACAAGAATGAGTGAATACTATAAGAATAAACTTTGTGTTTTGTGTATGTACAACTATACATATATACATAGTGTTTTGTATACAAACCGACACGGGCATAATATTTGCTCACTTACACATACACATTTGTATATGTGATATATATGTCATATATGAACACACAATGATGTTTAGGGGCCAGGTTGATTGTGTGTGTGTGTGTGTGTGTTTGTGCATGCACATGCATGGATACATGTACAGACACACAACCCAATATTTGCATATTTCTTTAATATGTATGTGCTTATATGCTCACACTCCACAATATTTGCATATTTATTGCATACATAAACACTTATACTAGTACACACACAAATGCACACCGATGTTGCATATGAAAATAAGCTTTTCTGTCCCTGGAATCACAACAGTTTGTCCTTCCAAGAAGTTGGTCTGTGTGGTTCCAAGCGACATCACCCTGCCAGACACCCAACTCTCCCTGAGCCACGTCCAATGCCACTGGAATGTTTTGTGGCTGTCATCCAGCTGGGACTCACCCATCCACTACCTGGCCCAGGAGCCAGGGAGAGGAGATTCTGGTAACGCAGTGGCTATAAATAATTCTGGGCCAACAGAAACCCAGCACCCTTAACCTCAGGCCCCTCCCCTTGTGCCACCGATAATTCCAGGAGCGGTCCCAGAGGGCATGGCAGAGTTTGTTTTCATGGCGGGACTCCATCCTTTTATCTGAAACATGGAGGTGGTATGTGTGTTATGAGATAGCCTATGTACTGGGGCAAGGCCGCTGTGGAGCCATCGGCCAAAGTTCTGCTATGACGAGCTGCAAAGTCACTTTCCTTACTGGAAAAATGACATTAATAATACTGTGTGGCTCATGGTTGAGGGTCAACCTATGAACCACTGGGTTTTTAAGGAGGCCAGGATTCCATTTCCAGTCAGGGCACACGCCTGGGTTGCCGGCTCAATCCCCAGTGTGGGACTTGCAAGAGACAGCCAATCAATGCTTCTCTCTTATTATTGCTGTTTCTCTCTCCTCCCTTTCTCTCTGAAATCAATAAAAAAAAAATACTGTGTTATTCAGAGAAATAATGTTAGGTGCAATGAGTATACTATAAGCCTCAAATTTCACTGATTTAATAAAATTACACTTTATTTTCCACTCATGGCACCACAGGGTGATCAGAGCAGGAAGTTCTGCTCCTTGGAGCTGTTCAGTGACCCAAGCTCCCTTCTTCTGATGGCTCTGCCACTCTGTCTGCACCCCCTCCATCTGGCCAGTGTGCAGAGAGAGAGAACACAGGCAGATCTTGAAGTGGTGCGTGCACATTTCAGCCATATTTCAAAGGCAGCTATTAATCTCATGGCCCAAACTCACTGTAGAGGATTCTGGGAAATGTAGTTTAGCTGCATGTCCATGAGAGACAAATGAATGAGGCTCTGTCAAACATCTACTGTGCAGGGTTATCACATTAAATGAGGTCACGAATGCAAAGCCTTCAGCACAACCCTGGGCTTATCCTAGGCACTGCAGTCATTGTATCTGATGTTATTATTATTTCTGTGGTTATTGTTTGCCAGTGAGAGAAGAAATGTTTAGCAACATGTTTTAAACATTGCATTTAAGTTGGTGTTATTGCTATACATAATCAAGAAGTACTGTTTTTGCCTATATTTTGTTATATTCCGGAGACAGAAGCAAAAGATGTGGTAGCATCTTTCAAAATACCTATGGACTATTCCTCAATCTTTATCTCTTCATCTTCCTCAGTGGCATCCCTTGCCTATGAACTTCTCTGTCATCTGTGATCTTGAGGTCCAGGGACCTCATCCTCTTGGTGGGGTTCCATGTTCTAAGCTTGAGGACAGTTATTCCCTTGGTGTTTGCAATGACTTGATCATGGTTGGTGGCTCTTTGCTGACCCACAACTTTGTTATATATTTAAACAATATATATTATTAAAAATAATATATATATTATTTTTAATTGATATTTTATAGAGAGGAAGGGAGAGAGATAGAGAGCTAGAAATGTTGATGAGAGAGAAACATTGACCAGCTGCCTCCTGCACACCCCCCACCGGGGATGTGCGTGCAACCAATGTAAATGCCCTTGACCGGTATCGAACCTGGGACCTTTCAGTCCGCAGACCGATGCTCTACCACTGAGCCAAACCGATTTCAGCCCCCATCTTTGTTTAAAAAATATATATTTTATTGTTTTTTACAGAGAGGAAGGGAGAGGGATAGAGAGTTAGAAACATCGATGAGACATTGATCAGCTGCCTCCTGCAAGCTCCCCACTGGGGATGTGCCCGTAACCAAGGTACATGCCCTCGATCGGAATCAAACCTGGGTCCTTTCAGTCCGCAGGTCGAAACTCTATCTATGGAGCCAAACCAGTTAGGGCTGCCCCACATCTTTGCAGTAGTAAGGCATAAGCATAAGTGAGTTTCCAACCTTTTTTCTTCTAGCTCAACTAACCATTGCGTACTACACCCTGAGACCTATCACTGCTCTGAAACTCAGGCATTCATCTGAGCTCCTTATGTATTCCTCAGACTCTTATGCACAAAGCCCCACCCAGTGGACACCTAGGGTCCATCTGGTGGAGGGTAAGCCCTGGGTGTAGAGGAAAGAGGGTCTCTTATCTGCAGCCCGGAGATGTCAGTTCAGGAGAACCTGCGGGGCCAGGGCTGGGAGGATGAGGAGGCTCATGTGTTAGGGGGAGCTGGGAAAGAGCTCAGCAAAAACAAAAGGCCAAAAGGAATCCCCGCGTCGTAGGTGTCAAACCAGGATATTCAGAGCAGTTAGAACTTCGAGTGTGAACAAAAATACTGACCAGCACAGCCTGCTAGGGCTCAGTCCTGGCTGGAATTCTGACTCTGATAATTAGTAGCAATGGGTGCTAGAGCCTCACCAGTCTTCCTAGCTTAGTTTTCCTGTCTGTATCAGGTGAAACAGATAAACCAACTTTACATAAAATGTATATTTGTATTGATTTTAGAGAGGAAGGGCGAGGGAGAGAGAGATAGAAACAGCAATGATGAGAGAGAATCACTGACTGGCTGCCTCCTGCATGCCCCGCACTGAGAATTGAGCCCACAACCTGGGTATGTGCCCTGAATGGGAATGGAACAGTGACTTCCTGGTTCATGGGTCAACACTCAACCACCGAGCCATGCCAGCTGGGCTGAACCAAACTTTAAGGGGGCAAATTTGAAGATTAAATAATCGAATGTTAATAAAAATCCAAGCATTAGACTCAGCATATATAAAAATCTTGGTTTAAAACTTGTGAAAAACAAACAAGTTAAACTTAACCACTGTGCCTTTGACGAGGTCCACAGAGGGGCTAGGATGACACCGACTGATTAAGCAACACTATACATTTAAATGTAAACTCCACCTCAGCTGACCCACTGACTCCAGTATCAGCAACAGCAGCTGGCTGACATCTGGGCTAACCTCCACCCCCAAAGCTGTTTCCAGGTGAGGTAGGTCTATTGGTGTAGAATGGGGACACTTGGCTCAGCTCACAGAAACAGGGAGCTTGTAATTCAGTGGAAATGATGTTTTGCTTTTGGAGCTAAATGTCCAGGGACTGTCCTGTAAATCTTAAATGTCTCGTTTCTCTCTGATTTGCACACACTGCGTCCCCTCTACTGGGAATACAATTGAGTATGTATCTTTAATTCCCCCCACCCCACCCCTCAGAAGCTGTGCTTTGCAGTATTCTGTGTGTACAGATGTCACTCTGCTGGCCTCTCACATGGAATCCTTCTTAAATCTCTCTGCCACCCAGGGTTTTTGCTGAGTGTAGGAATGAATGAGGGGCAGCATTAGGAGGTGGCTTCTCTAGAGCATTTTCTTTGGGGATCAAGGAAGGTGGGTATATTTCTTCCCTGTTGTGCTTCCTTAAATATAAAAAGGGCGGGGCAAGAGCAGATTTACAGTAATTTGAATGGAAAACAATACAGTAATGAATAAATCATGTAAGAATAAACGCTGTGTTTCCCATACTCACAACTGTAAACCCACTTTTGCTTCACCCTGTATTTGTTCTTTTCTCCTAAGTTAACATCCCCTCCATCTGGCTGGAAGAAGGAGGCCAAGAAGACCACAAAACAAACTGCTCTGATGGAGAGAGAACATTGCTTTGAGCTGGAAACCTTAGCTCAGAGTCCCAGATGTACCACAGATCAGCCACATGAACTCTAGGATGTCAAAAAACCTGTTTGTGTTACCCCCAAATTCCTATGCTAAATCCTTTTCCCCTAACGTGATGGTGTCAGAAAGTACCCCGTTTCCCCGAAAATAAGACCTAGCACATCTTTGGGAGCAAAAATTAATATAAGACACTGTTTTATTTTTGGGGAAACAGGGTAGGGCCTTGGTGAGGTGATGAGGATTAGAAGAAGCTATGAGGGTGGGGCCCCCATAATGGGATTAGTGTCTTTGTAAGGGTCACCAGAGAGCAAGCTTTCCCTCCCCCCTGAAAGGTCATAGTGATAAGCCCACAGCCAGAGACCAGGAAGAAGGCATTCACCAGAACCTGACCTTGACGTCATGCTGACCTTGGACTTCCAGCCTGCTGGTTTATAAGAAATGCATTTTTGTGGTTTATAAACCATTCAGTCTATGGCATTTTCAATGTAGCAGCCCATCCCTAAGCCTCAGTTTCCTCCTTTGTGCAATGAGGAAGTTTGCCTTCCTAACCTCAAGGCTGGGTCTCCAGTGCTGGGTTCCAATGATGAGCTGGATGCAGGCCATGGGCCTGTCTTGGATATTCTGTGCTCTAAGCTCTATCAACAGAGCCTAGGAATCTGAATTTCAACCCCAAAGTGACTGGTGTGTATTTTTTCTAAAGTTCTCTTTTGCAGAAATGTAGCAATTTACCCCTGTAAAGTCCTTGTCTTACAAAGTGAGTGCCCACTATCTGTGTTTCCCCGAAAATAAGACGTCCTCTGAAAATAAGACTTACTTAATGGAAACATAATACAACCCCTGAAAATAAGACCTAGCACATTTTTGGGAGCAAAAATTATATAAGATACTGTCTTATTTTTGGGGAAACAGGGTACTTCACTCTGCAATATACATCTTATTGATTTTCTCTTTTATAAAGTCTTCAATATCTGGTTTCTCTAAGAACTAATGGATTTGATTGTATGATGACTTTCAACAGGATGTGTTCCCTCCATTGCAATTCTCTGCCTCCCCTCTATCCCATTGGCCTGGTCTGAATGACCTATTTTTATATTCCTGTAGGAAACTCCCAAGGTGCACACCTTGATCAGTAAATATTAATTGAGCAAGCAAATTAACTAATTTGATTTTGAGCTCATTCAAGATTCTCTTGTTAACTGGAGTTATTTTTAATTTCATTATAGACAGGGGTAGCCGCATATCACAATGAGCACTGCCTGCACCATTCACCCATTCTTCCCTTAAATAGGATCAGGAATCTGTTACCCACACATAATAATGGCTCTTACTTTGCTAGGAAGTAAAGGAAACGACCACAACAAAATCAATTATGTCCCTGCTCTTAGGGCTAATGTCTGTGGAGGGAGCTAGAGGCATAAGGGAGGCCATGGGAGATTCCTGAACCAGGAGGTCCAACCTGCTGGGAAAGTGGGGAACGAAGGTCTTTAACCCCACCTAGGGGTTCATAGAGTTCTACCCAGATGGAATGAGGCCAGAGCTGAGACCCAGAGGACTAGACAGGCAAGGCAGAGAGACAGGTGGCTGGGGGAAGTTAACCCGGAGCTTAAGGTGCCAGCACTTTGAACTTGGGCATGCTCACGCTTTGTCCTGGAGTGAGTCTCAGCTGTTTCACACAGGCCAGTTTTCTCTCTGGGCCTGAACATATGTAACCGTGGGTGTCTGCTTCCTTGTGTGTGCTCCCTGACCCACCCGGGCCAAGAGTGGGCCTCTCACTGCTATGCTACTTATTTTCCAATCCCTGGAGCTTGGCACAGAGTAGGTGTTTAGGAATCATTTGTGGCTGAATCAAAATGATCTTTCTGAGGGGGGGCTTTGGAAAACACCCCTGTGCAACTCCTGACCATCCTGAATCACTGTTGGCTCAATTAGATGGTAAATGGATGAGTAAGAGAACTGAGGCTCTGAGATTATGGGAAATGTGCCTCAGACCATTCAACCAGCTAAGAGATCAAGTTCAGATTCAGATATAGCACTGCCTGATGTCTTGCAAAATATCAAGAAAAGAAATTTCATTTCTTAACAGTTAGACCTGAATTTTATTTTATCCTCAGATAGAAAAAAGTATTTGTCAAAGACCATTCTGATCATGTCATCCTCTTGCTTAAATACTTCTCTTTGTTCTAAGTACAAAGACCCAGGTTCCTAACATGCCCAATAGGGCCCCTAAGGCCCAAATCACACAACTTTCTTGAATTCTGATCTAGGCCTGCTGGCCTTAACAAGTTTTCCTCATTCACTCTGAATTTGCACTTAGATTTTCTCTACGGGGTGTCCCATCCCCACCAGCTCATTAGTCAAGTTCAACATGTCCTCCAGCTTCTGGGTTTAGAGTCTTTGCCCCAAGAAGGCATTTCCTAAACCCCCAAACTAAGTAGAGTCCCTCTTTCCATGTTGTCATCATGCTTCCTTCTGTCCCTTTAAAGCTCTGACACTCAATCACCTGATTAACTACCTTGAGTGTTGCTTGGACTGGTGGAGACAATGTCTGTCTTATCCTGTGATGTTGCCAATGCCTAAGACTAATACCTAAGACACAGAGCCGATGACCAATAAACAACTCTTGAGTGAGTGAATGAATGCCATTCATTGATCAGGAATACATGAATGTTGGCCAACTGGCCACTCCCCAAAGACAGGGCAGAAGTAATGGTTAGGATAGATAGAAGGTGGGGCAGAGTAAGGATTAGGATAGCTGATCCTGAAGGTCCCTTTTGGGATTCTGCACCCTATGCTACCTCCAGCCAGAGGTCCAGAGGACACCCACGGGGCATGTGCTGCTCGTGCTGCAGTGGGAGACCTGTACAAAGTAGGTCAGGTACCATAATACAACCCGACAAGGCGCTCAGGTGAGACCCGGCTGTCCCAGACAATTCAAGTCAAGAAGCAGGCCACGTCTGAATGAGCAGAGGACAAGGGCCTTTATTAAGGTGATCGAGCATAATGAACCCAGGGCAACAGAGGGATGTCTGACTCGCTATTAGATCAGTTATCAGATACTGTGACGCTGTCCCCTCTGCACTACAGAAGCAGCACCGCAGGTGACATTTAGGTCAATCAAGGCATGCAGTCATGGTCCCCATGAGCCCAAGCACCACCATCTCTCTTCAAGTCGAATTTATTGCTTGGGTTTCCTCGGGACCCTCCCAGTCACCTTGAAGGGAATGACAGGGTCATCCTAGGACATCTTCTGTCCCTGTTTCTTTTAACCATCCCTGGACTATTTCATCCCAACCTAATTTTGTGGCAAGCAGTTTCAAAACCTGTTGAAAGTCAACCAGGGTTGAATCCTAAATAATTTTAGTAAAAGAGACACATTTCAGTGTCACCAAAGAGGTTTTAGCAAGCAAGTGACAAAAAGGACCTTTAAATAATGGGTGCTCAAGTGTAAATGGATTATGATGGCCCCCCCTAATTACAAACTCCTGTGGGTTTCCTGTTGACAACAAGGAAACATCCAAACCTCTAGCCTGGCATTTGGTATCTTACTCAATCTTGTGCCAACCTGGTTCTCTAACTCACCCGTCACCTTCTTCTCCAAACACACAGGGTTCCTTGCTCCCTAAGCCCTCTGCCGTCCCATTGAGAAAACTTCCCAAACTCCCCTCTCCTCACCCTGACATGACCAGATGCATCACCATGCATTATGGCACGTATGGAATTATCAACCACCAAGTCCCTGCGTGGCTGGGCCCTTGATGAGACTGATTAACTGTCAAGGGCAGGGGCTTTCTTTTAGTGTTTCTCACATAAACCTCAGTGCTTGGTATAGTTCCTGGAGAACAGGCAGTATCCCATACACCGTGACTGAGTTAATCAAAGTGAGGAGATGAATGAATGAATGAATGAATGAGTGAATGAATGCAGGACTGGGAGTCAAGGAGGTGTTCATCCTGCAAGACTGTGGACCTTCCTTTCTCCAGGGTGAGGGGAAGCCACTGAATGGTTTATGGGAGGAAGTTATATATTTGCTCTGAAAAGATCCATTTGGTCACAGGGCATGGGGGCTGGGGAGGTCCCAAGCAGAGGGACCCATGGGACAGTTGTAGATGTTCACTAAGACACATGTGACCAGGTGAGGTGACAGTGGGGATGGGCAGAACTTAATGGGTGAAGAGGATAAATAGGACCTAATATAAGCAGGGTGACTTCTGGATCTAGGCCACTAATGAGGGTAGTGATGACATAAAGGCCGTTTAGTAAGAAAAGAAATTGTTTCCAATGGCAGAACAACTCTTTCCAAATTTATTTTTCACATTTGTGTTGAATTCCATAATCACATTACTAAATTATTAGTAGGCTCTAGTGTATTTTTTTAATAATAAAGGGTATGTAAGTCCTTTCATTGCCTGTGAGTTTCTGATTTAATCCTTTGATTTTGTTTATCATGGCCTGAAGTTCATTTAGGCGTTGATTAGCGTGAAGTTTATTTTAGTTCTAAGACCTTGTACAGGTGACAATATATTTATTGTGCTTCACACATGAAATAAAGTTGATTACACAAACTATGTGGGGCAAAATACTTTTTGACATTGGAATTTTATGGAGATTCCTACTTAGGGTTCCTAAGGAAAAGCCTAAGCTTTTTGATCTGCATTAGCATGCTACATAATAAAAGCCCAGTGACCATAACGGTGTAATGACCAGAATGACCTGTCGACAAGTCTCTATGAGGTGTATTACCACTTCTTGGTCCCTCCCCCCTGGCCTGCAGGATGGTAATGGGGAACAATGTGGAATTAAGGTGTAGTGGGGGTGGGACTGGGGACTGAGGAGAGGAACCAGGGTGAGTGGTGGCAGTGAGGGGGCAGACTGGAGAGCAGGTGGAAGATGGCCTTGATTGCAGTCTAATCCTAGGAACCTTACCTATGCACAACTTCATGTGCTGGGCCTCTAGTATAATATAATTAGATTATAGTTCAAGTCAATAAATAAACCTGTAAATACAGCTCTACATATCCATACACACATGTCCTGTTTGACAAGGTCGTAGCCTGTCTTTATCTGTGGGTGAGTTTATAACATCAGTAATGTCAGTCCTACCCACCCCTGGACAATGTGACATCAGGTTGCAGACCACTGCTTCCAGCCTGCTACTTGGTGACAGTGAGCCACCAGTTTGAGCAGATGCATGTTTATGGAAATTGATAAATGATACCTTTAAATGCAAAATATTTCCTCCTTATTAGGCATTTCTCTTAATTTAATTTTCATTAGATTTTATAAACGTTTCATCGTCAAACACTTCAGAATAAGAGAAATAGGGAAAGGTGAATTGATAGTTTATCAATACATACATCTTAACTGCTTATGTGTGCACCAAAAAAAATAGTAAATGAATTGCAATGCTGTTCATTAGTGCATTCAACAGTCAAGCATTTCTCAGGTCAAACTGGAGAACATTTCCCGGCCCAGGGCCATTCCTGCCACTGATACCCAGGAGCATAGGGGTCAGCCCTCCACCTTGAGGACAGATGGCGGGGCAGAGGAATTGCTGAGCTAGGGGAATGAGTCCTCTCAGGAAAATGCGAGGAACCCACAGAGTGGGGGTGCCTCCTGCTCTTCCAGGTGGTGGGATGAGGTTCCTAGAGAGACGTCTAAGAAGGGTGATCACGGGACCCAGATGTCACGGCATGGGGCCCGGACATTTGAAGATGTGCTCCTCCACCTGTGGGCAGCTCCTGGTCCTGGTGCCTGAGGTTCAAGGAAGGGAGCGTGTGAGGGGGGGGCTGGCTCAGAGGCAGATGCACCCCGAGATGGAAGTGCTTTGGAATTTATTCTGAGTGCTACCAGGGACACTGGTCCATGTCCATTGTAACCGGGCAGGTGCCAAATCCGAGGTGGCTCCGACATGCCTCCCTGCTCCCTGTGCCCACGCTTGGGGGCACAGAACCCCAAGAATAAATACAGGATGGCATCAGCGTCATCTCTGTGGAGGATGCTTTGTTTTTAATAGAAGGAAGGTCACCCGATGCACAATGGGGTGTCGGGGGAGGAGAGGCACCCTCTTCCTCGGCTGGCCCAGGTGTGCGCCAGGCCCTGGCCTGTCCCCCTCCTTTTTCTTTTCACAGAGACAATGCGCTCCCAGTGAATCGCCCTGGAAGCGGGGAGGCAGCCTCATTCAGGCCGCGGCCCTGAGTGCGAGGCCTGAACAATGGCTCAGCTGAGAGCAACAGGCTGCTGAAGACCCATTGTCTCTCCAGATTTTGTTGTGTGCGCTTTTTATTTTTTATTTTTTCTGTGAAAAGAAAGGGGACCATTCTTTTGCACACGTGTCCCCTCTACAGCCACTCCGCAGCCCTGGAGCGTGCCGCCCCCGTGAAGACATTGCTGCCTCCCGCTCAGCCCTGCCCTTGGCCAAGCCTTGCTGCCTTGGGGACAATGGGTTGTAAATGCTGCACAATTAATTCTTGCTGTTCAGAGGGATGGCAGTGCCGTTCGCTGAGAGTCTTGTTATCTGCCCAATAATAATCCAGTTTGATTTTTCTTTTCAGTTAAAAATGTTAATTTTTTTTATTTTGAAAGAATTTAGACGTACGAAAGAGTCGCAAAGCAGTACACAATTCTCACATACCTTTCACCCAGCTTCCCCAGATATCAACATCTACAGGACGGTGAACAAAGACAGCAAATTAATATCTGCCTGATCTTCTTAATAAGCTCCCCTTTGGGTTTGTCTGCGGTTCCTTCATGCTGAAGTTCAAGGTGTATGTGTGCTGCAGGAATATCACGGAGTAGGGACGCTCCCCTTAGTATCCGTGTCCCTGGGATGCAACTCATTGCTGGCCATGTTCGCTCTGACCACTAGGCTCCGGTGGGGAATGTCAGGTGTCTCCCCTGGCACGTGACTACTTCTTCCTTTATGATCACCAACGGGCTTCTGGCACCAGATTTTGAAATGGTGTAAATACCCTGTTTCTTATTATCTTTAACCCACTAAGTTTAGCATAGCCTGAGGGTTTTTGACTTGGACAATTTTTACTGTGGTATTTGCAGAAAGGTGATGTAAATTGTTTTACATCATTTTCACACATTTCTAAATTGATATTCTTTATAGGAAGAGGCTACACTTCTCTAGTATCTATGTATCAGAATGACGGATGGGTTCTGATTTTGTGCTGTGGGTCAGAGTCCCTCATCATCACCGTGTATCTGACTGTTAAAACTGCCCCCGATTTAGCCATTGGATCAAAGTCCAAGTTGGGCCCAGGCCCTTTTGAGGCTCCCCATCTTTTCCTGAGCAGGTCATTTTCAGGCTCCACTGCCAATAGGCCATCCAGGACCCCCTCTCATGCTTTTGCATGGGTCCTGAAACCCGCTGTGTCTCCAGACTTTTACTGGAGGACAGCATCTGGACACCGAATCTAGATCATAGGGGTCCTCACTGCCACCAGCCCTCACAATTTCTGGACCTTCTCAGTGGACAAGCTGGGTTTAGAGGCATCGCCTTCCTTCATCCTCTCAAGAAACTTCTGGGAAAGAACTCTGTGGTCCTCTTAGAAACACTGGAAATAGGAACAGCTGGCATGAACCAAATGAGGTCTCGGCGCTGAGCTGCGGAGGAATTAGGATTCGAACATGAGTGTGTTGTCCGGAAAAGTCAGTGTCCTTCCAGCTGTGTGGTGGTGACTCTGGGAGATGGAGGGTGAGTCGCCACTCTGGCTGCCATGCCAGGCCCCTGCTCCTCCCTGCCTGTTCCCTGGACTTCTCTCAAGTTGATCGGACAGGGCCTATGGGCTGTCTCTCTCTACAGCGTCATACCTACCCCTTATGAGGCTAATGTTGGCTACTTCTTGAAATCTAACCTTGACCCTTCATGCAATCTTTGATTTGCCCATGAGTGCTCTTCTTTTTGGTTAGCTCCTATCCATGTAACCCGTTTTTTATTCTTCCAGGAAGCCCTCCTTAATAGCCACACTTATAGAATCTGGGAGAGTCTTCCCCAGGCTCAAAGGAAGTATTTTCCTTCTGTGATCTCTTACCCAGGAAGGTGACTCCTCTGTCATTAGCATGGACTCCCTTCTGCTCTTAGCTGCTTAAAAGTTAATTAAGCCCAATTGCTTAATAGGATCAACTCCCTCCTTCCCCAGGGGGCCTTAGCAGTGGACAAGCTCCCTTCCCACTGGGACGAGGCTCTGCTGCAGGATCAGCTGGTGGTCCTTGGCCTCTGGTCCCTCCCAGATGGAACCCCTGCAGGGAGGAAGGGGTCTCTGTGTGTGTATGTGTGTGTGGGGAGGAGGGGGGTGGAAGAGCATCGCTTCCACAGAAGATTGGTGTATTGGCCTTTGGTGGGGAATTGATGGGGTCAAGACTAAGTGCCTGACCTCAGGATGAGACCTTAGGTCCTAGGTCCAGGGCACACTCCCTAAACCTCCCCACAGGGTTCCCGGAAATATGTCATATCCAGACCCAGGCCTGGAGGAAATGGAGCCAAGCTGTAGAGAGCAGCCCCATCCACGAGTAGAAAGTACACCAAAGAGGCAGACCCCACTCCAGCCTCCAACTCCCCTCCTGTCCCTATAGACTGACCTCAGGTCTCCCTGTGGGTCCAGCTCCCCACACTCCTCAGGGCTGAGGTCAAGGCTCAGCTAAATGGGTGACATTTCAGAAAATCCTGCCCAGCCAGTGGACAAACCTTTGACTGAATGCCCCAAAGCTGCTCCTCCACAGTGTGGAGGCCAGCCTTCACCCTCTGCGCCTCCTCCCTTGGGCTTGTCCTGCAACTTGACCCTGTCTTGTCCCACAACCTGAGTCCATGCTCCACTGAGCATGTGTATCTGAAAATACTGAGTAATTATAGCACATGAGGGCAGGGGGCATTCCTTTCTGTCTGAGACTGTGCCCCTAGAGCCACACTCAGAGTCCGCACACAGCATGGGCTGAATAAGTAGTTAGTGGGTGAACAATTAGATGCTTGTAGTCTTTGTGACATAGATGTGTGTGTGTCCTCGTACCATGTGATGTAGAGTCTGTGACTCAGGTGCGTTGGGTCCAAAATAAGGAGGGATGGTTAGTAGCCAGCCAGCTCATCGTCACGGGTGGTGCTTCAATGGGCACTAGAAGGGGAATTTCCACAGGGTCAGGCCAGATGACCTTGTGATGTGTCCCCTTTCGCTCTAATCTGTTCTGATTCAAAGACACGACGATGGCATAGCGATTAGAGCACAGAGCTTGGGCCATGTACAACTGGGTTTGTACATTGTAATTTAATTGTATTCCTGATTTTATCATTTTCCACTTTGAGATGGAGCAAGGCCTCATCTGTTAAACTGTCCAGTGACGGGGAGACCTCGGCCAGCAGCAGAGGATCATGGTTGCTCCATCGATTTCTAGTCCACACTTTGCGTTTGCATGATGGCCACTGTTCTTCCCTGTTACACACATGCTCTCACACACATGCCCACATGCACAAACACATACCCACACATGCATGCACACACGCGCACACACACCTACACATGTGTGCACACACATGAAAATGCACACCCAAGTTGGATTGGGCATGCTTTGCTCATTTGGATTTAAAAGATGGTATGAAAATCCATCACGAGCTACTTTGCCCAGATATGAGGCTCAGGGGAGAGAGCTCTTTTTGTGATGTCAGAGGCCACCTGGAGCCCTTTCCCACGGCCTCTGTCAACGTGTCGCATGCTTGTGACCACCTGGCCTCAGCTGTGAGGGAGAAGGAGACCAGCGGGCAGGGCTCCCCTGGGGTGAGCAGTGTTCATGAGCAGGAGAGATTCGGAGACTTCCATGCGGAGCCACTGGTGACCCTTCCCAGTTACCTGCTCCTGGACTATTTCTAGGATGTTCTGATGCCAGAGGCCACACCAAATTGTTATTTTTGCTACAGTGAACTTCACATATCTGCACATAAACGCTTCAAAGGAGAAAAAATGGTTTTTAAGGTCTTCCTCTGCAACTTCTTCAGCCTTTGCTGTGAGTTGTTGGGAATCACATGTACTGCAGCCAAGCAGGGTGATCGTGTGGGGTCTGGGTCAGACAGCACATGTAGCACCCAGAGGACCAGAGGGCAGCAGGCAATGCCACTGGCCCAGAGCATGGTCCATGAGCCCCAGGGCTTCATGTGGGCCTCCTTTAGCTCCAGGACCCGGCGTGCCTAGGGTCAGGTGCAAATCCACTTCTGATTCAGACGATTAGCAGAGACACTTCACAAAGACGCCCGGGCATGGTGTGCGGTGTTTGTTCAGCTGAGTGATGTTAGAAACACAGATCTGTGTCAATGTAGTCGAGTGGTCCTTGTGCGTGGAAAAGTGATTAATTGCAATCAGGCCTCCGAGGCTGCTGACGAGTGAAGATTGAGTAGCCTCGTGTCTAAAAGCATCTCTAATGTGAGATTAAAAAATTAAAAACCATGTTCCAGGAGCCATTTCAGGCACTTTTCATGATTTTTTTTTTTGTATTTTTGACCACCTTCACTCATTTCCTTCCCACCTCAGGCCACTGCCGCTGCATGCTCAGTCTCTATATCTAGGAGTTTGGATTCTCTTATTAGATTCCACATGTAAGTGAGATCACACAGCAGTGCCCATCTCTGTCTGCCTGTTTCTCTAAGCATAATGCCCTCAAGGTCCACCCATGCTGTTGCAGTTGGCAGGGTTTCCTTCTTTGTTAAAGGCTCTGCTGTGTCCCATTGTATAGATGCACCACATCTTCTTTATCTATTGTCTATTGATGGACTCTTGGGTTGTTTTCATGTCGTGACTGCTGTAAATAATGGTGCAGTGAACACTTGTGTGCAGATAGCTCTTCGTTTTAGTGACTCCATTTCCTTTGGATACAAATCCAAAAATGGGATCCCTGGGTCATACAGTACTTCTGTCCTTAATGTTTTGAGGAACCTCCATCATGTTTGCCATAGTGGCTGCATCTATGTGCATTCCCAACAATAGTGCACAAAGGACTCCCTTTCCTCTATAGCCCTTCCTTTTAAGTTACTTCAGAGGGTCACTGGAGCTCAGGAGGGTCTCAAGGACTTTCTCAGGAATAAGAACCTTGGGAAAGAGCAGATGAGGGAACCCAGCTGAGTGCTCCTGAACCCAAATATATTCTCAACCATCACAAAATGAGTTTCTGTTAAAAAAAAAAAGTTCTTTTAGGCTGGCCAGTGTGGTTCAGTGGTTGAGTGTCAACCTATGAACCAGGAGGTTATGGTTAGATTTCAGTCAGGGCACATACCAGAGTTGTGGGCTCCATTCGCAGGAGGGTGTCTGCAGGAGGCAGCTGATCCATGATCCGCTGTCATCATTGATGTTTCTATCTCTTTCCTTTGTTCTTCCTCTCTAATATATATATATATATATATATATATATATATATATATATACCCATTTTACGTTCTCAGTTCCATTCCAATGGGAGTGGGAGATGATCTCAATACATTGAGCTGAGCTTCCCTTCCAGTGAGAGGCAGGTCACTGAGCAGCCCTGGAGTTCTGGGACATTGGACAGAGGAGTGAGGAAGCCCACGCCCTGCTAGGACCTCCAGGGCAAGAACAGCAATGACTGCACCCTGACAGCAGCTGAGAGAGATCTAAGAACTCATCTGTGGTCCCAGGAGAGAAAGGCACTTGCTTTGAAGGCAGACAGATATGGGCCAAAGTATATCTCTGTCCTTTGTTAGTGTGTGACTTTGGAAAGCCTGACAAACTCCCTCAGGTTCTTCTTGCTCTATCTACCTCCCAACAGCGCTGCCAAAACTAGAATCAAGCCATGCATGTGCTCAAAGTGTGGTTTCTCTTGGAGTCCATCTTTCTTTCCCAGCAAGAAACGAGCTCCAAGCCCATTGCTTATTCTTATTTATTCATGAAATAGTTCAATGGCTCAGTGTCACCACTGAAGTTTGCTGAAGCACCACGATTCAAGTTACCCATGCGCAGCCGGCAGGAACTCATTAGTGTTGGTCTGGGGAATAACCAAATGCTTTCCATTTTTCATTGGCTGAACCGAATGTCTATGATCTTTATTTCTTTCCTTGACAAATGAGTTTGAACATTTTTAGCTGCTACCAATGGACATGGGAACAATCACTTTCACATGGTGAAAGTCACACAGCCTTGCCTGTGCCACAGTCAGGATAGGTGCCATTATTCTCTTCATGCAATGAGTAAGTGGAGGCTTCAAATGCAAAGCAGTGGCCTCAAAGTCATGTGGGCACTATGAGTAGAGCCTCTCACTGTATAAAACCCAAGTCCTCTGAGCTCACGTCCAGGGCTACTTTCTTGGACCCTCATTGGGACAACAGCCCCCCTGAGAAATCACTGTGATACTGATGCTTTGGTTCTGAGCAAACCCTCGCTTTTTGATAGACATGTTTGTTAATGTGTTTTTCTATTGTTGCTCAACATAACTCAGCCTATTGGCCACAGTGAGAACATAATGACTTTACCAGCCAAGTTCATGG
Organism: Vespertilio murinus; assembly: GCA_963924515.1. NCBI lineage: Eukaryota > Metazoa > Chordata > Mammalia > Chiroptera > Vespertilionidae > Vespertilio > Vespertilio murinus. Next base: position 214,178,281 of record OZ004704.1, read on the forward strand.
GCCTCAGAGGACCTGAAGCAAGGCCAGTGGAAGCTGATTGTTTAAACAGAAATCTTCAGCCATGTAAATCAGGATGGGGGTATTTCACCATCATGTTGGGTCAGTTTGACATCCAATAAATCAGCTGAAGTTCCTTGTTTATCTCCTTTTCTCCTCTCTTAAGATTTTTCAAAAATAATGATCACGATTTTTACCTCCAAACAAATAGTGCTTCAAGGGATCACAGTGAGACTTCAGTTTGACTTTGAGAAATTTGAAATCCCCAGGTTCAATGAAAGAAAAAGCATCTATGTCCTACAGGTGTCACCCAGATGGTTTGACCTTGGTGAAGCACTTGACTCTGTGTTGACATTATGTTTCTCACTTGGGTCTTGAGGGAGGAACCTGATATTTTGGGTGTGGGGTTGTATTTACTATAACTTAGTGGACTTTCCAGGCCCACTGCACTGTGACACTGAGAGGAAAAAGGAAGTGATGTTATGCCAAGATGACATCTACATCAGGACAGTGAAAAGGCTCCCATAACTGTGAAGTTATGGGAGCCAAAGTCCATAGCAAGGGACAAATATTTTCAGTTTCTTCCCATCAAATTATACAAGCTAAACTTCTCACCTGTAGTTGTTAAAAAAACAAAAACAAATAGGAGGCACACAATGAATTATTTTACTTTAATTACATATATCTACAATATAAATGTTAACTCATACACACTTATATTCTTCCCACTATCTGTATGATTTCACATTTATTTTCCAAATTAATTATCTACTATATTTCAGGAGCTTGATGTGGGCATTTGCTTTTAATCCATGCTCATACATATTCCAAGAACACATTTTGGCTATCAACTGTAACCATTTGATATCATCTCTAAGAATTTGATTAAATACAGTGTTTGTGTATTGTATATTTAATGTGGCTTGATAATCACTGGATCTGTCTAAATAGTCCCACTGTCAGATATGAGAGTGTTCCCTATATTATACAACCATGGTCCAAATCACTGAATGCAAGCCATCCTTCTAGACATGCCCACAGGTGGTGGGGGAACCTTTGCTCACTGATTCTGCTTAAGACATACATTTCATTCTGCAAACAGTTCTCAACCCTCCTTATGCTGTGCTTGCTGCTGAGGAGAAGGGCGGGGTCCAGGGCCAGTCCTGACCTCTGCTCTGTGGCAGCCTGAGGTTGTGAGCTGCATTAATCAAACAGGAAGGCAGACACCTGTCACATCAGTTTCCAGCTGCACCGGAAGGCAGCCTGCAGTGCTATGGATGGGGACGGAGGTCTTCCTGAGAAAGCTTACTAAGGCAACACGGTAGCATGGGACGCTGGGTCCAATTTCTTTAAATTAATACTGGAAAGAGTGAAGTGGGAGGAAGAGGATGGGAACCCCGGAAGCTTTAGGATGCAGATGCTCACCGCCATGCCCTCCTGCCTGTGAGTGGATGGGCCACGTGGAGCAGCTCCCTTCCTTTCCCAAGCTTTCCTCCTGTTACTCTGCAACCAGGGTGCCCCAGCTCCATTCTGCTGGGGACTTGATTGGTTGAGTTAACACAACAAACACCCTCAGTCCAAAAAGTCCTCATTGTCTCCTCCATGAGCAGGAAGAAGTGAGTCAGGAACCTTTTATGACTATAAGAGTGGACTGCGGAAAGGACTCTTCTCCCCAGGAGGCATTTGTCAGCCTTATCTGGTGCCAGCTCCTGCCCCGAGCTCGCCTCACCTTCCCGGCTTCCTGCTTGATGACCCGCAGTAGCCTCCCACACATGCAGGGTGCCCTGAACTTAGCAACAAGCTTAGGCAACTGGTGATACATCTCTGCAGCCTTTGGTGACTTGGCAATTGTTTTCTCTCCTTCCTTGGGAGAGGATAAAGCTGGGACCCTGATAACACAGAGCCCTTGCCCCTGGGGCACGTCCCTGGCTCTGGGTGGTGGAAGGGTGGGTTGTGTCGCCTGGGCATGAGCAAGGCTTTAGAGAAAAGACTGTGTTGCCCGCAAACTGTGCTCAGAAAGAAGGGCTCTTCACTGGAGCAGCAGCTCTGACCTGGGTATTGATTTTTCATGTGCAACGTCTTGGGTTTATGATCTCCTACAGGTTAACTCACCGCCCAGCACCAAGAGCCTGTGTGAGAAGAGCCCCTGATTACAAAGGGCACAACACACATCCAAGGCAGCCTGCGCTGTCCTTCAAGCACTTTCAAGCACTTTCCCTCTAGTCACACAGAAGCCCCAAAGGATTCCTCTGCTCACCTTTATTCTTCCCTCTCTTCCCCCACAGTTGGCTCCCTGTAACCATTCCGGCAACACTCACACAACATGGCCGGCGGTCTGAGACCTGGGCCCTGGGCCCTGGCCACTGGGTGGATGGACTGGGCATGCTATTGAATCTCTTCCTGAGTCTCAGTTTCTTTTTTTAACCATCACGTGGGCCCAATAGTATTGCCCTGAGAGCGGTGGGCAGGTGAGTATGATAAGTTCCTATTAGAGGAGCTTCCAAGCCTGGGAAATATTTACTCAGAGCTCTGCTCGCCTCTGGCCTTCGCTGACTCATCCCCAGCCCAGCTGGACGCCTCTGAGAGGTGTCTGCCCATGCCATGTCTGATGAAAAATGACTCGGACAGGCTAGCTCAGCACACAGCTCAGGCACCTCTGCACACCCAGCTCTGGGCTTGATCCATGGGATCCATGAATGAACAGACAGACAGAGTGACAGGCTAGTGGGGGACATGCCATACATAATCTACTTAATAATAAAATAAACTCCATATGATGTTATCAGGTGACACAAACTGTGATTTAAAAAAAATACTAGAGCAGCACAGAGGGTTGGAAGTGCAGGGATGGGAGTGGAGTGGGTCACAATTTTGAGCTGGAAGTTCAAGGAACCTCATTAAGGAGACCTTCGCTTACCCCATCCCAGGCATGTGCCAGGGGACCCTAACAGCACTCTTGCACTTATATTTCCCCCACATGGAACCAAGGTGGAAGTGGAGATGCCAAAAGAGTCAACAAGGTGCCTGATACAGTGAGTGTTCAGACCTGTGTTCTCACGCTGTGTGCTGTGTACTTACTCTTCCTAAGGCTCCTGCCATGGACACATAGGAGCTGAGCAGGTGCAAGTAGGCACATGGCCTCAAAGAGTTCAAGGGTCTTAGGATCTGCTGACAAGAATCAGTAACTGGCCCAAGGTGCTTTGGGACCAACATTCACGGAGGGAGTAGAGTTCAGGCACCTGGAACAGTAGCCTGCAAGAACAGCGGCCTGCAGTTAGGCAACGTGTGATCATGGCTCCAGGCTTCTCCGCCCTGTTGGAACGTTTGTGGGGCAGGTTCTTTATCTCCTACAGGTTCACTGTCTACTGCGGCCACCGCTTTATCCCAATGCCCTCCAATAACACGTTCATTAAACAAAAATAATACCAAAAATGCACCTGAAAAGCCCACAACACACATCAGTGCGTTCAAAGCATTCTCTGAATGCCAGCAACAAAGAAATTAACTTTGCGTAAGCCAGCACATACCCAATTAGTTTGAGAGGTCCCTTTTCATGCATTCATCCTAAACTAATATTCTTCAGAGATACATTTAGGAAAATACTGTGCTAGCTGAATAGGAGTTACCATACTTAGACTTTTACACAGGACCACATTGAAGTTCTCATGGACACCATTATGCCTTGTGTTTACGCAAATGCATCCTGTTGGCACCAGAGGATCTTAGTGAGAATCAGGGTACGTTTAGACTAAGAAGCCCGAGGATAATCCTAACTTGACCTTTTCCATCTTCCCATTGTTGTGACCTTGGCCTTGTCACTGAACTTCTTCTGAGAGCCAGATTTTTCACGGATAAAACTCTGTGGAGACATCGAATGCTTGAATGGATAAGATGTTTCTGAGAGATTGCTTTGCCTGGAGAGGCACTTGATAAATTTGATTTGCATGTGAACTTGTGATCTTCCTGTGCTTCAAAAATCATCAAGGACATTCAAGGATATAACTTTTCCACGTTGTGCATGGAGGGAGCTGGAAGCAAAGTTTTCTGATGCTGAAAGGAGTCATTTCTGAGTCGCAACAACAAGTAAAATGTTGAAGACATAAAGGTTTGTGCCCTTGCAGGTTGCCCCCTGTCAGTTACCCAAGATAGCATGCTAGCCGCCCAAACAATATGCCCATGTCCCCGAGGGCCGATTGGAAAGAGAAGGACAGGAGCGTGCTGAAAGCTGACAGCCTATGGCAAATGGCAGAGTAAGGACCCATTGGCAAATGGGGTGAAGCCTGGCTCCCTGGGACTGTGTCATGCTGTGAGAAAGGGGCTCATTCTAAATCAGGACAGAAACAAATGCATGCGTGGAAACATGCCGCCAAATCTTTGACTCCAGTATCCCCCAAATTTTCCTTTTGCTCTAGGGAAGAAATCTCGCTCCCCCCCACCCCCCTAAGCACCCTTTTCTGCAGGGAGAATGCCCTAAATCTCAAAACTAAATTAAGTGATTTCTAACATTATCACTCTACAGATTGGGTCTTCATCCTTCTAGGCTACTGTAACAAAACACCATAGGCAGAGTGCTTAGAAATAACAGAAATTTATTTTTAAATTCTGGAGGCTGGAAGTTCAAGATCAAGGCCCTGCAGATTCAGTGTCCAGTGAGGACCTGCATCCTGCAGGCCTCACCAGGTCTATGAGGGCAGGGAGCTATGTGGGGTCTTTTTAATAAGGGCGCTAATCTTATTCACAGGGGTTCCACCCTCATGACCTAATCACCTCCCAAAGTGCAGTCCCTTAGGGTCAGATTTCAATGTTTAAGTTGGGTTTGGGCACAATCAGTCTGTGGCAGAGAATAGAAGTTTGCTACTGGTGACACTGACCCCAGGCAAATCATCTTCAAATGCCCTCAGAGTCTGTGCTTTTGGAATACAGTGCTAGAACCTTGATCCAAAAGGAAAAGATGGCTGGACTGCAGCATCTTTATTCCGTGCCTTCTCCAAAGGTTGGAAAGGGACAGTTCAGAACCACTTAGAGGGTGAAAGGTTTGGTCTGGTCCCAGGCTCATCCTCAGGAAAACATCTCACAGTGTTTTAGCTTCTGCTCCCATGTGATCTTTTCCATGATGTTTTCCAGACACTTCCATGCAGAGCCGGCCAATTGCTTGTCTTTTCCGGACCTTTTTCTCCCATTTCTCTTCCCAACAGTCCTGCACTCTTTGCTGCCTGCTGGGGAGTCCCCCCCCCCCCCAACTCCGCTCTGAGTGTCTCCTCCTCTACATCCTCCCCTCCCAGTCACCCCTCTCAGCACTTGAGCAGATGACCTAAGCTCTTGGAGTCTTGGCTTCCCCCACTACTAAATTCTGCATCACACCAGTCACTTCCACATGGAGTTGTGCTGAGCATCAAAGACAATTGCTCATGAAATGGTAGAAAACGGCTTGAATGTGGCCCATGAACAGTGAGCTCCATTCCTGCTGTCCATGAACCCCCAAAAACTTCCGTCCACATCCCATGATGGCGACGGCGATGGTGTGTGGTGATCTAGGGATTGAGTTTATAAACATGCATTCCCTTGAGTACTCAGAGCCAAACGAGGGACAGTGCGCTCACCATCGGGTGTCTGTATATCTGGGGCTGGGGGGCTGGCAGAATGAGCCAATGGCAGGGCAGGGGTTCATGAACAAGACGGTGATAAAGGCATATCCTGTCACATCTGCTCACCAAAAATGTAAATGAAAGGGTTGTGGGGGTGGGGTTTGGCCTTGGAATTAAAGAGGCCATGGGCGAAGAAGTCTGCAGAAATTATCTAAGCCTGCTCCAACCTTAGCATTCATTATTCAACACCTCCCTCATTGCCCTGATTCTAAATATTTAATCACCCAACAACCGTAAGTGGCTGAGTCCTCCAGGAGGACCTGGCGGCTGTAAGAGGCGGGTGGGGCCGGTGTAGAGAGGGACCTGAGGAGGCAGGGCCCCCACGCTGCATGGAGATGATGGGGGCCGAGCGAGGGGGGGGGGCGAGGACCCTGCAGAACGGGCCTTTGAAAGCCAGTTCCACTACTTGAACACTCTTTGCTTTGTATGTTTCACTGGAGTTCAAAGCCACTTCCACCCTCCCCTGCTTCACAGCCGCTGTCAGGGGTCTGAGGGCAGCTCATGCTCTTAATGAGAGCAGACTCCCTGCAGGCGAGAGGTGCCGTCCTTCTGTGCCTTTGTCTGCCTTTCTCTCTGTCTCTGTTCTCTCTCTCTAACACACACACACACACACACACACACACACACACACACACACGGCCAGAAGCCTGGAGCTCGGGCCTATCAATAATGCATGCACAGTGATGCAGCCACACCCAGGCGGGCCTGGAGTGGGAGACGGGCTGTGCGACTTCCGGGCCTGGCTGAGGTCATGTCTGAGTCCGCAGGTTGGAGATACTCCCCAAGGGCGAAGGGGAGTGAGTATCCCAGGTAGCTCAGTGCTATGTGCTCGAAACAACCCACTCACCAGGGCCTCATAGGGTAACTCCTGTCCCCTAAAAATCTACACGTTAAAGTCCTAATGCCTAGTACCCTAGAATGTGATTTCATTTTTGCCCTAGCCCAGCGGTCAGCAAACTATGGCTCGCAAGCCACATGCGACTCTCGAGCCGCGCAGTTTGCCACCTGTTGACTAATGAATTTGCCGACCACTGCGTAAGGCATTACCCTTACCCAGAAGTGTTGAATTCAGGTTAAAACATTAGTACATTATTAAAATGTTTTTTTTAAGTGTTTTTCCCTAAGGGAGTGGTCAGCAAACTCATTAGTCAACAGAGCTGCGAGCCACAGTTTGCCGACCATAGCCCTAGCCGGTTTGGCTCAGTGGATAAAACATAGGAGTGCAGATCGAAGGGTCCAGGGTTCAGTTCCCGCCAAGGGTATGTACCTTGGTTGTGGGCTCCTTCCTGGCCTGGTCGGGGCTGGTGCAGGAGGCTACCAATCCATGTGCTTCTCTCACATTGATGATGTTTCCGTCTTTGAACATCAATGGAAAAAATCCTTGGGTGAAGATTAAATTTAAATATATATATATATATATATATATATAGTGATGCACAACGGAGCAGGATGGTGTCATCTAATATGACCTGTGTCCCTAGAAAAGGGAGACATGTGGTCACAGAGAAGCATACCGGGGCAGTGCCACATGAAGACGGAGAGAGATGGGTCACCTTTGCAAGCTGATATAATAGACTAGGACTGCCAGTGAACACCGGAAGCTAGGCGAGAGGCCCGGGCGGCTTCTCCCCAGCCTCAGAGTGACCAGTTCTGATGACCCCTTGACCTCACACTCTGGCCTCCAGAGCTGTGCAAACGCATTCTTGATGTTTGTGGGGCTGTGGCAGTCTGTCCTGACAGCCCGGGCAGCCTGAAGCACCAAGGCAAACACTGCTAAGGAGAGCGACTTGCCAGGTCCCCGGCCACACCCTGAGCAGGAAGGTGGCCTAACGGATGTTTGTCTCTGCTTCCTCCCCTCACCTCTTCCTCCCCTCCAGACCTTAGGTTGACGGGTTCAATCGCACCGGGGTGCGAGGCTAGAGCTCTCCAGAGGACAGAACCAGTGGGGGTTATATATGTTTATTGCATCTTATATAGTTATATGTGACATATTTATATCCATAATAAAATAAAATAATTACGTATTCATTAAAAAGAAGCAATATCTATAAATCAGGTTACATTTATATACATGCAGACATGAATTAGCCCCATTATTGTGGAGGGACGTTCTCGGATCTACAGGCTGAGACCCGAGCTGGACACCCAGGAAAACAGAGGGCACGGTCCAGTCTGATTCCGCTGGCCTCACAGCCAGAACAGCCACTGGGGAGGACTGAGAGCGGAGGGCAGAGGGCAGGGGAAGACCGATGCCCAGCTCCAACAATCGGGCGGGAATAGACAGAATTCTATCTCTCCGACCTCCACATTCCCCTTAATTTTCTTGGCAGCCTGGAGGAGGCCACCCTATCCTGGAAGGGCAAGATCAGTATTTGACTGAGTCCACTCATTCAAATGCTAACCTCATCAGGAAACACCCTCACAGTCACCCCCAGAATTCCAGGTTTAGCCAAATATGTGGGCACCCTGTGATCCAATCCAGCACATGAGTGGAATGAACCACCACCGCTTCCCATGTGCACATCTGAAAGAACCAAGGTCAAGTCTGAGCCCTGGCTGCAGCAAAGGCAGAAGGATGGAAATCCCAGCTTTTCCTGCAGGAAAGAGGGCAGAGAAAGGCCAGGGATGCCTCTCCAGCTTGCCAGTGCATCTAAAAGGCATTGAGAGAGAGGCAGGGGCCCTCTCAAACAGCTTTCCCAATGGTTACTTACAAGGTGGCCATCACAGTGCCCGCCACGGAGAAATACAGCAATATATGTGGGCCATTGTTTTTATTGTTGTTGCAGTAATATTACAATGGCTTTTATTACTGGTGTAATAGAGTCTATTCTAGTAGATCTTAATGGTTGTTAATAAAATATTCATGTATTTCATTTATTTTTTGTATATTTCACTGCAAAAACAAAACACGTACTGATGCTTCTGTGAGATCCTTGGTCTGATGGTTGACCTCCCGGGGAGGAACCTTCATCCTGCGATGAAATACAGTGGCTTCTGGAAGCATGAGCGGAGGTTGTGGTAGACCCAAGAGAGGGGAAGTGTCTTCTCTCCTTTTCTTTTTCTTCTTTTTTTTTTTTTTTTTTTTTTTTTTTTTTTTTTTTTTTTTAGTGCAAATGGCATGTTTTTGTCAGATGGGAGGGGTTATACACATGTGGTGTGGCAGGGTCCTGAGCATGAAGGACTCGGGGGCACCACTTCTCTCCCAACATCCTGTCTTCCTCCTCAATGCCTCTGTTAATGATGGGCATTCATGCTCAAGTTCCACGGGCCTGTAGTATTCCTCTTGTCTCACACCCCTCATCTTTTCTCTTCTTCCTTGCCCTCCATCAGCTCTTTCTACCCATGAGGCACACACACAGAAGATGCCCAGATGAGTATTCATTATGCTCTTTGTAATGATGGCTAGGTGGTCCCAGAAAGCAACGCGATCACTAAAGGAAAAGGTTTAGCCAATGGAGTCATTACTTACCAAAGAATAGCCTCACCCAAACACGCTTCCAGGGAAGAGCTCACGATGGCCACCCACCGTTCTTTTGGGTCAGTCTCACACTGACTGGTCAACTGTCAATTCAAAGCAGGGAGAATGTGTGTCGCTTGCAAAGTAATTTTTCACATCTTGCAGAAAATGTAGAATTCCCTTAAGTTGATGAAAATGTTGCTAAGTTTCTCAAATCACGTGTAGAGGCTGGGAAGGGACGCCAGACCCAGGAACCTAATATTGCTTTCCTCCATCATGTGGCGGCTTCCCAGTAGCATTTATCTCTTCTGTGAGGTCCTGCAAACGTCCTCTGTCCCATGGGTGGTAATCAGTAGTCAAATCCTGGCTTTCCCGCTTCATCTAAAGGTGACATAGAAACCACTCGAGCTCTCTGCTCATCTGCTTGCTCATCTAATAAATGAGGAAACTCACTTTGCACAGGAAGCCTAGCTCTTCTGTGTGATGGTCTCGTCCCCACACAGTCAGACTCCAAGCTGGCTGTGCGGTGGAAAGTCCTTTATGTACTGCCCTTGCCATCACCTCTGGAGGAATCACTAGAAATACCCTCAACAGGACACCCTGTGGACCCCTCCTCTTGGTTCTCAAAGGGGACCCCACCACTTTCCATCCCTCACAGCCCCCACATATGCTGTTTCCTCTCTCTCTGAACCACCCCGCCATACCCTTCTTTCGTTACTTAGATCACTCCTCTTCATCTTTAAAATTCCATGGGGGATTTCTCCCCTCTGGATGTCTCTCTTATGTCTGCCACTAGGTTAGTTGTCCTTCCTCCTTTTCCCACAGGCCCTTTTGCCCAAACCTGTACCCCTGTTGTTAGGTTAGTCTGTAGACATGTGTGTTCTCTCATTGGCCACCAATGAAGAGCTCTTGAGAGAAAGATGTTGTCTCCGTCTCTTAGTCCTTTGTCTTGGGAAATGACACTCAGTACATCGTGCAGTAAGTACATAAACTAGTTGAGTCTCTTCTAAGCCTGTTCAGAAATCTGATAAGATGTTACAGGGAATCCAGCTTTGGGATCCCTGCTAGGCAGATTACCAGAGTATGGGGAATTTTTTGTTACTGAGGGACCAAATTCGAATACTATGGGTCCCCTTCCTTCCCGACTGGGACGTTTCTGGGAGCCCGGTCCTGGTACCCCACTCTCAGCCGGGGAGGATCTAAGCTTCCAAGGGTAGGCAGGCACGGGAGCCTGGGACACAGCTCCTGCCAGCAGAACGCATTGTACAGCAGCATTCCTTGGCAGCTGCACAAAGGACGTCAGAACCGTCAAAGCCATGGACAGAGGTGGGGCCTGCGTGCCAGCCTGGAGGCAGGTAGTTGTGCCCTGGGATGCCAGGAGACATGGAACTGGCAGGATGCACCTTGGCCTTGCTCTGCTCATCAGAGTCATAGACCATGGCCAGGCACAGATAAGTCCTCAGGCATGTCTCCTCAGCTGGAGATGCAACCGGGCTGGAAGGGCTGGTCCAGAAGGCCGGGACCTGTTCCTTCAGGGCAAATTCTTTTTGTCAATTTGAGCTTGGACGTTGCCCGATGAAAAGGGCTCTGTTCCCAGGAAGGAAGCCATTTTGGACTTAGCATCCGTGCCCCCGAGGCTGGAAACCTGGAGACCAGCCGACAGAAGGGAGTGGTGGAGGAGGCTCTCGGCTGATTGCCTACGAGGCAAATGTCTCACAGATGCTGGAAGGAGGCCAGCCCTTCCCCAGGTCCCACCAAAGCTCATCACCACGTGTCCACACAAATAGACAGAAAAAGCCAGAACTGGTGTACAATCTCCCGCACCCAACCTCCAGTGGGGAAAGGCCCTGCTGCTAAGTTTCAGGCATAGTGACGACTTTACTGTCACTGTATCCTTGCAGCAACCCCCTCCCCTCCCGCCCTGGCCCAATGTGGCTGCTGTTACTTGAAAGGAAACACCTGAGATCTAGTGAACAACAGTCATTTCTCCCAAGTCACTCTATTAAGAACTCCAGGGCTTGATCCCATTCAGATCTACATGAACTTGACCTGCCCACTGTGGATCAGCCCCCCCTCAGCTGACCATGGCCTGCCCCAGCCTGAGAGGAGCCCCAGCCCTGGTCAACCAGCACCAGCCAGCCTCGGCCATTCTGGGGATCCCTGAGAGCAAATGGCTGTCATCTGTGCCAAGGTGATAATAATAATAATACAAATTCAATTTCTGAGCTTTGCTTAATGCATCATTCAAACAAATCAACTGCGAAAATAGGTTTTGCAGGAATTAGCTATTTGATGATGTTAAGGAATTCTGTCAATTTGCTAAGGGTGATACTATCAGAGTGTGAGCGTGTGTATGCGCGCGCGCTTGGCCTCGCACTTGCTTTGTCCTTTTTGTAAGAAATATAAACTGCTGAACATTTCCAGGGAAGGTGACATGAGATTTGCTTTAGAATATTCCCAGATAACAACAAAATGGGAGGATGACCAACAAGAATGGTGAATCGCCCATCATGGTTGGAACTGAGCTGAGCAGGGGACTCGTGCTGCTTTTGTTCATGTTTGGAAACTGTGTGCCTGGGAAAAATTCGGCCACCATCATAGCTGAGGAGTGGGAACGGGGTGGCTTTGGTTTCCTTCTTTGCGCCTCTCAAGGAATTTTCAAATTTGACACAAAATACATGCATTCCTTTGGTTATAGAAAAAAAATACACTTTCTTGTTCTATACCTTGAATGTGCTCTTAGAGAGCTCATGCTTAGATGCTGAACTGCAATTATTTTGTATGAAAAGCTCTCTAAACTATTGTACACACCTCCCTGCTTCCCTGTTAAGGGGTGGTGGAGAATATACGCTAAGCTCTCCTTTGTGCCTATGGGGTGTTGAAAAGAAACCCCAATTTCCCTGCTGCCTCATCCCACCCCCTCTGCAACATGACCTGGCACTTCCTCATACCTCGAGCTGGAGGCTTTTTCCCATTTCCTCCACCTGCCCGGCCCCGGACTTGCCATCACAGCCACGCACTGGTATGGAGCCAGACTTTAAAGGCCTTGCAGACCTCCTTTCTCCTTAAGCCCCACTGCGGCCTGGAGAGCAAGCTCAGATGGCCCCGGGGGCACCAGAAACCACATTCCAGACACCATCCTCGCTGAGGCCCCTGAACAGCCAGCCCACCTGTCCACCAGGCGACCAAAGATTTATGCTGAAGCCCCACTGAGAGAAGGCAGCAGCCCAGAGCCCACACTCCCCAGTACCCTCAGACGCTCTAGAAACACTGCCTATTCCTGCACAGCCCTGGGAGTGGGTGGAAACGTGTTGCCTAGAATTATTTTGGCAGCGGATGATGGCTACAGTCTCAGAGTCATGTTTTATGACAACAAATGATGGCCCTGACCAGAGTGGTGGCAGCCTTTGAGCAGTGAGGACTGAGCCTCTGACCTGATGGCCCCAGTGTCCAGTGCGGGGTGCTTTTTGGTTACTTTAGCGGGTACTTGGCAAGGTTTTGCTATGACCAAGGCACCGAGCAAGGCACTGAGCAAGACATTCCCCCATTCAGGGACTCACAGCTGTCTAGTGTCACTTCCTCTCCTCCCCCGATGCCAACACACAGCCGAAGGCTGTGCTGTTGGTGGGATGCACTGGCACCTCACCAGGTGCTCATGTCCAGGAGAAATGCAAACCTTGTTTAAGGTAGTTGGATGCTATTCCGAGGACTTTTTTTTTTTCTCACAGACAGAGAAATCCCCTACCACCTTAAATCCATTAGTGATGCTCAAGATCCACCCAACAAACCCCTAGAGTCCCAGGCAGGAACTATGTAATGCAATTAAGGAGATAGACTCAAACAAGATATTTACTACAGATTTATTTTTTTTGCACAACCAGACATAATGAATTAAAAACTCTGAACAATGGGAAAACCAGAGCAGCTATCTATAAATCTATTCTAGAGGAAGAAAAGAACAAGCCATACCATTTAAGCCTAAGTGCTTTTTTTTATTAATGAAATGAAGCACGCTAAAATATTTGTGTATATTAAGTTTCCTATAATTAAAATACTGGCATATATTTAAAACCCATTAGAAAGAAGTGACTAGATCTGGGATGTGTGTTCACAATGACTGTCTCCTCACTCCTGGCTCACACCAGACCACTGATGTGAGGCATAAATGGCACTTTTTGGAAGTTTGGACCTAAAATTTTTCTATGATGGATTCAGTTACTTTAAGCACATATATTGAGTGCCTATTGTCTGCCAGGGAATATCAAACTGAAGGTAATCTCACTCTTCAGGCACTTAAAGTTCATATGATAATGTCTGACTACTGAAAGAAGGTTATCCTGATAGACACCCTGAGATTCATTAGAAACAGACACCCTAAGAATCAATAGGAGCCCCAGAAAGGAGATAGCTGAGCCAGGGAAAGAAAGTCATTATTTGGTGTGTTTTTTTTTTGTTTTGTTTTGTTTTGTTTTTTTGGAGGTGGGGGCCAAAGGCAGGGTCAGAGTGGTATAGGGGAGTTTCTTAGGATTCAGGCTTTTTACAGTTACATTTATTGGGGTGACATTGGTTAATAAGATGGTTTGGGTTTCCAGCATATAATTCTATTATCCACCATCTGTGCATTGCATTGTGTGCTCCCCCCACAGCAAAATCCTTTTCTGTCACCATATATGTGACCCCCTTTCTCCTTATGACCCCCTCTTTCCCTTTGGTAACCACCCTACTGTTGTCTATCTATGAATTTCCGTTTTATATCCCGCCTATGAATGAAATCTAACTTTTTCTGCCTGACTTACTTTGCTTAGCGTGATGTTCTCAAGGTCCATCCATGTAGCTGCAAACGGAGCTATTTCATCCTTCCTTATGGCTGAGTAGTATTCCATTGTGTACATGTGCCACATCTTCTTTACCCAGTCCTCCAGCGAAGGACACGTAGGCTGTCTCCATGGCCACCGTGAATAATGCTGCAATGAACTTAGAGGTGAGTATATCTTTTTGAATGATTGTTTTCAAATCTTCAGGGTAGATTCTAGAAAGGTGTGTGGGGGGGTGTTGCTGGGATGGGTGGGGATTAGCTGAGTGAAGGGGCAGAGGGGAAGGCTGGCCATTTTAGGCCAGTTTTGCTCCATTTCAAAAACAGGCGCCCAGGGCTGTGGCAGTTGGAGTCAGTCTGCGAGTACCCATCAGGAAGGGAAGCACTTGGATGTGAAGGCAGGACTGCCTGGCCCTGAGGGCTGTGACCATCTACACAGCCACCATCTTCCTTCCCCAGGCCTACTCCTCCTTGTTGGAAGGTGAGCAGTGTGGGTTCCTGATAACTCCCTGTGTGTGCACGTGAGAAAGCATCTCTCCAGGTGAATAGTGTGGTCTGGAGACCCAAGTGGCCGTGGCTTTGGTCTGAAGTCAGGCTTGGTTAGCACACCCACCCAATGCACCCAGAGGAAGCAGGTTTGCAAGTGAACGACTGTGCGGAGGAATACTGTCCTGTCCAGAGAGTCAAGGTAAGGCCTCGGAGCATCTGTGGCCCCATCTGGGAATTGCTTCTGGCTTTGAATAATCACAGCAAATGTGTATGGGCAACCATATTTAACAGTGAGTGCTTACTAACGGGAACCAAACATATCCAGTTCCTTCCAACCTCCTCCAGATCATTGTCCACTGAAGCTGCTCAGGGTCTAAGCTCTGACTAAGTGGCTTATTCAACATCCCCATCCTTTTGCTGTGCCTCTGCCCCGGACACACCCCTGCCTTCTTCTGACCATTTGGCTCCTTATCAGCACGTGGGTTTCAGTTTAGATATTGCCTCCTCACTAAAGCCGTTTCTGACAATTTGACCTAAACCAGTGGTCGGCAAACTCATTAGTCAACAGAGCCAAATATCAACAGTACAACGATTGAAATTTCTTTTGAGAGCCAAGTTTTTTAAACTTAAACTTCTTCTAATGCCACTTCTTTGAAATAGAGTCGCCCAGGCCAAAAACCAACTTATGTACATGGGCCACGAAGTTTCAATTGCACTGTACGTGCGCACCTACACGTGGTATTTTGTGGAGGCACCGCACTCAAGGGGCTAAAGCGCCGCATGTGGCTCAAGAGCCATGGTTTGCGGACCACTGACCTAAAACATCCATGAGCTTTCTGTGAGTAACACCAATCCGCACCACTATCCCATGTTCATGCTCTCTTAGCCGTGAGCTTCCTGGTAGTTGTAGGCTCGTGTGTGTGTGTGTGTGTGTGTGTGTGTGTGTGTGTGTGTGTGTTGATTTTCTGTATCTGGGCATAGAAAGCGTGGAGTCTGTCTTATTTTTATTGGTTCTCTAGGACCTAGAACAGCCTCTGGCTCACACTGACCCGCTAATAGATATTGACGAAAGGAAAGGGCAGGAGATTAATGATGACTTACCTGTAGCTGGCTGGGGTGGATATCTTATCTGACTCTTCCCTATGTGTGAACTCCTTGAGGGTTGGGACAGTTCCCCCTGAGCATCCACACCTGATTAGAACACAGTTGAGTTAGGATTGGGATGCAGGATTTAATAATGCCATCTTCTGTGCCTCTCCCTTCAACACAGGTGTTGGAGATTCATTTC
Organism: Vespertilio murinus; assembly: GCA_963924515.1. Lineage (NCBI taxonomy): Eukaryota > Metazoa > Chordata > Mammalia > Chiroptera > Vespertilionidae > Vespertilio > Vespertilio murinus. The sequence continues at coordinate 214,193,970 of OZ004704.1, forward strand.
TTATTTCTCAATAGAACTCGCACTGCTATTCTGATTATTCTCCAACACAGGGCTGTTCTATAGGCCCACCCCTTCCTTTGGACTAGTTGGCGAGGATTTATCATGGTGCTTTATGCTTTCATATCCATTTAAATGCCATCGTTAACCTTGATTCATTTTGTTCTCAGTCTCAGGGCTATTGGTACTGTTATCTGTTCCAAGGCACAGGCAAGGAGCCTGAGCTTTGCCCAGATGAGTTCAGCAGGTATTGCTGGAGCTTACTTCTTTTTTTTAATAAATATATTTTATTGATTTTACACAGAGATGAATTGAGAGGGATAGGGTTAGAAATGTCGATGAGAGAGAAACATTGAGCAGCTGCCTCTTGCACACTCCCCACCGGGGATGTGCCCACAACCAAGGTATGTGCCCTTGACCGGAATTGAACCCCGGACCTTTCAGTCCACAGGCCGATGCTCTATCCACTGAGCCAAACCTGTTTCAGCTGGAGCTTACTTCTTATAGCTATTATCTCGGTGGGGCACAGGGGTACACAGAAAGGGAGGAATCGTTGCCTCTAAGGAACTATGGTCAGCAAACCAGGCAGAGGGTAAGTCAGGTAAGTATTTAATAAATGACTGAAAAGGAACTGGTAAAATAACAGAATCCCAAGCTGTCCGTTATGATTCTTTGAATCTCTAAAATGACAACATGAGAGTTCAATGTCAGTAGAAGGGCCAGTCATGAATAGGCTTGAGTAAAGAACTAATGGTAGCATGGTGGCTGCGGATACCTGGTCACAGGTCATTCCAATGAGGTCGGAAATTACCTAACGGATTCGTGCACACAGTGCAGCTGAACTTTAAGAATGTTGGGTTTGAGCTCTAGCTTGTGGACTGAAGGGCCCCAGGTTTAATTCTGACCAAGGGCACATGCCCGGATTGCAGGCTTGTTTCCTAGTAGGGGCGTGCAGGAGGCAGCTGATCCACGATTCTCATCATTGATGTTTCTATCTCTCTCTCCATCTCCCTTACTCTCTGGAATCAGTAAAAATATATTTAAAAAATATCTGGTTTGATATTCCGACAATGTCTGCTCCACCCCGTAGTTGGCTGGCTCAGTGTGATTTGGCTACAGAGAGGAGCTAGGTAGGAGGGGATTGTCCTCCTCCAGTCTCATCTGTTGCCAGGGGATCATTCAGGAGCTCCTAGTCCCTCTCTGCCCTTAGAGAGATGACAGTGCCTTGCTGCCTCTCATCACCTGAATATTTAAGATCCAGGAAAAGACGGACAAAGCAATGAGAGGCAGAGCATGTGGACAGGTGTGCTGTGGGGACAGAGAGATGGAAAATGAGCCAGATACCATTTCGATTTGCAAGACATGAGCCAGGCCATTTTCTATTCACTTAATTAATAAGTGAGTCTCTTTGGACTAAAGTATAGGGGTTTTGATCCTGACAGAGTTCTTATAAGAGCTTGCCAAACAGAAGAACAAACAAGAACGCTGCAGCAGGTCGAAGACTGTAAACGGTGAAGAGTTCAAGGAGCTTATCTGCAATTCATGTCCATTTCTTACTCTTTTTATTTTTATTTAAAAAAAATATATTTTATTGATATTTTTTACAGAGAGGAAGGGATAAGGATAGAGAGTTAGAAACAACGACGAGAGAGAAACATTGATCAACTGCCTCCTGAATACCCCCGACTGGGGATGTTCCTGCAACCAAGGCACATGCCCTTGCCCAGAATCAAGCCTGGGACCTTTCAAGTCCACAGGCTGATGCTCTATCCACTGAGCCAAACTGGTCAGGGCCATACTCTTTTTAGATTTTAGAGAACCCAAAGGGAGATGACTATTTCTACCCTGTGATAAGATGCCCTCCATTTAGAAACTTTATCACACAGCTGGTCTGGATCCTGCGGGCCTAGCAGACCAGTGCAAGGAGGGACCCCAGGCTCCCTTGGGTGTTTCATGCGTTACTTGGTGGATGTACCCACCGCAGCCCATCTAAGCTATTCACATGTTGCAAGGCACCCCATGAAAAACCCTTTTAACATATATTATTGAAAATCTCTATTATGGTCCCGCAACTTAGTGAATTTGATTAAATCTCCGTGACAGAAAATAAGGCATTGTAACACATGCCCTCGCATTGCAGAGGTCCTATTACAGCGTGGGCACGCCAGCCGTATTGTGCTAAAAATGAATGGCCCTGGGAAAATAATGCAGCGAGAGATGAACTCAGAAGCACTAAGAGCATTTAGTACTGAGCCAATTACCAAGTGAAATGGCATTGCTAGGAAGCTCTGGGCTCATTGTCAGAGATGTTCAGCCCGCCCCAAATGCTCCAGGGAGGAGAATGCCTATGTTCTGAGAGAAATGCGCTTTCCACGATGCAGACTGGAGGGACCCGTGAGGCTACTGCCGTTGACTCTGTGAAGGGCTGGGGGTCTGAAAAACAGAGGATCCAGACCACCTCTGCCCAGCCCTGCTCCAAGCCCAGGTCCCATGGGAGCAGAGTCACATGACCATGCCTGACCACCCCCGTGCCCCAGTGAGCTGTGGGAAATGGAGATATCACAGGTAATGGCCCCCGCAGACACCATCCATGTGGACAGACTGTCCTAGATGCTAGGCTTCCAGTGCAGCCCCAGGACCACGCCCAGCACTGGTCTTATGACACCAGAGCCTCTAGGTGCAGCACATCCTCAGAGCAAGGGGCGAGATGCCAGGTGCTGTCCCTTGTGTGCACCCTTTCAAAAGATATCACCTACGCAGAGGAGGTGATAGTCCCTAAGGGCAAAGAAGTGAACAGGCTCTCACAGCCTCCAAGTATGTCCTGGGGGCAGAACAGTCATCAAGGGCCTGGATCTGGGCCAGAATGTGGTGGATATGGAGGCGCTGAGAAGTGGGACAGGGTGGAAGGGACGCTTGAGGACCTTGATGGAACTCGGGTCTCCTGCCATCACAGTCCACCTCTTTACATTGCACTCTCTAGGCCTCAGTGAAGCCGGTTGTGAACACACAATACTCCATGTTGCTTCCCTGGTGTTTGCTCCCAGGAAGCGGTCAGACCAGGAAGAGCCAGCTCCAGGTTACACAGGGAGAGATGGAGGCTGGCCCAGGCACACAGGTGCAGGAGCAGGGTGGTGATACAGACTCTCCGGACTCCATATCTCAGGGTCCATCCCCACACCAACTCCCAGAATATAAACATGTGTGACCACTGGGGTCAGGCTGATGGCTATGCTTTTCAGAACCCCCGTGGCACCCCTCCACTTAAAACAGGTGAAGCCACTTCCAAATCTGGTCTGCATGTCCTGTTGGACTGCGATGCGTGGTGTGATGTGACATTGCCAAGGTCAACTGGAAACCCAAGAGCCTTGATTAGCAGGACGGCCCAGGTGGGGATGTCATGCTGCAGGCTGGCTTGGATCTTGGAGCATTCCAGAGGGCGATGCGGCTCCGAGGAGATAACTGGTGGAGTTGATTGATCATCAGAGACCTTGGGAGAGATCCAGAAAGGTGGAGCCCAACTGACAGAAAAGCCTTAGAAGTGTCCTGCTTCACTGTGGTTCACCTACAGGTCAAGAAACTATAGAGTTCAAATTGCCTTGAACTTGAAGTAGCTATGGGTCAACCCACACCTCACTCTCCTACACTTCCTTCAATCCTTCAGAGCTGGGCTCAGCAGCCTTTCTGAGGGGTCGCAGGGCTGAGGTTGGTGCTGTCACGCCTCAGAACTGTCACAACACCTAGCACTCACGCTATCACAGCATCCTAGCAGTGTGACTCCTTGCTGTGCCATGTGTCCACCTCGCAGATGGGCCCAGAGCTCTGTATGCAGGCTCGAATCTGGACCGTGCCTGTCTCCAGTGCCGGGCAAGCGAGGCTGAGACCAAGGCCTCCACGTGTTTGCTGAGTGAAGGAAGCTAAAAACAGGCTGAGTTACCATTTCCGTCTCAGTAAATATTGACAGAGGCTCTCTCCCTCGTTGCAGTCTGGTGGCAGTGTGTCTGCTGTCACTGTATAAATGTATGGGAAGCTGGCAAAGGCTCACTGCTGCTATTGTGTGCAGTGTGGGTCTGTGTGTGCGTGCGTGCGTGTGTGCTTCCTCTTGTGCTGTATAAAAAGCAAGCATCTCCATAAATCTCCATACATGCATAAAACAACCACAACTCAACCTCTGTCCAAATTCCAAAAGGGGTGTGTGTAAAGAATGGTGGTGTGGACGGGATTGGAGGCATGAGCCAGCCCACCCCTGCTTCTTACAGCTGAAGGAGTGAAGGCCCACCCAGGGCAGAGTCCTGAGAAGCTCCAGGGACTAATCAGAAGCAAAGCTTTGCCACCAACCCGGTGTCCTTACCCCAGTCTATTATTCACCCTCTAGGAGCTCTCAACTTAATTGACTTAATCTGTCACTGAGATGTCATACTTAGGAAAGGGCTCAAAACTGAAACTGGCTAGGTCCACAGCGAGGAAGAAAAATGAGCCCGTTCATGTGTTGTGCTGATTTTTATCCTTTCAAGCTCAGGGTCAATGGCTGCTTCAAGCAAAGCCAGAGGTGGAAGAGACGTGCGAACTTTTCTGGAATCTGACCAGGTGAAGTGCGTTCCTTTCCTTGGGAGCCTCCTGGGCAATCGAAGTTAAAGGAAGAGCTCAGAGTCAACCACCTGTGCCCCTGTCCCATCCCTGTGTCCCCGTCCCCTTTCAGACACTGTCGTTGAGTATACAGGGTGCTGTGCAATGTACAGATGTATCACATTCTTAACCATGAAATCATATTTCCCACTAGAATAGTAATGCTCCATGGTGAGTTGATTCTATCCCCTCCAAAAGATAGGCACAAGTCCTAACCCTGGTACCTGTGAATGGACCCTAATTTATAAAGAGGCTCTTGCAAATAGAATTCAGGATCTCAGAATTCAAATCCTCCTAGAATAAAATGGGCCTTATATCCAACAAGGAATGTCCTTGTGAGAGTAAAGAGAGACACAGAGACAGAGGGGAAGGCCATGTGAAGATGAAGGCAGAGATGGGTGTGACGTGTCTGCAAATTGTTCGCTAGGCTGGGAGGGAAACTCCATCCATTCATATCCTGGCTCCTGGCACACCCAAGTGTTCCTTGGCTTGTAGAGGGCATGGTCCCCATGTCTTCACAGTGCTGCCTCTCTCTGCATGTCTGTTTCTGTGTCCACATTTCCTGCTTGTAGGAGGACACAGTCAGATTGCATTATGGTCTATCCCAATGACCTCCTTTTATCACGATCTTCTACAGAAGTCCTGTTCCCAAATAATGTCACATTCATTGTCCGGAGAGGTCAGGACTTGACCAACTTTTGGGGACACACACAAATCAATCCATAACAAAAGGTATGGGACAGATTCTTCTCTAGATTTTTTAGGAAGAACCAACTCTGCTGACACTTTGATTTCATAATTCTGGCCTCTGGAATTGCAAGAGAATACATTTCTGTTGTTTTGAGATGCTCAGTTGGTGGCATTTTGCTACAGTGGCCCCAGAAAACAAGTGCACACCTCGCCAAGGTCATTTTTGTCAGTCTTGGGGAATGAGGGCACCCCACCCCAAGGTCATCCTTATCAGTCTTCTCTTACTTCCCTCTTCTTTTCTTGCTGCATAATCTTTGCCTTTACTGTCAGCAGTTAAGCTATGAGTTGATTTTATTTTAATGCAAGCTATGAGGAATTTATACTCCATTTTATTATGTCATGGTTATTGTGGAGAAAAACACTTTTTAGCAACATGATCAATTTAACAATAAATATGTAACTTTTTGATATGACTTGTTCTTCCCTATCAAGGGCACACAGAGGTCATTTGGCACTGCTGGGCTAGGCTGGTGTCTGTGATTCCCTTGGCTTTCTCCTCTTGTGTGCGAGATGGCTACAGGACACAAGTGCCAGACCCTCACACACAGCTTTCAGAGTCAGGGGCAGAAATTGACACGGGCATGGCATATGTCCTCCTGGGCCTTCTTATGATCAGGAGAGAAATAGCTTTCCCAGACTCCCAGTGGATCTCCATGTACATCTGACCGGTGAGATTCAGTTTCCTGGCCACCTCGAATGGCAAGACTGGCAAAGAGAAGAGCTCACTTTCTAAGTCATTGTACAGAGGACAGATAAGAGATTATGCAATCCACCAACAAACCCTGCGCTGGTCCCCAGCCCTCGAGGTCAGGGTTCTGGGTACCTTCCCATGCATTGGGCTCCTCACTGCCTTGGTCTAGTTCAGCTGTCCTCAAACATAGCATACATCAGAATCATCCAGAAACCTGGTTAAAATACACATTCTTGGTCCCACTCCCAGGGAGTCTGATAGACCATCCAAGGATGCTGAGGGTGCCCATCCATGGACTATACTCATAGCTGCACTGATACCATTGGCATCATTATTCCTCAATGATTGCAGGGGAATCAGGCGTGGTCAAAGGGCTCTATGTTTCATGCTGTTATCACCACTATTACCAAAAAGAAAAGACAAAAAAGGGCGGGGGAGAGAGGAGGACCTCCAGGGGCTCTTCAGTGGGAGGCAGCCTTTCCCATTAACCTGTGGTTGGCAGACATCTACCAGGGGTTTTGGAGACTCAATTTAATGCCTGTTCTTGCAGCTCCTGCCTCTGCATGAGGCCCCTTCTCAGCAGTGATGTGGAAGTGCTACACTGTATTGACTACGACTTCCTTCTCTGCTTCACTTCTATGACTCATTGTCTTGTTCACTTCGCAAAACTCGCTCTCTCTTTTAGCGCATGGCTTTGAGCACCTACTCAGGGTCACGTCTTGTGCTGGGAACATCCGTGTCCCTGTGTAGGCCCCGTGAAAAGGACTTTTTGATTCTTCATTTGGCAGAGGTAGGCATCAAGGTTACACGATAGGTGTCTGTGTGTTCGATGGCGGGAAAGCATTGCATAGAACCGTGGGGCCAAGGAACACTGGCTTTGCCTTGAAAGCCAGTTAGATCACCCTTCAGCGTGCGGACCTTGTGGGGCCTGAAGCAGAGCTTAGGTTCCTGAGCTCAGAGGCAAGAAGAGGCACGCTTGCTCTGCCCAGAGGAGATGTTTGTTGTCTTTTGCAAATCAAAGTATGAATTGTTTAATTGATCTGGCTTTCCAGTTTTAGTATCTTAAAAAAAATAAAAATAGCAGAGCCAGAGGCAGAGAACGAACAGATTCCAAGCCCATTGGGTTTGGTAGCTGCCCATGGACTGCCTTCCTGATAGACAGGCGTCATCGGGCGCTCAGCACCTCTGCTGGGCCTGGTCTCAGCTCAGCCAGAATGCAGACACATTTCTCCGAGAGACCAGAGATGTTTGGCCCCTTCTGCAGCTCCAGGGAGGGAGATGTCCTGTGCAGGAGAGAAGAGAGCTGACTTGCCGTGGCCGCCCAGCCCAGCGCCTCATGCCAACTCTCCACATTCCAGAAGAATTGAATAATTGCTGGGGCGGAGGCACCGCTGTCACAAACAATTCTGAATGCGTTCTGTTAGAAAGCAGAGGTCTCTCCCTGGCATCAGTGGGGGCTGCCAGAGGCTCTTTCCAAGCCCCAGCTGCTGGCCAGTGGAGTGGGGCACAGGGAGCGACCAGCATGCGGGCCACACTAGGTCTTTGGGCGCCCCTGGCCCTGTTCAGGCTGGAAGAGAGGCATCCTGGAAAGCCGGAGTTCCTGTTGAGCCAAGGACCCTCCTTCTCTTCATTTCCTTCCACACTCTGTCATCAGTGTCTGCAAGCTCGCACTTGACCGGGGATTAAGGAGAGCATTGGCATGAGCCAGGTGGGAAAGGCGGAGGGAGAGGTGTGGCCTGTGGACAGCTCTGAGGTCTGACTGCTCTTCCGCCCAGCTTGGAGGATATGCCAGCGCCCCGCAGGGCAGCCAGCTGCTCAGGGATGGGCTGAGTCCTAACCTGGGCAGCTGCCTCCAGCCAGCCAGAGACCCAGCAGCTGTCCCAGTTCTTCCTGAGCAAGGAAACCGGGTTCCTCATGGCGGGCACACAGCTGGGTATTTCTTAGCACTTCTGAGCAGAGAGCATGGTCCTACTTTTCAATTTGATTACTTTTGGTTGGCATTTACTGGAAGCACCTTTAATACATTTAATTTTTTACAGACTGTCATTGATCTGATTCGCTCCTAGTTTTGTCCAGAGTTGTCAAAACTATGGCTGTGTCTGGAACTGGAGATAATTAAACCAGTTAGAAGACATGTGGCATTTCTTCACCATTGACTGAATAGTTACTAGTACTATTATGCCTGTTATTATTACTGTCTTTAATACTCTCATTATTACTAATATTACTAGCATTACTACCATTAATTCTACTCTAATGACTACTCTTTGTATTACTGTCATTATTGCTAATACCATTGGTACTATTGCTACTACTGTGGTCCCGATGAGTGCGCTGACTACTGCTGCTGCTGGCTCCCAGCTGCTACTAGTAACACCACTGCTACTTGTGCCACTGTTACTACTGCTGCTGCTACTAGTAACACTAGTTTTGAGATAATTGTCTTTTCAGTTTCAAGAACTCTGATTGGTTCTTCTCTGTAGACTCACACTCTTGCTTCCTGACCTGACCTGGTTTTATGGTTGTGAACTCATCCTTTCCTTTATGTGAGACGATGCTACTCAATGTGTTAGTCTTATCTCACTTTGGTCATTCAAGGTGATTTTATTTTGCTTTAAGTTTTGAAGTCAGGATGCATTTGCATTGTGGAAATAAATGTTTATTGAGTACTTGTTATGTGACATTTAAGGTATGGTGGGCAACAGTCCTGGTTTGCTAACTGAGGGGTTTCCTAAGAAATGGTACTTTCGGTGCTCAAATCAGGAAAGTAAGTCCTCATCAAATCAAGATAAGTTGGTCACCATAAAGTGATGTCCTGGGACCATCATGGTAAGTGATGCATGCAAGGCCAAGGAGATCAGCAGTTAATAGAGAAAAATAATAAACAAATAAGCAAATACACAATGAAAGTAATGCCAGGAAATATGAGAGTGAGAATGGAAAAATGTGATTTAATAAAGGATGACTCTTGAGGGTAGATTAACCAGGAAGGGGTTTATTAGGAAAATGGTATATTTCCCCCCAAGACATTTATGATTTAAAAAAGGCACAGATATGTAAATACCTCAAAACTACAATTTTTAAGCAGAGAGAATAGCAATTACAAAAGTTTTATGGGGGCTTAGATGTGGTGAAGAGAGAGCAGGGAGGGAGAAGAAGAAAGAGGAGAAGGAGGAGGGGGAAGAAGAGAAGAGAAGAGAAGAGAAGAGAAGAGAAGAGAAGAGAAGAGAAGAGAAGAGAAGGAATATTCAGTGTGATTTGATCATAAGCATGTTGAAAGGACATTTGGAAAGGAATGCAGTGGCCAGGCCTGTTAGGGCCATGCAGAGCATGGTAAGAAATTTGAGTGCTGCCCTAACCACAACAGCAAGTTTTGGAGGATTTAAGCAGGACAGTGATGCGCTTTGAAAAGTCTCCCCCACCCCCCAAGGTGCTGCATGGAGAAGGGATGGCAGGGGGTGTAAGTGGAAAGGGGAAGACCAGCTAGAAGCTGATTGTAGTCCCCCCAACAAGATGTGTCTCAGGCCGGGACTAGATTGATAACAGTAGGAATGAAGCAAGGAGAGCGGATTTGAAATACAATTTGAAGGTAGGATTGACATCATTTTCTGATGTTTTGCAGACTTAGAAAATGGAAGAGATGCGGCATGCCTCCCAGATGTGTGGGCTTGAACTCAATGAATGCTAATGGCCAGGAGAGGAAGTGTAGGGGAGGGAAGACCATGAACTAGGGGTGAGGAAGCCTGAGCCGTGCTTTGGCTAGCTATATGAGAGATGCCTTTTAGACACCAAACTATAGATGTCAGGTTGGCAGCGACATACACATTTGGTGCTTACTGGTGTGGGCAAGCTGGAAATGTATACATAGGAATTATTGACAAAGAGATAGCATTTAAAGGCAGGAGTCTGTGTGGGATTGCAGAAAGAGGCAGCGTAGAGGAGGAGGCTGATAACCTTGTTCTGGGTCAGTCCAACATTCAAGGATCTGCCTAGGTCCAGCACTGAACATAGCCCGGAACTCAAGTAGCTAATTGGCTCTAGCTCCAGACCCAGATGTGAAGGGGATCCCAAATTGTGGCCACTGTTTCTCAAGAGAAACTATTTTTTTTAAATATTTTTTTATTAATTTCAGAGAGGAAGGGAAAGGGAGATATAAAAACATCAATGATGAGAGAGAATCATTGATTGGCTGCACCCTGCATGCCCCACATTGGGGATCAAGCCCACACCCTGGGTATATGTCCTGATTGGGAATTAAACTCTGACCTCCTGGTTCATAGGTCAACATTCAACCACATTCAACCTGGCCGGGCTCAAGAGCAACTTTTATCATAACCCCATCCTGCAGTCCCCTGTGAAAGGTGTGAGGACGGAATCCTTGGAGGGAGAAAGCAAAGGAGCCCTTGGCCATGACAAATAGCTCTTCAGGGACATTCTTCATGATCAAAAAATCCTGTCTTCATCCTCAGGTCCCCCCAGAAAGCACAGATGTGAGTAACAGCTTCATCCCAGCCTTCTCCCTTCCTTGGGTCCAGACTCCCTGCCTGTTCCCCACCCCTTACACCCGCCACGCTCTTCTCATCCCAGTGCAAGCCCCGTACTCTTCATTCATTCATGACAACTAGCTTCTGCCTGCTGCTGGTTTAACTGTAAAACTCAGACCCCACCCCATGGAAATGTAGTTACCCAGAGCATTAAATAGATTAGCATTTAAAAAAATAAATCATTGAAAGAAGACTTATCGTTTCCATCCCATGGCCCCTTTCTCTTCAAGGAAGTGTGCTGGTGGGTGGAGGATACGAATGACTACACATTGTCTAGGCATCTAGTCTGCAGGTAAGAACATAATTACCCTGGATACTGGTGAACACCTTGATTTCTGTCCCCACACTGAACCTTGCCTGCTCAAATGGGTCAAGTTGGCTCGCCAGGTATGGCATTCGTATTTAGGACAAAACCACAGGCTCTTATAAACCAGTCTCAGTGTTCTCACCATCTTCCCCTGGGCACCAAACTCGCTTGTTCAAATAACCCTATGTTCCCATCATCTTGGTCTTTTCCCATTACCTGACAAAGAGCTGAAGTGTATAAACTGTCCTCATAGGGATACAATACATTTTCAGCCTCCAAGGAGTCCAGATAACAAGGAATAGCCTGCCACATGTGCAAGTGTCTGCATATTTTCTCCAGAATCACAGAAATGAAAATAATCAGATTCATCCTGTGGCCACACTCCTATCCTATCTTGAAAAGCACGCCTGGACTGCAGAGAAAGCAGGCAATGTCCTATTTTCTTTAGCAAAAAATATTTTAGAAGTAGAACACACACTTCCTATGAAACGGAACTGCGGGGATTCATTGACATATTGCATGAAAAGAACTGTTTTCAGGCTTAAAACACACACACAAATAGACACAAACTCACGCAAACTGCAAATATAAAAACATCTCATTCTTTATGAAATGTAGGAGAAAATTTCCCATGGAAAAAAATAAGTCCTTTAAAGCCACACAAAAGTAGACCTCAAAAGGAAGAGGCCAGTAGAGGGAAGAAATGAAAAGATAAAATCCAAAATTGTAATGGTTTTGTTCAGTTCTTTGTTTTATTTTAATAAATCTTTATTGTTGAAAGTATTACTTATGTCCCCCTTTCCCCCCATTACCCTCCCCCAATTTCCCTCCCTCCACACAAGCCTATCGTCAATGTCCTTGGGTTATGCTTGCTTGTTTTTAATGCAAGTAAAAATTAGGATGATTCAGGGAGATTCTAAGACATTTACATTTTTGGAAAACAAGTTTTAAAAAATGTTTCAGAGCCCATCACTTGGCTGTCTGCACGTTATTTCTGAACTTTTGAAATCAGAGCCCACTGAAAGGGTAGCTGAAAAAGGGAGGCAATAAGCAAGGAAGAAAAGAGGGAAGGAGCCAAAACCGGTTTGGCTCAGTGGATAGAGCTTTGGCCTGCGGACTGAAAGGTCCCAGGTTCTATTCCTGTCAAGGGCATGTACATTGGTTGTGGGCACATCCCTGGTAGGGGGTGTGCAGGAGGCAGCTGATCAATGTTCCTCTCTCATTGATGTTTCTAACTCTCTATCCCTCTCCCTTCCTCTCTGTAAAAAAAATCAATAAAAATATATTTTAAAAGAAAGAGGGAAGGAAGGGAGAGAAGAAGGAAGGAAGGGAGAGGGGAAGGAGGATTTCCAAATGAAATAAATGAAGAAGAAATAAAATCATTCCATCAGTCACTGCAGAGAGGACTCTCACTAAACCTGTCCTCCTGAGTTATTTTAAAGAGAAAGGCACACTTTAGTGCACAGAGGGATTTGATTTCATTGTGCTATTTCCCTTCTTAATTTCTTCAATTGCGTTGTAAGTTATGCCCTTAACAGATCACCTGTACATTTTGTTACTGTGATTTGCAGAACAGAAGCCCCCAAATTTGCCCACCTCCTAATTGATGAAACTTATAAGCAAATATGCTACCCGCTATAGCAAAAAGGATTTTGCAGCTGTGATGAAATGAAGGCTCTCAGGTGGGGGTATTATCCTGTGGGCCCAAAGTAATCACTTTGGGAATATGACATCAGAAGCAGGGGTCAGAGGTCAGAATGATGCCATTGTCAGAAGTAAACCAAGGACCAGGAATGCAGGCAGCCGCTGAGAGATGGACAGGGCAAGGGGATGGGCTATTCCCTGGAGCCTCGAGAAGAAATGTGGTCTAATGACACCATGACCTTAGGACCTCTAACCTCTAGCATTGTAAGGAAACCAACCTGCATTGTTTGGAGTCACCACGTTTGCAGTGGTCTGTCCCAGGGGCCACGGGAACCTCGCACGGCCACTTGCCAAGCGGCCCAGGATGTGTGATCAATGCAGGTGCACCCTGATGTTTCTCTCAAGCCCCTCAGGACTTTGCCATGGAGTTTCTGAGGTTCTGAAGCTCAGAGCCTCTCTTCAACTATCCAAGTCTCCTCATCTGGTAAACCAGAGTCTTTATCTCTAGTGCAAGGACACTCCCATTTAATAAGGAGAAGACTGAGTCCAGCCCCTGCCTGGTGCCCTCCAAGAGCACAGGATGTACCCCTCAGCCTCCATGGGCACCCCTTTTTCTGGGGACAGCCATGGAGATCTTTCACAACCCAACCTTGACCACCTGCGCTCCTTGGAACTCTTTCATGCCCTCCAATCTTTCTTTGCATAAAAGGCATATAAGCACCTTGCTAACTGCCCAGCATCACCCTTACCTGCCTGCCCTCAGTCTTTCCCCCCTCCCCCATTCCATGCTCTAAACTCCTGGACCTTCTCTAGGTCCCCATGGGCCCAGGCAGGCTGATCCCTGTTGTGGTCGTTGAGGCCATTTCTCTCCACTGGAGTTTCTTCCTCCTCCTCTCTCCCTGACTCCTTCCCATCTTTTCTCAGGGATCCCTCTTGCATCTCCTCTCCCTAAGGCCTGATCCCTCATCCCAGATAGTTTTGACTCATAGCCTTTTCCCGAGTTCACAGAACTACTGGCTCAGCTGTCTGCTCTTCCTACCGCTCTGTCATTTCCTAGGAAAATGATTTTCCAAGTGGTGTCCTGCCAACAGCAACATCAGATTTTTCAAGAAATTTCTGAGGAAAGTTAATAATCAGCTCCCACCCAGACCTACAGTGTGGTGTGGGGTCCTGGCATCAATGTACTTAAAAATCATATTTGATTGTGCAGCCACTGCTTGGATGGAGCTGCCCTGTCCTAGTCCACTGTCCCATCCATAGTGAATCCAGCTTCCTGTCTTGTTACCACACCTCAGCCTGGGCTGCGCTTCATTTCCTTGGAGTCTGTAATTCTCCTGGTCCCTTGATTGACAGGCATGCTTTCCTGGCAACACTCAGGACTTCCTTCTGGTAACACTGATTTGACACACACCGTGACTGCATGGATGGGACACCCTCCCCTTCTCCAGTCCCCAGCCCCTGTCCTCACCTCCTCATTAGCCTTCTGCTGGGGGTGGGGACGTGGGCAGAAGTGAAGTCTAACTTCTTGAGAATATTCAGTGCTTTTCGTGCAACCAGCACAGTCTTGAACACCCAGAGATCTCACAGACAGGGGGATGGGGGTGCGTACCCGGCTCAGAACACAAACCTCAATGTGTGACAGAGCCTAGACGTCAAAGCAAGTGTGTTGGTCAAAGTTGAATACTCACATTCCATTAGTGTCTCTTACAAATTACTTTTCTAATTAAGCGCCTGCTTATTAAAGATACAATCTGTCACTGCATGGGTGACGCCCGGCTCTATTTCCATTCCTTCTTGTCTTCGTCCAGATGTTGTTTACTAAGACGTGTTTCCTTAAAATCCTCCTTTACTATCTCATCCCTGAAGTCGGCCAGCCAGCTGAGGACCGCTCGGCTGGTACCTGAGCACAGAAAACCTTTGTGGGGCTCGAGTCAGGATGGCTTGTTAGCTTCTCTAGGCTGAGTGAGCCCATGGCTACTCATCTGCAGAAACGGGGGTATTTCTCTTTATATCAATTGACCTGCCCATTCTTTATTTGGACAAAAGAGAAATAAAAAAAAAATGTTGACCTCTTGAGGTAAGGCCTTTTCCATACGTAGGCACAAAACTAAGGACATTCAGTGATTGTTACTATAAATGCTCTGGTCACAAAATGATAGGTAATAACTAAACCCTATTTGGGTGGCCACACATAGTTCAGGTGGGAAGTCTTATTGTGTCCAAGAAGTTTATAAACCAAAAGTAATGAAAGGATAACCATTCTCTACTCAATTGTCTTGCAACCTATTGAAAAATATTGGATTATAGTCACTGAGCCATGTACCACATGCCTTTGTCTCCCGTCCCCACCGTCTTTCTGCCTTTCATTCAGTGCCCTCCCCCCTTTAAATGCCTCTCCATCCAATAAGCCAACAGAAACATCTCAGCTTCTGTCCCAGTCCATATGGCTCCATTTCTGCCTTTCTGTCTCTCAGTTCTCTCAGCCCTTAACACATCGACCCACTCGTCTTTACTCCCAATTGGGAAGAATTCCTGTAGAAAGAAGGAAATTGGGGGGCTAGTTATTGGATTCTTCATGATGGAAAATGGTGATATCTGTGAATGTTATCCTGTTCATAATATGTGTCCTATAAAATGAAAATACAAGACAGGACTTAGCACATAGTGTATCTGTGATGGTAAGCACTTCATCATTCTCATTAAATGTTCCCAGGCTCATTTTACAATGTAGGAAACCACACCTTACAGAAGTGAATGAATTTGCCGAAAGCCATGGTATTGAGCCTTGAGGTGGGTTAAAGATGGCATGCCTACTTGCTCTGCCAGCCTTTCAATGGAGTACCACCTGCCCTAAATATTGTTTGAAAAACAAACACACACATCCTTCCAAAGTCTGGCTCAGTTGCTCAATTAGAAAACGATGAGATCAAATCAGGTCTTCAAGTTAGTTTCCAATTAACAGTTCTATCCAGATTTTGAAAAAATTGACTGAATGCTTCTCAGAACCAAGCACTATCCTTGCTAAGGAGCTGCAGTTGATACCAGCTGGAATGATAAGAGGATCCTGGGACTCGAAGGTGGGCCACTCTGAGTTCATTTCTCTCCCTCGGGCACTTAGTTACCTTTCTGAGGAACAGTCTCCACCTTTAAAAACACCATGATATATATATATATATATATATATATATATATATATATATATGCCTAGGATTGTTATTGAGTCAGAAAATACATAGGCAGGGCTTTGCCTAAGCCCAGGTCACAGTCTATGATTTCTACAGTGGGGCCTGGTGGTGGGGAAATGTGGCCCCAAGGTCATCTGAGTCACAAACATGACCCTGAAATGGCTCCAAACAACAAAGCAAGGGCCAGCGAGCAATGCATAGTACCTCTCTAGGATTGTTAGTTTCTTCCACTCCTCTTACACCAACAATCTGCTTCACCTAAGCTTGGCAATCACTTGGCCAAGTTCAGGGAGCAAGTTGTGACAGAGTTGGACCGACCATCCAATACTTTAGCTCTTACTCCGTGCCTTTGTGCTGAATACTCACCCTCACTCTTTGACACGAGTGCCCTGCTGAGTGCTGGCACTCCTGACCTCAGCACATGAGTGGGAGACTCCCACAGAGGATTCGGAGGGGCAACGGGCTCTTCCGGAGACCAAGAATCTAGGCATAGATTCAACAATCTAGGCAATCAGCTCAACAAACGATCACACTGGATCCAGAGCAAGATCCAGCACAGACTCTCCCAGACCCACTGCATCCTGCACACACCTGTGAACCTAAAAATAAAAGGCTCCATCTGGAATTTTTCTAGAATTCCAAGGAGGTTTCTGACCTGGTGGTAGTCCCAAGTAGAGGTGCAGACCAATGTGAACATGCATAGGGAGTGATCCTGTGGCCTAAAAGCTGATCGTGTGGCTCAGGTGAGAGGTGGAGAGAAGAGGGTTTCCTTGGCTCATGACAGTTTTAAGTTCAAGTGCAAATGTATCCCTCCTAGAAATCAGGGTCCAGTCAATAAGACAGAATCCATTCTAGGTATCTCAGAAGGATGCGGTTTAGTGTGGAATCGGTGACACAAATGATGGAGAGCGGAGCAGGCCAGCAGCAGGGCTTTCTCATGGGGTGGGACCCCGGAGGGAAGGCGACCCGCTGGAACCAGTAAGAGCCACAGAAACTCCTGGAGATGCACAGAGAACAGTTGGGGGATGTATTTATTCTCTAGTTGCCCTGCTTCTCAGCCTCTGATCTTCCAACAGCGGCTCCCAGGAGACCACAGGTCCAGGAGGCTAGAGTGCCAGGGGGGAGAACACCAGGTAAACAGAGCTGGGGAGGGATGGCTGGCTATCACACAAGCAGAGGCCACACCTGGCCAGAGTCTGTCTGAATCTCAGCATCAACATGCCTAACAGGAGTGTTGGCCTCTCTTCTCTCTCTCACACGTTTCTCCAGAGCCAGAGGAGATTAATGGTTGCAGGTGGGGAGGATGTGTCTATTAGCCACTCCTCTCCCAAGTTATTAAATTAAATAGTTTGTCACACTGTAGCCAAGATGCCATTTGGGTTTTAAGTGGAGGGAATGTGGGAGGAAGTGAGATCCACATTCTTTTCTGCAAGGGGACCTGAAAGAGGCGCTCTGCTAACACCCTTTCCTGATGGGCCATCATCCTCTCCACCTGATGATGGAGCCCTGTGAAGTCAGGTTTGTGGCCCCATGTGCTGAGGAACAAATGAGATGAAGCTGTGGAGGGGATGGGCCAGTTATCCCAGGTCACGCAGCATCTCCATGGAAGGTCCAGCAAAGGCGGAGACCCCCTGGAGCCCCCAGCCCATGTTCTTTCTAACATTCTATGTTCTTTCTAATATTTCATCTCAACCAAAATACGGGGCAGAAATCCTGCAGAAGTGCAGAAGGAGAGAGCCCTGTGTGTGGGTTGTTTAGTGAGTACTCTAGTTTCCTCTGTTTTAGCATTAAAGGAACTAAAAAAAGGAATGAAGAAGAAGAAGAAGAAGAAGAAGAAGAAGAAGAAGAAGAAGAAGAAGAAGGATGAGGAAGAGAAGGAGGAGGAGGAGGAGAGGAGGAGGAGAAGGAAGAGAAGAGGAGGAGGAGGAAGAGGAGAAGAGGAAGAAGAGGAGAAGGAAGAGGAGGAGGGGGAAGAGGAGAAGGGAAGGAGGAGGAGGAGGGGGAGTGGGACAAAAAGAAAAGGAACCAACAAACCAGGCTGTGGATTTTGATTCAGAATAAAAGTTATTTTCAGCTCCAGTTGCTGGCTCCACTGGTGGGAACATCATCTCAGACTCTGAAAAGGCCCCGGGTTCAAGTCCCTGCAGGGCATGTCCCTAGGCTGTGGGTTGGTGCCCAGTGGGAGGTGTTCATGTTCAGGAGGTTACTGATGGCTGTTCCTCTCTCACATCAGTGTTTCTCTCTCTCTCTTTCTCTCTCTCTCCCTTCCTTTCTCTATAAAATCACTACACATATCCTAGGGTGAGGATTAAACAATAAAAATAAAGGCTAATTTCAGCAAGAGGTACATTGAGAATTGCCTCGTGCTCTGGCATGGTGCCGGATCCCCAGACTCAAAGCTGCACCAGTTGGCTCCCCGCGCCCTAAATTTGTGAGCTGTGTGTCCTCCTTCTCTTCCTGGGGAACCTGGACCCCCTCCAGAGCATCGCTGGACCACTTGCCTATTGTGGAGAACAAAGCAGGCCCAGTGTCCACGGTGAGTGCACTGCGATGTCAAAGGCACAATTACTGAAGCCAAATGGAAACAAAACAGGGACAATTCATGTGAGGCACCCAGTCACTCCGGCTTCTTTCTCTAAGTCCTTGAAAGGCTTCCACAGCGACTGGCGGGACCAAAGGGCTCCTTCCCAGTGGGTCCCCAGGCCGGGGGCCAGAGCTCATGGCCTCGGCCCTGCCTCTGACCCTGCCCGAGGGGGCTGGGCAGGGACTCAGTCATCTTTTGTTTCTACTTCATTTTCAAAATATATTTTGTTCCCTGGCAGCCAGGACTCTTGAAAAAAACGTGTCTGAGTGGCTCTTTGAGAGGCAGGCGGTGGCAGATGGGTGAGTGTGAAAAGGGATCGCTCTGGATCTCACTCTACGCGGCAGGCACAGACACCTCTGGACTCGCAGCTCCTGGGGGGCCCTGGGGCTGGCATTGGCTTTTGAATTGAACAGGCGGGATGCCCAGGAGATGGGGTTTCAACTCCTTTGCAGAATCCCCCTCATCCCCCTCCAAACCAACTCATGTATGTTATATCAAAAAATATAGGCAGGGCGTAGATGCGTTCTTAGTCATTGTAAATGTCTGTTCACACAACAGCCTTTGGACTCAACATGTTGGGGAGGACAGGGGTCCCATCGCGTCCCCCCAAATTGATCTGTAGTTGAAGTCTGGCTCCGATGCCCTCCTACCAACAAAACCACATAAAAGAACAAGCAAACAAAAGCAGCTTCATTTGAAGATTCACAAATATTAAGAAATATTTTAAATATTAATAAATGCAGTGTTCTGACTCTGGAGGAAATAGAGCGAGACAAGCTTTCTCTTCAAAGGGGTCTGTGCTGACAGAGTCCCCAGGGGTGACCTGGCTTGTCCTCAGGGCTGAGAGTGCCCACTCTGCCCCTCAGAGCCCTGTCCGGGTCTTTGTCCTCCCCCAGCTCCTCACAGTCCCTGGCCACAGGGAAGCCATGTGCACATGGGGTGGCCAGAGAGGGCCAATCCCATTCAGAGATGGTGATGCTGACGCCGGGTCTGAAGCCATGGACTGCAGTGTGCCAGGGACGAAGGGATAAAACTACTTCTAGTGGGAAGCAGCACCCTGAAGGGGAGGAGGTGTGCCACGCGGTGAGGGTGGGAGTTCCAACGCGTGCCTATCTGTCCGGGCTGCGCTGACAGAACACCCAGCTGGCTGGCTGAGGAGTGATTCCTGTATCCCAGTCTAAAGGCTGGACGTCCAAGGTCAGGGAGCCACAGGGGCAGCCTCCTCTGGTCTCAGGTGGGCACCTTCTTCCCGGGCTTCCCCAGGAGAAAGCTCCAGGGGCCTTCCTAGAGTAAGAACCCATCCTTTAGGGTGCCCCATCATGACCTAGGTCCTCCCAAAGCCCTATTCCAACACCATCACACTCTGAGGCAGAGTGTCCACCTCTGAGTTACAAAGGGGCATGGACATCAGGTGCCTAGTAACGTGGGAATGAGAGGGCGCTTCCTGAGGAGCAGTGGGGATCCTGGGGGGTGGGGGTGAGGGTGGAAGGGAGACCCCCATGGGACCAGGGCGTTCTCATCATCCCATTACCAGTATGCTTTGTCTTTGCCTCTCGCATCTGAGGTGGGTCTGCACCTCCACGAACCTCTTCTAAAGGTGAGCCATCCCCGGAGCCTGGCACATGCCACGTGTGCATACCACGCGGAGCGCACCTCCCATCCGCTCACCTCTTCTGCATGAGCCATTGCTTCAAAATGAAAGCAACCGTGCTTCCTGAGGTTTCCTCCCAGGGACTCAGACCCGATACGTGCTACATTCTAAACAACCTTTTGCGTGAGGACACATGGGATCTTCAATTTCTATTTGACGAAATTACATCCAGCAGTTTTAACAACAGTTCCTTTTGGGCAGTCTAATAATCACTTACTCAATGTTAGAACTCAGCCTTGTGGGGTTTTATATATATATATATATATATATATATATATATATATATATATACATTATTTATTTCTTTTGCAACACAATTGTGGGTGAGTATCTCCTTGCCCAATAGACACCAGAGTAGATGGTGGATCAAAAATCTGACCAAGTTCCTGGCGGAAAGAGAGGGGCAGGCATGAGATCTGGCCTGCCCCTTTGTTGGAAGCCCTCCCAGGGCTTGGACACTGAAAGGCAAATGAGAGGAATGAGTTCAAGAGAAAATAAGCAAATAGATCTTCCCCAGTGTCTTTCCCGAAGGTTTAAGGCGGGCCATTTCCTTACCTGTGCCCTGGCCTCTTAAGGAAAACACTGAATGTCTTGTCTGAGCCTCCCCGTCTCCGCTGCTCGGCTTTGCCAGATGAAGCAGGATGCAGGCCAGGCTGGGGGCCGGCTGCTCCCAGGGCGATGTGAGGGTTAACTCCCCTCCGCTCGGGAAGCAGGAGGGCAGATGACCACAGAGATCGAACTCTTCCCTCCCTGACGGGCGAGGCCTGGTTCCTGAAGCATGAGTCATCCAGGAAAAATTAATAATGGAAAGGGCTAATTTATAACTGGGCTGGTGCAGGAATAGGGTGCGTGTGGGGAAGGGATGGCTACTGGTGACTTTTTTCATTAACAATAAAGCTGACCTGAGTGATCAATCTGCCAACCTGAGCTGCTCAGAAGACGCAGGGATGTCACCAGGCAGACCCGGAGCACAGGCAGCAGGCCGCCTTTGATGACCATCAGCCCAGATCCTCTGTCCCCTTGCCATCCTCCAGTCTCTCCTCCACCCCCCCCCCCACACACACACACCATCTCACCTTCCCTGCCTCATCTTCATCTGACATTGCCTGGTTCTCATCCTGACACCAGCTCACTGGATCTGGGTGTCTGGGCCTGGGCAAGTGACCCCTGTCTTCTTTATTCTGTTCTTCCTTCTCTCCCCTGTCTTTTCCCTTCTGTGGTTTTTGCTCCCTCCCCTCCCCCCCCCCCTTATTGCACCTTCTGCTTTGTGTGCTTTCTCTGCCTCTCCATCGATTTAGTCTCTTGCTTCCTTGTTGGCCTTTGCCATTGTTCCTCCACTTTTCCATCTTCCTATCCATGGTACTCCTTCTCTTGCCCTTCCTCTTTTCCCATGAGCCTCCTCCCACATCCTTGGCGTGAATGAGTCCCAGAGCACAGGAAGGGGGAGGACCTGTCCCCTGAGCTCCTCACACTTGAATAGGTCCATGAAGGCTGTGAGAATGCAGATCTGGCCCACAGAAGTGGGCGGGGCCTGGGATCCTATGGGTTCCAATTCACAAGGTCCCAGGTGACATGGATGCTGAGGGTCACAGGCACAGGCGCCTTCAGCACCAAGGCTGTAGAGCTTTCGTGTCGAGTGCTCGGTGGAATAGAGCGGGAGACCAGCCCGAAGAGGGAGACCTGTCTGGTGCCTGATGCAGGATGGGAACTTGGTCTTTCTCAGGGTTACACAGCGAGGACCCCCTTCCCTCTTCAAAGCTGACTGTAGGATGTGAGCTGTCACAGCTACAACTTAGGGGAGAGAAGCCCAGTTTTCTTTTTACTTTTTAAAAAAAAATATATTTTATTGGTTTTTACAGAGAGGAAAGGAAAGAGATAGTTAGAAACATTGATCAGCTGCCGCTTGCACACTCCCTATTGGGGATGTGCCCTCAATCAAGGTACATGCCCTTGACCGGAATCGAACCTGAGACCCTTTAGTCTGCAAGCTGACACTCTACCTACTGAGCCAAACTGGTGAGGGCCAGTTTTCTTTCTTTCTTTCTTTCTTTCTTTCTTTCTTTCTTTCTTTCTTTCTTCTTTCTTTCTTTCTTTCTTTCTTTTTTAAAGACATATATATTTTGTACTGATTTCAGAGAGGAAGGGAGAAGGAGAGAAAGATAGAAATATCAATGATGATAGAGAATCATTGACCGGCTGCCTCCTGCACACCCCACACTAGAGCTTGAGCCTGCAACCCGGGCATGTGCCCTAACCAGGAATAGAACTGCGACCTCCTGGTTTATAGATCAACACTCAGCCACTGAGCCACACTGGCTGGGCTAATTTTCTGAGCTTAGTAAGTCCAGGGTTGGACATAGGTCCCCGGTCTATGAGTCAGACCAACAAGGCTCACGACCCAATCATTTTGGTGGGTTGTTGTTTTGTTTGTGTCTCTTTGTTGTCTCATTCCTATGACATCACCATAAAGCTAAGTATGCTTGCATTCATTCTGACTTCGGAAGGCAGGAGAGGTAAGATGCTCCCTTGAATTTAATTACGGACCATGGTGTCTGATTAAAACAGGAGGTTTTAGAAATCATGTATGTGGCATTTCCTTTCTCTCCCAGAGAAACACGGGCAGTAGGGTGTTGCTGTCTTCTTCCTGGGATGTTTCTTCCACTTGCATTTATTTTTCTTTCCTCTTTTCTTCATTCTTTCCTGCCTTTCTTATTTTCTAAAAGGCTCTGGACGGCTGCCAGTTATTATTATAAGCTGAACGCTTTGGCGTGGAGCCAGGAGCTGATAGGTGAGTGTGAAGCGGCAATGAATGGTTTCTCCCGCTTCCTCTCAACCCCTCCCCCCCCCTCCCCTCCCGGACAGCCATGGAGGAGGGGGACGGACGCGCGTCGATTGTCCTGATTTTGCAAATATGCTCTGAGTGTTGTAGAACATGGTCCTGTGAGGGGTCTAAATGGCAGGATGGTTGTCCGAGGTGAGCGTGGGGGATTCTGTCCTTCCCTGGTGATCAGTGATTTCATATCCGAATCAATTATTGTGATGGAAGTGTGAGTGGGTGTAAGCTGGTCTGGGCTGCGGTGGTTTCAAAGTGCGAGATGTCACCCAAAGACCAGCCAATTCCAGGAAAACGGAGGTTGAAATGCCCAAAAGCATGTCACCAATGCTGTGCACGCACTGGACTCTGTCAGCCCTCACATCCCAGGAGAAGGCCTTTGGGGGCATGTCCTGAGACTGGGAATAGGAGTCCCCGGTGTGGCTGCAGCCAGTCATGACGAATTAAGTGGCTCCAAACAACACACCTTGGTTACCTCACAGTCTGGGGGCCCAGATTCCTGACCCAGGCGTAGGCATGGCATTCCTCCTGGGAGTTCAGAGGGAGAGCGTGGCCCTTGCCCTCCCCAGCTCTTGGAGGGAACCCAGGCTCCCTGACTGTCAAGCTGTGACTCCGACCTGGTTTGCCACCCCGTCTCCTCTGGCTCTGCCTCCATGGCCCCCTCCCCTGCCATCTCCCACCTGCCTGCTGCTTCCTCAGAATCGTCACCACAGGGCCCCCTCGGATAACCCAGGATCACCTCCCCTCTCAAGATCCCTGCCCAGTCCCTCCTGCAGCTCCCTTCGCCCTGTATGTGAGCACATTCACGGGTTCTAGGGTTGGGATGGGGAAGTCCAGGCGGGAAGAGTGGACCCAGTCCTGTCTAGCAGGCGGGCCTGGCTGATTCCCACCCACCAGCCTTACAGACGCGTGTGGAGCCATGGCTTCAACATGCGGCTCCAGGGGCTTCTGCCTCCAGAGCACACGCCATCCCTCTGATGTAGCTGAAGGGCGTCCCCAGCATGTGGGGCTTGGTCCTCCCATCCCACACTCTGCCTTCGCTCTGTGCAGTGGAACTCCGGGCATAGCACCTGCGAGGGGTAAGGAGGTCTGGGTTGCAGAGGTTTGTCCCCATGAGGACAGCCAGCCACCAGGAGCAGGGTGACTTGTCTAGGGCCTAGGCTTCTGTGGCTCTGCCGGACACGGAAACAGAACATTATCACTGGTAATAATACCCGTGTTTCCCCGAAAATAAGACATCCTCCGAAAATAAGACCTACTTCATGGAAACATAATACATCCCCTGAAAATAAGACCTAGCGTGTCTTTGGGAGCAAAAATTAATATAAGACATTGTCTTATTTTCGGGGAAACAGGGTATGTAAAGGGAGCTGGCCAACTTGGATGGCTCTGAATGGTCAGAGCTATTAACCCATCATCTAGTTGAGATAGTGGTGGTTGAGGCAACTTTAATTGGTTGATCATATGCAACTTCTTGTTGATTTTCTGTTGTTGGAATTTTCTGCCTAAGAGATGTCTTTGTCTCAGAATCTCAAGAAAAGGAATAGTACATGGCCAGAGGAGGGGGTAGGCCTCCCCTAGAGGTGGGCTCCCGCCTGGCCCCCCATTTCCCCAAATTAACTCTTTTCCAGTCATCATGTTATTGTGCGGCCTTCTCCAGCAACCGGACCCTGAGTGGGCCCTGAACCACTCGGGTCCTGTTAAGGGATCCCACGCGGCTCCTCCCTCCTCCCTCTGCCTCTCCCTCCTCACCCCTCGGCAGTGCACGCTGGCGCTGGCACCCTGAAATAAGTAGCCAGGCTCCAATACAAACCTTCAGAATGGCGTTAGGCCCAAATAGAAACTCCGGGGACTCATTCCAAGCCACAGCTGGGCAGCGTGAGATTTGCTCTTCCCCATGACATCACCACACGGATAGCAGAGAAGGAGGATAGAGAGAGAGGGACCCCGACACAACTCCCCACATTCCTTCTTCCTTTGCCCCTTTGTTCACAGTGGCCGCAGAGCTGGGATCCTGAAGCTCAGTGGCTTTTAGGAGAATATTTCAGAACATAAATATATATATATATATATATATATATATATATATATATAATTGATTTTTTACAGAGAGGAAGAGAGAGGGATAGAGAGTTAGAAACATCGATGAGAAAGAATCATCCATCAGCTGCCTCCTGCACACCCGCTACTGGGGATGTGCCCACAACCAAGGTACATGCCCTTGATCAGAATCAAACCTGTGACCTTTCAGTCCGCAGGCTGATGCTCTATCCACTGAGCCAAACCGGTTTTGGCAGATTTCAGAACATTTTAAAATGCAACTGTGTGACTGTCCCACAGGCAGATCCAGAGCCTCCTATGTGGAGAATGCTCCTATTTCAACCCCATTCGAACCTTGTGACATGCACCATCTCCATCACCCGGGATATTTAAACAGCATGTTGTTTTGTTTTGATGAGAAAATTAATAGATTAGCAATTCAAAAACAAAAAGATAACCACATCGGGGTTTTTAAAGAAAGAAGGAGCAGTAAGTCTTGTGGGAGCCAGGAGAGAGAGCCCTGACAGTACACGTTGCCGCCGGATGGTTTCATGCATGAACTCGGCCTCCCTGCAGGCTTCAACCAGGTCAACCCTGTGCACTTCAGCGACTTCCATCATCCCTTCTCTCTGCCCAGAACATTCATTTTCCTGATTCAATACTTCTGATGTAGTTTGCAACAAGACCTCCCCCTTCCTTAATTTTATTTTTTAAATATATATATATATATATATATATATATATATATATATATATATATATATATAATGAAAGAAGAAGAGAGAAAGAGAAAGAGAGAGAGGGGAGAGAGAGAGAGAGAGAGAGAAAGAGAAAGAGAGAGAGAGAGAGAGAGAGAGAGAGAGAGAGAGAGAGAGAGGAACATCAATGATGAGAGAATCATTGATTGGCTGCCTTCTGCACGCCCCACCTGGGATGGAACCTACAACCAGGGCATGAGCCCTTGACCAGAAATGAGCCTGGGACCCTTCATTCCGCAGGCTGATGCTCTATCCACTGAGCCAAACCAGCTGGGGCCTTCATCTTTTTATTTAAACGATAACAGCATCAATAATAAGACATTACAATTACAGTGATATTCTCCTGGTCCCCTTCACTAACCCTGTTTATTTTGCTTCCTGGAAGCAGATACCCTCTTGGACTCGACAATGATCAGTCCCTTAAGTATTTTTTAACAAAAGCCCAAGTATGCATGTTGCCCTGAAACATAGCATGCTGTTAAGCATGTTTTAAAATTTATATATATATATATATATATATATATATATATATATATATATATATGTATATGTATATATATATATATATATTCTGGGACCTCAGAATGTGAATGTATCTGGGGACAGCCCTTAGAGGGTAACTAAGTTAAAAGGAGGAATTAACATGCCCCGGAGCCCAAGGCAACTGATTGGAAATGTGGACAGGAAGAGAGATGGCAGGGTTGCAGCACCCAGAGAAAAGGTCGTGAGGAGATGGCCCTCTGCAGAGAGAGAAACCTCAAGGGGCACCCTGCTGCCATCTCCATGTGGGGCATCCAGCCTCTGATGGTGAGGCCACAGGTTCTTGTCTGGTCAGCGCCCAGCCTGTGTGACTTTGAGTGACAGCCCAAGGCAAGGGATCCAGAAGACTGCACTCCATCTTTTCTCCACTTCCTGCCTGTCTGCCTTTAGCTCAGAAGTTACTATTTGCCTTCTAGATGCCAGACAAGATTTTTCTCTTTTTTATTGGCAGCAACATCCTTAAGTTTGCTGATATTATGTCTATTTTTTTTAATCCTCACCCAAGGATGTTTTTTTAATGGATTTTAGAGAAAGGAAAGAAAGAAGGGAGGGAGGGAGGAAGGGAGAAAGAGGAAGGAAAAGAAAGAGAGAGAGAAAGAAACTGAGAGAGAGAAAGATCAATTGGTTGCTTCCCGCTTCCCTCATTTCCCTGAACGATAATCAAACCCAAAACCTAGGTATGTGCCCTGACTGGGAATTGAAATGACAGCTTGTTGGTATATGTTCTGATGCTTCAACCAACTGAGCCACAGGGCCAGGGCTATATATATATATATATATATATATATATATATATATATTTTTTTTTTTTTTTTTTCCCAATCCTCACTGGAGGACATGCTTTTAGAAGAAGGGAAGAAGGGAGGGAGGGAGGGAGGAATAGAGAGAGAGAGAGAGAGAGAGAGAGAGAGAGAGAGAGAGACATTGATGCAAGAGAGAAATATCAATCAATCAGCCACTTTCTCATATGTGTCCCAACTGGAGAGCCCCTGTAACTCAGGCATGTGCCCTGACTGGGAATCAAACCAGTGACCTTCTGGTGCACAGGACTACACTCAACCACCTGAACCACTTCAGCCTGGCTGTCCCCCCAAAAAAAGTCTCCAGCCATGCCTCACTGCTGAGGGAAACTTATTGCACCCCCAGAGAAGGAGGGAAATGCTAAGTACCCAGGCAGGAGACAGAAGCTGAAGAGTAATGAAGAAAATGTCATTTTAGTTCACCAATAGCCCCGCCCCCCGCCCCAAACCCTTGTTAATACAGCCAGCTCAGTGCAGATCCCTTGCGGAAACATTCTGACAAATTCTGAGCACACTCAGAGGCTTGGAGGGCTCTCAGCATGTTATTTTGAACATGAACACAAAACCCTTCCCTACAATACAATGCAACTTGATTTTGTATGGAGCCCCATTCATGTGGGAACCCCCACAGAAGCTCAAGCGCCCTGTTTTTCATCATCCTTGAGTGACTTACTGTCAAACACTCTACCACTTCGCCTAATGCAACCTGCGATGGAAGAAAGGTTTCTTTCTGACAAGGAGAGAGGGCGACATGCGCTTTCTTCTGGCCCCACCTCCTTCATAGGCACCTCTTGCCTCTGATGAGGGAACAGAGGACCACCTGGGGGAGGTGAAGGATGGGAGGCATGGGATTTTCCATTCTCCCCCCACTCTCTGAACTACTCATGTGCTCAGATTACAGTGTTGAATAACAACAAAACTACCCAAAGTGGCTCTGATATTTTTTCCATGCCTTGAAAAGGGACTTCTGTCTCCCAGCATGATGAAAAGACAGCTGGCCATGGATGGACAGTGTGGGAGGGTCCAGGCTCTGCCAACCAACTGGCCAACTTGACGCCTTTGGACAAGCTCCTACCCTTCCCCTACATGAGTGCCCTAGAGGAGCAAAGGCTATACCCTCTCTGTGGTGTGTATTAACACAGATGCTAATCTGCCTCTTTCTTCACCTTGGTCTTTGGGTACCTCAGAGAACCCAGTGATACAGAGTCGTGTAGGTTATGGATAGTGAGCCAGAGGAAAAGTCCTGTTTGAACAGACTTCATGAGCTTAAGACAATGTTTGGAGAAGGTAGTGAGCGTGCAACTGGATGGAGGATGAACTGATGCAGAGCTGAAATTGATGCCAGAAGTCAAGAGCAGGGCTTCCCCACTCTGCTTGTCTGGCTCTCTACAGGTGACTGACCAACAAAGGCTTCATGCAGAGCAGAGAGGCGGCCTCCCAACCTGCAGATGTTCCTGCTCACCTGGAGCAAGAACCTCAGATAGAAAACCTCAGGGGCAGCAGCGGGCCCCATGTGGTCTTGCTGTGCATGGGCCCGCTTAGCGCAACTCTTCTCCACCTAGCAGGGCAAGGTACAGCCTTTCCGCCTCCACGTGGCTTCTGCAGCCAATCCTAGCACCAATACCCAGGCTCCATTGAGTAAATCATCAGCCATCAGGGCTCTACCTCAAGGATCTAAGGGCTCAGAGTTCCAATCCTCTAATCAAGAGTTGGTCTCTCTGTGGGTTTTGAGTCCCAGTAATGCCAAGTTATGTTTGGGTTATAGAGAGAAGAAGAGGAAAGAATAGATGGAAAAGGAGAGAAATCTAAAACAGAGAAGAGGAAGTTAAGAAACCTCCCTGGAGGAGCCGGTGTGTACTACCCACTGTGTGCATAAATGACCACATTCCACTTTCACACATGTGCCATTAGGATATTTTTTTATATAAAACACAACAACAACAACAACAACAACAACAAAATGGCCTAAATAATAATGGATTTCATGCACAGCAAGTCCAGGTCTAGTGTGGGCATATTGCATGGTCAGGGACCTGCTTTATTTCTCTCCCACTCTGCCCTCGCTTTGGTGTGACAGC
The DNA here is from genome assembly GCA_963924515.1 of Vespertilio murinus. NCBI lineage: Eukaryota > Metazoa > Chordata > Mammalia > Chiroptera > Vespertilionidae > Vespertilio > Vespertilio murinus. The sequence continues at coordinate 214,222,995 of OZ004704.1, forward strand.
TACATCCTCAGGGTGGCTTCCCTATAGAATCACCTGATGGATTTCAGAATCTAGAGGCAGCATGCTGCCAGGGCTCTGAGTAAGAAGGCTTCTCTTCCACATCACAGCAAACTATAGCACCCCCAAACTCTGACAAGTGGGAGCCTGGGCTCCAGAACTCTGTTCTCCAGAGGGTTCCGATGCCCATTACGGACTGTGACCATTCAGGTTCCACTCTTGGATCTCCAGGGTCTTTCCACCTCCCTGAGTCACAAGAACTGCATAGGGTAGAGTTGAACAGCTGCATCAAAGATATATTCTATTAAGCCTGGCAGGTGTTGTTTGGTGGTTGAGCATTGACCTATGAACCAGGAGTTCATGGTTCAGTTCTTGGTTATGGCACATGCCAGGATTGTGGGCTGGATCCTAAGTGTGGGGCGTGCAGGAGGCAGTCAATCATTGATATTTCTATTTCTCTCACACTCCCTTTCTCTCTCTGAAGTTAATAAAATAAATTTAAAAATATATAGAGTCTATTAAGAAGAAGGAAGGGAGGGAGGGAGGAAGGGAGAAAGGGATGCATCATTACCATTTCACAGATGGGAAGACTAAGACTCAGTGAGGTTAAGTGTCAAGTTCATGCAATATGAAGTGACCACACAGCTAAGTGGCAGAGTAAAATTTGTACCCAGGTCAGTCTGTACCAAAACCTGTGTTTGCTGCATAATGGGTTAGGGAGGGGGTGGCAGAGAGGAGGAGTAACCGAAAAGGAAAAGTAGGAGTGTGAGGGAAAGCATGCAGCAAGGAAGTCCTCCCCAGCAGGCCTTGCTGATGCACCAGGGCCAGCTTAAGAACCAACTGTCACCATGTGGTTTTCCAGTTCATTACTCCTTGGCATCGCGAGTTCTCATTTGTAAGACGAAAACAATGACTTTAAAAGGCTCATAAAGATTCCTGGGCCTCAGCAGAGGCTTCCCCAAACATCATTTCATTACACTCGGAGAAAAGTGAATCTGCTTTCTTCGGAGACAGCCTTCGCTTCCAGACATATTAATTTACAAATGAACAGAAGACGACTGTCCTGCGGTTGGCTGAACTCCAGATATTAGAGGAGGACAGTAGCTGACGCCGTCCAACGAACGTCAAATGGAACAGAGGTGCCTGCCTGAGTTTTAAAGAAGCTCCAGATTTTTTTCAAAATATATTTTATTGATTTTTTTTTACCGAGAGGAAGGGATAAGGATAGAGAGATAAAGGAATGAGAGAGAAACATCGATCAATTGCCTACTGAACACTCCCTACTGGGGATGTGCCTGCAACCAAGGTACATGCCCTTGTCCAGAATCAAACCCGGGACCCTTCAAGCACACAGGCTGATGCTCTATCCATTGAGCCAAACTGGTTTTGGCTAGAAGCTCCAGATTTTATAATTCCATTATAAATGGGGTTCTGTTAGTCCTGAGAATATTCATATTTTAAGAGAGAGAGGAAAGCCTCCTCTGTCTATGGGACACCCTGGCTTGGTCCTTTCTGTTCATCACCTGGGTGTCCTGGGCAGGAGGGAGCGCTTCTGCTCAGAAGAAATGAGGGGCTGAGAAACGGCAGAAGCTCCTGGTTGTGGGAACCCATGCCCAGGATCTCCTCAAAGACCTCTCATGCTTACAGTGCTCTCTCTGCTTCATTGCGTTGGCCGGAGAGCTGGATTCATCCAGAGTGGCAGGTGGGAGTAGGATATAAAGTAAACATGTGTTGTGGAAATGAACCCTTGCCATCTCCTTTCCTTTTTCCTATTATTTTAATTAATCAATTATTTTCTTCAAAGAAGAAAGTTCCCATTTCCAATTTATTTAAGTTACCTTGAATTTTGTACTCACAACTCCCACTAGGGTACCTACATTAAAGAGTACGAGTATTTTACAAAACGTATTTTACACAGAATCCTAAAGAGATCTCCACATTGTTTAATACAGAGCTGCATAGAAAAAATAACAAATCAGCATTAGCAAGTCAGCATAAGACCAATTTCCCATGTATGTTTAGGGCCTGCTAGGTGGGCCTGTGGATGGGAAAATTCATATTTTTTGTATAGTGAAATTTCAGATAATTTAGAATTTGTGGGTCAGTGGAAAGATCAATGGAAAGATTACAGATGTTAGAAATAGATTATTACTTCTATTCTGGTTATCTCATATCTAAACTTTACAGCTTTGAGTAAGTGAAGACAATTTTTTATTATTCAGTTGTCTCATATGATGGAAGGAAAAACTATTACCTATCTATAGATGTATTGGTTCTTTAGTGATATTGTTTGCCAAGCCTTTAGTAGAAGATAAGGTATCAATAAATGTTAGTTTTGTTTTTGTTTTGTTTTTCCTACCATAAGTTGCTCTTATCTTCTGTGTGGGCCATATTTGCATTTTTGAGAAATAGTTGGTTGAAATTTTCTAGATGAAAATTAGATAACCAAACAAATCTTTCCCAGTATCAATATTTCATAGAGAGGTTTAATTCTGGTCATATCAGAGTAAATTGTATTGGACTAACCCCAAATCCAATGACAATAACAACTCTGAAAAAAATATTTTGAATGGCAGGGCAGCAAAAAAGTAGGCAGATATGATACTTGAAACAAGAGAGGTAAACTCGATGAGTTCCACATTTATCTGGCTTTCACTGTGTAGACATGGGGGGAAAGAACTCAAACATAAAATAACAGAATTACTTGGCAGAAGAAAGAAGATATGAACTTAAGATTGATTATTGCTTGGAAATAAAATGAAATGAAATGAGACATATTTGAGAAGCCCAAAATTTTGCATACCAGTTACCTCTAAATCTTTGATTAATTCCTAAACTTGGTATTTATGAGAAAGGCACCAAAGAGCCCAGCAGAAACTAGCAGTTGAGGGCAAAAAAACTGAGTAGTTTAAACAGTTACTCAGTATTGGGGAAGACATAATTTGGAGAGATACCCCATCATATTACAGGGGCTTGGTAAAAACAATGAGTTTTTCATTGAAAACACAGAAGCATATATTGTAAGAACAAGGACAAAAACCAGGAACTAATCAATGAAATGACCAATAAGTCAACAAGCTAACCAACAACAAAATAAACTGGTCTTAGAAAGGCATAAATCCAATACAAGAGGATCTTCTAGTAATGTGATTGCCAGTCAATAGAAAAAGAAAAGCAACTCAACATTATTTTGAGAAAGATAAAAACATCCGAATCATCTATTAAAATACACAATATCATGTATGCAGTAACTCATAAAACATACCAAGAAGCAGGAAATATGGCCTATAATCAAGAGAACCTACAGTCAAGAGAAGTAGACTGACATATGTATCAGGTATTAGATTGTCAAAATGACTTTAATATAGCTATTAAAACTTCAATAAATAAATTAAAAATAAAAGCAAAAGATTTAGTGAACAGTAAAACATTTTCAAGGAAATATATAATGCATAAGGGGAAAACTAGTGAAAATTTTTGAACAAAATAAATGGACTATATGAAACAAATAGTGCCATAATAGACTTAAAATGGTTTGGGTACTTCAGGTCAATGATCAGTGAACAGATCAATATAAAGTGAAGCCCAGAGTTGAACAAACATATTGGAAACATTCAGAACTTCAGTAACACGAGGAGTAGTATGAAACTTGTTTACTATGCATGTGCTTAAAGTCCCAGAAAAAAAAGAAATACAAATAATTTATAAAAATAAATAAATAAATCATTGGCAGAAGAGAAAAAAAATGTTCACAGGTCCAGGAAGCTCACAAATTATAAACAGATAAATTAGATAAAATTATGCAAACAATAAATAAAAAAATAACCTTAAAATTAGCCATAGGTGTATATATACTATGCAAGGGATTGTTTCACTGGGGAATACTAATTATGATTGAAATTCAATGAGATATGATGGAGGTCAAGAGGCAATGGAATGCCATCTTCAAAGTGCTGAAAAAGAATCTGTTGACCTAGAATTCCATTTCCAGTAAAAAAAAAAAACCCAAAAAAACAAATATTCTTCAAAAGTAAAAGAATAATTGAGATATTTTATATTTTTAAAAATCTGATTAAACTTATACAATAAATGCTAAAAAAAAGTTCACCAGGAGGAGGAAAAATACTAGGTAAAATTTTAGATTTTGTCAAAATGAGGAAGAATTCCAGAAATAGTATATATGTGACAAAATAAAACTGAAAAATTGTAAATCAATTTTTAATATTATGAATAAATAATAGAATGCCTAAAGCAAAAAAGGTGACATTTATAACACAGGTAAAATCTACAACAGCAGTGGCATAGAAGATATAAACATTAGTAATAAGTATGCAATTATATGGCCTTTACTTTGTATTTGAAGTAATATAATATTTTAAAATAGACTTGGATGTATTATTGCAACTACAACTAATATAATAGAACAACAGAATAAAATCATATACCTAGTAGGTTCTACCTATGAAAAATTAGTCATAACAAATAATCCCCCCCAAAATTGTCAAGGGAACCACCAGAGAAGCAATGAACAGATGGGACAGGTGGAAAATAAATAGCAAAACAGTATATTTAAATCTAACCATGCTGGTCAAATAAAGGTATATATTCTCATAATAAATTAAAAAAACACACACAAGAATTGACTATACATTTACAAAAAATCACACAAATATGAAGACATTTAGATAAAAAGAAATAGAAAAAAATTAAACAGAGATAGTAATATATGTGAGATACATTTAAAACACTGCTCAGAGGAAAAAATTTAGTTAAATATTTTAATTAGAAATAAAGTAAATTATAAAATCAACTATCTAAGTTTCCAACTTAAAAATTGGAACACAAAGAAAACTTAAAGGCCAAACTAAGAAGTAAAAATAAAATCTGTTATTTAATATCATATACAAAGATTACCAATATCAGAACTAAAAGGTAAGGCATTATTAAAGGTTCTTAGTTCTATGAATATCAATAGGATAATAAAAATATAATAAACATCTTTCTAACAATAAGTTTTACAATTTAGAAGAAATCAACAAATTTATTTTTTTAAAGGCACAGACTAGCAAAGCGTACACAAGAAGGAATAGCTAATGTGAGTATTCCTACATTTATTTTTAAAATTGAGTTAAAATTTTGAAATTTCCATGGAGAAAATATAAAATTTACATTGTTTCACAGGTGGATTTTTACCAAATGTCCAATTTACAATTAATGACTCTGGAGACACTTTGTCAGAAAATACAAGAGCAGCAAATATTTCCAAATTAATTTCATTAGATCAGTATTTATCTGACAAAAATATTAGACAAAGATATTACCAAACACAAGTTAACTCACATAAACATAGATGCAAAATGTTATGACAATTTTTTTTTGTAAAATCAAATCTAGGAATATATAAACTGAATAATGCAGCTTGGCCAGCATGGTGCAGTGGTTGAGTGTTGATTTATGAACCAGGAAGTCATGGTTCAATTCCTGTTCAGGGCTCTTGACTGGGTTGTGGGTTTGATCCCCAGTGTGGGGCAGGTAGGAGGCAGCAGATAAATGATTCTCTGTCATTATTGATGTTTCTAACTCTCCCTCTTCCTTTTTTTCTGAAGTCAATAAAAATATTTTTTAAAGTGGATAATGCAAATGAACAAGATGGATTTATCTTAAGAATGCCAGGTTGGCTTGACATTTGAAAATAAATTAAAGAAAGTTATTGTCATAGAGCAAAATAAAATAATATTTAATCATCCTCAATACATACAGAACAAATAACTTAATTAAATTCAGTAGTCAGTCATAATTAAATAATAATGATCCCTCAGCAAAATAGTAATATACAAGAAAAATTCCTTAATTTACAAAATCCACTTATAGTAAGTAAGTCTGTATGATAACTTGTACTTAATGGTAGATTATTGGTTAGCTTGCTACTAAAATTAGAACATCTGCAAGAATGCTTCTTTTCAGTACTTCTTTACCACCTTATGCTATAAGTTCTTGCAAAAGCTATAGGTCTAAAAATAAATAAGTGGAATGAAGATATAAAAGAATTGAAATTTTCTTATGCATAAACGACTAGATTGTTCACATAAATAACACTAAGAAATAAAAAATATGAAAATCAAATGTACTTGAATTAATAAGTGAATTTAGTAATATTTCAGGGTACCAGGTCAAAGTATTTAAAATGTGAATTTCCAATATTCACAATTAGAAAATAAAATTTAAAAATCGCCATTTATAATAGCATCAAAGTCACAAAATACATAAACATATATTTTGTAATAATATTCTCTGAATACTGTCAGATATTGCTGAAAATAATTTTTAGACCTAAATAAATAGAGAGCTATACTATGTTCATAAATTGGGACACTCAAATGTCTTCATTGAACTTTAGACCTAATACAATCCCAAATAAAGTAAACAAATTTGCCTGCAACTATATGATATCTCTAGTCATCAAAGAGACCATGAAGAAAAATAAAAAAGTCATCCACAGAATAGAAACATTTACAATACATATATCTAACAAGGGTATTATATCTAAAATATGTAAATGATCTCCACATATCAAATAAAAAGGTCATAGTCCATTAAAACCAGATAAATGAACTAAAAGGACATTAAAAGGTGCTGATAAATATTTGTTATCCTAGAAACATACATGAAAACCACAATAAAGTCCACTGCACACCCACTAGGATGATTAAAATTAAAATTATTGACAACAAATGGTGATGAAGTTGTATAGCAACTGGATCTCGTGAATTTTAGGGGATTGTAAAATAGTACAAACATTTTGGGAGGCTTTTAAGCAGTTTCTTTGAATGTTCAACATTCACCTGTCTTATGAACTAGATGCTTCTATTCCTAGGGACTTATGGGAGAGAAATGATAGCATGTGTCCACATAAAGATATATATTCGAATTTTCAATTTTTACTATTAATTATAGTAAAAAGCTGGAAATGAAACAAATGTTTATTATCAAGAAAATAGATATAAAACTGCAATCGATGCATTCATAGAATATTATCCTAATATATAAAAACCCAGATCTGTAACTACCAACTGAAGGCTCAACTGAACACCTGAAGTCAGTCCTGCAGTCAGTGGTGGGTTGCTGTGGTGACCCAGCACTGAGTGCTGAGGGGGCAAAGGATCAGGGGCGGAGACAGACCTGAAAAGAGAGGCAGGGTCTGATCCGCAGCCCCCTAGCAGCTGTTGATCAGCCTGTTTCCTCTCTCTTTCCAGACTTCACCAGCAGCTGTACCTCTGTTTCTCTCCAGGCCCTCATGGGGTCTGTGAGGGCAGTTGGGGCAACCAGGCCATCAGGGGAGGGAAGTTAGGAGCAATCAGGCAGGCAGGCAGAGGGGTTAGGGGTAATCAGGCAGGCAGGCAGAGGCAGTTAGGGGTGATCAGGCAGGCAGGCAAGTGAGTGGTTAGGAGTCAGTGGTTCCAGATTGTGAGAGGCATGTCCGACTGCTGGTTTAGGCCTGGTTTTCTTCCATAGGATCAGGCCTAAACCGTCAGTTGGACATCCCCCAAGGGGTCTCCAATTAGAGAGGGTACAGGCTGGGCTGAGGGAACCCCCACCCCATGTATGAATATTGTGCATTGGGCAACTAGAACAATAATAAAAAAATAACAAGCACTATAACTAAAACACACACACACACACACACACACACACACACACAAAAGCAAAACAAAACAAAACAAAACAAAACAAAAAAAAAACCATGTGTGAATACAAGAAACATTATATTCAGAGAAAGAAACCAGACAAAGAATAAATGTTGCGTCATTTTCTTTATATAAATATTCACTTGAAGTCTCAGTTCATTTAGACTTTAAGAATGGCCATAACTAAGCTGTGAAAATAGGTGGTGATAAACTGCAAGTGGCCATGAGGCCATGCTCTGTGGTGATGAAATGTTCTGAATGGGTTTTGGTACATTCAATAGCTTTCGCTGAGAAACAAGCCACCACCAGAATCAGTGGCTTACTCTACTGATGCAATTCTGCCTCTGCGTGCTGGTTCTTGGACGTCCTGTAAGGTGTCCTGGGGTTACCAGTTGTCCGGACTGGTTCCTTTCAGCATGGTAGAGAGAGGCTCCTTCACCACTGAGTCTGGAGCTAGAAGGTCCTTCTTTCTGACACATGCTATTGGTCAGGTTTAGTCACAAGGCCAGCCCAGACTCAAAGAAAAGGGAAATAGATTACATCTTTTTTTTAAAATATATTTTATTGATTTTTACAGAGAGGAAGGGAGAGGAGTAGAGAGTTAGAAACATCGATGAGAGAGAAACATTGATCAGCTGCCTCCTACACAACCTCCCCTGGGGAATTGAGCCTGCAACCAAGGTACGTGCCCTTAACCGGAATCGAACCTGGAATCCTTCATTCCATGGGCCAATGCTCTATCCACTGAGCCAAAAATGGTTAAGGCTAGATTCCATCTTTTGATGGGAGGAGTAGGAGGCACATACAGAGAGAAGAGGGGGCTCTCTGGAGACCATTTAACCCAGTTCACGTGTTGGGTACATGGATGTGCATTTGTCAACATTCATCCAACTAGACTCTTACAATCTATGCATCTCACTATATGTAAATTCAAGCAAATGTGCAATGGAGTCAGCTGTGACAGTTTAGATTTATCATCTTAACCCTTTTTCGGTGAGCATATGGAATAAAATTAAGGGAGGGAAAGGGTTCTAAGGAATGTATATCAAGGTTCTTTCACTTCTTAAAGTTTTCTTTGGGTGAATTCTCTTTCCAGAATCTGTTACAAGGATGAAAGATGGTGTAAGACCAAAGGGAAAATTAAAATTGTTCAGTAGGTCTTCCATAAAAGTCTGTGTTATCATGTCTACTGTGGCTACTTGCACAAACTAGTGGAAGTACTTAGTGATTGTTTTGTCGTGTGCCAGCAGGAGGGGTCTGCTATGGTTTGTACCTCTTTCCTCCATTCATCTCACGGACATGGGAGAAGAGGTCACGTCCAGTGATGGAAAACCCAGGCTTTGGGGATAGACTGCTTGGGTTGAACTCTACCACTCGCCTCATTTTTCCCAAGAGTGAGAGACAAACATGCCACTGAACTGATGGGGTTCTTAGAGAATGAGGAGGAAGGTGACAGGTGGCAGGTGACGTAATGAGAAGGAAGTATTTAGCATGATGTCAGGCACATCTGAGGGAGTCATTGTAGAACAATAAGCACGTGAAAAGAAGAAATAAATTGCATAACTCAGCAGCTAAAGACCTTCTCCAGTGAACCCCACTCTTGGCAGCCCCTATTGCCATGCAGGACCCCACCGTCTCACACACAGACACCCACCCCATACACACACCCCTGAGCTGCTCTGTCTCTGCAAGGCTCCATTAGTTGCAACTAGACTCCAAATATCAGGATTCTTGTCATTATAGGATTATGTGAGGGAATGCAAATCCCCCGAAGGAAGAGCCTTATAATTACTATGGCTGTTTGTAAGGGAAGGGATACCCCGGTAAAAACTCACTTTCTAATCACCAGAGGCATTAAACGAGAGAAGGCTTACTGACTTCTCAAGTTGCACTCCTTAATGTTGCCAGAGGAAATGTGTTTGATTTCTGGTTCACACGTGTCGTGTGTCTTTGCGTGGGTCAGCCTTGCTGGACCTCACGCTCCTCACCTATAGAATGAGGCTGCTGACAACCAGCTTCGGAACGGCGGTCAGTATCAGCGGTGGGTGGTCTGTCTCGGGGTCCCAGCCGCCATGAGTCCCTTCCACACTTATCGCCACAGCACACGCTGCTATGAAACCCCTATTACATGCCGGGCCCTGGGCTGGGACTCACAGTCCAAGGGGAACAGAGACATTGCAGGACGTAATTGCGATAGAAAATGAAAAAGCCGTGTGAAATATGAAAACAATTCTGCAAATGTAATGAGGGGAACGTGACTGGCCGGGTAATTATAAAGTAACACAAAAAATTAAAAACAAACAGTTCGATTGTATTTGATTATTAAATTTAAAAGATTAGACTGCAGCTTGAGAAGCACTCTGAGGCGTTTACACTTGGCGGGAATGGGAATTGAGACTTGAGAAATTAACGCTGGTAAAGTTTACCATGGAAAGACGACAGGCTTGGAAGCCAAATGGTTATGGTTCGAGTACTGACGGCAACTTCCCCTGTGTGAACTGGGTTAACTAAGTACGCATCCCGTGCCTCCGTCACATCATCGGTTCAAAGGTAATCAAACAGGCTCTCTCACTGTAGAGAATGTACATGGAATAATGCACATCAGATCCTACAACTGTTAACCTAAAAATAAAAGGCCTGCAGAAACCGGTGTGGCTCAGTGGGTAGAGCGTCAGCCTGAGGACTGAAGGGTCCCGGGCTCGATTCCAGTCAAAGGCATGTATCTTGGTTGCAGGCACATCCCCAGTAGCGGGTGTGCAGGAGGCAGCTGATCAATGTTTCTCTCTCATCTCTCATTGAATTATTCAAATAATTTATTTTCTTAAAAGTGCAATTTTTTTTTATTAGTAACAAATAGCATTAGTTGTTTTCCTTTGACGTGGGAATCTCAGTCTCACAGAAATGTCTGCAAAATATCCCCGGTCAGTAACTGGTTTTGCCAGTTGCTCTTGGAAGGACAAAGGGTGCCTCCTGGGAAAAGCATTTGGTTCCAGTTGTGACTCAGTGAGGCACAGGCTTCCCAGGTTCCTGAGCATGAGCAGGGCCCAGACAGATGGTCCCCTACTCAGGATACTTCCGCTTGCCACGGGTGGACTTAATGATGGTGCGGAAGTGAAATGTATTTGGATTTTGGACTCTAGCAATAGGCCCTCTGGCAATGCTGTGTGGCATTGGTAGTGAGCTGCAGCCCCTGCCAGCCACCAATACTGTGTCTGCAGTATAGAAGGCATTGTCAACGTACACTATTTTTAACTTGTTCTAAGAGCATCCGTACACACGTCCCATTTCTTGACACAGAATAGTGAGAGGATTGTCCTTTAGGGTCGAGATTTAATAGGATTAATATTTGTCACTGTTTCATCAGGGCTATGCTTAAGTAAAACTAGCTTTTAAGATTGTGTGTGTGTGTGTGTGTGTGTGTGAGTATGTGTGTGTGTGTGTGTGTGTGTGTGTTTATTTGTTTTTGGTTATTTTTTTTAACTGGGAGTATGGGGCAGTGAATACAATGATTCCTGGGCACTTTGGTGCCACTGCCGGGCCCCACACTGCACAGATACCTTGGTCCACATGTTGCCGCAGTGACAGAGATGCCTGCCATCTTGGCATCACTATGTAAAAACTTCAGTCCAGGACGGTTCACACCTTGCGAGCTGTTGTGCAGTCTAGTAGGTCGGCAAACCCAGCTCTCATTAAACAGACCTCCTCACGGGGAACTACAACTGCAGAGTAAGGGGTTGATTGAATAAATCTCACCAAAACGTGCTCCACCTGGTTCTGTTTATCATAAGACTGGGTTTTTAAAAATTACAACAGTGACTATATTTTATTTATTAAAACGTTCATAACTCATATTGCTGTGATTTGGACACATAACAGAGGAAAGAGGAAAGAATGTAAGGGGCAGTTGCCCAGCTGGGGAGGCAGCCCAGGCAGGCCTCTGTGGTCCCTCCCACGTCCACGCCACTGGAATCTGTTCGTGTGGTGCCTGGGTCTGTGCATCTGAGCACTCCACTCGGTGGCTGGTGCCTCTGTATCCCAGGCCCAAGCTGCAGGCAATTGGACTGAGCAATTAAAGGGACAGAGTCACTCATGGCGCTTTATCTAGATATACCCACCTGGTCCTAATAGCAGAAATTGGAACACAGTAGGATATTCAGAGGGATGTCTACAGCATTTCCAGTTCAGCGATCACAGAGCTGCACAGGACGGTGTGACGGCATGATGGTAATCCCAGGGGATGCCCATCACCTCATCATGACCAGCATCCGGGCTCAGACTCCCAGGCCTGCAAGAGAACCGGGAGTGTGGCCACTCCAGGGCCCCTCTGGGCCGGGGTCACTGCTTGCCAGGCTGCTGCCGAAGGAAATGCCTGCTCTGTATACATGTCCTCCGCTCCTGCAGGGGACGGTGCTCTGACCTACAGGAAGGCATGCATGAGCCTCTCCCCGTTCCAGCGCCTGATTTCCCAGAACAAAATGCAATCCTGCCAGGACATCATCAGAATCCAAACCAGGGGCTTGCTGAAGACCACGCCGTGTGCAGGAGGGGGGCCACTCCCAGCCCTGTCGGGGCCACAGTCACATCCATCAACCTGCCTGGCCTCCTAACGATGAGGTCCCTTTAAGGGAGGGTCCAGCCAGCTCCCCTCAGGTCCCGGGCTGAGTGGCAGAGGGTGTGGAGGGGGTTCTAGCTGTGTCTGGCCACCGTGGCTCCAGCAGAGGCCAGGACCACGCCCTGGCCACTTGCACACAGCCATGTGCCCAGGAAGGATGAGGCCATCCTCACAGCTTTGGTTTTATTTCAGGTTTCTGCATTCTAACGGTTTTAGTTTGGGGGAGATGAACAGAAAAAGGACCCTTACTTTGTTTCTTCTCCCAGGCTTCAGACAGAGTTTTTGTTTCGTTTTCACACAGATTGGGTTTTCTTGCTATCTCCAGCGTGTCAGTAACTCAGGGAGCCCGGACCCCCTCCCCAGCTCCGTGCGCTGACCTGGGAAAGCGGTCCGCACTTTCCTGAGGGTGCCCCCAAATTCACACGCACACACCACGTGCCGATCCCCTGTGTAAACCCACCCTGGCGTTGAAGACCCACTCGCGAGGGCTGGTTTGGCGAGGGCTGCGTTGTGATACTGTAACATCGCCGCAGGCAATTTTCTTTGATTTAATTAGATGAGCTGTGGTATTTTTTTTTCTTTTTGCAAAAAGGCTTTATTATGTAGGAATGAAATATGTATAAATTTAATTTTTAATCTTGTCACTACAGTGTGGGAAGGAGCAAGCTGGTTCTTTTAATTTACCCTCTTTGTTTAAGAAAAAAATTAAATTAATCCCATCACAAGTGTTTATAAGTAATTGGTTTGCTTTTTGCTCTCCAGTCGGAAGTGAGGGAGTTAAGGCCGCCGACTCACCCTCCGACTGAAGCCCAGTGTGGCTGTGTTTAATTGTGTAGACACTGCATCCATGTTTAATGTGTAGATACTGCATCTGTGTTTAAAGTGTAGACACTGCAGAGCGTCCACACTGTGTCTCACTCTCAGAGATGATGGTGGTCACGTGTGGCTGAGGTGCAGAGCCCCCCTCAGTGCCCCTCACAGGAGGTCTGTCTGCAGGACCAGCCCTGCCCGGGTGGCTGTCCCTGGTGGAGCACCTGTGTCACCCATCCCAGTGAGCAGAGCAACCCCCTCACGGTGTTGGTCCTACGTCCATTCATGACAACTTTCCTACCCTTTGCTCAGAGCTGAGGCTGGTGTCAATTGGGTGCCAGACATGAAAAGGCTTTATTTCTCAAACTTTGGGGTGCATGTGGCCTCCTGAAGTATTTCTGTGGAAACTTGGCCCCAGTGATTCCATTCAGCGGTCCGGGTGGGATTCAGGAACTGTGACACACTGATGCTCCCTGAGGGCACAGGCATCCCTAGCAAAGAAGGACAGATGCTTGTTCTTCCCACCAGCTGTGCCCTGCACACACATCACCCTCCATGATCAATGCCCATTCTACTGCCCATGCCCTTTATCCCATCCAGCCAGACATGTAATCAGTATTCAGCAAGGCACCACATTATTATGTACACTAGAGGCCCGGTGCATGAATTTTTGCATGTTAAGGGTCCCTAGGCCTGGCAGCGATCAGGGCCCATCAGGGCTTTCCAGCTGCCAGCTGGGGCCTTCTTCATTCCGTGCCACACCCTGGCGGTCAGCACACATCATAGTGAGCATTCAAACGCCTGGTCTTCATGTTGAACTCCAGAGGGGACACTTTGCATATTAGCCTTTTACATAGAGAGGTAATTATAACATGTAATCACATTAACAATGATAATAAGTATATATCATTCATTTTACATAAGATGCATTAACTAGTATAATATAAATATACATATTTATATTGTACATGTTCTATTATAGAGATGGTGGAATATACAGAGCAAGAAAAAAATTGCATAGGTCCTATTTTATGTATGAGTTCTAAGGTTTTATTTGTTTGCTAAAATAGTTTTTAATTTTTTGACGAACGTACTTGCCCATTAGACGTGGGTTTCTGAGCCATGGCGATGTGAACATTGGGGCTGGATCATTCCGCAGTTCTCACGTGGGGACTGTCCTGTGCCTGTGGGTGATTGACAGCATCCTTGCTTCCACCCGCTGGATGCCCACAGCCCTCCCCCTACACACACACACCGAGTGGTGACAACAAAAACTGGCTCTAGACGGTACAGAATGCACCCAAGGGAGCAATGTCGCCTCTGGTTGACAACCGCTGAGTCCTGCCACGTCCCAGGATGCCCCCAGGCCGCAGAGCCCAGCCACGCTGGGGGCACAGTGCTCAGCCCACAGTGCTGCATCAGGACTTCCTGCTCCCATGAGCAGCCGGCTGTTAGATTCAGAAATGGAAGTGAGGAGGGCACAGGGGGCTACATGGCTATGGGCAGAGACTTGACTGGAGTGGTGACCACACAGTGCAGTGCACAGGTGATGGGCTGTGGAATTGCGCCTCTAAAACCGATTTTGTTAACCATGTCCTCCCCAATACAAAAGGGGACTTCAAAAGTGAGTCCCTTTGCATAGCAACAGGTGTCCTTTAAGGTTGGGGGAGAACAGGTGCTGTCTGTGGTCCCAGATCCCTGTATGTCAAAGCAAGAAGTCATGAACTTCGAACCTCGCTTGGCGTTGGTTGCGCAGGAGCGGGTGGGCCAGAGAGGGGTGTCCGGGCTGGATTTGGCCTTGACAGGTGGCAGAGCAGAGGCCTTGTGAATGGTGCGGAGCCCTTTGGCCACTCGGCCATTTCTGATAAATCCCCACAGCCTCCTAGGCTCCAGGGAGCAGGCAGCTCCTGCCCCAGGGGCTGGTTCCTGGGGGTGGGGGCTGGGGAGTGTGGATGGGGAGACTGGGTCAGAGCTGGAGTACATCTCCCTCTCTCTCTGAATCTATGGGGCATTTAGGAGGAGCAAGGAGGCTGGAGGTACACAGGCATCTGAGGGGCCAGCCAGGACACCTGCCTGAACCTTGGGGTCCAGTAGCAGCATCAGCTACTGGGGCAGCTTGGTGGTGGGTTCCTTTGTGACCCGGGGACCAGGCCGGAAAGATCTCTACACTTAGAGGCCTTCCTGATGGCGTTGCCCAGGGGAACCTGTGCCACCTGGTTTGTGCCTATGCTTCAGTGCCTGGATGGTTTTACCCTAGGCTCTATCTTCCAACTTCACCCCTTTACATGACACTGACTGCCTCCCGCATGCTGGCCAGCCTTACAAAGAGCCTCTGCTGGTGTGGCGAGTGTGCGATAACCACAGAGCTGGAGCTCAAAGGCAGGAGGCCAAGCCAAGCGTGGGCTTTGCTCATTATTAGTCCGAGAGCCTCAGCTTCCTCAGTTGTCTTAGGTGCTTGAGCCCACCTCCCTGGGATGGTACCATGACCTCTTTCTTACCTGGGCATTCACCTTGGACTTGACCTTGTTCATTGCATGCAGTTCCCTTTGAGGCCAGACAAGGCGTGCAGCCATGGGGCTGAGGACAGTCCCCTGGGTCCTCACTATTAAAAGGAGACTCAGGGTGACGGAGGGAAGGGCACCTTGACACTCAGCCAAGGTCACTGAATACTGCCCCAGGCATTGGGTCAAGAGTCCACCCTCCACGAGGGCAGGTCCTTCGCCTCTGTTATAATATACTGGCATTTTCATATATGCATATTAAAAACCATATACACACTGCTATTTTATATGGAGAGAGAAAAGCCTAACATATGTATAGGCATGGCTGCAAAAGGGTGGGTATCTGAATAGATGGATAAGCTAGGAGGCCTTAGAGGTCATCTAGTTAGTTAAATTTTCTCACCTAAGTATTTTCCCATTGTTTAAAATAACCCAAGTTGCCAAAACCTGTTTGGCTCAGTAGATAGAGCATCGGTCTGTGGACTGAAAGGTCCCAGGTTCGATTTCAGTCAAGGGCATATCCCCAGTAGGGGGTGTGCAGGAGGCAGCTGGTCGATGTTTCTCTCTCATCCATGTTTCTAGCTCTCTATCCCTCTCCCTTCTTCTCTGTAAAAAATCAATAAAATATTTTTTAAAAAATAAAATAAATAACCCAGGTTTCCTTTGGTTACATGAGAATCTGATAAAAGTTTCATACCCTATCGTGTTTAAATTGAAGAGCAATCACTTTACAAATAAGAAAGTGTTTTGAAAACACAGGCAACACAGACATAGAATAGAGTTCTTTCTCCTCCCCTTCATCACCTCAAATGCTCTTTGGAAACTTCCAAGAAATTTAATACCGACACCCCAAATAAACTGCTCTGATTATGAGTCATATAATTTGGAACTCACATTGATTTAAATTATAAACACTCAAGAAATTGTTGGGTAATCCTGCACCATATATCTGTTCGCACAGAATTTTTGATAGGTGTCTCATGCTCCGTGTCAGATGGAGAGTCACCCTTTATGGATGGCTGACATGATAACATTGGTCCAGATCTCTACACTTGTAAAACAGTAAAAAAAAAATGTAGTAATTTTTGAATATGAAGCTGGATGCTAAATCCCAAGTGTTCTTCATGCTTGTCTTAGCACCAGATTCAGTTCTATTGGGTGTTTCCAGGTATTGGATGCGATTCTCTGTTAGTCTTTCCAAACTGGCAAAACTTGGTTTCACATAAGTCGCGATTGTTTGCATGGTCTGACTCCCATTTAATTAGAAAAATGGACTCAGGAAAAATGTTCTCACTCATTACTCAAGAATGCCTAGTTGGGGCGAGACAAAAGGTGTTGCACGAAATTTGAAGAATGGCTCAGAATCAGCCACCTGCCCTCTGGAACATGCATGGTTTAAATGAAGTAAGAGGATGCAAAGCAATGTTATAAAGGAAGAGGAGAGTTTCCAGGGCTCACCAATGAACAGTGGGGGTACTAGTGGCAGAGACAGAGCTCAGGCATCTCTAAATGGCAGGGTGATTTCAGGCTAATCTCTGACCCCACCAAAATCATCTCCACGAAGGAGAGCAAGTATAGGAGAGAGAGACGGGGCAGACAGAGCATAGAGTTTGGGCAATCTTCTTTGCTAACAGTAGTGTCTGCACCTTCAAGTCACATTTCTGCTTCTGTATCTGTTCCTTTGTGAGGCTCTGTGACCCTGTGCAGGCACCTTCCTGGCCATGGGAACCTAGGGTCTCTCCCATCCTCCTCCCCTGGGCAGCTTTGCGCTATGTAAGGATCATTACAGCCCACCTTCCAGCCAGACCCGACCCTTGTTACTTCCGCCCACTGAAGTGCCACCGGTGGATGGCAAGGGGGGGATTTACATTCCCACACATGTGTACTCCCACCTGCGGGGGCTCCCGAGGGTGCACTTTCCCAGTTAGGCTGACCTACTGGGCCTGGATGCAGGCTTTGGCTCTATAATATGTTTTCTGAATGGTGGAAGGTTGGCACATCAAAGCCAGGGAAAGGATGATAAAATATACATGTTCTTTTCATTGTTTACTCATTTCATATCCCAGTGGCCTTTTCAGATGATAAAGAAATGCCTGACCATTATGGAAAAATATATACTTGGATTCCAGATCCATAATGAGATGAAAATATTAATATTTCATAACCTCATGAAAAAGAAAAAAACAATGCTATCTACCTTATAGAGTTTTTCAGATGAACCTGTGTGTATTTACATGATGGAGGTTGTATGGAATCAAAACTTTATATTTGCTTTTTTCACTTAACTTTGTATTATAAACATTTGAGTAAGTGTTCAAATTACTCTAATTTCCAATTAGTTATGACTCACTGCCCATTGTGACTGTGTGATTCTGTTTATCACTCACCTACCATTGCATCTTTAGGTTCTTATTTTGATGTTGCTGCTGATTTGACTTTATTTTTAAAAACACTGCAGTGTTTACTTTTTCCGTCTTCTCTTTGCTATTCCTTCTAGCTAGGGTGTTATTCTCTGTCCAACCTTATTTTCTCCACAGTGTGCTCAAGAATTTCTTCTTTGTTCCTGGCCAGCGTGGCTCCCTGATTGAGCATCGACCATTGAACCAGGAGGTCATGGTTCGATTCCCACTCAGAGCACATGCTCCGGTTGCAGGTTCGATTCCCAGTGTGGGCATGCAAGAGGCAGCTCATCATTGATGTTTCTCTCTCTCTCTCTCTCTCTCTCTCTCTCTCTCTCTCTCTCTCTCTTTCTCTCTCTCTCTCTCCCTTTCTCTCTGAAATTAATAAAAATATATTAAAAAAATAATTTCTTCTTCGGTGAAGGTTTTTTTTTTCATTTCTTCAAGATATAATGGATGGCTTTTCATATTACAGCTTTGAAACCTAAACAGATGCTGTGATTTTCTGGATCTACTGTTTTGCGAGTGTGTTTACTGTCAACCCAGCTAGCCAGTTGCTATCTAGGTGTTCAGGGAAATGTGCCTTCCCTTTGTGCTCTCAGAGTCCCCATCCCCAAAGCAAACACATATGCAAACACACAGGTGTGTGCACATTCACGTATGCACACACATATGTGCACACACACATACATACACGTATGAATATAGCCTCAGTACCTAGCATAGTGCCTAGTCTTTACAGCTCAGAAAATACTGGCTGAATGAAATGGTTACAGTTTACTTTCGTTAACATTAACATCATAAGGCCTTTTGCTTAATGGATATGCTAATAAAATGGTTACTTATAATGAGATTTTCGCCTCTACTATACAGTACTTATTTATAGATCTAGCATGTGCATATATTTTAGTATTTTACGAATCAAACCTCATTTTATCTTGGAGACTCTCATATCACCAAACAAAAGACGTTGGAAGCCTTCTAATAATGGCCAACGTTCAGTGGGAGAAGCTCTTTTCATCAAGCAGAGATGAAGATGCTAATTGAATGGTTCTGGTGACTTCAGGAGGGGCTTGGAAAAGTCACAATTAAGAGGAACCCACTGTAAGAAAAGGCAAAATGCCTCTCCTCAAGGCTCACATACGCTGCGCTTTCAATGCGCAGATCTGAGGAAATTCCCTTTCCAAATCCCCCTCTGTGCCACATGAAAGGGATGCGGACTTGTACGCAGAGAGTCGGGCTTGAGCCAAAGAAAAGAAATGTTTACTCTAAGCAGAACATCATGGGCTCCGTCCCAGCCGTTCATTCCGATCCCCTCCCAGCTGTTTTTATTTAGCCCTCTGTTTTCCAAGGGGCGATCCGTAATTAACTCTGCAACTGGAGGCGGTGGTTTCCTCAGGTGCCACCAACAGCGTGGAATTCAGCTTTAACATATAAACATAACAATGAAAGGCCTGGTGGGTGTACCTTCACTGATCCCAGTGAGGGTGGCTCCCGGGAGTGTCATATTGACAGAGACATCATGGGATTGGATTGGACTGCACAAGAGAAGCAGAGCATCATGTGACAGAGGTGGATGCTCAACTTCCCCTCCTCTTTCAAAGATGGGCACCTGGAGGATACAGGTGTCTCCCATCCCAGCAGACAGGCAAGTAGATAGGTAGGTAGATAAATTATATATATGATAGATAGTGCATAGATTAAGTACATGATAGAGAGATAGGCACGTACCCTCATCTAGCCATATCTACCTACTAGTATATATATCTCTCTTTCTGACTGTCTCGTTATCATCTCTTGATTGATTGAATGATCCATCACTCCATCTACCTGACATGCCAGTGTGAAGCTGGCCAGGCAGTGTTATTCTTCTCCAATGTCTTCATAACATCTTGGAAACATGAAGAGCAATCAGAGAAGAGAAAGATGGAAAGAGAGAAGCCGTGATTTGATTGAGACTCTGCTGAGTGCCAAAGTGAAGAGAGAGGTTGACACTGTGTCTGGGAGGAAATCCAATGGCAAAGAAAGGAAAGGGAAGCCAGAGGGAGGGAGGCTGATCATCCATGGCTGAGGTCCTGGCCCTGTGTCTCTTTGTGACAAGTTCAAGGTGACCATTCTTTTCTCTGTTCTGCACTTTTCTGTCCTTGCGTGAGCTGAGCAGAATTCACCTTTGCTATGTTTATATCTAAGTCCAGGATATTGGAGTTGTCACTTGGGGCTCAGGAACATGTGTCAGGTCCGTTAGGTCTAAGAAACTTCTCAGACTTTCTCAAGCGGAGGGAACCACCCCCAGTCTTTGGCTTTTGCCAGTGTCCAAGTCACTATCAATAAGAGCTCTCAACATTATAACTGCATCGGTAACGTGTGCACCTGGGACCCACTGAGGGACACACAGATATTTGTCTCTGTAGTGTCTGCCCCATGCCAGCACCAGAAAGAGATGACCTTGGTCAACAGCCAGTATAGAGCTGCGTGCTTTGTGTGGTCCTGAGAAACATGGGCGAGATAAAGAGGAAGCCAAGGACAAGTCCAGGTGTAGGAGGAATGTCAAGGAAGCTTCCGAAGCTGCTTGCCACACATTGCCTGGTTTCATCCTTATAAGCATCCTGGGTGGTGGGACTGTCCCGTTGGTAGATTAAGAAGTTGAGGCTCAGCGAAGTGCATTCTCCAATGTCACAGAGCTAGTAAGTGGCAGACGTCCAGTTGACCCTGGTCCCTCAGCCCCATCCCATTACTCCCTGCAGGTCCCTGGAAGGGCAGGCCTGGCTGCTTTCTCTTTGCCTGTATTGCTGGCTCCTTGTTTGAAACAAGGCTTGGTATTCAACAGCTAGCTCCCAGCAACACTGCGGGACCTGGGCTGCCAACTCAGATGGGCTAGAGAGCCACAGGGTATGGAAATTAGGCACACACAGAAGATTCCTGCAGTGTGTCCACTGAGTTCATTCCAACAGCTCTTTTCTGGGATCAACACCAGCTCTGCATTTTAACTATTGTGGTGGGTGAGGTTCCCCTTACCCCCATAATACTTGGTTCACCATCTTGACACCTTCTCTCCACCTCTCCCCCAACATTCAGTTCCATTTATTGACCCCCTAGACATCACCCATCGACACAGGAGTGCTCCATGTCTCTGTTTCCAGAGACTTCTATTCTCATCACAGTCTCCTCTCTCCAGGTGATGCCATTGGCCACACCCCTCCGAGGCCCTCTCCTCTCAGCTGTGGACACCTGTGTGCAACAGCTTCATGCACTGCTCACCAGGAAGCTGGACCTAATCACGCTCAGACCCGAACTTCTGAATCTTCTCTGTTCCCAAACTGCTTTCCCCCTTGTCTGTCTTCCTGTCCCAGGAAACTGCAACTCCATCTCTCCCACTGCCTGGCCAGCAGCCTGTTGGGAATCCTCCTTCCTCTTCTCTCTGTCGGAAGCCTGTCCAGGTGTTTCCAAATCATCTGAGCTATGAGGACTTCTTACCATATCCAGGGCTTCTGCCAGGTCCAGGGCTGGGGCAGTGTCACTCACCCCCACTATCAACACGGCCCAAATGATCACCTATTTGGCTCCTGCCCCTCCCTAGCTGCCCTTCCCACATGAGAGCCACTAGGTACTATGGCCATGTACATGCACATTTACATGGAACAATGCCCGCCCAAGTGAGCCACACTGGCCAGGCAGTGGGAGACAGGCTGAGAGCAGGGGCCTTGCCTGCCCCGGAGGAGCTGACTTCATTAAGGTTTCACAAGGCGGTGCTTGACGCTATAACAAACGCCCCCTGCAACACATGGGGACTCCAACACGAGGAGAGTGCAACTCTCACTCCTGGAGGGTCCCCAGCAGTCAGTCCCAGTGACAAGCAGCTGTACTCGATGGTGTGACTCAGGCTCTTGCACTAAATATTCCATTCGTGTGCCAATGGAGTTTATAGTGGAGGGAGGAGGGGAGGCCGTTGCCAGTGGAGGGAATCTGTAGAGGCTACGGAGACAAGTGCATGTTGCAGCGTGCGGAGACAAGCCCAGTTGGAACCCAGAGAGGTGAGCAGGCAGGGGTGCAGGCACCCGGAAGCCTTTCCTTTGGAAAGAGCCAAGACAAAGAGCAGACTATTCTGTGAGGAAGATGGGCCGGCGCGAGATCCCGGGATACTTGAAAGGCTGGGCTTGGCCTTCTCTCCAGGCTGCCCGGGTCTGCCTGAGACACGCTCCTTAAAGCTAACAGGGGCCCTCGAGACATAGACGGGCAGGAGGCTCCATCCACAGTCGACCGCAGAGAAAACAAGCTGAGAGCAGGGGGAGCTTATGGAAGGGCAGGCGCTCCGGGATGAGAGGGGAGGCCAGCCCCAAGCCTCGGATCCCTAGGTCCGAGCTCTCTGCTAATGAGCCCCTGCCGGGAAACTGTTGGGAGCAGCCGCCAGCCTCCCTCCTCATGTCACTTGGACTTCCAAGCTCAGCTTGGTCAGACCTCCAGAGTTCATCATGCTTCCATTTGTCCCAGTCAGATAATAAAGCAGGCAAAGTAAAACCAAATTAAAATTTGAAGTGTGGTTCCAATATTAAAATATTTTGACTGCCTTTCAGCTGTTCTCTCCTGTGCATGATCTTATCTCACAGGCATATTCATTGCAGTTGGCCCAGATTTAAAGAGACAGTGCCTACCCTGATGTATGGGCAAGTGCATCAGAGACAGTGCCATGCCAGGGACTCTAGGACCAGTCTTCAGGAACCAGCAGAACTTTGAGCTCAAGCTTCCCCCAGATTTGTGGGGCCAGAAAGTTCTTTCCCAGGCATGGTGTGAGCAGGGGGAGGAGGAGCACATTTTAGAAACTTACTGTGATGGTAATGGTCATGTCTGCCTCTCCATTCCCACTGTGCTGTTACATCCAAGAGCTCACCTGCTCCTCGGAGCAGCCCAGAGGCCAGGAAAAGGCCTAGCACGTAGTAGATGAGCAATAGGTATTTAAAAGGTCATGAATGCACGACTCCATGGAAATGGACATAATGTTCCTTGTCCTGTCACGTTGGACACATGGAAACTGCCTCTCGGTGGTTCAATTAGTGGACATTCGGTGCTGTCCAAAGCTTCTGTGGAGACATTTGGAACATGCCCGAGGTCTTTGCTGTTTGGGATGGTCCAAACTCCCAGGGAGACAATGGGTTCATGCCATAAGGTTCTTGATCATGTGCCATGACCAGCCAGGCTACCAAGGCAAGAAAGGTTCTTATTGGAAATACAGCCATAATGCAATTATTAGACCGGGAAAACATGGTAGCATTTTTTTACATCTTAACCCTGTAAACACAAAGCATCAATAAACATCATGGACAATTGAACCCAGAACATTTTTTAAGTGTGAACTTTATGGACAGGACCAAACAGCAAGGACCTTTGGGCATGGACCCCCATGTCTCACAAGGGCAAGGGTTCCACTACTTGCATGGCCAACCTGGCAGGAGACCCAAGTCTCCGGATGCAAGCCCAGCACTCCTTCCTCCTGCCAACGCCTCTCCCGGGACACAGCCCCACACATGGGAACAGGATGCCTCCAGTCAGTGGCTGGAAATGGCATCAGCTCCGAATCGCATCACTAAAAACGTCTGTCATTTCTACCTCATTTCCATTGCTTTGGGGAAAAAGCTGCGAGAGGTAGGGCCCATCTGTATGTATGTTTTTAAAATCTTCCTACACAGACTCCTCATCCCCCCTCTTCACGGAGAGATGGCCAGCCACGGGCTTCAGCCTGGGCAGGCCACAGCATGGAGCTAGACTCCCGTAAACAGGGCTTTACTTGCATTGTCTTTATCTCACCCTCATCTCTCACAGATGGCCTGGGATGCTGCTGCCCCCTTAAAAATATAAGGTAGAGTGTGTGCAGAGAAATTAATCCAAGTGAGAAAAAAAAAGAATATAACTTAATTATATTCAAGGAAATAATAATGAAATAATGGTGCAAATGATAAATTTGACATAGCAGAAGTTGTGACAGGTGTCTAGATTAGAGATGGGAGTTTGGAAGTCATTACTTTGTGTCAAAATGGCCCCTTAAACAAACCAAACAAGGCCCCAAAACTTTGATATGAGTAACATGTACGTGGTCCAGGGTCTGATATTGACTCCTCTCTGATGCTCAGAGACCAGCCGGGGATACTTAGACTAATTGAATTGGTCCTGATGTGCTTAATACACATGCTGCTGCCTACATGAAGGCTTTGAGGATTTCCCCAACCAGGGATGGCCAGTTCCTCTTTTAAGTCTTCAGAACCATCTTTCTAGACCATTCTTAAGGCAGCCGAACCTCTTGGCCTTCTCCCAGGCAATCTGCATGTGTTCTTCATTTTCTTGGACTGTCTTCTTGAGGAATGTTCTGTACCTGGTGTCCTTACCTTCTCGTCACACACCCTGAACTGAGTCAGGCCATGCCTTCAAGTTACAGAAGCCAATGGCCTTGGCGGCGTGACTAGAACCCCGCCTGGGTGTAAAGAACTGGCCTAGCCCAGGGTCCTTATCCTTCTCTGAGATGGTCCCGCATGTTTCAGTGACTTCCTGCTCAATGCTGTCATGCTGGCCTGTTGTGTGTCCCGGAAGCATCCTCCCTGTAGCCCTCAGTGGCTGAAATGAGCAGCGCTGGGGGTCCAAGGCAAACAGGAACTCCCTGCAGAGGGAATAGCATTCCAGGAAGAAGGAATTCCATGTGACACCATTTCTTTAAAAAAATATCTATCTATCTATCTATCTATCTATCTATCTATCTATCTATTTATATATAATATATATATAATTGATTTTAGAGAGGATGGGAGAGGGGGAGAGAGATAGAAAAATCAATGATAAGAGAGAAACGTCATGGATATGCTGCCTCCTGCATGCCCCCTACTGGGGATTGAGCCCGTAACCTGGGCATGTGCCCTGACTGGGCATAGAACGGTGACTGCATGGATCCTAGGTCGATGCTCAACCATTGAGCCACACTGGCCGGGCCACCATGATACAATTTTGCTCATTGGAGAGGTGTTTCTGGGTTCAGTGCCTTGGAACAAAAGGTGAATATGAGTGAAGATATGAAGGAGATAGCCGTGTGTGGGGGGTGGTGAATCATCATAAAGATAAGTGCATAAAACTGGGGGCCTTACATATCATTCTGAAGGTTCTGGAAATTCTTGGCAGGGATTAAGTGGGCATGCTTGAATCATGTTTAGGGTGTGTTCGTTCCAGTAGCATGGAGTGAAGGTGGTGGGTTGGATGGGGCGGATCTGGAGGCCCCTCTTGCATGTTCAGGGGGAGCAGGAGCAGAGAGGATGGGGAGGGTGCGGCCGAAGAGAGAGCCAAGGAGGCCCCCTGTGTGGAACTGCTCACACACACTTCCTACTGGAACCCGCTGGAATATTCAGGACGCGTCTCTCCAGAACAGAGCATCGATTGAATAATTTGCTCTGAATAATTAAATTTTCAAAGCCCATAGCCATAGAGTTTATTTATAACTGGAGCCACAGTTAGCATGTACTTTAAATGCAAAGAGGGGCTTTAACCGTCAAGTTATTATATTACTCAAGAGTTTAATTAATAACACACTAATTGTAGAAGCCGGCATCAAGAGTCACACCATATTGTTCCTATTACGTTTGGAAGCTGTCTGAAGTGATTTGGTAATTAAAAAACAGAACTTCGAAATCTAGCCGTATCTTCTCATAGACGTGGAGGGTCTTTTGTTTATGTCTTCTAGGACTTTTTAAGATAGAGGGGTTTCCCTTGGGTCTTATGATACAGAGTCTCTGAATAATGCCTTTAGAATAGATAAATGCCTATATATTAAAACTCACCGAATGCTCACATGCCATTGGTTAGAAAGACATATATCAAAGTCAAATAAAACACTAGAATAAACAGTATAAATCTGTAGATTGGAGCTGAAATGGACTTCAAACCTGATCTGTTTTACCTTCAAGACCATTTTCCAAATGTGAAGATCCAGTTGGGTAAAGTCAAGCAGTTTGCTTGGGAAGGTCAAAAGACAGAACTGAACCTATGGGTCCGCACAGTTCGCTCCCCTTCTGAAGTCATGGCTCTCTCAGTTTCTCTCGAAAGACACAGACCTAACTATAAGAGCACTGAAATGATCCACTAGCATCTGCCTTTACCTATTGGGGCTTTATTCCTCTCTGATGGTCATGAACTTGGAATCCCTAACACGATGCCCATTATTCAACAGCCAATCTCAAGGATCGGCTCAGGGGAGCTGGACTGACTCCCTCCTTTACTGGTGTGAACACTGCGTCTGTAAACTCAGATCCACACACCGCCTCTGGAAAGATGCAGTAACCAACTGCCTGGTTGCTACACTCAAGGCCAAGAAGGAACTGTGGCCCGACCAGCAGGGGCAGCTCCACAAACACAATGCCCATCCTGCTGAGTCAGGCTGTCAGAGACTGGGGTGCAAAATGGAAGCAAGTGGCATGGCAGCCAGGGCGAGATAGAATACACATAAACATGGCGTACCTAGCAGCTGGGAAGGGTGCATTTTGTGCAAATGATTGTGAGTATGTAGATCGAAGGTCAGCTGACTTTCGGTAGCAAACCATTGAGTGGCTATGTCCTGCTTTCCTGCCCACAGTCTGTGTCACAAGCGGACAACTCTGCTGTTGTTGCTTCAGGATAGCTGATGTGGACAACAGGCAAGTGAAAGGGCATGTTGTGTGCCAATAAAACTTTATTTATATACTGTATTTGCCAGCGTATAAGACGATTTTTTGGCCCTGAAAAATACGTATTTGCTGGCGTATAAGAGACTGGGCGTATAAGATGACCCCCTAACATTTCCACTAAAAATACAGAGTTTGTTATATACTCGCCGTATAAGACTACCCCCCACTTGGAGGCATATTTTTCAGGGCCAAAAAGTCGTCTTATACGCTGGCAAATACGGTACACTAAGTGTCAGTTTCTTATAATTTTCATGTATGGTGAAATATATATCCACTTTTTTCAACCATAAACCTTCCTTAGTTTATGGGCTGAACACGCAGACAGTGGGCTGAATTTGGCCACAGGGGGTTGATTTTGTTGATCCTGTTGTAGCTGGGACGTTACCCCCTCCCTCATTGTTGGGGGAAGACCAATCAAACAGAGAGGTCAAGGCTACGGTCCCCGAGGGGCAGGAGGGATTGCTTGAGGAATGGCCTGGAGGTGCAGCTCTAAGGGGGGGGGGGGTGCTGGGCCAAATTGTAAAGGAATTTGAATGCCTGGATAAGTCACTAGGGGGGCTGATGGAGGCTGTCCTGCAGTAATAGCAGGAGGTGGGGGAGCCACTCCAGGACTCCACCTTCCTGTGGAGGACAGCCTGGAAGGGGCGGGACCAGCGCCCAGCAAGGGTGCGATCATGCTAGACCAGGCCAGGGAACGGAACTTGCCAAAATCATTTCTTCAGTTGACGGAAGTGTGTTGAGCAGCAACCTTAACAAATTGCTAAACAGATTTGAGCAAACCTCCCAAGTCTATGGAGACAACTGGACAAAATAAACATTCGCGCTCGGGAGATGTCTGATTCCTGGCTACAGGACAGAGCATCCAGAAATACTGTAGGCAGCAGGCCACGGACAGAAGCCCTGACTGACCACCAGGGACACAGCACAGAGAGGGTAAGGGCCTAAGGCCACACAGCCAGCAACTGATCCCCCCACCCGCGGACACAAACGCCAGGCTTCCGTTGATTTGCACCCCCACACCTTCTAATGTAGAAATCAAGTGAGAAAATACATGGGAAGCCTTTTGTGGTCTCCAAAGGCAGGCATGATGGTGAGGCTTAGCCTGGATCTCTCAATTTTGTGCTTTCTATTCCCATGTTGGTCACCCCCAGAAGACCTCGAGTTATGCACGGGGTGTGTGTGTGGGCATGGGGGGGGGGGTGGCTGGGTCCCCTTCATCCCTGCAACCCTGGGACCTAATGTACAGCCTGGCCCAGAGGTACCGAACGAGAAATGTCTGAGTGAACAAGAAGCAACTGTGTAGTCACAGGCTTTATGAAGAAACCATGCAAGACAACAACGCCACCACTCTCCGGCCCTTATGAATTTTTAACATGTGTTCACGGAATTGTACAATATATGCCCTGGACGTCAAGATGCATATGAGGGACCATAAACAGTAATAGACGATGACACGGCGATAAACCGAGGAAAATGGAGGCTAAACCAGGGAAACGGGGTCTTATTACTGCCTCGGGCGAAACAGAAATCAGGGTCACGTTTTCAAGATTAGGAATTAGATTAGAAAATGGACAATGTGATGACTGTTAGCAAACATGCTACTCAGCGATGCGGCAGAGTGTGAAGGCATGGCGGCGAGTCTACGCGCCCTACGATGCGGTGCTTGGTGATGTTTCCCGCACTCTAGGAAGCACTGGGCTGTGGCCTGGGGGTGAGGGAAGATGGTCTATAGGTTTGAATCAGAAAGTGGGCTTTATCACCGACTTTAACCCCTTTCACAATGTGTACTCAATTCAAGGAGGCCCTTTCTCTCTTTTACTGAAGTCACAGAGGCCTGGTTTGTAAGTTTCCAACAATCTTCAAATCCCTGCCCTTGAACTTGGCAGCTGTGGTGCCAGAAAAGCCGCACACCGCAGGTCCGGGCAGCGACAGGGAGTCCAATCACTTCTCTGTTGTAAGACAATGTCCGGATGCTTGCTCATGCAGTCAGCTTTTACACTCCTGGGCCTGCACACACAGTTGCACGTGCTTTTGAAATCCATTTCCCACCGTGGGTCTCTGCGTAGCATGCAAACCCCATTAAGTTCTCATGGGTGAAATGTGAAATTTGTCCCATTTACAGCGAGTCCAATAGGATTGACAGCAGCAACAGCATAGATGGTCGGGTTGTTTCTGGTTTGAGATGGGAGTGTTAGGACTTGTGAACACAAGCAACCTGTTGGAGCCCCCGGGTCAGGGGTCTCCGGGCCACAGAGCTGAGAGAGAGGAATGGGCAAAAAATGCTCCAAACGGGGTCCCCCCACACTCACTCTCCAGAATCCGGGGGACTGGGCGCAGGGTCAAAATCCAAACTCCTAGCCTGGTACTGGGTGTAAGGGGAAGCCTCCACATTCTTATGCAATCCTCCCAGCAGCCCATGTCTTGGGGGGAGGGACGGAGGGAAGGCGGGAGGGACTGAGATTTGAGATCCGGGGCGGCTTTGCCACAACCTCAGTAACAAGGTGGGCTCTAAACTTGGACTTGCCTGATTCCCAAACCCAGGCTCCTTCAAGACTTCTTGGTGACTTACTTCCCCAGAACTTGACACCTACTAGCCATTCGCACTGTTGGGTCATGAACCTGTTCACCATCATGGGGGCCCCGGGGGATGAAGCGTGGGCGCTGGGATAGTCAGGCTGGACCACAGTGGTGAGACAGGATGGAGCTAAGCCAGAGGAACCGCTGATGGGCACGCATGTCACCTGCCCCTGAGAACACTGGCCCCATGGTCCTGCACAGCAGAGGGACAGCCTTTACTGCAGTGGGACTGCGGACCAGAGCGCCCCCTGCTGAGCGCCCAGCGCGACCTCCTGCACATAAGCAGCCCCTGAGCGGCTCTCAGAGCCTGCGCTACACACACTGTTGAGGTGGGGAGCGGGGGGGGGGGGAGGGGGTCAGCTTGCACAGAATCATCCTGGGTTCCTGTGTCTGCCTCCCCTTTCTGGGGTGGGGGGAGCATCTCCCCCCCCAGGGCCCCAACCTTGTGAACAAGAGGGAGATGCTGGCCAGAAGTCTGCCAGCGCAAAGCCCTCTCTCTTGAGGCGCTTCCCTCTTTGTTACAGCTGCATCGCATTCCATAGTGTGAGTGTCCCACAGTGAAAGGGATGTTGTCTAGGGCAGTGTTTCCCAAACTTTTGACATATGTGTATCCCTTCTATAATTTTCGTAATGCTGAGTACCCCTCCTCAAAAAAAATGGATGTATTTTAATAACAATCAAAATATATTTATTTTTTATTTTTTTGGTACATACACAAAATAATAATAAACCTAAAATAAAATTATTCATAATAAAATATAAATAAAAATTATATTATAAATAACATTTATTTGCACACCGGACCATCTCACACCTCACAAGACTCTCTTGACTTGACTCATGAGAATGTAGAATTAGGCGTAGCTAAGCATGGTGTAGTGCATATTCCCACCAAACTCCGATGCAACGTGTACCCCCACCAAACTCTTCCCGTACCCCTGGGGGTACTCGTACCACACTTGGGGAAACACTGGTCTAGGGCACCAGGCCCATGGCCATTTGCTAGGGCAGCAGTGGGAAAGGAACCCAGCTGCAATGCCATCATTGCAGAGAGTGCTGCGTGGGGATTAGCTCAGGAAAGGGCAGGGGTGCAGCAGGCTCTGTAACCCAAAAATGATTCCTTTAGGGGGCAGGGGGATGGCAAACGGAGAGGGTGTGAGTCACATTCCAATTTGCTGCATGGCCCTGGTTGGTCCTTGGGGGCCAGGCTGCCTGGGTTCAAATCCAAGCTGTGTCACTAACCAGCTGAATGACCTTGGGCAGGCCCCCCAGCCTCTGTGCCTCAGTTCCCTCCCTGAGAATTCAGTTCTGATGCCAGGGATGCCAGGAGCTGTGTGGATATTAAGTGATCACATGTATGTGGCCATTAACCCAGCGCCTGCAACATAGCTGGTTCTTACTCATTTTGAACTCAGCTGGGATACGTTTGAGAAATTTCATGTTAGCCTAAAACTGTGGTGGGGGAGAGGGAGATAAAGGTTTGAAATGTGCGTAATTGAAAGAACAGAGAGAACCAATTCCATGGAGTCAGATTCAAGTCATGGCTCAGCTAAAGGAAGGGCGGTTTATCTTATTTCTTTGGCCCTCAGTTTCCTCATCCTAAACTAAAAACAAATAAAAACAAAATTGCCTGCCGAAACCGGTCTGAAAGGTCCCAGGTTCGATTCCGGTCAAGGGCATGTACATTGGTTGAGGTCACATCCCCGGTGGGGGGTGTGCAGGAGGCAGCTGACCAATGTTTCTCTCTCATCGATGTTTCTAGCTCTCTATCCCTCTCTCTTCCTCTCTGTAAAAAATCAATAAAATATTTTTTTAAAAAAAATTGCCTGCCGGCGTTATTGTCAGGTGCTGATGGGTGGACACATCTATCTAGTGGATTTGAGGCCACCCATCGCTTATCATGAAGCTCGGCCCGCCGGCTCTGTTACGAAGTCCGGGTCTCAAGCTGCACTGAATGCGCGCTGCTTCTCACGTGCAGGCTGCTGTGAGGATGGCAGAGTTGTCACTGACTACTGACTCACTGGATTTATACGTAGCCTGACCTGTGAGGGCCAAGTATGCATTGCTATAACGAAACGCCAGCGGCAAAGTGCAGTGAATGTGTCCTGAATGGCGCCCTTGAACTTGGCCAGCCTGGCTGCAGCTGTGTGTTTGTGTGTGTGTGTGTGTGTGTGTGTGTCCCCAGCCCCTGGAGATGCTTCTGTTAGCACCTCAGAGTCCCTGGCAGTGTGGAAGGACCTTTATGTCCAAAGCACACCTGAATGAATGACTGGCCCGTGGAGAGGGTGGGAGGGAGCGAGGAACCAGCTACAAACTGGAGGGGTGCGCCACTTCTCAGATGATTAGCCTGTCTGACCCCCACACTGATGGGCGGGGCTGTGTGGTCCTCAAAGGGAGACGTGGGACTCTGTGCTGACACAGGGCTCTGCCACTGCTATTACCTGACTGTGCCGAGAGGCTCACCTGGCCACCCGGCCCCACTTGAGCAGCCCACCCCGTCCTGCCACCCTCACTTCCTCCTGCTCCACCATCTCCAAGCCCAGCCCTCCCAGGGGCTGGCCCTCAGCTATGTCAGAGCCTGAGAACCCGTGACGGAGGGAAACCACCCATGGCAGGTGGGGAGAGGAAGCCACGGTGGGAGTTTCCTTCTATCCAGGGGAGAGATGCAGGCGGAAGCCTGCGGACAGCCTGGGCAGGAAGAGGGGGCCCCTGACATTGTTTAGGTGTGGAGCTTGGACAACCAGCAGAGAGACTTGGGTGTGGGATCTTTGGAAGTCACTTTGGGTCTTTGGCTCTGTCTCCTCAGCTATAAAATGGGCCTAATTATCACTGCCTGGAAACACTGTTGTGCACAGAGCACATGCAGGTGAACTTGCTGGCAGGCTGCCCCCTGAAAGGCCATCGGAATTGCACCCCTCCCTGCCCGGGGGAGGGCAGGTAGGCTGTGGTGAGACCTGCTGAATTTGACAAAGAAACTCGATAGAATTCCCACCTCCTCTGCCTCTCTGGCCTCAATGAAGTCATTTCATTCTCTGGACCCTCAGCTACAAGCAGACCTAGCACCTGGCTGACCTCCCTCTGAGGTCCGGTGACTGCCACCTGGCGCTGCCCTTCCATCCGGTCTACGAGGCACCCAGAGGCCTCTGTTCATGTCTGGGGGTCACTGGGCTTTGTGGGTGGTGACAACGGAACCTCACTTCTAGGTGATCGAGGCAGGAAACAACAGCTCCCTGCATGTTCCCAAGCCTGGGCTCAGGCACTCGGAAACGTGCCCGCCACGGGAGGCTCTCCTGGGACCCGGTGTCTCTGTCCTCACCGTCTTCCGTGGGCACAGACAGGACACGCTGGGGTCCACGGGGACCTTCGCCCTGATTGGCAGCATTCCAAGGCACCTGTCTGTTCGGCGCTGGGATCTGGGGACCGTGCTACATTCACATTTTCAAGACAGGATGCCTGCCACCGGGTTGGCTCTCCAGAGAGAGTGGCCCCCACCAGCACACACCAGCCTCTCCCTCCCCTTCAAAATAATGATTTCCAAAAGGGAATAAAATAAGGCAGCCCATGCACCGTCAGCCCCGAGTGGCGTCATGGCTGGTGTGCACTGTTTAGAAGATGAATCACATCTGCTTTGGAAATCACGGATTGTTCGAAGGCCCCGGAGCTCACATCAAACATATGGGTGATTTGTATGCACGGGGTGCAGGCCAACTCTGCGCAGCCAAGGCCACAGGCTAGAGGAAGCGCTGTGCCCACAACGCCGGCTCCCTTCTGTGGAAGGCCTTCCCTGGGGCGGCTGGGCACTGACCCCTTCCAGGTACGACACCCCTCCTGGCCACTGTCAGCCTGCGGGGCTGAGGACCTTCTCACTTCACTTACAGAAAAGCTGAAGATCTAAGACGTTAAACCCTAAGAGCAGGCCGGGAAGCCAGGGTGCAAACCCAAGGAGACGGGGTTCCACGCAGGACGCCGGCCACTCTTCCAACCTGTTTCCAAGTGTGGACAGCGGGGCCTCGTCAGCAGCTAAGGGTTTGCAGGACATCCATGCTGAGACAGGGCCACTCACTGATTCGTTTCCTCATCCTCCTCCCCTCAGGTGGGCACACACCGCGGAGAGCAAAGGTTGGCCAGGGCCGCGCTTACACCTAGGGGACAGCACCCACAGCTACTTCCCGCTGTAGAGGAAAGTGACTCCCGTAACTTTCGGATCAAGAGCTCACAGGAATCGCCAGCAAGGCCAGCGCCTGAGACTCAAAAAAGGAAATGAAGAAATGGAAGTGCAGGATCGTCTGCATTGTGAGCACATGTGTCTGAGCTGTTCTTTCTTTCTTTCTTTCTTTCTTTCTTTCTTTCTTTCTTTCTTTCTTTCTTTCTCTCTCTCTCTCTCTCTCTCTCTCTCTCTCTCTCTCTCTCTCTCTCTCTCTCTCTCCCTCTCTTTTTGCGCCCAGTTAGGGAAGTTGGCAGCCTGCCCTCAGTCTCTCCAGCAGGTTTCCATGAGCAGAAAGGGAGAGGAAGGGTAAAAGACAATGAGCGCGTGCACCATTTCCAAATGTTTCTAGGATGAAATGGTAGTTCAGGCAACTTGCAAAGAAACACAGGAAGAGACAGGAGGGTCCTCGCCTCCTCTCCTGTGGATGAGAGAGGGCCCGGGCTGTCTGAGCCCGGCGCCAGGCTCTCCTGCGGTCCCCACTCGTCAGTCAGCCATGTCTGCATTCGCCTCGGTCTGTGGAGGGCAGTTGCCCTTGTGGTAGCTTGATTCCCACATTGCACATCATCTGTCAATGTCTAAAACACTTGGAGGACCCGGCGGGAGTGGCTCAGCTGGTTGAGCATCACCTGTGCTCAGAAAGGTTACTGGTTTGATCCTGTACATACCTGAGTTGTGGGTTCAGTTCCCAGTCGGGACAGAGTGCAGAAGGCAACTGATCAATGTTTTTCCCTCTTCTCTCTCTCTCTCTCTCTCTCTCTCTCTCTCTCTCTCTCTCTCTCCCTCCCTCCCTCCCTCCCTCTTCCTCTCCCTCTCCCTCTCTTCCCCCCTCTCTTCCTTCCTTCTTCCCTCTCTTTAAGCATGTCCTCAGGTGAGGATTTAAAAAATACAAAACAAACAAAAAATTGGAGGTGAGGGATTTTCAAAAGACGATTTTAAACCATATGGCCCAAATCACCTAAACTACTGATGCCATTTGAAGACCTGTGTCTTCACTGGCCATGCAAGCTGTCCAACAGGTTCAAGGGAAGGAAGGAGGAGCGTTAAGAGAAGCTCTAGGCACCTGCCTGGCTCCAGAGGTTCATCCAGGGGAACCAAAGGACCCCCTGGATGGGTGGTAGGTGGGCGCTCAGAGCACGGACAGTGAACTTGGAAAGAAGGGCGTGAGCACAGCATCCATTCATTTCACAGATGTGCCTGGCGTTCCCTTGGTACCAGCCACAGAGGCTGAAGCAAGGGACCCCCATCCCTGTCTCCCAGATTCTACACTCCGGTGTGGAAAACCAATGGAAACCCAGCACAAGGCACACATGAATGACAGGATTGCGGGGAGAGGGAGGTGCTTTGAAGGCAGTGAGAAAGCCAGACCTTCTGGAAGGGCTCTCTAAAGAAGTAGCATTTTGAGTTGATACCTAGAAGAAAAGGGAGGAAAAAAAGAAGAAAAAGAAGTCATCTGAATGCTGTGGGCAATAACTGTCGTGATTTAACCAGGGGAACATCATGCCCCAGGGGCCAGCAAATCCATCCGACCACCTCCCTTTGTAAATAAAGTTTTATTGACACACAGCGATCCTCCATTGCTTACACGACATCTGAGACTGCTCTGAGCTGCTGGCACAGACTGGAGGAGTTGGGATAGAGACCCTCTGGCCTCAGAGCAAAGGAACTCAGCATCTGGGCTTTGCAGAGAAGGGCCTGCAGCTCGAGGCCTCTGCTGAGCTAGACTTCTCGGACAGTGGTTTTGTTATCCATGAAGGGAAGGTGTGAGTACCCTGGAAGCAAGTGGATGTTAGCATATATAAGTTGTAACTCACTAAAGCTGTTAGAATGCAGATGTCAGCTGTCTGGACAGGGCAATGCTATGCGAAGGGTTTCAGGGACCTTGAGTAAACATCACAGCAGATAGGCAGATGGCGAGAAATCACTCACAGTTTCTGCTGCTGGTACAAACCCTCATACTGTCCTTCGCTAATCCACACACAGTGTCCAGAGAGGTGAAGCCCCCAGCCCAAGGATGCACAGCACTAGTCTCTGAGACTCCGGTGCCACTTCCTGCATATGGCCCTGCCTTTGAGATCAAGGAGCCGCGCAGAGTACGTTTAGACTGAGAGGGGAAGTGGACCGCAGGGACGGAGGCAGCTTTGGTGAGCTGGAGGGAATGCATACAAAGCCTCTCCCATCTGGTTTCAGGCTGTGTGAACGTGCACGGCCCCGTGTTTCGCTTTGAGCTGGGCGCTAGGTGAGCGCTGCACTTTGCATGAAAGCTGGCCTGAGCTGGGCTTGGTCGGGGGGTGAAACTCGCAGAAACTGCTGAGCTGGGCCCAGCGGCTGGCCCCATCAAAGGCGCTGGCCAGGGATCCCAGCCCCGTGCAAAGGCCAGCCGGCCCACGGCTTCCTCGGGGCCAGGACACAGTCAGCTAGTCTTGTTTCAAGTTTCGCCTCAGCTCCTTTCGTGTTTCGCTCTTGAGCAGTTCACACAGTACCCCCTTCCTGAGCTGGTCTCCGCTGGCAGAGGCTCGCTGACACAAGAGCTGGCCCAGATGGCTAGCTCTGGGCTGGCGGGTGGGGAGTGGCCAGACCTGGGTCTGTGAGCCAGGAGCCTTGGGTCTGGGTCAGGCTTTGCCCCCAACTGATGATGGGCGGGCAGAGCCATCTCTCCAAGCCTCAGTTTACCCCTCTGCAACGAGAGAGGGTGGATCAGGACCTCCAATGTCTTTGGAGCTCTCTCACACTGGGAGGCCAAGTCCTTCTTTACTGGCCAAGTCCTACCTCACGTTGAGAGTCCACTCAGAGGCCTGCCCGCCCCTGAGACTGAGACCTCACTGGCCATCCCAGGTCTCCCGGGGCTAGGTGTTCCCAAGGTCATTTCCCCCTCCCTTCCTTCTTTCCCATCCCTTCCTCCCTCTCTCTCCCTTCTCTCCCCTGCCCCCTCTGTTCTAAGATGTGCTTTAGTGACAACTAGAACTTGGAGTCACAGGTGTCGCTCTTTCCATCCAGCTGATGGCCTGAGACAGGCTGCTGAGGGATGCTAGCCTCCCTCTCTCCGTTACAACAGAGGACGCAGACCTCACCGATGCCAAGGAAGGTCTCAGGGGCAGAGGATTCAGGGGCAGTTCCAGGAAGAGAACCAACCCGCGGGGCCCAGCTCTCTGAGACCTCCCTGTGCCCACCCTCACTGCACACACCCTCACTGCACACACCCTCACTGCACACGGATGCCCGCCTTGTCGCCTTTGATTTGAGCCTTTCTAGTAAACAAAGGTGCGAGAAACGGGTTCCATGAATACTTATTACACCTTAGATAAATTAACAGCGGTTTTCTTTGCTGCAGCCTGGCAACGTTCCCAAACATCTGGTCCAGGCCGGGCAGGCCTAGCCCTCCCCCCACACCCCCCCCCTCAGAGGGAGGAACAGTTGGGGCTGCTGGAGCTGGGAGCCTTGGGGCTCCCCTGGGACGGACTCTACCTAATGCGCTGCCTGCCAGGCTCGCTTGCTTCCAGGACACCTGCTTTCCGAGCCGAGCTGCCACTCAATCCGGCCAGTGAAGCGTGGGGATGGGGACAGGGAGGCTGCAGGGGCTGGGAGGGGTGACATGGCATCTGTGAGGAGGGCCCAGGGCGGGGGAGACGAAGTTTCCCAGGCAGGGCTCTCGGGGGAGGCGAGCTGCTGGTGGCTCTGGACTAAGACAAGCTCAGGGCTCGGGGACCCTGCCTGCCTGGGGTCCGCCACAGCTTTGGGTCTGGACTTGGTGGCAGCTCTTACTCTCCCTGACCACTCCTGGTGGGGGCATCCTGAGCAGCCAAGGAGCCATGTTGTGAAGTGGACAGAACAATCCTGGGTGTGGGTTCCAATCCAAATGCCTACTGCCCGCAGGGAGACCACTGCCCAGCACTGGGGACACAAGCTTCAGGACCCAGTGCAGGGCCCATCCTGAGACAAGACAAAAGGTGACTCCTCCTTTCTTCTAGCTGATGGGTATACCATCAGGCAGGCAAAAAGGGCGTGCGGGGAGACATAAAACGTGTGTGTGTGTGTGTGTGTGTGTGTGTGTGTGTGTGTGTGTTTTAAATATTCATAGAGAATAAGAAGAAGAAAAAAAGCAGGGGGAAGGAAAGAGGAGAGAAGGGAGGAAGGAGGGGCATGGGGAAAGGACCTAGGAAACACTTGGGAACAGGGAAGAAACACCTGACCCTGGGAGGCCAGGTGACGGCCAGTGAGTCTCAGTGGTGGGGGTTGTCTGAGTGGACTCTCAGTGTGAGGTCAGAGTTAGCCAGTGAGGGAGGGAGAGAGGGGTCATCCAGGCCAGCGGGTGGACTTTAGTGAGTGAACTTGCAGAAATGAGAAACCAAACCTAAGATGCCCACCCCAGCGCTCCAAAAATGTTTACTATAAATATGTTCAAATTACCGGGCAAGAGCAGTCCCTTGGACATGGCAGGCCCCCAACTTAATGTTTCTATGGTTCAGATTCAGTGAATTCCTGCATATTGAGAATGTTTTGTATGGAAAGTGCTGGGGCAGGAGCTGAGTATTGTGATGGCCATATACGGACCATCTGTGGAAGTCACTGGTTCCTATCTACCCAACCTCTGCCTGGCCACGTCATTTCAGCTAACTGACCCCAACTTTATTGGAGATAACTAAGTACCTAATCTCAGGAGATGAATCTTGGTTGGCAATGGACATTTGGGTCAATCAATTTTGCTTTGCCAGAGGCACACTGTCCCAGCCACCTTTTCAATAGGCAGGGTCATGTGATCAATTCTAGCCAATGGAAGTTCTAGGAGACATTGGCTTTCTGGCCTAGTGAGTATGGCTTGAACAGAGCTCCCAACAAACCCAAATCTCCAATAGTTTTCCAAGTTTTAATCAACCACTATGCAATCTAGCACAAACAACAGCAACAAAACCACCAAATTCTAGACCTGAAACCAAAATACATGGGGCAGCGGTACCATTTTTAGAGGTGACGCATTGGCAAGTCACTGAACTTCATGAATCCCCTATCTCTTTTTTCAACAAAATTGAGCCAAACATACTCCAGGCTCCAAGGTTGATTTTGAAAAATCGATGGGTCCTTGAATGTGAAGGTATTTGTGTAAATTTTAAAGTGTTTTCCAAAAAAATCACTCATAATAATATTATGATATTGGTGATATTCCCTTGACTCTTTAATAAAACCTTTATAATTAGTCCCTATATTTCCCTCAATTAATTGTATTTTCTTTATATTTATAACCATTAAACTATAATGGGATATTATCAAGTCCCAGTGCTTTCTAATAACTTTACAAAATAATTTGAGTCCTTTCCATAATACTTATTAAGAGAAAGTGGTTGCAAAATTAAATTCTTTTTTCCTAAAAATATTTTATGAAGTTTATTTATTTTATATGATTCTATGCCATATGGTATTAGTGATATTTCTTTATCTAGTGATATGTCTAGTAGAGATAAATTAATGAATAAAATCAAACATTATTTCTAAGAAATAAAATTGGAATTACTGAATTCTTAGAAAAGCATATGTCCTTCTGACTCAAAGACTTTTTGTGTTAACCAAGATGTTGTCATGGATTGGCAAATGTTTGATAGAATGATATCTCAAGTTTCCTGCCATTTATTTTATTTATTTATCTTCTCCTAACAAAATTAAGGAATTAGTAATGCCCAAATAATCATGTCCTTATATTGATTGAATACCTACTAGGGCCTCAACTGAGGGAGAATAACTTGCCATTTATTTGGTTAATAATATGATTGAAATCCTTATACATAGGTAGAACAACGAATCGATATTTCTCTCTCCTGTTCTCTTTCACTATAAAATCAATAAATAAAATAAGTGGTCAATTGGAAATTTTAAGAAAAGCTTGATCAGTTGTTGTTAATATTCAAGACAGTTGATCCCAGATGTGGCAGGGGGCATTGGCCAAGAGGATGGGTCATGCT
Organism: Vespertilio murinus; assembly: GCA_963924515.1. Taxonomy (NCBI): domain Eukaryota; kingdom Metazoa; phylum Chordata; class Mammalia; order Chiroptera; family Vespertilionidae; genus Vespertilio; species Vespertilio murinus. Next base: position 214,262,421 of record OZ004704.1, read on the forward strand.
GACTTTCTAAATTTTCCCCGTAGTGGTCTTGGCACCACAATGAACTTCATTGTATTCTGTATACCTGTTCAACCTTAAAATACATGTATGGCTACTAGCAATTCAACAAAAATGTTCCCTCTTTCCTGGAAAAGTGTAATGTTCTATAAGAAATAGAGATTAAACTTCTTAGAAGACTTTGTTCCTAGGGAGAGTTCAAACAATGACCAGCAGAGTGTCTTTGATTAAGGCGTTGCACCTTTTAGAGGCTCTGCACTGTCATCTTTAAAAGGGAAAAATAATAATTAATAATAATAATGACAATAATAATAGTAGTAGTAATAATTATGAGGAAGATGAAGAAGAAGAAAAAGGAGAAGGAAGAGGAGGAAGAAGACAAAGAAGAAGAAGAAAAAGAAGAGGAAAAAGAGGAAGAAGAAGAAGAAGAAGAAGAAGAAGAAGAAGAAGAAGAAGAAGGAGGAGGAGGAGGAGGAGGAGGAGGAGGAGGAGGAGGAGGAATAATTCTCACATAATTGTGTTGAGGAGAACAAAGATCCTGGCATTAAAATCCTTAACATAATGCCAGGCTCACCATAAATTAGGCAAAAGCAAAACCTACATATTTTGCATTGATTAAATATACTAGTAAATGTGAAGGGAATGCAATGCGTATTAAAAATTGCTGTATATATTTACTTTGTTAATCATAACTTTTTCTATCTGTCTATGTAGCAAGCTAGTTATCTATCACCCATCTTGTTCCAGAAATAATTTAATGTGGTCTATTTAATATTATTATCTTGTTTTATGATTCATCTTCTAGTCAACCCTATTCAGACCCTTTATTTTCTAGAAATAATAATTATAGTGATTTCAATATAAAATACAGTGTACATGTATTGTTGGTTTTCTTCTAAGAGGCTGTCATCTACTTGTAGGTTTAATTGCTGCCACTGACATGAATTTACAAGACGGCAGGCTGTAAGGTGAACTCTCTATGCATTCGCAGACTCATATTTCAAAGGACTCAGTATAGTGAGAAAGTCTACATTTAAAAAACAAATTATCAGGAGTGAATGTACTACCTCTGCACCAAAACTTTCATCATGTTGCTGGATATACAAATCCATATTCAAGGTAGACTTTTCACATTAAATTCCACTCAAAGTGAATTGATGGAGCAAGAAAGGCTATGCAGGAGCTACAGGGTTTTGCAAACATTTGAGTCCTCATGCTGCAAGGGAGCATGATGCAAGGGAAAATGAGTCCACACATGATGTGGACTCATTTTACTATCAAAGCAAGACTACCCTTCATAGCATTCTTGGAAGGAGGAGTTCTAGGCCCACCTGACTGCTCAGCGTCACAGGGAGCTCATTACCTACAAGGAAGACCAGTCCATGGTGGGGCAACTCTGACCATTAGAAAACGCCCACCTATGCATTAGGATGAATGTGAGTGCCATCTGGGGGAGATATATGCATTAAGTGGTCTCCTTCCCATAACTTCTCATGACATCTTTGACAAGTCATTTTCCCACCCAGGCCACAACTTTCTCACCTATAAAATCAGAAGACGGATCTATTGCTCTGAGAAAGAATGAGACAATTAAATGTGATAAGCAGTATGAGGTACGAGTGAAGCTTAGCAGATGCCCAATAAACCCCCCGGCTCCTCCTGACTTCACCTTCTTTCCAGGTGAACTCCTGGTAGTTGGCAACACTTGCAGATTGGAAATTTTCTCATAAAATAATAATAACTTAAATAAGCCCAAAGAACTGGAGTTCTTCCTCTTTTTGTGGAGAAGACCAATTGAAGCAGAGATGTCGCTATCCCATATAGAAGGGGCATCTGTTCTGCTTATTGTCCCAGTCCCCGCAAAGCCAGGCCTCTCATGCTTTATATTATCTGATTGCCATCGGTGTTGAGCTCTGAGACCTTGAGTTTAATGTGAAAGCAGATCCCTCTCTACATCACTTCTTCAACCTTCACCTTAGACCTTCCACTGGCTAGGCAACCATCCCAGGAGCCTGTCTTTACAAAAGGGTGTTTGTCAAGGAGGGTCAGTATCCAGGGGGATGGAGGGGGAGGAGCAGGTGAGCATTCTCTGGTGGTTGCCCCAGATCCGTATCCTCTCCTCTGATCTAGCCTGATGTGAAAGGTCCACATGCTATTTCTTGGGCTTGTCCCCAAGCCAGTTCACACGCCCCTTGCTGTAGAATCTGGCTGACTAAGTGTCATAGATTCATAGTGAAATTTACACTCACCTCCTCCCTCTGGTGCCATCAAACAGGGCGGAACATTCTGCTCTTTGTTCTCAAACCGGAGGCCAGCCGGGGCCTGTGTACTGATATGGTCAGGTTTCACATGTGGGACAAGGGGTATCTCATAGGGTCTGGTTCTCTCAACGTGAGAGACATCTTCCTGCTGTAGGTCTTGAGAAGAAAGTTGGCAGGGGGGGGGGGGGCTGTCAGACACAGCTGGCATCCCAGGAACGCTCAAAATCTAGACTCTGGTTGCCTTACAACACACCAACACCTCTCCCCCAATGGCCACCAAAGAAGATAATATCTAACCATTTCTCTGACCTTCCACAAGAGTGCACATAATTTTAAAATACTGATAAGATTTGCAAGACATAGAGTTTCTACAGCTTTGACTTGATCTCAGTCATCAGCCCAGAGCCTGTTACCTAAGAAGATCTATTTGCATAACTTAAAAGGTCTTTGTGGTCATCAAACAAAATATGAAATCCTATGTCAAGGGCACTGGCATGCATGAAACACCTTCTCTCTGTCAGGAACACCCTAGGAGGCTCTGAGAGGACTATGGGAATAAGACTTCACCACTCACCCCTCCTAATGAAGGAAGCTGGGGATCTTTCCTGGGAGAACCTGGAGGAGGGACCTTTGACCTGAAACATTCCTGTGCAGGGACATAAAGCCATCGTCTCAGTATGCACCAGCATTGCCTTAGGTGGCACTGGCATTCTAAGGTACGAGGCCAAGTATAACCCTGGATCCTGTGCTGGCAATGCACCCAGCAGCTTCCCGTGTGGGCCAGGTGGCAAGCAGCATCCTGTCTGGCCTAGTCTGCCCCACATCAATGGGCACTGGAGAGTGAGAGGACTCAGGGTGGCCAGGAGGATGGCCGTGGCTGGGAGCACTCACTCCTCGTCAGCATCCTCCAGGCCTCTCTTGGGGAAGGCAGGAAGAAAATAGAACACTGCAGGCACCCGCTGTTCCAAAGGAAGGAACGTGTCAGTTGTACCCACTCATGTCATCTCTTCTTAGCGACAGGCAGAAACCCACTCCTGGTGGCCCACACTCCAGGAGCAAAGGGCTGCCGGAGCTGCCCACACTCCCAAGAACAGCATGGGAAGATGGGGCAGGAGGCACCTCCCAGCCTCCCACGGGGCTGATGGAAGAGGAGGGGGTAAGGCAGGTGCAATGAGCCGATGCCCACCTCTTCCTCTGAGGCGGGGATGGCCAGGACTTAGTGAGTTCGGCGACAGTGATATGTGGCAGAGGGCCTGGCACCAAACGGAACCTCCAGGGAGGCACAACAACCAAAAGCAGTGAGATTATTGCTGCTGAATGGGACCTGACATATGGCAAACAAAGAGACGGACCAGAAACAGATCTGAAAGGGACACTTTATTTACAATAACAGCTTGGTTATTTCAAGGAAATCGACTCATGTCCGTTATGAAAGCTCTAAGCACATGTCAGAAATTTACTGAAGAAGGCAAACGGTCACACAAAAGAAACCCAGAATTCAGATGCATGCAAACTTCACATCCCATAGAGATAGCCATGTTAATGCCACGTGGGCAACTGAGGCATGAGGGCAGTCTGCACCTACCAGGCCAGAGCCTTGCTAGCCTCTAAGTGTCCCGCAGGACATCCTGGCAATGCCAAGGCTCTCATCCAAGGCAGGCAGACCATTACATCCCCAAACTGGCTAAAGACACCAATGTCTGTCATTAGACTCCTGGGGACATGCTGAGGGTCTAAGTGTCCTCCTAATCAGCACGGGGGCAACAGCTAAAGGCAGCTGGGATTCTGAGACACTGAGGGGGTAGAAGAGGCGGTGTCTGTAGGAAAATAAATTACTTACTTCTTTCAGCTCTGGGCTATTCCAAATGCTACCTCTTCCCTCTGTCCATTTTCTCAGGCCGATGGTGAGCCCCACCAGGACCTGGGGTGCTTCTGTAGACGTTCTTAGCCCTCAGTGACTGCCTCCCGGCTTTGAGATGGAGCTGGGATGTGTGAAAGCTGGAGGCCTAGGGTCCATGTGGGAGTGGATTCCTTGCTTTCTGCACTGCTCACACCTGGTCGGAAAGGTGTGGGAGGTATATCAGTAGACCTCTAAGGCCTAGTTGTTGACTCCTAGATGAGAGAGAAAGAAATTCCCAGGGATTTGGTCCTTAAAGGTGTTTGGGAGAATTGAAAACCAAATGCCATATATACAGGGAGACCTCAGACTTCCTGAATAAGGAGAGGCTTTGATGCAGAACTGAATCTCAGGGGGTGTTCTCTGGTCCTCTTGTCCAGTGGTCTTTTGCTAGCAGAGAGCCCTCCAGTTTACACACATCCCAGTGCATCTCAAAGCCCTGAGGTAGTAACTGGGGGCTAAGAACGCCTACAGAAGCACCCCAGAAGGGGCCCACCATCGGCCTGAGAAAATGGACAGAGCTAAGAGGTAGCATTTGGAATAGCCCAGAGCTGAAAGAAGTAAATAATGCATTTTCTTTTATATTTGCAAATGCTGTGAGTGTTGTAGAGAATAATTGAAGAGGATAATATACTGCCTATACATGTAAGTATGAATGAGAAGATGAATAGTTATTTATAAGGGAACCTTTGAAATTAGATTTCTTGTTACCGTAGAGAAAACATTTAAAAAGCAATATCCTCACACTCAGATTATTACCTGGAAACCTCCTAGGTTAGAGGATTATGAAAACAGGGAACTGAATTTGTCACCTAAGCATTCTAGAGCTAAACCAATGTGGCTTTTCATTCCGTCCCGCTGAGCCCCATGCATTCCAGATTGCATGATAGACAGTGATAATGTCATTAATAACATGGACGCTGTCTTGCCCTGTTAAACAAAGCAGACCTAAACGAATGCTTCCACTGCAGAGGCATTGGCAACTGTGGGAAGAGAAGTGAAAGCAGGAATTGATGACTCACAGGTCTCCTTCCGTATTGTGTGCCAGAGACAAGTCCTCTTAGAAGAAGTGACATCTGAGCTGGACCTTCATACTCAGATGCTTCTGCTTAATGTGCAAGAAAGTGAGTGACGTTGGAAGTGAGGGAGCAACTAATCCAGTCAGAGAAAGTCATGATGGCACTCAGCTGTAGAATCCAATGAACAAAATAGACCAGAGTGATAGAAGCATGGAGCAGACTGTCAAACCAAGAGGGAAGGCGGGGGGTGGGGGGGGGTGGGAGGGGTGGTGGTAGGAAATCAACCAAAGACCTTAATGCAAATATGCATAATCCACAGGCACGGACAATAGGGTGATGAAGGCTTGAGGCGCGGGGCATAGGGGGGCAAGGATGGGCTAAAGGGGTCAATGGGAGAAAAGGGGGCCACATGTAATACTTGCAACAATAAAGATTTTTTTTTAAAAAAAAAGAAGAATGTGAGGAAACCTGGTAGTAATTACATTCACTATGGGGAATGGAGGCCTTTGGTTTAGGCTAGCTGAGGAGGTAGCACGCATTGGTGTCCTCAGAGGCCGGTTCACAACCCTTGAACTTCTCCTGTAGAATGCAGGGAAGCCTGGAGCGTTGTCCACAGAGAAACAGAGCTTTAGGAAGATCCAGCTAACAGTGCTGTGGGAAAGGCAGAAGAGCTGACCTGGCTGCCGGACAAGAGGCGAGAGTAGAGGGGGCACTGGCCAGGGGCTTTGGAAGTGAACACTCTAGTCTGGTTGGACGCCAGCCTCCTGATTCCATGACACCCAGTGGGAGAAACTAGCGCTCATGTTCTACTTCTCTCCTCTGTCTTGGGTGGAAGGAGGCACAAGGAAAGCGAGGAATGCCAGAAGGAGCTGCCTTCTCGGCCCCTGGGAGCAGCTTAATTCTCCACCCATTGCCCGGATCCCCCTGGACAGTCACGTCTTCTTGGTCAGATGTCTTGGTGCAGAGCATGGGCTGTGCATGTAGGGGCAGAGACCACTCCTCAGCCGACAAGTACCAGCCGGGCAGGTACTCCCCTGACACCCTCCCTCAGCTTCTGTCTCCCTGTGCCAACCTGGGCGGCAAGGGCACCTGCCTCATTGGCCCCGAGAAGCAGTTTCTGAGCACCTAGTGTGAGCTCCCTTCGTGGGATCCGCACGGGCTCACGATTCCTTATCTGCAATTCTGAAAGCCCCAACACTCCACAAGCCCACATTTTGTAACCTATTTGTCTGCAACCACTGACCCGATCTGAACTCATTTGGCAGCAAAAGTTGACCCGGGCTGACACGAGGCTATTTATAAGCTATGTTTATCTCACTTTCTGCTCGTAGTCATCCATTTCCCTGCAGGAATATTAATGTGCTTGATTGCAGGGCGCTGCCCCCGGCCCCACTGGGCGTGTTAAATAATACTGAGCATGCAACAGCTTACCCTTCCTGTCTGCAACACGCTCAGTGCCAAAGTGCATGAGGCCCCGAGGGGCTGAATAAGGGGCCATGGGCTCCTAAGGGCAAAAACTCACTCCTTTTCAAGGAGTGGTTGGTGGCCTCCACGCTTTAATGAAAAGAAGAAAGTGGCAAAGCTGGAAATATGACTTTTTAATTCTTCTGATGCAATGTTGTCAGTTTCTTCTCCTGAAATGTCTATGGGTTTGAGGAACGCAGGGCGGGGAGCCCACCACCCTCTGAAGGAGTCTCAGTTTCAGACATCTGTCCCTGCATGTCTGCCTCTGTCTTCTGTCCCTCTAGCCGAGACCCAGAGAATGACTCTCGAGAGATGGCACCCACAAATGAGACAGAGGGGTTCAGGGCGGTCCTAGTTGCTTTATAGTCTTCTACCCCGATTGAGAGTCATGAGGCCAGGAACCCATAAGCTAAGATCTGGTCGAAAGGCCTTCGACTTTCATGCTCAGAATCAGGCATAGTAGCTGCTCAATAAATGTGCATAGGATCAAAGGATCGGAGTGACTGTTCTTCCTGATGTTTTCTGTATGCACCCTTCTTCGCGCATTCCCTACTTTTGGAGGCAAAAGGAGGGAAGCTGAGCAGTTGCGAGGGGCCAGCTCTTTTTCGTCTCTTGAATACAGGCAGAGACGTTTGGCATCGAGATCTGCCGTGTGTGGGTGCTTCTGCATAGCTGGTGTCTGCTGGTGGTCTCCTCTGCTTCGTTCTGTCTCCTGAAGATTGATTGGCCAGAAGAGACACCCTGAGCTTTTCCCCGGGAAAGAGGGGACTTCCCCCAGACTCCTGGAACTAGTCTTGGACTTACAGGTGGGGATGCATGAAACAACAACAAAAACACCTTACAGGAAACGTGTCTTCCAGGTGGAGACAAGCCGTGCTCCCGGGGTTGGGGATGTGTGGATATGGAGGACCCCTGTGGGAGTGTTGGGGTTTGTTCCGTTTAGCCAGGTATCCGCCCGGGCTTGGACCAGGGGGATTCCAAATACCCGTGGGTTCTGCTATCCCTGGAATCGTCTTTGTTCTGTCCCCGTGTGCTCTTTTTGACCATGAGCTCGCCACCAGCACACCAGGAAGGCCTCAGTCCACCCCATCTGTGAAACCCTGGCCCCTTTGGTCTTCACTGTTGGGGCTTTTCCCATTCTCCCCAGTCCCCCCCCCTTTCCCTCAGGCTACCCTTGAGCTGGCATGGTCACTGGGGTATTGGGAGCCCCTACAGTCCGTCCTCAGCCAGAGCAGGTGGGCGTCGCCTACTTTTCCTGTGACATTGCCAGTTAGACACCTTGGTGCCAACCCACACTTCCGGTTAGTCACATATTCACACAGAACGCCTCCTCTCCCACAGCTCCCACGGCCACCCCATTGGGCAGGGTCACCGCAGACCCTTCACTAGGGAGCCACCATCAGCTCACCTCTCTTCACTTCCACATTGGAGTCTAAGCTCTTTTGGGGTCACAACCACCTCAAAAAAGCACACAGGTAATAATCTCATGTCCCCTGTTTCCAGGGGGTCACTGCTCCTGTGAGCCTCACCCACAGAGCCCCCACCCCTGTGAGGGCCCCGGGACTGTTCCCAGCACCATCCTCAGGGCTGGGGGGTTGGTGTAAATGCTGTTTCCCAGGTCCTGCCCCCGCACCCCCAGAACAGAATAGATGGTCAGGGAAGTCAGAGGAGCCACTCAAACCACAGAGCCAGCCTGTGGTGACCGTGAGGTTCCGACCCCGGTCTGACGGCCAAGGCCATGTTCTGATTAGCTGACCAGTCTCACGTCAGTGGTCTTCCAAGACAAAAATGAACAGGATGATGGAGGAATGTGTGTGCTGGCTGGACAGGGAGGTCAGAGTTGGGGTGACCTGAGGTTTAGGGAGAAAAAGGGTGGTAGCAGTACAGCCCAGCCCTCCAACATATCCACGCTTATGGTGGTCAAGGCACTGCTGAGACAGCCCATCAGGGGGCGCTCTTTCTGGCCTAGAAGTCCCAGCATCCCCTCTGTCCTCCTAGGAAAACCAGTGGGGGCTGTTTTAATCTGAAGGGCTGATACCCTTTGGACCCAACGTCACTGAAACATTAGGGATGAAGGTCTGTGACCTGGGACCAGTCCAGGCGGAGGCAGGCAGGCAGAGCCCTGAGCTGGGGGCTCCCCTGATCCACCTCTGTGGGAGGCTGATAAGCAGGCTGGCTGCCCGGCGCCCCCCTTCCTCCCTGCCCCAGGGCGCTGCCGCCGGCTGGGCTCCGCAGGAACTGGTGGTTAGCTTTGTGGTCACCCAGCAGTTTTATGGAGACCCTTGAGGTGCTTCAAGTACCAGGTGGCCCCTGAGTGGTTTAACTGTCTGGGCCCCAGCCCTGGGTGAGGGGCGGCCGGGGGGTGAGAAGCGTGCAGTTGGTGTGGTGATTATATAACGGCAGGGAAGTGTCCCCTCTCCGTGAAGTGCTATCTGCTAAGTGAACCCATTAGTCAGCACCCCTGCGGCATGTGGCGGTGTGTGAGGCACTCGGGGTCCGCTGTCTCCGCTGTGAGGTACAATGATCTGTGGGGGCCAAGGTGGCCCACTTTGGAAACGGAGGGCCATAAAGGTCACAGGCCCGTCCTGTGGATGAGGCAGTTGGCTGGGAGCCCTTCGCAGGTGATGTTGGATTATTCTTCAATGACCCCCCGGGGCCAAGAGTATCCCTACTCCAAGCACCCCGCCCTCGCCGCTTACTCCTGGGAGTCTCCCCGAGAGCCATGGCCTTGGCTCTCCACAGGGAGGGAGGAGACGGCTCTGCCCGCTCTCGGTCCCATTGCCAGAGGCTCTGACACTGGCAACCAGGTGGGGCAAATGCAGGAACAGCATTGCTCACAGGCCTTTCCACAGCTCCCAGGAAGCTCTGGTGTCATTTGACCTGCCTGTCTCTTGATCTGGTCCTTGCTTTCCCTTCTTTAAGCTTCTTTTATAGGCCAGGCTTGGACAAGGAGGCAGAAGATTATAGACAAACACAGGCGCGCGCACACATACACACATATACATACATACACACACACATATTCACCCACCCACACACATACACACATATACCCCACACACATACAACAAACAAACACACACGCACACGCACACGCACACGCACACGCACACACCTTCCACCCCAGAAATAGTGGTTTGTAGGGGGAGCCAAACAATGCTCCCCGATGGATGGCATGTGCCCTGCTATGTGTGAGGTGTCTCCGGGACTCCACCTGCCCTCACTGCACTGACCCTCTCACCACTGTCCATGCTGCTGACCGCCCGGTGAGTGCTTGTTCAGCTCTAGTTCTGCTTCCTCGCCGGCCGTGCACAGCCTTCCCCGGGAGCCCTGACTCAGTGACTGCCACACTCACTTCCATTGATTCCCTCCATGAGTGTTGAGTGTGTAGTCCATGTGAGGTTGGTGCCAGGCACAGGAGGAGGGCGGCATGGCTCTGTGTGAATAAGGTACATGAATGAACACACAGTGGTTTATTGAACATTGATGGGATGAGGAGAAGAAGGGTGGAAGGAGGTGAGAGCCTTGCTCAGCAGAGAGTGTTTGGGGGCCAGGGAGAGCCCTCGTGAGGAGCCATGGGGACCCTGCAGCCCATTCACCTTTCACCACCATTATTCAGGACTATAAGGGCCCTCCGCCATGGAGGTCATCTGAACATCATGTAACCTCTTTTTAAAAAAATATATATTGTATTGATATTTTACAGTGAGGAAGAGAGAGGGATAGTTAGAAACATCGATGAGAGAAAATCATCGATCAACTGCCTCTTGCACACCCCCTACTGAGGATGTGCCCACAATCAAGGTACATGCCCTTGACTGGAATCGAACCCGGGACCTTTCAGTTCATAGGCCGACGCTGTATCCACTGAGTCAAACCGGTTTCAGCTGAACATCATGTAACCTCTTAATGCCTCGACGGTCCACACTGAATGGAACAATCGTTAAGAGGCGAGGCTAAGAAAGCATTCGGAAGTATGTGCCTGTGCACACACATTTTGGCAACGACACAAACAGAACCAGGAGGGAATTAGATGGCCCAGTCTGGCTTTTCCTGATGGCCACCTTCCCCTCCTTCTGCAGGAAGTCCCTGCAGACCTGCAAGGGGCTTCGGCCTCACTATTAGAGTCGCCCCATGGTGGCCAGGACTCCGATCCACTGGGCTCCTGGAGTCAATCGGAGGTCCCTGCATCCGGGTCCTCATGCTGCTCTGGCCCCTGCCTGCAGCCTTCTCTCCTTCAGGAGGCCGGTCACAAGGGCCCCAGAGCCCTAGGGCCCCCGAGCTGGAGGGCAATGGGCCGCTGATTACTGGGAATTAAAGCCAGGTAATGTGAGCCCATCTGCTGGGTGCCTGACCACAAACCACCTCTTAGCCAGCCCCCAGCGGGATCTGGTTTCCCCCCAGAGCGGGCTGGGCTTCATTACCGCGGCCATGGGAAGGGAGGAAACCAAGAGGTGACTCGGGTCTTCCGTTAGCGCTTTGTCATTAGCAGGTTATTACCCCGGCCTGGCTCCCAGGGGACGCCGCCATGCGAGGGCCGAGACGGTGATTGGTAACAAGACCACAGGTCCCCAGATCTCACCAGATGGAGTGGGGGCTCGTCAGACGAGCCAGGAGGGGTCGGGGGGCTCGCCTTACAGGGTGGGCGGGTTCTGAGGGGCCAGCCGCAGCTTCTGGGTGCTACTCCCTGTCTGTCGCTCAGACGCTGCTCCCCAGATGGCACTCAGGGGCAATTGTGGTGACTGGACAAAGCCTGGAGGTTGACATCAGCCAAGCTTGGGTTTGAATAATAAACCTGCTCCTAACTAGTTTCTTGGGCAGTTTCTTAATTCCCAAAGCCTGAATTTTCCCAACAATATAATAAAGTCAAAACCTCAGTCCTGTGGGGTTTCCTGACCAGTAGATTGGACTATCTCTCTAGAAGCAGAGGGGAATTGGAAGGGTCCATGGAGGTCAGGTGGACATAGTAGACTAGATCCTAGAAACCAAGAGAGAGGGTTTCATCCACCTGGCGTTCGAGGGGCCTCCAGGGCCACTGAGAGCATCTGTCTGCTTCCACATCCCCACATCCTCTCTCAGATGGGGGGCACGCACCCTTGCCCCCGAGGTCTGCAGATTGGAAACCAAGGCTCATAGAGGTCGTGCCCATCTCAAGGCAGCCCATGCACCCGATGGGAAATTCTCCGAAAAGATGCAGATGTGTGTGAATATGGAGATGAGAAGGATATAGCTCGAGACACCTGCTCATTTCATTCACAGTGTCAGAGGGGCAGCTGACCCCATGACCTCATTCTTCATAGCAGCATTTTCTTCTTGGGAAAATCTTTTCTTTCTTTTTTTAAATGTATACTTTATTGATTTCTTTTACAGAGAGGAAGGGAGAGGGATAGAGAGATAGAAACATTGATGAGAGAGAATCATCTATCAGCTGCCTCCTGCACACCCTGCACTGGGGATATGCCCGCAACCAAGGTTCGTGCCCCTGACTGGAATCGAAAGTGGGACCCTTCAGTCTGTAGGCTGATGCTCTATCTACTGAGCCAAACCGGTCAGGGCATGAAAATCTTTCATTCCAGATGACTATGGAGACTCCTCTCCCCGATGGGATCACACTTCCAAAATCTCTGTATTTTGTTCTCTAGGAAACGGAGCGTGCTGTGGGGGATGGGGAGTGGGGAGGATTACAGTCCACCTGCCTTCTTGAGGGCAGAGCTAAGAGAGTTTTTGAGCCGAGGCGAAGTGCATGTCTGGGGAGTGGCGGTCACTGCCCTGTGACATCAGGATGAGAGTCCGTAGCAGCTGTGGCCCCCGGCATCTCACCAGAGGTCCAGTCTGGTGTGGCGGGCTTGGGGAGGAGCAAAGAGAGGATGCTGTTTCCCACCGCATTCAGAGCTAGTCTCATCATCAGTGGACTTGATGGTGGGGGCTGCCAGGAGATCTTAGTGATTTGCTGATTCCTTTCTGCTTCTCGGGTTCAGAAGTCAGTGCCCTGAAGCAGCTCAGGCTTCCTCCAGTGCCCAGCTCTCAGTGCTCGTGACCCGGGCTCTGCTATGTGTGCCCCGGGCTCTCCACGGTGGACAGCACGCCACACCTGCCCTGCCCGGAGGCTGAACAGTATCTGATCGGCTCCGCTAGGAGATGAAACTCCCAACTTCTCCAAGCCCAGGAAGTGAACATTTTAAAAAAGATTTTTTAGCTTGATTTTTGAGCGAGAGAGAAACATGGATGTGAGAGGGAAATATCGATCAGCTGACTCCTGCAAGCTCCTTACGGGGGAGCGAGCCCACAATCTGGGCATGTGTCCTGACCTGGAATCGAACTGGCAACCTTGCAGTACACGGGAAGACACTCAAGCAAGCGAGCCACACTGGCTAGGGCAGGGATGTGGATATTTTAATGTCTAAGATGGGTGGGGCTTTACGTTGTTCCTCTTGAGTTCCTCCCAGTCTCTCACAGCTGATCCTGAACTTGCTGTGGGACATGCCTGACCTGTGGCTACTCTTTATCTCTGCGTTTCCCCCAGGACAGGGACTGCCACATTACAGGCGGCCCATTAGACCCACTCTCGCTGGACATCAGGAGCTGCCCGAGTTCAGATTGTCCATCTTTCTGACCTCATCTCACCTCACCTCCATAAGTACCTTGACCGCCAGCCACAGTGGCCTTGTCCTTAGCACCGCTGGACTTGGTCTAGCTTAGTGACGGCGAATGTGGGGCTCCTCTGTCTAAGGGGGAGCTCCTGGCGTGGCTACCCACCCCGCCCTTTGGTCTGAGTTCAGGTGGCATCTTTTCAGGAATGCCTTCCCTCACCTCCCCATCCACAGAGGATCTTCACTGCCCGCCAGCTCCATTCACTCCCTGTCCTATTACCTCACCCTGTTCATCCCCTTCCTGACACTGACCACGTGTGAAAGGATCTGACTGATGCATGTGTGTGCTTGCCTGTGTTCCATTATGTAACTGTCTACATGTATCCCATTGTATGCTATTTAGTGATAACACTTGTATGTGGTTAAGTACTGTTTATGTGCATGCTCACCTGTGTGCATATACTGCTAATCTTCATGCTCGTGTGTGCGTAAGCATGTAGTGTACATGCACACGATCACTGCATGTAAGCATGTATGGTGCATGCACATGGTCACATGTGTATAAGCAAGGCAGATGTGCCCACATGTGTGTAAGTATGTAGTGTACCTATCTATACTCTCATGTGTGTAAGCATGTGTTGTATGTGCACGTTCGTAAATATGTAAGTATGTGACATACATGCACATGCTCACCTGTGTGTATGTACTGTGTGTGTGCATGCTCACCTGTGTGTGAGTACATGTCTCTTCCTATGGGGAGGCCCACTGGGAGAGCAGAGGAATGCCCTCCTGGTCACTGCTACTTGCTCAGGGCCCAGCAGAGTAGCTGCCACAGGAAGTCTTCCCACTGAGTGAACGACCTCCTGGAAGTGCCCCTTCCTGAGACCTGCACCCGCCCCAAGGCAGTGCCCACCACTGCTCATGGCTGAGACCTCAGGGGCAAGTCTGGTCCCTTTGGTTCCTAGGAGCCCATTTGCAATAGCATCCCTGGAATCCGTGGCCTCTAACGGCAGAGTCTAGGGGCCCCAGTGCCGCTGTGCTATGGCTTAAACAGCTTCCTTTCTTTGCAGAAAAGGCTCCCCTCAGGCTCAGCTCAGCAGCTGCCTCCTGGGGAGGAAAATCTCCTCAGACGGAGCTCACCCTTCCTGCCCTGGCAGCTCTCCTAGGACCCTATCGCCTCTCCCATCAGTCCATGTCCAATGGGATTGCCTTTGTCTGTATCCAGGCCATTGATAAAAAAAGAAAAAGGACTTTGAAGAGAGCCCTAAGGATTAATTTCTAGAGATCCCACAAGGTTGATTTTCAGATAGTCTTTGGGTCTTATACTTTTCACAAGTTACTTGAGGGAAAAGGATCCGAAGTGTGCAGTCATTTAAAAAGACTTCAGGGAAGCAGGAGGGGATCTTACAAACACGAGGTTCAGCCACACCATTTTCCAATGGGAAAGCCGTTCAGGGAGGAGCTGATCATGGGCCAGAGCAGAGCAGGAGCCGAGGCCACACCCCACAGCCTGTGTCGCCCAGAGGGCCCATGGTGCACATGGAGCAGCTTCCCCTTCTCCGGATAAGGGGCCAAGTCCAAGTTTAAGCAGAGGTTAGCTGTGGAGAAGCCAAGCACACCAATCCCCTATGATTAATTGCCTGGGGAGAGTTGTGGGAGCTGAGGTTCAGAGCCAAAGGGCAGAGGTCAGAGGGCTTGGGTAGATGAGATACAGGCATTTAGGGGTGAGTATCTGAGATGGGTGTGGCCAGCTCTGGCCAATATCACCAGGGCTGAGACAGAGCCATTTAACAGCAGACAGAGCCATAAGTCAAGCTGCTGCATCTTAACCACGGGTGTGACCCCAGTGACCTTTGACCTTTGGAGAGGCTGGGAGACCCATAGGGAGAGGTCAGAGCTGCAGTGCATTAAATGGAGAGTTTCACGCAGGAGTCTGGGAGAGGGGAGGCACGGGGAGACATGGGGGAATGGCTGTGGACTCAGGAAAGGGCACTTAGTAGGGTGCTTGAGGCACGGAGAGCTGTAGGCCAGCCATTGGAGGAAGACAGTGGCCATCAAGTTGGAGGAGCCACAGAAGCAAAGATGTAGAAATGAGAACGGAAGAGGCAGTGTGTGTGGTCTCTCTGCAGGGGGTGGGGGTAGGGTTGGGGTGGGAGTGGAATGGGGAGGGAGCAGAATACAGAGGCAATATGTGGATCTCTGTCCTTCGCCCTGCCTGCCGGGCTGGCCAGACACAGAACGTGAGCTTACAAATCCTACTCTTCCCTGGAGTGTGCACAGCTTGAACCTCCCACCAAGACTTGAAGAAAAAATTGGGGAGGGAAAGGAGCACGTTCTTGCATACATGGAGGGGAAGGTGATTAGTTCTGCTATTTCATCTCTAGAAAGCAATCTTCAAACACAGGAGCAGTTGGTGAGCCCCTTGCTCTCCCCTCACTCCCATGATCCCAGTGCAGTGGGGATGGCCAGGGCATGTCCTCAAAGTCTGAGGCCTGACTCTGAACCCATAGAAACCTAACCGGACCTCCCCAGAATGTGGGACATCTGTGAGCAGCAAGCCTGCTGGAGACCCCATGGGTCCCCCTGGACCGGCTGGTCACGTGATCAAGTGGGCTGTGCTGGGGTCTAGCTCTTCAGTGTGGGTGTGGTACTGCCCCTGAGGTGGCTGAAAATACGGTAGGAGATTGTGTTAAAGGGCTTTATGAACTGGGCCCTGGCCCATGGGTGCAGGCCCAATCCCCCATCCTCTCTCCCTATAAACACACACACACACACACACACACACACACACACACACACACGCACACATGCATGCACGCACGTGCATGCACACGCGCGCGCATACACACACACTAGAGGCCTGATGCACAAAATTTGTGCAAGGGTCTCAGCCCATGCCACCAAGGCTTTGTCTGGAAAGACATCCGGTCTAATTAGCATATTATGCTTTTATTATTATAGATAATTGATTTCAGAGAGGAAGGGTGTGGGGGAGAGAGATAGGAACAGCAATAGTGAGAGAGAATCATGGATCGACCACCTCATGCACACCTCACACTGGGGATTGAGCCCACACCCGGGCATGTGCCCTGACCAGGAGTCAAACTGTGACCTCCTGGTTCATAAATCAATGCCCAACCACAGAGCCACGCAGGCTGGACAAGACCTTGGTCCCTAGTGTCTGACATCTACTGTGTCCTCTTTGTGCCTTCTGTGAGTCAGTGAACCCTACAGAGATTAGGTTTCTCCATCTGTGAAATGGGACTGAGGAAGCCTGGGGCACGGGATTCTCTGGAGAAAGACATGAGGCTGCAAAGCACTGAGCACAGAGCAGTGTGGTTGCAAGCACAGGCACCGCTGTGGTTGTGTCGTTGTCACCTCATGGTGTGGTCACGGCCCCTTTGTGCAGCAAGGAGCCCGGTTTCTCAGCTGTTCCGTGGGCCTGGGCCTGGGCCTGGGCCTGCAGTCAGGGCTCCCACTTGCCGCTCCCGGAACTTCCTCCTGGCACCTCCAGCACTGAGGGCTGGACCAAGTGCCCATGCCACAGTCAGCATGCCAGACAGGGGTGCCCCTACAGAGGACCTTGCCTTGGGGCAGCAAGATGAGCCCCACGGCTGGGGACCCCCGCCCTCCTCTAGCACCACATTTCCCAGCGATGGAGGCTAGGGACAGGCTAACTGCCCTTCCCAGTTTTATTTGCCCATGAAATGCACCTTATGGGCAAGTTCCCCAACCCCCCTGTGAGAATAAAGGTGGATCGCTGTTACACACGGTCACCCAACTGGACATGCGGGAGCCAGGCCATCACCCCAGCTCTTAGGTCTGTCCATTCTGTGCCCTCCAACGACCCTGGGGACACATGGGCAGGCACGTGAGGCCACAGGTGGACCCATTCTGCTCTCTAAACGCCTGCACTCAGTTGCACTGTCTCACCCCCTCCCCCCACTGCAGGCAAGGCTCCCCAGGCCGGATTGCACAGGAGCCCCCCCTCGTCCAGAAAGTCCAGTCACTCAGGAGGCCGCCGGGAGCCCTGTCCTCGGCCACGCTCCGATTGGAACTTGCAGCCCCACGGTGCGCAGGCGTGCCCTGGCTCCCCACACAGCTATCAGCTGCTGGATGGAGTGCGAGTGCCAGGCAGAGGGGGTGACAATGAGCAGAACCCTTGGTAGGAAAGGACACCACCGGGACTGACTGGAACAGAATGCAGTATCAATCCTGCCTGCGCTGTGGAGATGGATGTGATAAGAAGCAGTGAAGGGGAGGAGAACAAGGGAGAGGGAGGGCGAGGGAGAGATAGATGGAGGGAGGTTAAAGAAATAGAGAATGAGGAATAAAGGAGGGAAGAAGGAGAAGGAGGGAAAGAAAGAAGAAAGCAATACAGAGAGAGGAAGGGGGGAGAAGGGAAATAAGGGAAGTGACAGAGGAGGGAAGGAAGGGGGGTAGAGGGAAGAGAAGGGAAGGGAAAAGGAAAGGGAGGGGAGGGGAGGGGAGGGGAGAGAGATCAGGTGCAAGTGGAGTTGTCTCATTTCCAGTCTGTTTTCAAACTGGAACTCATTTACGGAATGAAAGAAAGGACCTGAGATCAGAGGACAAGGCAGAGGGTTAGTTCTAAATCAACTTCCTCCTCTGGTCCCATGTGCCTGAGTGTGAGTGTGTGTGTGTGTGTGTGTGTGTGTGTGTGTGTGTGTGTTTGCATCTGTGCATGTGTGTGTCTGCGTCTGAGTGAGTGTGTGTAAGTGTATGTGTGAGAGAAGATTCATGGGTCAGTCTGAGCCCATCAGACCTCACCTTGCACATCCCCTGGGGCCAAGGCAGTCGCTCCATCTGCTGCTGGAGCCATGGCCAGACCTCCTTTTCTTCACCAGGAGCTTAAAGGAACCATTTGCCCTCAAGCCCACCTCCTTTGGGGTGGATGGGGGTGCCCCTTGCCCTGCTGTGGAAGACCAGGGCGGCTGGGGCCTGAGGCTGCCTGGTGAATAGGGCATTGGCCATTGCAAATCAGATGGTGTGAAGGCTGCATCTCCCTCCCTGGCTAAAATGTCCTTTGCTATAGGCCAGTCGGCGGGGCTCGGTGGTTGAGCATTGACCTATGAACCAGGAGGTCACTGTTCTTCCCAGTCAGTACATGCCTGGGTTGCAGACTGGATCCCCAGTAGGGGACTTGCGGCAGGCAGCCAATCAGTGATTCTTGTCATTGATATTTCTGTCTCTCTCCCTTTCCCTTCCCTGCTGAAACCAATAAAAATAGACTTTAAAAAGTGAAATGCCCTTTGCTGTAGATAAAAGCAGCGGGTCAGGGTCCACCCCAGGCCCTCCAGCCCGCCCCATGCCAGAGAGCTCTTCTCAGGGCTCCGCGTGCATACACCGCTGGTCTTTGAGACCGCATCCCTGTCCCCCAATCGCAAACACTCATGTGTACTTTGATTGAAATTTAATCCCCATGTCCCTGATTTATTTACAATTAAATCATCAAAACATTATTTTAAGGGTTGTTTGATGTCTAGGAAACCTTTTGAGGTCTTTCTAATACGAGTTTAAAAGCCTCTTTTCTTAAAAGCCGGAAACTTTGCTTTGCTGCATGTAAATAAACGCGCCGGAGAGGAGTGACATTCCTCTGGAAGCGTCAGGGCGTTTGGCAGGCGCTTGGCAATAGCCCACGTGCCCGCACTCAGCGAGAGCCGCGCCGGACCCGCAGAGCTTGCCTTTGGGATGCTCCCGGGAGCTCTCGCTGAGGCCTTGGAAGGCGACTGTCCTGCCCAGCATCTCATCGCCACGGACGGTTGTTGCTGTGAGGAATGGCAGGGGCTCTGGGCGGGTGCCCGGGCCTCTATCATGGCTACTGTGGCCTGAGGCCATAGCGGGCAGGATGCCATGTCATCAGCATGAACGGGGGTGGAGGGGGGCAGGAGGTGAGCCACCTGCCCGTGGTCCCCTGTATCTATGGAAGTGGAATTCTTGTGGCTCCCACCCCAAAGGGCTGCTCCCCACTTCCCCAGGGGCAGTCAGAGGCGGGGATGAGCACGCGGTGCTGGCGGCAGCAGCGTGTCGTCCACGTGCTTGGAGCTCTGCAATGTGCCAACGTCTTCACCGAGCACGGAGATCTTGGGGGGTGGGGGATGCAGGGAGTGGTGAGGAGACATGCTCATGGAACCAGAGCAAGTCCCGGCGAAGGTTCATGTTAAGGCTGCAAGCTGTAATTTCCAATTATTTCATGGACCACCCTTACCATTATCAGTTATTTTATTGAAATCTCCCAACACAGTCTGAGGAAGGCAAGGCCGAGATCGCCCTTTGATGATCCAGAAGCTGAACTAATGAGAGAAGATCGAAGAAACCGTGACTCCTCAGAGCGCCGACAGGGCCCGGCGAGGAGCGAGTTGCCAGCCCACGGGCGGGCCTGGCCACGTGGGCGTTTGCCACAGGTTCTGAAACTGTGCTGTTGGCGAATCTGGTAGCTGCCGGCCATGTGGTTATTTCCATGTTATTTGAAATGAATGGAATTGAAGTCACAGACCCCTCCTCCCCATTGCACTGGGCACATTTCCCGTGCCCCACAGCCCCATGGGTGACAGCTGCGGGGTGGAGGGCACCGATGTGGGAATGGTCCCTCATGGCTAAAGACAGACTATCAGACACCCCGTCTAAGGCCCTCCAGGTGGCCCCGGCCGGGCCTGGGAACCAGTCCTTTGTGAGCCATCTCTCGTTCCTCTTCCATCCTTCATTGAGCTGCTGGCTGGCTGCCATCTGGGGTCCCATGGCCTGTCTCCTACCCTTTGAACCCCTCCTCGTTCCTGGCCCGGGGTCACCTGTGTCTAACTAGTGTTGGGCCTTCTCTCCTAGAAATTTCATGAGGCCTGGAGGTGGGATGGGGGGAGGGCAGGGCCTGCTCTGTCCTACTCAGTGGCAGCTAATCTTCTGCCAAAGGGCAGGAGGGGCTGAGGGGGTGGGGGGAGGAAGATGAAGGCAAGGTGAGGCCCTGTGGGGAGACGACCCGGGGCCCTGAGGCAGACATCTGTGCCCAGACAGATAGAGCTCCGCAGATACCATCTCTGCCACTCTCCCTGCGAGAGATAAACAAGGTGGCAGAGCAGCGGCAGGAGGAAGTGCCCTCTGAGAACGCGGTGAGCAGGGGCCACGCACAGCCCCTGCGGTCAGAGGCCCAGGCGAGGAAGGAGGGGGGCGGGAGGGAGGCTGCCCCTGCATAGCGCAGGTGACAGGAGTCACAGGGCCCAGGCCCACAGATGTCAAGGCAGAGAAGTGTGTGAGCGTTGGCACATGAGGGGTAGAGATTCTGTGAGAAAAAAGGAAAACACACACACACACACATACACACACACACACACACACACACACACACACACACAGGCACAGAAGGAGGAAAGGTGCCGGCCTGCATGTCTAGCTCTGTGTCCTGTGATGTACCACATGGGGGGTGTTTTGAGGGGAAGGATGGAGATTTTTAGCCCAAACCTTCTGCCATCAGCTCTATAGGGCTCATTACCTTTTCTAGCTATGGGATATCTGCGTAAAGCTTGATGTGTTTATAAGATATACGGGTGTGTGGCAGGGTTTCTTTTTGAAGTTCGATTCATCAAAAAGTGGTCCCCTAATTCAGATTTCGATAGAGGATGATGGATGGGAAAATGGGTTCATGGAGGGATGATCAAAAGATATATGGAGGGGTGGATAGAAGAATAAGTAGATGGATGGGTGGATAGAGGGAGGGATGGCTAGATGAACGGATAGGTGAGTGGATGGAGGGGTGGGTGGGTGGATGGGTGGCTAGGTGGGAATGGTGGAGGGATGGAGCAAAGAAGGCACATGCACTCTGTTCAAGTGTAGCTTTTTAATGGTGTACACATACTTGTCCTCTTCCAGGCAACGGGGAGCTTTTCCAGGAAAACAGTTGGGTCTGATTCAGTTTTCTACCCTCACCACCGCACAAGAGGCACAGATCCAGGCATACCTGCCCAATGACACTGGAGAAAAGGAAGAGAGGAAGACAGAAAGGGAGAGAAGGAGTGCAGTGGGAGCAGATATTTCAAATCCAAGTGACTCCTGCAGGCGCTTTGATGAAGTATTTGTCCATCGGAAACAACTTTAGGAGATCCTATCTGGAGGCTTCAGTTTGGGTTTAAGGTGGGATTGCACATGAAAAACACAGGGCACAATGTTAAATTAGAATATGAGGAAAACAAGGGCTATTTTTCCAACGGTGTTTCACCCAATACTTGAGGCATGCGCCTACTTAAAAACATGTTGCTCATTTGAAATTTAAATGCAAGAGGGTGACTTCTTTTTTATATGGCAACCCTAGCTTGGGGAAAAGGGCAACAATAACAGGCCTTCATGAATTGTTAGCAATCGGTGCATACTTTTTAAAATATATTTTATTAATATTTTACAGACAGAAAGGGAGAAAGATAGAGAGCTAGAAACATCAACCAGCCACCTCTTGCACCCCCCCTATTGGGGATGTGCCCGCAACCAATGTACATGCCCTTGACTGGAATCAAACCTGGGACCTTTCAGTTCTCAGACCAATGCTCTACCACTGAGCCAAACCGGTTTCGGCAGCAATTGGTGCATATTTGAGCACATCTTACCAAATAGCCATTCAAAGTGGCCCCAGGCAATGCTTGGTTAATAAAAGCTCATCATTTCCCATCACTCCTGGTATAGACCTCTTCCCCAACTACAGCCCCCATCACTTTGTCAAATGCATGTGATTCTATTCTATGAGTAAGTGATGTTTTTTTTTCTTTTTTTTTAAATTTAAATTCTTCATTGTTTAAAATATTACATAAGTATTCCTTTTCCCCCATTGAGCTCACCCCACTGCTCCCACATCAGCACATGTCCTCACCCGCCCTACTGTCTGTGCCCATTGGTTATGCTCGTATGCATGCATTCAAGTCCTTTGGTTGATCTCTGACTCCCCAGTCCCCTGCCTTCTTTCTTAGGTTGGACGGTCTGTTTGGTGCTTCCATGTCTCTGGCTCTGTTTTTGTTCGTCAGTTTAAGTTGTTCAAAATATTCCACAAATGAGTGAGATCATGTGATATTTTTCTTTCACTGACTGGCTTATTTTGCTTAGCATAATGCTCTCCAGATGGATCCATGTTGTTGCAAATGGTAAGAGTTCCTTCTTTTTTTTTTTTTTACTGCAGCATAGTATTCCATTGTATTCCATAGTTTTCTAATCCACTCATCTGCTGATGGGCACATAGGCTGTTCCCAAATCTTAGCTATTGCAAATCATGCTGCTATGAACATAGGGGTGCATATGTGCTTTGTGATAGGAATAATTCCTAGAAGTGGGATTTCTGGGTCAAATGGGAGTTGGGAGTTCCATTTTTAATATTTTAATAATACTGTTCTCCACAGTGGCTGCACCAGGTTGCATTTCCACCAGCAGGTCCAGTCCATTCGATTCCTAATGCTGCTGACTAGCAACCAGTGGAGGGACTTGGAGCCTGTGATGGGAATGGGCATGCCAGAGCGAGTAGACCTTTCAGAGTGAATGAGAAGGGTTCGCATCAGTGGGAGGGACACTTGGTGACTGACCAAGCCGCAGACATCCTGGATTTCAGCTTCAAAGCTGCTCCCACCTGGAGGCAAACATGGCTCCACAGACTTATCTGAAACATTGGCAAGTTGAGTTCCCATCCAATGGTATTGATCGAGTGTCACCCATCAATTCTTTGTCACCTGTGTGTACTCGGTGATATTATTTCTCTTTCAATCACATTCTTTTCCTAGAGTCCACATATTTCCATCACTTTTCCCACTCTGCTTCCAGAGGTTATCTCCGAGTTGGTCAAATGTTCCTGTTATTATCCACTAAATGAGAGAGGGGGTACCGAGCCCCATGGCTCATGCTAACGGGCCAACCTAAGTACACTATGGATTTCTTCTCCCATGTATTCTAAAGCACTTTCTCCCCAAGTTTCCATCCTGAGATGCTCATCAGAGAACTCCTTCAATATAAGGAATAATTCAAAGTACAATACAATGTATGTGGGTGGATGTATTCATACCCTTCATCAATTCTCCTTAAATCATGTTTCCTGCAATATTTGATCCCATGAAGCCTCCTTTTCCAAGACCTGCTCCTTCCCCATTCTGAAACATTCTCTCTAGAGAGAGTGGCCATGACGATACAATAGGTAGGAGTTGCTATTACTAAAAATTACTACATCATGTTTGGACTCTGTTGCTTTTGGTACCCAGTGGGATTTCAATTCCCAACCCCCCTGCTTGCTTGCCATCCCCTGGGGAAGTGATGAAGCCATTCATTATTTAAAAAGTTTGGAAGCCACAGGGACTACAACACCTACCCAGATTGGATTGACTTTTAGCTCTTTTGATGAATAATTCATCAACCCCAGGCGCTGTGAATGGGGTGAGCACCGGCCAGCTAACAAAGGAGGGGAGGTGAATGTTAACATGGCTCCGGTGTTACCTTACTGAACACTTTGCACCAGCAGAACAAGCCATGTGTTGTGGAACCCGCGTCCCAGTGTCCATGCACAATCAATATTTCATGATGAACGGGCCCATATGCTCACCCAGGGTCCCCGCCGTGATAAGCTTGCGCTCAGGTCTCCCGCGGGATGATATACACAAAACGCCTTCTTTGAAAAGAAAGGAATTCGCTTTCTCTGATGAGAACTCGGGTTCCGATCACTCTCCAGTTGGTTTTGTTTCTCCTTTTCTTTTTCTGGGTTTCCTGTCAGGCCGCAGCCTCCATTGCACCAAAGGAGGGCTCATGGATCACAGTAGGCATTGACTCTACTCTTGCACAACTGGACATTTCTGCAAATGATGAAGTTTTTGAGAGGGGGTCATGCACTTGGCGAATGACATATATTTGTTTAGACCTGGCTCACATATTCCCGGCGAAAATTCCTCCAATTGTCACCCGAGAGCCTGATTTTGTGCCCCTACCTCTATCATTCACCAGGTGGGAGACCTGGGCCAAGCAAGGGCGCTATTGATTCGAGCTTTGTAGAGTTAATCTGTTAGGTGATGAATAAAACCAACCGTTAGTCATTGCTATGAAGAAGAGAGCAAGTATACATCAGTCACCTGCATGGCATCTCCTGTATAGCAGTACCCTTCTCATTTATGTCTCTATTGTGTGTAAAATGTTACATGTCATTAATATCATTCCTCATTAAATATAATTGTTATTGAAAATATGTTATTAGTCAACAAAGCAATACTAAACCACACCGTGGGTGTGATGTACAGTGTGTTAACAGCATGCTGTGAGCTCTGGTGCTTTAAGGAAATGTGCGAAAGCATCCGAGGGTGCTGTCTAGCCTGCAAAAGCATCTCCCTGGCCTTGCTTTCATGGTGCAAGCGATACGGTCCTTTCCTTCTATGGGAGGTCATCACGAGAAGAGAGTTGGCTTAGCAATTTATCAGCTTCAGGGCATTCTACAGTTTTCTCAGAAAACTCTCAACTTTGAATAGTTTGGGGTCAATTTTAACTTATACTCAGTAAGACTTCACCTCAACGTCCTTGCTTGGGAGACTGATCAAAGGATCCAATGGTTTCACACATTTCCATGTAAAGATGTCTAAGTTGTACAGAGAGCACACTTCCCCACCACCACGTGGACCACTTCCTGTCTAACCCTCCGCGCTTCCCTCAGAGGCCTGGGTGTGGGTCCAGGGCCCACAGTCTTCTGCCCAGTGATGACCCCAGAGGGATTGGCTGGGCAAGTTTGCTCATCAGCTCTGGAAATGGAGCGGCTTTTTCTTTGAGGAAAAGGAATAAAACACAGGGAGACAGCTAGGTGTAGAAGGTACATGATCCAACTCATAGTTCATACTAACTTCCTAACTGTCCATAGTTTATACTAACTTCCTCCTCTAGCAATCCTGAAAAAGAATTAGCTTTTCCCTCCCCAATGCCCTCAAGATTCAAGTAGAAGAAAGCTTACATTCTGGTCCCTTTAGCTAGTGAACCAGGGGAAGTGGGATTTCTTTTTTTTTAAATAAAATATATTTTAATGATTTTTTACAAAGAGGAAGGGAGAGGGATAGAGAGATAGAAACATTGATGAGAGAGAAACATCAATCAGCCGCCTCTTGCACACCCCCTACTGGGGATGTGCCCTCAACCAAGGTATATGCCCTTGACCGGAATCAAACCCAGGATCTTTCAGTCCGCAGGCTGAGGCTCTATCCACTGAGCCAAACTGGTTTCGGTGGAAGTGGGATTTCTAAGTAACCCTCCCTCCTTGTTCCAGAATATTCTATTATGTAGAGCTTCCACTCTCGGCACTTTGAGGTGAGAGGTAGTTTTATAGTGGTCTTTTGCCTGGGTGACTATGTATCCTCTAAATCTACAGGCTTTGTTTTTTGGGAGGCAGATTAGGTCTTCTCAGACTTACAACCCTTTTTCACTCTCAGTTATTCCCAATCTTTCCTCCTTTCCCTAAAATTAGAGAGCAGGCTGCTAGTGCAGACTAAGGGCAGTCCTGCCCCCTCACATTTCTGACACTGACAGCATAGAACGTGAGGGTTAAAAGAAGCATGCATTTGCCCAGCTGTTGTGGCTCAGTGGTTGAGTGTCAACCTATGAACCAGGAGGTCATGGTTCAATTCCCAGTCAGGGCAAATGCCTGTGTTTTGGACTTGATCCTCAGTGTGCCTGTGTGTGTGTGTGTGTGTGTGTGTGTGTGTGTGTGGAGGAGGGGTGTGCAAGAAGCAACTGATCAATGATTCTCTCATCAATGATGTTTTTCTCCCTCTCTATTCCGCTCTAAAATAAATTATATATATTTAATTTATTTTTATATATTAAATATATTTATATATTAAATATATATTAATTATATTTTAAAGAGGAAGCATGGATGACATGCTGCAAATCCAATTCCCGGCAAAGAGAAGGGCTCAGCTCCTGTCTGCTCTGTGTGCTGATGGTGTGTGTGTCATTCCTGCCAGTGGAATGCCTTCCACTCCCAATTCAGAGACAGAAGCCTGGAGAGGGACAGGAGCCATTAGGCCAAAGTCACAGTCACCTGCAAGAAAGCCTTTTTCTCACACCCCCAGGCGGCTGGTCTCCAGCAGGGAGAGGACAGGGAAAGGGACACAGACATGTTGGAGCCCCTGCCGGGGCCAGGTGCCAGGTGCCAGGTGACTCAGCGGGGACACATCTGCGTCTCCTGATTCTGCCCATTTCACGGGGCCACTGTAACCTTCAGCTGGACTAGGGTCCTGCCTCCTTTTCTGGACCTGTTTTGAGAGTGACTCCGGGGCCCTGGTTCTCCCTGGCAAGGTGCCTGCAAGGGCACAGAGCCATCGTGGACTCTTAGGAAGTTTCTGCTGCTGCAGCTTCCAGACAGCAGTCACAGAAATTACTGAAGTTTATCTTAGCACAAGGTGTGTGCGTGTGTGTGTGTGTGTGTGTGTGTGTGTGTGTGTGCTCGCGCGCGTTTCCATCGGGGATTAGGATGAGTAATCATCTCCTGCCTCTCATCAATTACCTTCTCCCGTATCTTTTGCATTTTCCTGCAGAACCGTTTTGCAGGTACAACAGGGCAATCTTTGGAGATAATCTGGTGATTATCACAAATTCAGCCTCTCCCGCTACAGGCAGGAAGAGATGAAAATTGCCTGAAGTCCACTGTTGTACACCGAGCTGTACCTCCGGACTCCTGTCCCGAGGTGAAAATGCAAACAGAGGAGCTATTTAGAGTCGTTTTGACAGTTCATAAAATTAAGCGGGGATTAGGGATTTGCTGTTTTAAATAGTGCCAGAGGGGGCCCGGCGCGGCAGTCACATCATCCTGCAACAGGTCCAGTCCAAGTGGAGCGGACTGTCGAGGCAGAGAGAGAAAAAATGGCAGGTTATTAAATCTGCCACGTATCGGCTGTGGAAAAGCCATTTTTTAAAAACTTTAAATTAACTGCCTGCCGAAGGGAGGCTCGGGCCCCAGCCCCCAACACCTACCCCTCCCTCCTTCTCCTGCCTCTGTTTTGTTCAGACAATGCACGGCTTTGCTCCGACGTCTGTGCACATGACGGCGTCTCGTCAGAGGGGATGATTGTATAAATATGCATACAGTACAAATAGTTTAATTTTAATTGGGACAGAGGAGCTGCTTGTTGAAACCATTTGTGTAATTTCCAATATTGAATGTGATAGAGCATGTGACGGGTGCTATTTGGTACAAAAAAAAACAACAACATTCAATCTAATTGCAGTGTGGGACAGGAGCCTGCACACGGAATGTATCAGTCTTTCTCCTAAAGAGCTGTATGGTTTTGATTGGTAGATCCCCTTCCGTGGTTGTAGTAGCATACCTTCTCTATGCTGTAGAAAGAGGTTAGACCAATGGTTGGCAAACGGTGGCTCGCAAGTCGCATGCAGCTGGCGAGCTGAGGTTTGCCACTCTGTTGACTAATGAGTTCGCCAACCACTGTTAGACTAAATGTAGTTGGAAGCTGTGAAAATTAGGCAATTGTGGCATATTGTGTACAAAGAGGTCAAGGGCAGTGTATGACAGTGGTTGGCAAACTCATTAGTCAACAGAACAGCAAACCAGGGGTCGCGAGCCGCACGTGGCTTTGGAGCCTCAGTTTGCCAACCACTGGGTTAGGCGAAAATAACTTTGAAATCCTATTTTGAAAGAACATTGATCACATTCTCTTTCAGGGCCAGAGAAGAACTCTTGAATCCCAGTGTGGTAGTCAGAGAAGTCAAGCCAGGCTGCAGTAACAAGCGCTCCCAGATCTCAGTGGCTTCACATAGTGACCACATTATGTCTTGTGCAGCTCAGTGTGGCTTTACAGAAACACCACTCCCTTGAAGCTGTTCTACCCGGACACAGCAGATCTCACTTATGATGGTAGAAAAAGAGGATCATGGGGGTTGCTACCTACAGGTGCCCAAGCCTCTGAAATGATGGGGGGAAGATCTATAACCCTGAGTTTGTCCACCCTCCCTTTTTTCTTCTTCTTCTACTTTCTTTCTTTCTTTTTCTTTTTCCTTTCCTTTTCTTTTCTTTATTTCTTTTTTTTTTTTTTTTTACCACAAAGTCTCTTCAACAAAATCCACTTTTGCTTAACAGTGTCTTTTAGGTGACTTTCCACCCTGAAGACGTAAAACAGAGGTCCCACTCCTAAGGTTTCTTGCCCCAAAGTAAATGTAGGTGACCTCATCTTGATGAGCAATTGGTGCTGGGGTGAGGACAGTCTATGGTGATCAATTGTAGAAGGAATCTTACTTTTAAAATGTCCAAGATTCTCAATAGGGGGGGTTCCATTTGTAGAAATTCATTCCATGTCATATAACACCAACAATAATCATAAGAATGCATGTTATCTATCATACTTATATTCCCTTCCGTTCATGTGAAAAAGTCCAGCCCAACTGGGATTCCTGCTGGATCCAGGTGTTTGCCTGGAGTCAGCACCACACTCCTGGATACCCCCTGGGCCATTTCTCAGACTCCTGTCTCATTTGCAATCTGGACTGACCACACTTATGGAGGCATCCTCCACCCCTGATTCTTTCTTTTCTTTTTAAATATGTTTTTAATTATTTAAGAGAGAGGAAAGGAGAAAGGGAAAGAAATAGAAACATCAGTGATGAGTAAGAATCATTAATTAGCTGCCTCCTGCATGCCCACAACCTAGGCATATGCCATGACTAAGAATCCAATCATAACCTCCTGGTTCATGGGTTGATTCTCAACTACTGAGGAGCCACACTGGACAGGCCATCCCCATTTCTTACTTTCCACAGCTCTTTGTGTTGCCTTCACAGCTTCGTTTCACTCGTCCTTTGGTTGTCTAAATTTGGTAGTTGACTTGAAGTTTCTGTTTGAGGAAAGTGACCCCCCGTCTCTTGCCTCTCAGGGTGTGTGTCAGGTATAAGAATAGCTTATTTGATTAAGAAGACAACCTACTAGCCTCAACAACTTAAAGAGCCAGTTTAATAATGGCATCTAGATGGCATGACATGGATACCTCTGATTTAGGAATAGACATAATGGAAACTTCTCTGTCAAGAGCTTCACTATGAATTGACCAAAAGCCTTCTAGAAAACTGCCACCAGCCTGTAATCCCATAAGATCATCCCCAGGACTCTAGGGAAGCAACATCTGAAAAGGCAAGTTAGGAGTATTTATGGTAGATCTCTGAACACTGGATAATTTATTCCTTGTACACCTAGTTCTTTATTCATACTTTCAAGCACTCAGGCACACCTCAAATTTGCAAGCATCTACCATGTACCAGAGGCCCTGTTTTGGCACTGAAAATGCAGAGATAAATAAAATGTTTGCTTAATAATAACCTGGTGGGCAAGTCAAGCATGTAGATAATTAACTAGAATGAGAAGCATGGTGATTTCTAGTCTTATCTGCTTCCCTTTTTCATTTCATACATGTCTCAGACTCATATGCCCCCAATCCTCAATGATATCAAAGACCAACAGGAATCTTTTGCCCAAAACCTCCACAAGAGGACAAAAACAGTGGGTGGGAAGGTCACCAGACTAGGAAACATCAGAGGTGAAAAAGACTCTTTGCCCTACCTCTGCCTGAAATGTGTGTGTCCAGCCAGATCCTGGCTGTAAGTTTGGTTTCCTGGGCTTGAAACTGGCCTGCTGGTACACCTGCCTTTTAGTCAAATCAGCGAGTCCACGTGGAAGAGCTTAGAAAAGTCTCCAATATAGTGCAAACATGGGATGGCATTAACAAACAGCTCTGTAGAGAGCCACAGGGAACTGTATGCAGTATCCTGAACAGAAGGTGGGGAGGAGAGACAAAAAAAAACAACGGATGTCAGACCCTTTGCCCATCTCTTGACATATAGAGAAGCCATCCTAGCAAACACACACACCTTTCTCAAAAATAATGCAAGGGAGTTCACAGACTCTCCAGGAGCCCATGGAGGAAGCCCCGGGGAACCCCGGAGCCCCAGTGAGCGTGGTGGTCCAAGACATGTCTTTGGAACTCAGCAGGGATGGCCGCCCCCAGAAGAAAACCCCAGGCCGCCTAGAACCAGAGCGCAGGTGGACGCACCCGTCCCCACCCTGCGCCGTGGATACAGCTCTTTGCAGCTACATCTTCTTGTTTCTTCTAGAGAAACAAAGAGCACATCTGCCAGACCACATTCCGCCACCAGGAAACCGAAATGAGAGCGGATGTTGTCTTTCGCCGCCTGTTTTC
Source organism: Vespertilio murinus (assembly GCA_963924515.1). Lineage (NCBI taxonomy): Eukaryota > Metazoa > Chordata > Mammalia > Chiroptera > Vespertilionidae > Vespertilio > Vespertilio murinus. Next base: position 214,292,847 of record OZ004704.1, read on the forward strand.
ATTGCATCTTCTTCCTTTTATGCGGGACTCTCTCTGTGCTATCACAGCCTTAAAAAGAGCAAGCATACTCTGAGCTTTTATTTTGGTGCCCCAAAATCACTCCCTACATTTTCCAAAGCCCAGGTCTTCTTCGATGCCAGGTGCCTGTCACCCAGGGGCTGGCGGCAGCATCTCAATGGCTATTGACCAAAATAGGCTGAAGCTGCCCAGTGGATGCTGGTTCACATCCCTCCAGGGCAGGGTCCAGGCCTCATTCTCTTCCCACACCCACACCTTTGCCCCTCAGCAAATATGGGGTGAGATTCTCAGACCAGGAAGTACTGAGGGTAAAAGGTCACAGGAAATGGTTCAACAGACCCAGGGTGCCAGGGTGTGGCCTAGAGGGGCCTTCCTGTGAGAACCCATTGGCACAGATCCTTGAGACTGAACCTCTGACACTGAGAGTCCCGAACAAGGCCTCTCACACACCCCTTTACCCCACGTACCTTTCCCCCCGCAAGATCACAGGGTCTCTGGAGTTGTGCCCTATGTGAAAACTCAGTCCTAGCCAAAACCGGTTTGGCTCAGTGGATAGAGCGTCAGCCTGTGGACTCAAGAGTCCCGGGTTCAGTTCCGGTCAGGGGCATGTACCTTGGTTGCGGTCACATTCTCAGTGAGGGGTGTGCAGGAAGCAGCTGATCAATGATTCTCTCTCATCGATGTTTCTAACTCTCTATCCCTCTCTCTCTTCCTCTCTGTAAAAAAATCAATAAACTATATTTTTTAAAAAGAAACTCAGTCCTTCCTAGAAGAGAAAGAGATTGATCAGGGACTTACAGGCAGTAGCAGGAGGCAGCGAGAGTCTTCTCCCATCAAGGGACAGGCATGAGGCTAGCTGGTGAAACAATCATTTTTTCCAGAACAAAAGAAGGATGCTGAAGGTCTAGGCAGTGATTACCACAGTGTAGCCTGGGAAAATCCCTAACTCCCCTGAGACTCACTTTCCTCTTTTAGAAAAAGGAGAAAAAGACAAGGAGAGCGGCCACGCCCTACACCCCAGGCAGCTCTGGGCTGTAGTGTGCCGGTGTCCTTTGTAGGAAGCTGCTTTGCAAACTGTAGAGTGCTGTCCCAGGGCACAGCCTGCTGTCCGAATGGCAAGGAATTCTCTGCATCTGCTTCTGCCGTGAGACTAGCAGACCCCCAGGCTAATCAGGGAAGATAGGGAAGGGTGCCAGTGCTCTTAAGGAGCTGAGACTCCCCGATACCTGTGTCCTGTGGCATTGGGCATGCCTCCCCTTACCTGATTGTTTTGCTCTTTGGAGGAGCTGGCTACTTGCCTTCAGGCCCTGAAGCTACACTGACAAGGGGCATAAGTGCTATTTGTTGGAAGCAGGAGGCAACCAAAGGATTTCCTGCTGGACCCCCCGCCCCCATCCCTTCATGGGCTGGGCAGCATTCCTTTGAACTGCACTCCAGGTGTGAATGACTAGTTCAAGCTGTATCCAGGCTACTAGACATTGCAGTATTCTAATCTGCAGGACCCATACAATTCAAGTCAGAAAGGGTGTCTTCTCCCGACTTCGTCTCACCCAGAGCCTGACGTCTAACCATGGCCCTAGCCCTCAGTTTGTCAGGTCCATCTCCCGAGTCTAGATCAGTGGGAAAGGTGATGTGGGAACACAGGGAGCCCCCGTTCTCCAACCTTCTGTTGAAGGGGCAGAGATCTCAAGGAGCCGGTGTCAGAGACAGCAGCGGGAGAATGAGGAGGAAGCCATTACAAGTTCAACACAGGAAAGGACCTGGCGTCTGCCCAGTGCTCAGAAAGACTGCACTGAAGGTAGCGACCGTCTGGACAGTCAAGCAAGATTGGGGGCACTTTTCTCTTCCATTTTAAGAGAGGATCTCTGGGTCAGGGGAACATGTAGAATAAAAACCTGTAATATATGATGTTAGTAAAGGCAACCATATACTCTACATAGTAATTTCTTCTTAATGGCGTAAGACTTAGCAGTTTGACAAGTGTTCTCATGCATTCATCTACGGCCTTAGAGTTTAAGAGTCTTGCTCAAGGTCATGACCCAACATCTCTAGCTCCTGTTCCTAAACCAGTCCCCCCACACTTACCCAGCAGTCCCGTGATGACAGGGACCAGAGGGGCGTGTCATGGAAGCTGCCTCTTGAACACCTGAGTCCTCCCAGCCACGGGGAGAACCTCAGGTTGCTTCTCTAGCACTTGGCACAGGGGTTGCTGCTGTAGCCCTCTATTTGTTGAGAGTTTTCAGAATTTAAATTCAAACCCATGTCTTCAAACACTCTAGCCTGTGTTTCTTTTTCTAGTCTCACAGGCCAAAGTTGTCTAACTCCTCATGAGAGAATGTGCTAACACAAGTTCAGGGCCCTCCATCCCTTCCTTCTTTTCCTGCATCCCTTCTCTCCATCCCTCTGCCAATAAACACTCAGGCCTTGAGGAAGCGCCAGCGTTGCAATAGGAACAAGGACGCGGTCCTCTGTCGCTCTGCTCCAAGGAGAAGGGTGACTATAAATGGACAACGCAGAAAGGGCGCTACTTCTGTGACAGGAAAACCACGGCTGTGGGAACCCAGGGGCATTAATCCAAAGGAGATGATGTCAGAAAGAAGGTTGGTCCCTGACATTCCGTCTTCTGAAAAAGCCCACGGCCATGTTCCCTCAAGATCCGTGAACTCTGCCAGGAAGGCCCACTGCCAGGAGTGGTCCTTGGGAAACCCTGTTACAAATGAAAATGAATCTGGAGCCCGGGCTTTGCTCTATTTTTTTTTTTTAATTTTTGATTTTTTTACAGAGAGGAAGGGAGAGGGACATAGAGTTAAAACATCAATGAGCAAGAAACATCCATCATCTGCCTCCTGCACCCGCTCCCCCCCAACTGGGGATGTGCCCACAACCAAGATACATGCCCTTGACCGGAATCGAACCTGGGACCCCTCAGTCCACAGGCCGATGCTCTATCCACTGAGCCAAACGGGTTAGGGCTTGGGCCTCGCTCTTTAAATCGTTTTACCTTTTCAACAGCCGAGCCTGCCTCCCAGCCTGAGAGGTTATTTTTACCAGCAGCTGCGCTCCCGCTGCCAGGTGCCTGCACGCTGATGTGGAAGATAACCCTGCTCTCTCTCACGGCGGAGCTGCGACAAAGAACTTCTAGGCCAGGGGGTCGGACTCCCCAACATCATGGTGGAGGGAGGCAAGTAGGTTGCTGGCGTGACACTTTTCAGACTAGGAAGAGCCTTTGAAATATGCAGTAAGTTTAGTGTTTTTTTTTTTTTAATTGGTGATGAAACCAAAGCATGAGGCTGAGGACCTCAGGACAGGAAGGCCTGGCTTTGATGGACTCTGATTCGCCCCTTGTTCACCGAGCAGGTGCAGGTGTAAATAAAAGCAAATCCTGGCTGGGTTTCAGGCCGGTCCTTGCGGAAGGGAAGGGGTCTGAGGAGCCCACCGGCCTCTGTGTTTGTGCTGCTGTTAAGAACAGCTGCTTTTGCTTGTTATAATTCGACCTCAAGGAGCGTTAAGAAAAAATACATTTTCGAAGGAAGAGAACACGTGTTTGGTCAAGGCCAGTGGGTGCTAAAGGCAGGGTGTGTGCTGACAGTGGCGGGAATGGCTCTTGGATTCCTTGCAAATAACCTGGGTAGTGATGCTCAGAGCATGGCTCCGCTGGGCTCCGCACTCCCCCAGAGCACTGACAGAGTAACTCGCCGGATCCTTCTACCAGCCCAGGACCCATCACGTGACCCCTGGGCCCGGGCCTGGCACCAGCGTGGGGCCCCTGGGCTACCGTGCCCGAGGATCTGGGACTTGGTCAGGAGGGACCTCACCAGGGACAGCATTAGGTCCTGGTTATTTCCATCAGAGTTGTGTGGGCACCCATCAGGCGGGGCAGGGGAGAAAGGGCGACCAGAAAATGGTCTGGTTTTGTGACCACACGTGGCTCCAACCTTCATTCACGTTCCATGGGAGGGGTGCGGGAAGGCAGGCTGCTGAGCGCTACCTGTTACGGGTTTCAGGAAACGATCCTGAGAGAAACCTCCCAGGAGCCACGCGCATCCTTCCCTGAGGCAGGCGGAGCCCACCCTTGTCCAAGGGTCACAGTGCGAACCGCCAGGGCAGGTTCCGATCCAGTGGTTAGCGTGAACATGCCCAGGGAGCTGCGCTCCAGGCCACGGAGAGGCCGCAAGGAGGCGTGTGAGCATTCGCTCAGCACCCGAGGACAGATCTGGTGGGCCAGCCCATGGCCCAGGATGGATGGCTGGAAATGACCTCATGGACCTGCCCCATCCTCCTACACCCACGTCCCCCACACAGAGCTCCTGTGCAGAGAGCTCCGTCTCGCTCAGCGGCTGATCCCCCTCCTGGAGCAACATGATTTGCACAAGGAGCGCCTAGTGTTGGAGCTGCACTCTGGGGACACGGCTGGCTGGTCGCGGCTGCCCTGAGGAAGCCTCCCGGTTTCTCCCAGGATCACCACCTCCTTCACCACAAGATTCATACAGGAGGCCCCTGTTGTCCCACCAAAATGGGATCCACTCCTGGGGCTGGCTGTGCATTCTCTGCCCCAACTTTCCTGTGGGCTGTCTTCATTCCCTCTCCTTGGGTCTGCATGCTGCTTTTTCCTGAAATAATACATAATCTTCATGTATGAGGGAAGGTGGCTCTGAGTGAGACTTCTGACCAGCAGTTGGGGGCAGGTAGATGAAAGGGCCTCCACAGCACCCCCTCCTCTTGATGTTGAGGACGTGTGTCCCTCAGGGCTCCCTTCCTTCCAGGACCTGGCTGCAGGGGAGACACACTTCGGAACATTCTCGAACCGCCTTCTCCCTTCCTCTAGTAAGTAGTTTTCTTAAATGTGCTTCTGTCCATCCCGTGAGAAAGCCCCTGTGTGGCCGCATTGCATCAGATCTCACAAAGGCCCCGAGGAGACCACTCGTCACGTGACAGTGTGTCAAACGCCAGGGACGGGTCTGCACAGACTCCATATCTGCACAGGCCTGCGAAGCTGGTATGAAGGCTGTCTCTCTCTCTCTCTCTCTCTCTCTCTCTCTCTCTCTCTCCACACATACACACACACATATACATAATCTTCAATTCTTAAAGTTTGTGTAATTCTTAAAGCTTGTGGAACCTCTCCCTGCTGGAAGAGTTTGGGTGTGCACATAAACACACATGCACACACAAACACACCCACACACATGGGCACACATGTTGTTCCAGCAACACCTGGTTCCGTGGACTCTAAGAATTAAAGATGAAATGACATTTCACCCATTTGAGGGGAAGTCCCCTCGCTCGCGTGGTGAAGGGGAAAATGCCCTTAAAGTGCATTCAGATTCCTTTACCAACCTGATGTGAATTAAAGCAAAATCCACCCCCGTGCTCAGCTCCGTGGCTTTGCCGAGGCCGCAGGAAGTGGACTGTGAATGGCTGAGGAGGACGGTGTGGCTTTGTAGCGGAGGACGTCCTACCATGCGGTGTGCATCCTCCCTCCAGCAGCCGTCAGGGTCCAGGGTGACCCCCGGGGGCACCTCCCTGTTTGCCCAGCAGAGCAGAAAGGCCAGGGTTCAAACCCTGACCTGGCCCCTCTCCCAGAGAATCCTGGGATATGCTCCTGACCCTCTGTGCAGGGTGCCCTCATCCGTCAATAATAACCACTCCTAGTTCCCCAGGTTAAGGGAGGTGACACATAGCGAATGGGATGGCATAAGGTGCCAGGTGCCAGGGGCACAGTTGGCCCTCCATGGATGGTGAGCTGTTGCCATCCTCCACTTTCATTTGCCTGGAGGAATTGTAACAAAAGAAAAGTTACCTGGTCACATTGAACTGTAAGTTACCTACTCACAACCAGCTCCAGGGGCGCCTCCTCCAGGCAGGCCCCCCAGGTTCTCCCAGAGAGAAGGAATCTGCTCTGCCTCCTTTGCCCACAGCAAATGGCATTGGCAGTGCCTCTGTTGTACCTTGGCCCACCTGCCTTCCCTGAGGTGCCTGCTCCCCTGCACACCCGCAGTACGGCCCAGTGCCGGGCACACACACTCTTATGCGTCAGGTTGAGCAGGTAAATAAAGGCAGAGCCCGGCCTGACTGTGTTGACTGCCAACTGAAATCCCAGGCGTGCGTGCGGGGAGCCTGCCGGGTTCCCTGCCTGCTCGATGGCCTGCTTGTTTCCATAACTGATTCCCTGCCGGGGGTGGGGGGGTGGGGGGGTCCTCCTGCAGGAACAGCACGTGACCAGAGCTGGCAGCACATTTGTCTCCCTGACCCGGGACCTTCGGGGGCCCTCTCTAATAGATGGTCACTTAACCTGCCATCGGCATTAAGTGTGACGGATAACCAACACAGGACTGGTGCGTTCTTTCCGTTAGAGGGGGAAAAAAACAGGCAGAAAAAAGTAAAATAAATTGTCACCTGCCACGGATATCATCAAGAGAAATATTGGTCGGGGGTGGGGGGGTGGGAATTCTCAAAGAACAACCCCCCCAAATAACTCCAGCTTCTAGTACGGGAATGATTTCCATGTTCGTGAAGAAATCCCCTGCTTTGCACAAAGGCAGTGGCGATGAGAAAAAAAAATGAATGAACCCGTGGGGAGGGGGACCGTGACAAGCCGGGCTTCCCGGGAGGACCCCTCCGTCCAGGCTGGCGTTTCGTGCTCTGGGCCGCAGACAGCGCCTCCTGCCCGGGACCGATTATCTTCCTCCGTTCATATCTGGAGCCACAGGCCGCCTCGTGGGATTAAGCACGGTACACTTTGCAAATTGAAAATAAGATAGCTGTTAGGAACATAGACCTGCCTCCATGATTACCATGGTGAACAAAGGCAAAACATTAATTTACATCTATTCCAATAGAGAAGCAAAGCCCGAGATATGCCTCACGTCTCGGGCCAGAGCTGGGTTTGCAAAGCTGAGGTGGTTGCCGGGAGCGGAGCTGGGCGGGGGCTGTGGAGGTGAGGATGGAGGCGCGGTGGGCACTCCATCCGCTCCTCTGTGAGCCGCTGCCTCCCACTCACCTGTGCACCGGGAGACGGTCAGAGAGGGGAGAGCCAGGGCCCATGCTCCCCTCAGACTGGGAGCAGAAAGAGCATGGTCTCCCCTAAACCCACACTTGAGTGTCTACAGAGACGGTGGCCATGGGCTTGGCTCATGGGGATGGTGTAGAACTTGGGACATCGTATGATTTACACAGTGGAGCCTTGCTCCTGAGACCCGGTGGGCCGAAGAGAAGACAGAGGGTCAGAGTGGTTAACACCACCCAGCCTTCCTTGCGGCTCCACAGCCCTGCGGCCCTGCACCTGCTGTGGGGGGCGGGGGGGGCACTGTTATCATTCTGCCCACTTCACAGCGTGAGGTCAAGCCACTTGCCCAAGGTCACGGGGTTGGAACGTGGTGCTCAGCCTGGGAAGCAGGCCGACTGGAGCCCCTGCTTGTGCCAGGCTCGTGCCCACCCACCTCCCTCGAGAGCCTTTTCCAGCCTCTCAGCCTAGATGCTCCCATCAAGGTCAAGGTGCATTGTCTCGGAGTCTTTCCCGCCCACAGAGAGGCCTCTTTCCCCATCTCTGCGTGGTGGCGTGGGACACACAGGTGGACCAGCCCCCACCGCCCACAGAGCTGCGCCCTGGAGGGCAGAGACCCCTGTTCCCCTCAGAGGCCCCCGCGCCTGCCCCTGGTGGAGGCTCCGGCAGGCATGTGCTCCCTCTGGACCCTCTTCACCGGGGTGTTTTTTGTTGTCGTTGCTTTTTCAGGACGTGGCCCCCCAGCTCATCATCCAGACCCTTGGTCAGCTCACGTGCACGCACACACCTTCCAGGGACACACGCCGGATGCTGGCTCTCCAAACACCGCCTGCTAAGCACAGGCTTCCGGAGAGCACTTGTCCCCGCCCTTGTCCCTCTCTGGGGTGATAGGGATGTGTCAGGGATGATGCCAGAATATGCATGGGTTTGGGGGATCTGGCGTAGGGCAGGTCTTGCAATGCAGTGCCTAATTAGAACTGGTGAAGAGAGGGCCCAGGATCATGGTTTGGGATGGGTGCTCACAGCCTGGTGAGGAGGATGAGGAATCGTGGGGAGCACGCGTAGTTTGACTTAGCCTCTCGATTCAGGAGAAGAGCTGTTTCCTGGAGTTGGTAAGGAAGCGATGTGAACTGTTTTCTCCCTGTGCAAAGACCTTCTGGACTACAGAAGTCATGGTAACATTGCCGTCCAACCACACGGGGCAGATGGCCTCAATCGCCACACATTTAGCCTCATGTCACCACCCCGTGTGGGATTCCAGAGGGAAATGGCCCTTCTGGTCCCTCCAAGCTACCCAGAGGACACCGGGCACACCCGGGCAAAGCCTGAATCCCAGCCCCTAGAACGTGGGGTTCTCCCATCGTAAGACCTGGGTGAGTCACAGGCCCTCTCTGACCTTCTGTGTCCTCCTCTATCCCACAGAGCTTCGGGCAAGTCTCCGCTGCACCCCACGACTCTGTGACTAAGTCTATTTGTCTAAGCTGGAGGCTTCGGGTAGTGAAATGACTTCCTATCAGAGGCCGGAAAGGGGAGGAGGGGAGGGCAAGGGAGGGGGGAGAGGCGGAGGGGCAGGTGTGGAAGGCTCTAGAAGAACAAGGGACCTTTGCTCAGGCCTGGGGTTCTAAGGGTTTTATCTAGTAGACATTCATACAGCATGCACCCACGGGAAGTAGTTCTGTAAACTCAGATAAGATTGTCCCAGGGACGGTATAGCCAGACACAGCTCGTCCTGGCTGCCTTTCCATTAACCATGTAAGTCCTGGCCCCTAGGACTCACGCCTGCTGCCTTCTAACACACAGGACCCTTAGAAGGGGCGGGAGAGCGTAGATTCCCGCTGCTGAATGGAAGCTCCGCATCTTTCTCCCCGAGCCTGTGGCCCACCCTGCTCTGTGAGAGAACATTTCTTCCGAGGCTGCCCAAGACACCGCCAGTCCCTCCTCCCCAGCGGGATGGTGATTCATTGTAGATCACCTCTCCTGATTAATCTTGCTTTGACTTTAACTTGGAAAAAAGAAAAAGGAAAAAGCTGTACTCAGTGAAATTCTCCCATCCAACATTCACGGGGCGGATATTTTAGCTGGCTCTGGTGTTGGATGCAGAAGAGGGACAAACCTAAATGTAGAAAGAAATTAAAGTGTTGATTGTCATCCACAGTCCTGGACAGCAGATTGGAAAGTCGTCGCGTTAGACCCTTTGTGATGAAGAATAAATCAGCAGCGATCTCCCTGAAATTTGTATTTGCATTTTTCCCTCTTTCCCTGTCATCGGAAGTGTTGGAAGGTTTGTTGGTTCCTCTACACAAAGCCTTGTGGACTTGAGCCCCAGGTTTTCAGGGGTCTGGCAGCCCGGGCCCCCTGAAGAGACCAGGTGATTACCTGCGTGCCTCGATGGACAGGTGGCGTGGGCCACGCACAGGGAGGGCAGACCGGCTCACCCAATCCCAGTCCCAGCTGCTGGGGTCCAGCAAGTTCCTTTGCTTCCCTGGGCCTCAGTTTTTAAGTCTATAATGTGGTTAGAACAATGTGTGTTAGGCAGAGGTGCCAAAAGATCGGGGATAAGGAGTGGAGGTGGGGAGCGCAGTTGCTGTCCATGTAGGTGTCCAGGAATGCAGGCAGCTGGCACAATTACAGTTGTCACCGGTCAGAGTACAGGCTGTCTCGGTAACTCATATCGGGACACAGCAGAGTCCGCAGGGCAGCCGAGAGCAGTCTGGGGACTTTTAGGCGCGTTCCCTGGAGTTTGGATCAAACTCAATGACTAAGTGGACTTTCCTATTCATACACTAAGTGGTGCAGACACAGTCTGGGACCAAGGCTGCTCTCTCTTTCACGACATGAGGCATAGCTGTGTTCTAAATAATCCTCAAACGGCCTGGCTGGTGTGGTTCAGGAGTTGAGTGTCAACCTATGAAGCAGGAGATCATGGTTCAATTCCTGGTCAGAGCATATGCCCAGGATGCAGGCTCTATCCTGCGTGGGGGGCATGCAGGAGGCAGCCGATCAATGCTTCTCTCTCATCATTGATGTTCCTCCCCCTCTCCCTTCATCTCTGAAATCAATAAAAAATATATCCATAATAATAAAAATATATTATATGGGACAATCAGGCAGGCAGGCAGAGGGGTTAAGGGGGATGAGGCAGGCAGGCAGAGGCACTTAGGGACAATCAGGCAGACAGGTGAACAGTTGGGGCGATGAGGAAGGCAGAGTTGTTAGGGACAATGAGGCAGGCATGCAGAGTGGTTAGGGGCAATCAAGCAGACGGCAGGCATGCAGTTAGGAGCCAGTGGTCCTGGATTTTTAGAGGGTGCAAGCAGGGCTGAAGGACTGCTCTCCCACCTCCTGTGCATGAATTTCGTGCACTGATCCTCTAGTAAAAACATAATCCTCAAATGTCCTGATCTTTGCTCAAACTCACAGTGGAAGTCTCAAATCACACCCATGCAGAAACCTCTAGATCAGTGGTTCTCAACCTTTCTAATGCCACGACCCTTTAATACAGTTCCTCATGTTGCGGCGACTCCCAACCATGAAATTATTTTCGTTGCTACTTCATAACTGTAATTTTGCTACTGTTAATGAAGCATAATGTAAATATCTGTGATTTCCAATGGTCTCAGGCTCTCAACAGGCTGAGAACCGCTAGCAGGGTCACCTAAGACCACCGGAAAACACAGATATTTGTTCACAGATATTCTCTTTCATCATTGATGTTCCTATCTCTCCTTTTCCCTTCCTCTGTGAAATCAATAAAAAAAACATGTCTATCATAATAAAAGTGAAATATGAGGGGCAATCAGGCAGGCAGGCAGAGGGATTAGGGGGAATGAGGCAGGCAGAGTCTAGATCAGTGGTCGGCAAACTTGGTAGTCAACAGCTCGAGACCTCTGCTCTAGATTAACAATGCCCTAAGCTAAGTGTGGCCTGGCCACGTGGAATCAGGCAGAGGTGTTTGGATGAGTCTCTGTATATGGTGGCCTTCCCTCATCCCTGTCCCAGGCCACAGACACGTGCCTGCCCCGGAGGGATTCTCTCTCCAGGGGCCTACAGAGTAGGGAGCCGGGGCCACAGGTCACAGTGGACCCTTTAGGGCACAGCCTTGTGGGAAGCACAGCACAATGGGGGAAATAGGAAGGAGGCTGGGAGGGAGAGGGAGGGAAGGTCATCAGACTCTTGAGTGGGAGGCATCTCCCAAACACAGGGCATCATGTTGTCTGTGAGTCATGGCGAGCAGGGGTCTCCTACGCCTGGTCCTGCAGGACGGGGCACAGGGAAGCTGCCTGAGAAACAGCACTGATGGAGCTGCAGGGGATTTGAAATGTCAGTGTGAGGAGCTCTGGAACTGTTATCATTTCAGCAGCCTGGGTTCTTTTTTTTGGATAAATATTTTATTTATTTATTTATTTATTTATTTATTTATTTATTTATTTTTACAGAGAGGAAGGGAGAGAGATAGAGAGCTAGAAATGTCGATGAGAGAGAAACATCGACCAGTTGCCTCTTGCATACCCCCTACCGGGGATGTGCCCCCAACCAAGGTACATGCCCTTGACCGGAATCGAACCTGGGACCTTTCAGTACGCAGACCGACGCTCTACCACTGAGCCAAACCGGTTTTGGCAGCAGCCTGGGTTCTAATGCTGCAGAGGCGCCTACCTGCTCCTTCTCCTCCCTTAGGCAGCTCCCGGGGTTTGTCCATTCACATGGACCAGGTCGCAGGCAGACCGAAGCGCCTGCCGTCCGCTCTGCCCTCCTCCAGGCTCCTCCCGTCGCTGGCTCCGGCCTCATGTCCTCCGGGAGGAAGAACCTAGCTCACTGAGAAATGTGACCTCCCGCTGGGGACCCTCAAGGCCAATGACACCAGCCCACCCTGGGACCCTGTTGGGACTTAGCTGTCTCAGTCCTCTGGCTCAGGGGCCTCTGGTGCCGGTCTCCTCAGGGCCAGGGTCCCGTGGACTCTCTGGAAGCCCCCCTTCCTCTCTGGTCATTTGCCCTCGTGGGTGACACTCCCATCTGAGAAGGAATATGACCCGCCCGGGGCGGTTTGGCCGAAGAGGGAGAGGTTCGCCTTAGAAAAGCCATTTTCAAAACCCCTGTGAGGGCCTCATTCTGCCCGGCTGCTTCCTCTTGCCCCTGAGCTGGAGCTGTCTGCAGTGTGACCGTTTCCACGCTGTCTGGACACGGAAGTCCCTTCATTTCTCAGTGCCCCATCCTATGTGAGCCCACTGGCATGGGGGGGGGGGGGGGACAGAGGTCTGCATTTAAGGAGCCACTCTCATTACCCCCAGCATCAGGGGCCGGTCATACAGAGCAGGGTCCTCGGAGCACGGCCCTCCAGTCCATGTTCCCAAATATGGGGGCTGGACCCTGGCTGGGCTGTGCGCGCCCCAACTGTGGGGAGCCTGCCCAGTCTGGGGGCCTAGGGGGTGTCCCCTCACTGTCTACAGCACAGAGATGAACGTTTGCATTTAAGATGGCACACGCCCCATTATTTCTTTTTTGGTGCCTTGGCCCACTGACCTGTTCATTTACTGAAAAATAAAGCCAGCTCGTCACTTTGCGTTTTAGAAAGCTGTGTGGCCCTCGATCGGGGAGGAGGCTAGCGCCGTCCTGTCTGTCCTCGGCTCACTGCCGGTCCTCGTCCTCTCTCCACCTGAGGAACGTCCCCAGCCGGGGGTCCCCTTCTATACGTTTCCGCAGATTCGTATCAGCATCGCCTTGTCACACTCCGCTTCCCCCCTTTTTTTTTAATTATGTAAAAAAAAATCACATTAAGCCGAATCTAATTACTGCAATGTATATTAGAAGCAGGGCACCATCAAAATTTTATTTAAATTAATCAGGTTTTGATTTAAGATATTAAATTCAAATTAATCATGTAAAAATGGAAATGATCCTTGACGCGCTTCCAGCTGTGACTTCAGTCTGTTTTCTCGGGAGTCACTTTCGGGATGTCTTGGGGGGGACATTACGGAAATTCACGCCGGTGCTATTTCAATTAGAGTTATTTAGCAGGACAGATGTAAAGAATATGGTATAATTAAGAAGGAGCGGGTGACATGGCCACAGATTTTCAGGATTAAAAGGGGGGGCGGGGGACACACGCACACACAAAAGTGGAAACTGACTCTTGGTAACGTGATGCCCACGTTCAAGGGCACAGAGGTTAAGCATTCCTTAAAGACGATGCCCAAGGTCAAGGGCAGCGAGGTTAAGCAGTCATTACAGACAGAAGGAAGACTTGCAGAATCCGGGCCATCTGCGGACTCCCCCTTTGGTTTCTGCTTTGAAGTTTCATGAACAAGCTGGCACTAACTGATACCGCGATGCTTATCTTTCCTAAAATGCTCCTTCCGCCTGGCCCCCGAGGCTGCTGGCGGATTTGGTTCTAGGAGCCTCGGAAAGCCACCGGAGTGAAAACGAGACTTTTCAAGACCCATTTTACCTCAAACGACATATATTGGCTTCTACGATATTGCATACATACATTTGCTTATGGCTTACGCTCACACACACGTCTTAGGGGTGATGATATCAATGCATTCTTCTCCATGCCAATTCCTCACGTTTGTAACACAGATGACGGAGGAAGGGCAGGGTTTGGAATGGGCGCATTTCTCCCCACACGTGGGTGGAGTGGGCAGGAGCCCTCTGTTCCTGGGTGAAGAGGTGGCCTCAGAAGCTTATGCAATCCGCCCGGAGTCCCACCTCTGAGCGGGCACCGGGGCCTGACCGCCCATTGTCCTCTGCCCACAGAAGGGGCCTGGACTCTCTGCCCCCTCCTATGGCCTCACCTCTGGGCAAATTTGGTTTCAGGCCCCAGAAAGCCCCAAGAGTCAGAGCCTGATTCTCGGGGCCCATTCGGGGCGCACCTGGTCAGACAGAAACCAGGGTGCGGGGCCTCTTGTGTTTCCCGTGATCCGGCTGAACCCCACAGAGGGGCTGGGGTGGGGGCTTTCCTGCCGGAGGAAGTGACTCAGCCTGGGTTTCAGAGTCTCTACCGTGAATGTTTCCAGGTACGGGGCTCAGAGGGCCTCCTGTCCGGCACCCACTCCCACAGGCACTGCTGCTCCCACGGCCCCGCCGGGCGTCCCTGCTGCTCTCAGCAGCCCGGCCTCAGACCGAGGGTGCACCCCATCCAGGGCGGCCACCGGCCTGGCCTTGGGGGAGTCTCCAGAGAAGGAAGAGCCTCGGCCTCTTCCCCCGCCTCGGCCTGACCCTTGTCCCAAGCTCCATGCTGGGTCCATCCCTAGCAGGCCAGGGCCTCGCCGGAAGGCCCAGCCTTCTTTTCTTCCCTTTTCTTTTCCTTTTTTTAAAATAAATATATTTTATTGATTTTCCACAGAGAGGAAGAGAGAAGGATAGAGAGTTAGAAACATCAATGAGAGAGAAACATCGACCAGCTGCCTCCTGCACACCCCCACTGGGGATGTGCCCGCAACCAAGGTACATGCCCTTGACCGGAATCGAACCTGGGACCTTTCAGTCTGCAGACCGACGCTCTACCACTGAGCCAAACCGGTTTCGGCTTCTTTTTCTTTTTCTTTTTCATTTTTAAAATCTTCATTGTTGAAAGTATTACATATGGCCCCTTTTTCCCCCTCATCAATCCCCTCCAACCACCCCTACCTCAGCCCAGGGCACGCCCCACTCTCTGCATCCCTGGGGTCTGTATATATGCATAAGAGGTCTTTGGTTGATCACCTCCCACCCACCCACCCTCCCCCCATCTACAAACCAATGAGGACTGCATGTGGCTGAGCGGGGATGTGGAGAAAAGGGAACCCTCGTGCACTGCTGGTTGGGGTGCAGACTGGCGCAGCCACTGTGAAGAACAGTAGGGAGTCTCCTCAAAAAAATAGAGCTGCCATTGGAACCAGGGGCCCCACTTCTAGGAATATATCCTAAGAACCCTGAAACGCCAATCAGAAAGAATGCATGCCCCCCTATGTTCACAGCAGCACAATTTACCATCGCCAAAATCTGGAAACGGCCCAGGCTTGTTTTTGTAACTAAACTCGACTCCTGAAGCTCAGGGGTTGTGTCTTGCTGGTGTTGGGTTCTCAGACAATCCTGAGGCCTGACACCAGGTCCCAGGAAGTGTGTGGGCCACCAAGAAGCCAGAGAGAGAATCCATAAACAAATAAGTGACTCTTTGCACCCCCCACTGAGTGAGCGCGCTCTGTGATAAGCATGAGGAGGCCGGGGATGCGCCCCTCGCTCCCTCCTCCCTTCCTTCTGTCCTCCCCTCAATGACTGTCCCTTCCGGGCCTGGTCCCAGCCACGGACAACCCCACAGTGTCTCTGGCACGCGGGTCCGGGTTGCTTGCAGAATTGCAGAAAGCCGGTGATTCATCGACGGCCCTGCTTCCCACTCATGGGATAGAAATATAAGTAACGACTCTTTCAAACTCCTTTCGCTCTTTCAGACAAAAAGAGGCAGGTGGGAGGTGAAAATAACCACCTTTATTTTTGTCTTTTCTTGGTGGAAAACGGTCTTTGTCACTTCAGGGCTGTTGCTAATTTCTCAGAAATCCCATGGGTTCGATGAAAGGCACGTATGAAACTCAGTCATATGTTTTCTAGCCTCTTTTTCTGCTTTTCTTCTTCTACCTCGTGGCACCCTTATATGCCAGCCCCTTGTCACAAGAGGAGTGGCCAGGCTTTGGGGTCAGACCTTCCACACCATGGGCCCTGGACAAGATGCTCGGCCTCCCCAGCCTCAGTTTCCCCAGCTGTAAGTGACAAGTTGTCTTGGGCTCGGATTTCAGCCTCCCTCATGCTGTTTTCTGCCTCCTCCTCGGAGAAGGGGCTTGAAGTTTGGGGATCTGATCACCTGACTTGGCTGATGGGCAGTCGCTGAGTCCCCGCAGCTCTCAACAGAAGAGGGGTCACCGGCAGCCGGGGCTTCTGCCTTCATTTTACACTCTCCAGCTTCAGGATGGCGCTGTGAAGAGTGGTCACCCTGAGGCCTGAGTGGGAACCCCCCTTCTCCTCTCCTTCTCAATGCAATGCCTTTGCTCCTCGGCCAACACTTTATAGCTTCTGACCCACTGTCCTCTTTTTCAGAAAGGGGCCAATGACCTTCTTCTAGAGCAGTGGTGGGCCAACTGCGGCTCGTGAGCCACATGCGGATCTTTGGCCCCTTGAGTTTTTAGCAAAGGCCAGCTTAGCAGGACCCTAATTAAGTTAATCGCAATGTACCTACCTCTATAGTTTCAGTTTAAAAAATGTGGCGCTCCATGCCGAAGCCGGTTTGACTCAGTGGATAGAGCGTCGGTCTGTGGACTGAAAGGTCCCGGTTTTGATTCCGGTCAAGGGCACGTACCTTAGTTGCGGGCACATCCCCAGTGGGGGGTGTGCAAGAGGCAGCTGGTCGGTGTTTCTCTCTCATCGACGTTTCTAGCTCTCTATCTCTCTCCCTTCCTCTCTGTAAAATATCAATAAAATATTTTTTTTAAATGTGGCGCTCCAAAGAAATTTCAATCATTGTACTGTTGATATTTGGCTCTGTGGACTAATGAGTTTGCCGACCACTGGTCTAGAAGAAAGATTTCAAAGACTCGAAAAGAGTACCTTCTCTGAATGGATACACCATCATCCACCTTGGCATTCCTGCCACGTGCCAAGCAGACCTCAGCCTCGGAGCCTGGGCCCGTTCTGTTCCCTCTGCCCGGGACGCTGTTCCTGCTCAGCCACCTGCGCTTCTCTGTCACGTCCCTCGGATGACCTCAGTGCCCGCTGTTCACAGACCCTTTCCTGATCAGTCTCTCCTGCTCCAGCGAAATCTACCCCGTGGTCTGCGTGAGTCTTCTTCCTAGCACTCGCCAGCCATCCTCTGACATCCCCGGTTTGATGCTCACGGCTCTGTCGCCTCCCCGCAGCCCAGCTCCAGGGCAAGGCCTTTCTGTCCCAGTCACTGCTGTTCCCCCAACAGGGGAAGCAGGGCCTGGCTAGCAGGAAGCGCCCGAGTGACACTTGTTGCACAGACACCTATGTCTGCAATAAAGTGGAAACTCGCCCGGCTACAGCAACCTAGCCTACGTTGTATGAATTATCTTCGGGGGGGAAAGAACCCTGGGTTCGGTGCTGGCTGTAATGTGAGTGCACGTGTGCAGGTGCCCGGGAGGGAGGGACAGTCACACGGAGGGAGGAAGCGCTAGAGAGACCCGAAGCAAGAGAACAACAGAGGGAGGAAAGCGGAGGCCCGGAGGAGCGTGGGGGTGGGGAGGACCTAACCTGTGAGCAGAGGGGAGAGGCTGAGTGTGTGAGGCTTCCCTTGTCCTCCCTCCTCTGGTCCCGCCCCCCGGTCCTCTGTCCACCAGCAGCTGCCTTGCACCTGAGCTCCGGAGCAGCCTTGCATCAGCGCCCCGGGCTCCGGGGAGGCCAAGCTCCGGCCTATTTACCGGGCTCCTGTGGTCAGGCTGGGCTCCGGGGAGCGGTGTCCCGGAGCGCTCCCCCGGGGCCTGGGCCCCAGTGCCAGGCTGGGGACAGCTGGTTACTATGGGAAAGGTCTTGGTGGCAGCGGCGGCTAATTGCCTCGGCCCCCGCAGGTGCCGGGTGCTGTCACCTGCCCCAGCCTCCGCTCCCTGGGGCCACACCCTCCTCCCGGCGAAGGGCAGTGACCTGGAAGAAGTGAAAGTTTTACCACACCTTTGCATCATTTCTGGCGAATGCCACAGAGAGCAGCCGAAAACAGGGAGCGCCCCGGCGTGGCCCCAAAAGCCATCGCGCCGGAATCCTCCCGGGGATCAGCGCACACCAGCCTCCCGCGATTCTGCCTCTGTGACCCCTTCTTGGAACTGGGGAGACAGGGGGCTCCCTCCAGCTCCTTGTCCTCACCCCAGAGTGTGCGGGCAGCTGTGTAAGCGCAGGTGGTGAGGGCGATTCGATCTGAAAGGGCCACACCTGCCGCAACCGCCAGGCCCTGGCTCCGTGAGCAGCCCACGGACCCGATGGCAGGCCCACCATCCCTTCCTGAGCCTGCGGGGCCGGGCCCGCTCCACTTCTCAGACCCGGGCACGTTTTAGCAGGTGGCTATGTGTCTTCATGGGGTACCATGTGACCACCACCCTTGAGGGTCTGGGGCAGCACCAGGGACAGAGCACAGACAACTCACATTTTGGGGCAACACACAACATGGACACCATGTGAGGAGAAACACAGACGGTCAACAATCTCCTATTCTCTCTGTTGGCTCAGGCCAACCAGACCGGTGATGGAAATGACTGTCAGTTCACCGAGCGGTTTTGGTTTTGGAATCTTCCCTACGACCTCAGGGGCCAGGACCAGCCAGCAGGAAAGAGGAGGTATTTTTCCCATGTGCTCAGCGCCCTATACGGCACCCTGAGGGACGTGCCCCGTTTCAGTCTGTAAATAGGACGACTTTGCCCTTAGAACGTACACGCAGACGCGCAGAGAGAGAAGGTTCCTGAACGGGGCAGGGCAGGGCGGAGGGAGGCCTGCCACATCCCGCCCCGTGCAGGTCCCGTGATGCTCTCCTGAGCATGTTGCCCAGCCTCCGTGTGCGGGGGGGGGGGGGGGGGGTGTCAGGGAGTGGGGTGTGTGGGGGGGTGTGGTGGTGGTGTCACCCTGCCTCCTCAGGCAGCAGCAGGGACTGAACGCACACCCGGTATCTGGTCCTCACAGACTTCCGCAAACAGTGCCTGCCATTGCCACGGCCTGGGGATGCTGGGCTCTAACCTCCAGGCCATCAGCAGACACGTGTACCCGGGCCCAGCCCTCGGTCACTCAGTCCTGCACGGCCTTCCCCATCAGGGGCTGGGCATCCCTGTGCCTTTACTTTGGATCCTGTGTGTCCCTCCCCCCAGCTCATGTGGCCCCTGTGTTACAGACACGGAGGGCGGCGTGAGACGGCGCTCCTAAGGAGGCGGGCTTTTTCTAAGACCATGAGGGTCCTCTCCGAAATCTGGAAGAATCTTTCTCTCCGCTCCGGGCGAATCACAAGAGAGACACAGGCCCGCCTCCGTGGTGTTTAGATCGGAGCTCTCACCGCAGGCCGCACTCATGTGGGATGGGAGACGGGCCACCATGTCAAAGCCCCAAGCAAACTGCTGCCTGCCACTGCCTTCCATCTGATAGGGCTGCGACTTCCTTTACAGTGTGCACAGCGGGGTGCACGCCCAGCCCCCACCTGGGGGGGGGGGTGAGGAGGCCAAGCGCAAAAACTAGGGCAGCTTTCACAGAGGAAGGCCAGAGGGGCGATTACATAACGGGGCGCAGTGCGTGCTGCCCCACGTTCCCAGATTCTCAGAGGGCCAGGCCTCCTGCTTGTCGGAGGCTGGAGCTGGAAGCCAAGCTTCCTGCAGGGGGAGCCCCCAGCCCCCTGGGGATGGGGGTGTGTGTGCAATCTCCCTATGGGATCCCAGCGCCTCAGCCTTCTCATCTGTGAAGTGGGCTTTCGGGGACCACTTCCCTGGAGGTACAGGATATAAGGCTCTTAGCCACCGAGTGAATCTCACAACCAACAATGGGGCTGGCGAATGCCCCTGACATTGCGACCATGGCTTCATGCACTCCTTTCCTACCTATGGTGTGTGTGTATTATTATTGTTATTATTATTATTGTCATTTTGTAGTTATTTTTAATCCTCATTCCAGGCTATTTTTCCCATTGATTTTTAGAGAGAGTGAAAGGGAGGGAGAGTGTGAGGGAGGGAGAGAGGAAGGGAAGGAGAGAGAGAGAGAGAGAGAGAGAGAGGAGAGAGAAGGAGGGAGAGGTGAAAGGGACACATTAGTTGGTCCTCCTGCCATGCTCCAACTGGGGCTGGGATCAAGCCTGACCCTTAGTTGTGGGGGCTGACGCTCTAACCACTGGGGACGCCAGCCAGGGCAGGGTGGATTGTTTCATCCCGTGCACCAGCAGGGAGACTAAGATAGTCTGTGAGCGGTGGCCCCGGCCATAGAGAGAGCAGGTGGCGAGCCAAGGCCAGACTCGGGCCGTGTGACTTGCACTTGGACCAACCCACTCCCTAGGCAGGGCTCACGTCTGAGGGCTCCACAAAGGGCGGCACGTCTGCGGGTCACGTCCAGGTGGGCACAGGCGCTGTCAGTACAAACTAGAGGTCCATTGGCTGATAAAGTGCAGTGCCCAGCCCAGGAGAGACGGCCCGGAAATAACTCTCGCCTTCATCTGCGTCTGGGTCACCCCCTCTTCTTAGACCCAGGA
Source organism: Vespertilio murinus (assembly GCA_963924515.1). Taxonomy (NCBI): domain Eukaryota; kingdom Metazoa; phylum Chordata; class Mammalia; order Chiroptera; family Vespertilionidae; genus Vespertilio; species Vespertilio murinus. The sequence continues at coordinate 214,313,057 of OZ004704.1, forward strand.
GGCCCAGGGTCGGATGGACACGCCCGCCCCAAGCCAGGCTCAGCGCCTCCACTGCGTGAGGCTCTGGGGCCTGAGGGAGGAAGGTGGGCCTCGGAGGCCGCAGAGAATGGGGACCTGTGTCTTTAACAGACTCTGGCTCTGCCTTCCCAGGGCCGAGCAGAGCAGCTGGGCTGCCCCCCGCCCTGCTGCCTGTTTTGCTCAGCCTCTGACGCCGGGCTGGCGCTGCCCTGGGAGTCTCCCGGCCACAGGTGAGGTGCCGAGGCCCCGGCGATACCCAGGGGGCCAATCAGGCCGGGGCTGCAGGAGGGAAGGTGGAGAGTCGCCCCGTGGGCTCTGGGCTCGCTCAGAAATCTCCGCAGATCAATGTCACCCTGGCTTTTAATTACCCCTCCAAGGCCTCATCATTATTTCATGGCCTCTAATACGCCCAGCAGGCAGCCCTGGGCACGCGGATAAACAGCCACCCAGCGCGACCTGGCCCCGGAGGTGGTGCCTACTGTGGCCTCCCAGCCCCGGGGACGCTGGCCTGACAAGGGCCTGGCCCTGCTGAGCGCTGAATGCTTGGCACTGAGGGGCTTAGCATTGCTTGCAGCAGCCTTTCTTTCTTAAGGTGGAGACAGCTCCGTGCACAGAAGACCTACTGTGTGCCTACTGTGTGCCAGGCTGGAAGCACTGGCCCCACAGCTTCCCCACACAGGCTGCCTGCCCTGGTCCCTCCAGGCCTCACTGGCTGCGGCTCCGTGCCTGACTGCAGCCCTTGCCTAGAACAGGTGACTTGGACCTTGAGGGTCACGTGACAAAGCCTGGAGACATTCTCCATCGTCTGGGGGAGGGATGCTGCCTGCATAGAATGGGTGGAGGCAGGGATGCCACCCACATCCCACAAGGCACAGGGCAGCCTCACAACAGAGAATGATGCAGCCCCAGATGTCAGCCAGGCCAAGGTCAGGACCTGGGTCAGGAGGTCACAAGCAAGCGCCTACCCCAGAACATGAAGGCTTCTGCCTCCAGTGACTTCGCAGGCCTGTCTGTCCTCGTGTTCTCCTTTAGCAACAGAGACCGCTCATGGGTCCCTGGGTCACCCACCCCACAACTGCCTGCCATCCAAAGCTCGCCTTCTGCTGCCATACCCTCACCCTATGCCCTTCCCAGGCTTCTCCACTGGCTGGCACCCACCACCCTGAAAGTCACGCCCTCACCCTGGCTTCTGGAAGGCCTCCAGATGCTAGGACCCAGCTCAGCCATCAGCCCGGGGACCTCTCTGGTTTGTAACCCTCCCTCCATCTTCCAAGCAGCCCGCCCACAGGGCACATGCTTAGCCCCATGCGTGTTAGTAACCCCTGATGAAGTCCTGGGGCTTGGGGGTGATTTGCATTTTTAAATAAACTAGGAAGGTCCTGTGTCGTGCTCTACGTGGGCCTCTCAGGCTCATGAAGTTGCTATTGCACTTCTTTGTGTAAGCGGGGACCCCGGGGTTGGGGCAGCCGCTCTCCCCGGGCCCCTGAGCACACAGTGCCACTTGTCCAGGTGAGGGGTTGGCATAAGGAGTTGCTCAAGAAATACCTTCAGCTGAAACCGGTTTGGCTCAGTGGGTGGAGCATCGGCCTGCAGACTGAAGGGTCCCAGGTTCGATTCCGGTCAGGGGCATGTACCTTGGTTGTGGGCACATCCCCAGTAGGAGGTGTGCAAGAGGCAGCTGATCGATGGTTCTCTCTCATCAATGTTTCTAGCTCTCTATCCTTCTCCCTTCCTCTCTGTAAAAAAATCAATAAAATATATATATTAAAAAAAAAAGAAATACCTTCTGAGAGGGGTTGCGGGCACCCCCATCGTGCTGTCTGTGACGGGAAAGCAGAGTCCACCAGCTGGTCCCGGCTGGAACCTCCTGGAAGTCGGGGCAATGCTGTGTCATTCTCCCAGACCCTGCTCCAAGCACGTGTCTGCCTACCCCCTGTTTGTTAGACTTGGTCACCCCGTGCTGCTGGCTCCTGCCCTCAAGGATGTCATCCTCAGTTCCCGAGGTCCGAGTGTGAATGCCTGACACCTGAGACTGTGACCGCTCCCCCTGAGAGACTTACCCAAAGTGACCGCAGAAACCTGGCCCAGGGACACAGCTCTGTTCTCTCCACAGGCTGGGCAGCGGCTCCTCGGTCACCAGCTACCGCTACCCCGTCAGTGCGGAAACTCGCCCACACCTGCCCGGAGTGGACGGGTCTTCTGTTTACACCAAATCCAATTCAGTGCTTTTGTGGTTTTTTTGTTTTGTTTGTTTGTTTTAATTGATTTCAGAGAGGAAGAGAGCAGGAGAGAGAGATAGAAACATCAGTGATGAAAATCATTGATTGGCTGTCTTCTGCAAACCTCACCCAGGCATGTGCCCATGACTGAAATCAGCCCAGGACCCTTCAGTCCTCAGGCCGATGTTCTATCCACTAAGAAAAGCCAGTGAGAGCCTCTTCAGTACATTTTAATTACATAGGAGTCTTCTGAGGGGCCAGGACATCCATGAACCAGGTGTGGCCCCTGCCAGACACCACATAGTTAAGGTGACCAGACGTCCCGCTTTTGGCGGGACAGTCCCTATTTTTAACAATTTGTCCCGTGTCCCTTGGCGTCTTAAAAATTGGGACTTTTATTAAAATGCCGAGGGATGCGGGACAAATTGTTAATAATAGGGACTGCCCCACCAAAAGCGGGACGTCTGGTCACTGTACATAGTTCATGTCCCAGGGAGGAAGGCCTGAGGTCCAGACAGGACGTGGCCTGGGAGGGAACCAGGAATGGCCCATGCCTCGGACACCCTACCAGCCATCGCCCTCTGGCTTGGGACCCAGGAGGAGAAGACAAAGGTCCCACCAGAGTAACCCCAGGGCTGCTAATGGCCCATGAAGTTTTTGAAATTTTTCGATTTATGAATTCATGGACAATTGTTTGCATTGCTTCCTTTAGCTCCCAACCCTCAAGCAGGGCCATCTCTGAGTGTTCCCCATCATTCGTTGCATTCCTGTCCCCAGCACAGAGTCCAGGGTCTGCCGTGGGGGGACGCAACATCCGGCCCATCCCCCGAGGCCACGTTGGAGACCCTGGTCATTTGGGATGAGTGGCGTATTCCCTCTGAGCCTCAGGTTCTTAGGGCAGTGGCATGGAGGAGACTGAAGAACCAGCCTCAGGGTGCTGGTGGGCGGGGCCTGGGACTGTCCTTGGTCAGCTCCAACTGAACCCTGGGGGTCTCTGATCCCTGGGGTCTCCGACTGACCCCTGCGGGTCTCGGACTGACCGTGGGAGACTCTAGCAGCCCCTCCCTGCCTGGCCCAGCACAGTGAGTGGCCTGGGGCAGGTGCATGAAGGACCACATGTTCTCTCCTCTCAAGGACTCCCCTGCACGTCCTGTGGGTTTTGCTAACACCTGTAGTGAGAACCCCTCACACCTCCCACCTCCCGAGAGCTCAGTAACCTCAGGCTCACACCTTGTTCTCACTCTGAGCTTCCCCAGTAGGCAGCGGCCAGTGCCCACCTCCCAGCCAGGAGCCACAAAGGGTGCTGAGTCTGAGAGCCACTCCCCATACCTTCATAGAGTTCCTTCTCTCAAACACCATTCCACTTCCTCTTCCTCCCAGGGGTGTGTCTACCTTCATTTGAGTTTGAAAATGCTCAGATGGTGGAAGGGATGGGAGCTAATAAAAGCCACAAGCAACTAGGGAGCGATGTCACCCTGAGGCCTTGGCCATTTCTGACTAAACCCTGAGGGTCTGTCTCTCACTGAACCCTGGAGAAGGCCTGTTCCAGAAACACGGGTCGGTCTGCTGGTCACACCGTTGCTGATGGGACTCTGGCTCATAGCTGGTCATGCTGGGAGGACCCCTTGATTCAGGAGGAGGCTCAGGCAGTGCAGGCCACGAGCCATGGTGTCATCGGGCTACCCACCACCGCAGCGACGGGGGAGGTGACTCAGGGCCCCACCTGCTCGTCTGCTCTTGTGGGGGCAGGAGGAGGCGAGCGAGGCTGAGTCCTTGCAGGAAGGCCGCTGGGTCTGGGAGCAGAAGGGGGCAGGCCTGGTGCCAGTGGCCGGGGGCAGCCAGGTGGCTGAGGTTGGGCCTCACAGAGGAGTCCCCTCGTGGTTATGGAGCCAGAGGGACAAGGGAGCACAGCCAGACAGCCATTACGCTGAGCTTGCAATTTATTTCATTTTTATGTTGTGACTCCTCACCCGTATGTATGTTTTTCCATTGAGTATTACAGGGAGTGAAAGGGAGATATATATATATATATATATATATATATATATATAGAGAGAGAGAGAGAGAGAGAGAGAGAGAGAGAGACTGATGTGAGAGAGACACCAATTGGTTCCCTCCTGACCTGGGCTGAACCTGCAACACAGGTACGTGCTCCTCGACTGGGAACCGAACCTGTGAGCCTGTGGTGGGAGAGCTGACCCTCTAACCACCGAGCTACCCCAGCCATCGCTGAGCTTGCATCTTTAACATCAATCACTAGTACAGGAACTACATGGGGGAAGCCCAGATCCAGAGGAAATTGTTCTCAAATACTGTGTTTCTCAGAGGACTTTACGACCACACGCAGGCCCCATGCAGGGAGAAGCATCCATCTGACTTATGAATGGAGCACAGTGACCTTGGCCCCATGTAGCTACTGTACTGGTGATTGCTGAGGCCCAGAGGGAATAAGCACATCCCAGCACAGCCAGTGGAGGATGAGGAGGGAAGCGGCATCACCGAGGCTCTGAAACAGCGGGGGTGCCCCACAGGGAAGATGGAAGGAAGGCTGGTTCTGTGGGAACAAGGCTGAGCCAGGGTCCTGAGCGCTCCCTCTCTGGGTGGATTTCCTAAAAACTTCCCCTCCATTTAAAACGCAAACAGTCAGGGCTCACATGCATCTGCCTCAGGCTTGTAAGGGTGAACATGTACGGGTCTGTGTCTTTAAATGCTGGGCCCCCACCCCTGAACCCTCCACACCTACTCTCCTTCTCTCGTGGGTCAGCAAGCCGCCCAGACACCTGTCAGGTTGGGTTGTCAGTGTCTGCCCTCCAGAATCCTGAAGGAGCCGAGCATTTTTCCGCAGAAGGACGTGGGGGGCCTGTGTGGAGGCCCCACCTCCTGGGAGCTGACTCGGTGGGACTGCTTGGGAGCAGAGGGCAGGGACAGCCTGCAAGTCCCTGGGGTGTGTGAGTGGCAGCCCCGGGAGCTGTGGGGCTGAGTGGGAGGAGGCTGGCCTCGGGGACACTGGCCACCGCGAGCCCATCTCAGCCCGACCCCCAGATCCCCACCATTCACAATAATTAGGCTGACATCTGGGAATGATTTATAGCCCGGGTTTATTTGATGCAACAACAAAAACCAGCGTTCGGCAGGGCGATGAAGCGGACCGAGGCCGCAATGCGGACGTGGCACCGTTAAGCTAAAGAAAACGCATCTGCAAATCCCATTACGGGGCCTCGTGGGCTTTGCTGATGCATGTTCTCATGTTGACAGCACTTTGGACTCCGAAGCTGGTGTTATGAGGTGGTCACAGGGAGAAGAGAAGATGGCACAGCAAGGCCAACTGTAAACCCTGAGTTGGTGCAGGAAGAGAGGGGAGCTGAAGGGAGGGTCCCTGTCTCCACGTGTGCCACTTCCACTCAGGGAGCACAGCCAGAGGGGGTGTTTGGCAGGGTGGGTCAGAATGACAGCCAGGGCTCACTGGGCATTTACTATATGCCAGGCCGATGCCGGGACCCCTTAAGGACAGCAGCTCCATGGGGTAAGTTCCATGTTACTGACGAAACAACCCCCACACAGAGAAGTGATAGGGTCACCCCGCTCGCTCATCTTTCCCTCAGTGGCAATGAGACCTCAGGGGATTGGGGGGAGCAGGGCCAGCCGACCTCCCAGCCCTGCACACTGCCTCACTGCCCAGGCTGATTGGCAGGCGGGATGGAAGGAGTCTGTTCCTCTGGGTCTGAGAAGCCCACCTCCCATCTTGCCGCCACCTCCCAGCTGAGCCTCAGTGTCCCGACCTGCTAAATGGGGATAACACTTCCTCTGTACAGTTATCATTGGGATAACCTTTAATAATCTGATAGAAACATCCATCTCTCACAGAGCTCTGTGCCCAGGAGGTTCAGGGTTTGCCAGTTTCTCTCCACCCCCCACCCTCTGGTTCCCTTTTCTCTCTCCTACAGAAGGTGAACGAGTTAGATTTGACTCCACAAGCTGAGTGTTATTCCTGGATGGAGCTGGCCACCAGGGCTGGCAGGGAATGGCCTGATGTTTGGGATAATTACTCCTTGGTCAGCGGAGGGTTGGGAAGAGGGTGGTGTTTGGACCTTGTTATTGTGGCTGACCAGAGCAAGACTGATCACCTCTCTCTGGGAGGTCGTTTCATCAGGGGTCAGCCAAGGTCAATCATAGTGTCCCTGTCAACCGGCCCATCTGCCTATCAAAAGTTACACTGATGCCGAAACCGGTTTGGCTCAGTGGTAGAGCGTCGGTCTGTGGACTGAAAGGTCCCGGGTTCGATTCTAGTCAAGGGCATGTGGGCACATCCTTGTTAGGGGGTGTGCAAGAGGCAGCTGGTCGATGATTCTCTCTCATCAACGTTTCTAGCACTCCCTTTCTCTCTGTACAATATCAATAAAATATATATATTTTTAAAAAGTCACACTGAGCTGGCAGCATGAGGGACTGGGACCAGCGTTTGCTCAGTGTCTGAGAGGCCAGGAAGACAGTGCGGTAGCCATGAGTCCAGGCTGCTCAGAGGGAGGGTGGCCCTGAATGGGTTCCCAGCCCCCATGAGCCATGCTGGAGCTGTCAATCCTCACACGCCCCAGGTTTGTCCAGGGAGTGTCAACCCCCTCTGCAGATTGGACTCCTCATTTCCTGCAAAAGGAACACATGCACGCTTTACAAAAAGATTCAAGCAATGTAAGATGGTGCATAAGGACCAGTCTCTTCTCAGGGGTGACCACGGAGAATCGTGTCCGTCCTTCCAATGCATCCGCGACCGCCTTTCCCATGGCTGCCTAGTTCTCTCTTTCGTGGGAGGCCTCTCATGTCATCAGCGATTCCTGTTTGGCTGCACATTCAGGTCTGTGCACATTGTCTCCTATTGTCACTGACTTCCGCAAACACAGCTTACGTAATTTGAATGTCAGTGTGAACATATCAGGAGAATGAAGACAGAAGTCCCGCACAGGTTTAATTTTGATCAGATGTTGCTGAATGGCCCTTCAGAAAGGTCGGGCACAATGAAGGTCTCTTCTGGCAAGATCCGTCCCTACCCCGTTACCAACACGTGTTAACGGTTATGGACTTGAAGGCGTTCTGCATTCTGATGCTGTGACTTGATCTCCTGGTGGCCTCACTGTCCCTGGCCTTAGCTGCTGGTGAGAGTCCGCATCTTCTTAGGTCCATAAGCCACGTGCATCCCCCTCAGGTCCATGGCTGGCCCACCTCCTGCAGAGCTGGGAGCTACTGCGACTTGGGGTGGGACTCGAGGGCCCCAGCGCCCCAAGACCAGACAGGGCCCCAGGCATCGCTGCTCCTTGCCAGGACCCTGCTGTGCCAGGAACTCCTTCCAAGAGCTTCCTCTGCCCCCACAGAGGACAGCGGTGACCTGGGGCGAGGCACAGAGTCCTCTGGCCACCCAGCCTGCTCATGTGCCAGGCACCGCCCTGGGAGGCTGGGAACCTTGTGGGCTGGTCCATGTACCAAGCACACAACGCAAAGGGAGTGTGGGACGTGGTACAGGTGTGACACTCCCGACAGGCACTGCAGAGGCTGGCACACACAGGCACGGTGGGGGACATGGGGGGCTGTGCCCCTACCCTGCAGATGCTCACAGACCAGAGAGCAGATCACACATGGAACCTGCAATTGTCACCTAAGTCTTCCCACACAACAGGTACTGAGGAGGAGGCGGTGGGCGGAGTCAAGGGACTCACCCTCCCCAAGGGACGTGATTGGCTCCGGCTCTTAAAGGAAGAGCAGTTCTTGGCTGGGGGATCCTGGGGCCAGGATTCCTTCTAGATCTTTCCATTCTCTCTCATCAGGCAAGGAAGGCTGCGTGTTCCCAGCCGGTGCCTCCCCTGATCCAGATGCATGCCCTGCCTCCCCTGGCGTTTCCCGGTGCAGCTCTGGAGGAGGTGGGCTGGGTGCTGGGAGACTCCCAGCCTGCCCTGCAGTCCCCCGGATGCTGGGCCCCTGCAGAGTGACCGGGGCCGGCTCCAGCGGCGGAAGGGAACGTGGTTCAGAGCGCAGGAGCTCATTTTTATGTTCTGCGGAGAAAATTTATTCAGTGTGAGGCTCGGTAGCGAGCGCCGTAAAACACCTTAATCCCTGGTTGAAGAAAGGTAATACCTTGACAGATGTGTGCCTCCTACTTTCCTCCCGGCCATGTTTCAGCAACAAGCCTTTATTTCTGCTCCTGGGCTGCAGCAGCAGCGGGGAGGAAAAGCGGGGAGAGCAATAAAGCAGTCAGAAATCTCAGGAGCCAGGCGGCGATGCAATCGTAATGACAGATTTTTAATGTGGCGGCAGAGATTGACAGGAAAATGTCTTCGGAGCAAACGCTCGCCAGATGGAATGCAAACGGTTTATTGGAGGAGAGAGGGGCCGCTGAACCGCGGAGAGGGGCCGAGTGCTCCGCCTGGCTCTGCGAGGAACACAGCGCCAGGGACGGGGAGGCTCACACACAAAGGGGAGGGGGGGCCTCGGGCTGGCCCACGTGTGCCTTTCAGAACAGGGACTGGTGTGTCCTCGGCCCACAAACCCCAGCGGCAGCTGGGGGTAAGGCCTGGAAGGCAAGGATGGGAGGGCCCCTTTGGAAGGAGGAAGACCTGGCTCAGAGGCCAGGGAGGGTGACAGGGATGGCGTTCTGTGCTACTGAGTCCTGAGCTCGGACTTTGATGTGGCGTTGAGCCCTCCTCTGTGCCGGTGCGCATGTCAGTCCTGTAAGTCTCTCCGCATCTTTCTGGTGCCCGGCCCGGACCAGCCTTAGCAGTGAAGGGAAGACTGCCTCCGGCCTGCAGTTCAAAGATGCCCAAGCTCAGCATTTACGATCCGGCCTCTTTGAAAAGCAAGATCATTTATTATTGAAATGCTACCATATGTAAGCACGGTAATATGTAGCTGTTTATCTACTCATCCATCCATCCACCCATCATCCATCCATCATCCATCCATCCATCCATCATTCATTCATCCATCCATCCATCCATCTGTCTGTCCATTTGCCCATCTATTCATTTCTATCCATTCATCACATTATTTTTCCTTCCTGTTAAAATCAGTTTTCAGTGAACAGCTCATAATTTGTTTGCAGTGGCAAAAAACAGTGATATCCTCTAATTCAAAAATCAACAAAAGTGTAGGAAAGCACTTAAAACAGGAAGAGCGGGGAAACCATTCTATAAAGTTCTGCAAAATAATCAAATATTAACGATATGTTTGAGTCCAGAATGGTAGCATTACTGCATGGAAGGGTTACATTGAAAATAATTTAATTGCTGAAACCGGTTTGACTCAGTGGTAGAACGTCGGTCTACAGACTGAAAGGTCCCAGGTTCAATTCCGGTCGGGGGCATGTACATTGGTTGCGGGTACATCCCTGGCAGGGGGTGTGCAAGAGGCAGCTGGTCGATGTTTCTCTCTCATTGACGTTTCTAGCTCTCTATCTCTCTCCCTTTCTCTCTGTAAAATATCATTAAAATATATTTTAAAAAAAGAAAATACTTTTATTTATTTATTTATTTATTTATTTGAGAGAGGGAAGGAGAGTGAGAGAAAGAAACATCGATTTGTTGTTCCACTTATTTATGCCTTCATTGGTTGATTCTTGTGTGTGCCCTGACTGGGGGGTCGAACCCACAGTCTTGGCATATAGGGTGGCATTCTAACCAACTGAGCTACACAGCCAGGGCTGTAAGAGTCACATTTTTTGAAAGTACATATGGCTACATTATAAAGTTTGATGAAAGCAAGGAAGGCGCCAGGCTGGCATGGCTCAGTGGTTGAGTGTCAACCTATGAACCAGGAGGTCAAGGTTGGATTCCAGTCAAGGGAACATGCCCGGGGTGCAGGATCAACCCCCAGTGATTCACCCTCATCATTGATGTTTCTATCTCACTTTCTCCCTTTCCCTTCCTCTCTGAAATCAATAAAAATTTGCTTTATTTATGCAAATGGAGTTGTGCTGTGCATAATGTCATATAACCATTTTTACTTCGTGCAACACTGATATTATTTTTTCCTACATTATTCATGTGGTATGTCTCTATCACATGTTTGGTTACACGTTTTTTATCTTCTGTTGCCTTGCGCAAAGATGTATTTTATTTATTTTTTATATTTAGGACAACGTCTAAATCGCAGAGGGCCCCAAGTGAATATTTCAAGTAAAGAATTTATGCTGTTCCATCTCATGTATGCATCCCAACTTGTTCACATAGGGTCTCCTTGCACTCCAATGGGAGACCCAGGGGAATGTGACCCGGTCCCCCTCCTTCGCTCGGTGGCCTCAGCACTTCGAACAAGGCCTGGCATTAAGAACTTCCTCAATGAATGACCACAAGCTACCAGTACTGGACTTCCAATGTTTCACTATTATAAACAACAATATGTTGACCATTTTGCAGTTAAATATTTGCTAACACCCCTAAATTATTGTTTTCAAAGATAAATTCCAGGAGTCTCCTGAGGACCCTTGCTGTGGTGGGTGAGACATGAATGCACCCATTTTTACAGATGGGAAAACCGAGATGTGGGCACCAAGAGAACACAGGGAGAGCCGCTAGGGGAGGACTGGCCGGGTGTCTGACTCCAGGCTCTCTATTGACGGAGCTGAGAGAAACCATGATGCTGATGGTGATGTATCATCTACCTCTAGCTTGAGGCCAGCACTTTGGGGATCTTTCCATGTCCTAGAGCAGTGGTTGGCAAACTCAGTCAACAGAGACAAATATCAACAGGACAACGATTGAGATTTCTTTTGAGAGCCACATTTTTTTAAACTTAAACTATATAGGTAGGTACATTGATATTAACTTAATGAGGGGACTCCTAAGCTGGCCTTTGCTAAAAACTCATGGGGCCAAAGATCCGCATGTGGCTCACGAGCTGCAGTTTGCCGACCACTGTCCTAGTCCAGGGGACGGGAAGATGGCTGAGGCTTCCTGAGAGCCTGTGATGGGCCAGGTGCTTCCTAGGCCCAGTCTTAGGGGATCCCCATGCACGTCTGGGGTGCAATCCCAGGGTCTTTAGTTTGAAAGGACACCACTCTGAGGCCCCCAGGTTCCCTCGTGTGCTCCAGGACCCCCCAATAAAAGGAAGAGCCAGGATCTGGGCCCAGACAGCACACACCCGAGGCCCCAGGCCCTCCCTGCTCGCTGGGCGGTGGAGACAAGGCTGACAAAGCCAGCCCCCACTTTGAGTGGCAGATCTCAGCCTGCGTGTCTAATAGCTCTCACTCGTATTTATTTATTTTTTTGCATTTCTAAAAAGTCGTGGCTAGTAGATCAGCATGGTCCCCGCCCCCCGCACTGTGGAAGTTTGAGAATGTACGTCCTCGCCGCTTAATTGATTGATTACCTCGCGGCCGCTTCCTGAGGTACCGAATTTATCTCTAATAGCCAGAGTCAGGCTCCGCAGGCAACCGTGGGGGGGACGGGGGTCCCTCGGTGTCGATTTGCTCTTAACTTGAAAGTCATTACCACTTAATACATGTAGATTGTGTTGAAAGAAAATTATGTGTAATGAAATGAGGGAAAAATTAGTGGAGTGTTATGGGCGAAAGCAGATGTTAGGGAGGAATTATGCTGGCAGCGATAATCACCTTCACCGGGATTGTGTGCCGGGGTGTTAACTGAGGGAGCGACTGGGAGCGGGCTCGGTGGAGGCACTGATCACTCCGATTTGCCCCTCATCTCCCCATCAATGAGTGCTCCCCTGTTCCCCCAGGGGCTGGGATTGCTAGCTGGGCCCACCCATACCAGTGGTCCTTTCTTCCCACCGTCTACCCAGATTCCTGGACACAAACACTTTACCTGCCGCTGGTGCTGGGGACACGGAGTGGATGTTCCCACCGAGGTTGGGGTAGGGAGGGAGATAAAAAGCATGGACTGTAATTCTATGGCATTAGTTAAATCTGGGTAAGAGCAAAATATAACATGTCTGTCCCCCTGCCCTCATAAAAAATAAAATAAAATGAAATAAAATAAAACAGAACTAGGCTTGCTGGCATGGCTCAGTGGTTGAGCATCAACCCATGAACCAGGAGGCCCTGGTTCCATTCCAGTCAGGGCACATGTGCGGATTGCTGGCTGGATTCCCAGTGGGGGGCATGCAAGAATCAGCGGATCAATGATTCTTTCTCATCCTTGATGTTTCTATCTCTCTCTCCCTTTCCCTTCCTCTCTGAAATCAATAAAATAATAATAAAAAACAGAAACATAAAAAATCCTATCTAATACAGAGGGGATATGCTAATTGACCCTCACACAGTCGCCCACAGCCAATAAGAAGGGAATATGCTAATTGACTGCCCCACCCTCAAATATGGTGACACCCACAGCCACAAGATGGTAGCACCTATTCCTCAGGCCCACTGGAGCTGAAGGGGTGCAGAGAAGCTTCCAGGGCCATTCCAAGGTGCAGGCAAGCCTCATATAGAAGCTTCCCAGCATCCCTGGGCCACCAGAGGCTCAGGTATCCAGGGCCAGCCATGATATGCACTTCCAGCAGTGGCAGCAGCAGAGCTGTGATGTGGCATCACCTTCTCCTGATTGCTTGGTCACCTTCTGCTCCTGAGGGCTCTCGGACTGTGAAAGGAGGCAGGCTGGGCTGAGGGACCCCCCCCCCCTCTAGTGCACGAATTTTCATGCACTGGGTCTCTAATAAATAAATAAAAATAAATAAAACAAAGCTAAAAACAGCCTTGCCTGGAAGAAGGGGAGGCTGTGCTATCTCTTTGCAAACAGTCTTCTCTCCATGGAGGCATGGCAGTGCCCTCGCCTGTGTGATGACAGGGGAATAAAACCTCATTGTCTTTCATGTGTCAGGAGGCTCTGGTGGGAGAGCGTGACATTCACAGACCAAACCTCTCAGTTGACTCAGTTACTGCAGCCAGAGAGGAAGGTCCTATCCAAAAGGCACAGACCCAGGGTGGAGGGGAAGCCAGCCATGGGCCTGAGCCCGGAGGTAGCAAATACACGGATCCTTCAATGGCGTGGGGCTCTTGCCAGCTGGGAGGTGATGCTGGGAAATGAATGGCTGCTTCCCCATCCTTGCCTCCGGGGTCATTGGGAATACCTCCAGGGCCATCAGAGGCCTGGACTGGAGTCTCAGTTTCCAGCCAGTGGTCACTCCCAGAGCCCACACCAGAGATTTCCCCTGTGGTTGGCCTTACTTATAGGACTTCTCAATGGCAGCTAGTCCAGGGGCCTGTGCTCTCTGTGGCACTACATAGGCTTCAGGGAACTAGAAGTGCTGAATCTTAACCATGTGTGCTCAGTGCTCGAGGGTCAAGGTTAAGTCCATGGCATGATCATGCCAAGTGAATCACCCCTCCACAGGGGCCTGTGTGTGGGAGAACAGCTGCCATTGTCCTGTGAATCTGCTGTGAATATTGACAAAAACATTTCTGAGTCACTGAGCACAGTGCCAAGGGCATATAGAAAGTGATCAATAGTTGCTTTTCATGATTTTTATAACTTAGATTTTTGTGTAAAAGTATATTACACACACACACACACACACACACACACACACACACACTAGTGGCCTGGTGCACGAAATTTGCATGGAGGGTATTTTTCTCAGCCCAGCCTACACCCTCACCAATTAGGGATCACTGGAGAGTTGTCTGACTGCTGGGTTAGGCCCAATCCTGTGCCTAACCCAGCAGTCGGACATCTCTCTCTCAATCTGGGACTACTGGCTCCTAACTGTTCACCTGCCAGGCTGCCTAATCACCCCTAACTGTCTCTGCCTACTTGCCTAATTGTCCCTAACCCCCCTTCCTGCCTGCCTGATTGCCCCTAACCTCACTTCCTGCCTGCTTGATCACCCCTAAATGCCTCTGTCTGCCTGCCTGATTTCCCCTAACTGCCCTCCCTTGCTGGCCTGATCTTGCCTCCAACTGCCCTCTCCTGCCAGCCAATTTGGTTCTGATTGGTCAGTTTCTATGCCAGTCAGCTTCAAAAGGTCCGCCTCCTAGGCAGCCATTGACTTCTCACAGTTCACCCAGATTTGTTTCTGATTGGTTGGTGTCTATGTCAGTCAGCATACCTGGACCTATCTCCAGACCTGATCAGTAGCCACTCCAGGCTGCTGGCAAGTGGTTGAACTGCTTACCTCTGGGAGAGAGAGAGAGAGGCTTGGCTGCTGGCAAGGCAGGGAGAGAGAAGCAGAGTCTGATCAACCTGCTTCTCTCTCCTGGCCTTACCAGCAGCTGCTGAGCAGCCCTGCCTCTCTCTTTCTGTGAGTTCAGCAGTTCAACCCACTCACCTGTGTGTGTGCAGCCTGGTGATTTGTTGAGCCTCTGGTTGTTGTGGATGTTACAATCCTGTCTTTTTATTTCCTTACTAATAAAAGAGTAATATGCAAATTAACCATCACTGCAATACATCCACAAGCCATGCCCACAAGCCACTCCCACCAGCCAAATCAGAGCAAGTTTGTAAATAAACCCAACCAAGATGGCTACAGCCACAGAGAGCAGGAGGGAGGCTTGGGTTTTCCAGGCAACGGAGAAAGCCAAGCTTTCCACCTGCCCTTGCCAACTTAAACCTCCACTCATGGCTATAAACTTTCGATTATAGAAGGTAAACAAATCCAAACAGAAATGGCTGCCAGCCCCAGAGCAAGGAGGAGGGTTGGCTCCACTCCAGGATACAAAGTTTCAATTGTAGAAGGTAAATAAATTCCAGATACCAGGGCCTCTGCTTGGGTCTCTAGGGGGCATGGCTGGCCTGCAAACCATCACAGGCCCCTCGCTCAGTCCATCCCATAACCCAACGGAATCCCCACCCTGATCTGGGATATCCTTCAGGGCAAACCAGTTGGCCCCCACCAGTGCAGCAGACCAGACCTCTATCCTATCTAATAAAAGAGTAATATGCAGATTGACCTTCACTCCAACATACAATAGCTGCCCCTATGCGGTCAAAAATGGCTGCCCCCATGTGGACACAAGATAGCCAGAAGGGAAGGACAGTTGGGAGGCACCAGGCCTGCAAGGGAAGGCAGTTGAGAGGGACCAAGCCTGCAAGGAAGGACAGTTGAAGGCAATCAACCTTGCAGGGCAGGGCAGTTAGGGGTGACCAGGCTGGCAGAGGAGGGAAGTTGGGGGCAAACAGGCTGGCAGGGGAGTGGTTAGTGGATGATCAAGCTGGCAGGCAGAAGCAGTTAGGAAGGCAAGCAGGCGAGCAGTTGGGAGTCAGCAGTCCTGGATGTGAGAGGGATATCCGACCGCCTGTTTAGGCCCGATCCTACTGGGATCGGGCCTAAACAGGCAGTCAGATATCCCTCAAGGGGTCCCAGATTGGAGAGGGTGCAGGCTGGGCTGAGGGACAGCCCCCTCCCTGGTCCCATGCACAAATTCGTGCACTGGGCCTCTTGTAGATAGATAGATAGATAGATAGATAGATAGATAGATAGATAGATAGATAGATAGATCAATAAGGGGCACTCTTCCAATTCAGGCCTTATTTTGTTGTGTGTGTCATAGGGAAGCCCCAATGCTTAGAACCAGGAAGAGTGCTGACCCTCCTAGCAGTAAATTAACTCTGTTCTGGGAGAAACCTGCAGGAAACCCAAAGTCCAAGTGTTTGAATGGAAGAGGCACAGTCACCACTCCACAGCTTCCTTGGATAAAGCCTGCTCGTGCACACTCCACAGCTATGCATTGTAGCCTCTCAGGCAGGAAAGGTAGGATTTTGTCACCCACCCAGGTGGCTCGGGACGTTTGTCTGAATTAGGACAAGGCTCTGGGAAGAGTGGATTGACCTGTGCCACAGGGCACTTGGGCATGAATCCTCATTTGCAAGTGACTAAGGAAGTCACACTTGAGAAGGAAAACTTGGCAAACAGACAGGAGCTTAGTAAGCACCACACCTGCCCCTGCATAGACACACTTGCAAAACACACCCACACTTCTCTTCTCCCAACCGGAAACAGCAACAGTCTTTGTCGAAGTGTGTGTGCATATATGTGTGCATGTGTGTGCATATGTGTGTAGCCCCATGTATGTGTGTCTGTACATATGTATGTCATCCCACAGGACTTCATGGTATGCAGTGGAATGAATGCATGGTAAGTTACAGAACCAGTCGCTCTCTGCAGGAATGCTGTGCTATAATAACCCAGCGATGAATGCCCTCATGGACTGTGCAGCATGTGCCAGGTGATTTGCTTAGGGAGAATTTCCAACATGCAATTTCAATAGAGTCTTATTTCTCTGATCTGAGAAATACTGCTGTTTGTGGCTTCAGAATGAAGTCCAGATGAAGAGTCCCTGGAGGAGCTGAATTTCCTTTGACCCTTGACTGACTCTTAGCCATCAGCCTAGTGGTTTGAGAGCCACTATTCAGCCATTAATGTAGGTATATGCTCACACCCATCATGCTAACTCTGTTATAAACTATTTCACTTTAAATACCACAAAACACAGAAAACTAGAGATCAAGCCCTTGTACCAAAAGGGGAGCTATTTTTGCACATTGATATTCCCAATAGCTATTGAATCCAGTCCTGCTTCCATTCATGCCAACACATAGTAGAGGGGCTTCAGCAATTATGAGCTCTGGTTCCACGCATTTTCCATGAGCTCTTCAATGCATCCATCATCTTCCTCAGACTGTTTTTATTTATTTCTTATCTGATAAGGGGGCAATGGAACTTGCTAAGTTATCTGGAGGATTCAAAGAAACCATCTGGTTCAGTGGTCACTATCATCAGCATGTTCACAATCATCTGCAAATTGCATGTCCTGATAAAGAGTGTGGGCTCAACCTATGTTCAGATATCAGCTGAGTATCAGGCCTCAGTGAAGTAGCTCTAATTCTCTGGTACTTTGTTTTCTCATCTATAAAACAGGTACAAAAAGATCTGGCTTGCTGGGTTTTAGGAATGAATTAATGACAACATTTACATAAAATAGTCCAACGTAGAACCCAGCTCAGAGTCTGTACTCACAGTAGGAATACAATAACCTTTTGCTGTTTTAACCTGTGAATAACCCAAATAGGAATTACATTTGCAAAGATATCAGCCTCTCACTCCCTAGACTCACAGCTCAGCAACGTTTCCAAGGGAGGCCAGCTCCCCGTCTTCCTAATTGTGGCTTCAGAAGCCAGCAGTCTCCACCGGAGCTCCTGGAAAACTCTGATGGTTGTTTCAGTGAGTGAACAAGGAACTAAACAGCTCAGTTCTGGATGCCATCAAATGAAATGATACTGCGATCGTGGCATGTAGCTGTTAGTACTTATAAATGCACAGAGAAAGGCAACATTTAGTCAATGCTTTAGCTCTGCCTTCTGATAACAGATCACTCACACAGGGGTCCAAGTGTGCCCTCCAACCCCACCCCTTTTGCTTCATCCAAAGGGAAGGGCTGGCAGCTGGCTGAGGGAAGGGCCCTAGGCCGACCGTTGGCTTTCGCAGGTGGCTGTGTGCACAGCACTAACACGTTCCTGTCTTTTGAGTCATGGCCTTTGCTACTAGGACCCCAACCAACCTTATTTCCGCAGGAGAGTAAGTGTCCCCTATGAGGTCATGACACGGGTTTTGAAAAAGAATAGCCCTGGGTTTGAAACTCAAAAAGTGACTTTAAGCACGGGAGTTATCCTTCAGCCACATGGGTAACACCAAATAAAACAGTCCCATAAGGTTTTTTATAGTGATTAGAGGAAACAGCATATGAAACATCTCAGACATATGGTGGGACATCAAAAAAAAAAAAAAAAAAAGGTGACCTACTTCCCTCCCTCCCTTGGAAGGCAAAGTCGTTCCTATTGCTGTCTTATTTTTGTTTAATTGTTTTCAACATGGAGGGTGAACTTTGCAATGTATATCCAGAGCTACCCAATCAGTCTTCACCCTTCACTTGGCATATAACAGGTACCACGTAGGTAAGCAATCATGACCTTGAGAACTGTAGGACAATTTGCCCTCATACCAAATGCCCCTGGAATGCTATGTTCTCTAATTTTTAAATTCATTTTTTTCTCTCTTTTCACTTTTGTCTTTCTGATGGACCTATTAACAGCTGATTCTTGATTAATAAGACTTATGAGCCACCTCAGTCATCCACTCTTTTAAGTAAGTTTAAAGCCAAATGATAATTTTCATGAAGAGTGAGTCCCCAGTATAGGGTGAAGACCTTTCATATGATTCTAGGTCTTGGCTCTTGGGGAGACCTTTCAATTTCTTGGCTGTGCCCAGGAGAGCTGGGTCCTCGGGTGGGTAAACTATAGAGAAAGGCCTGCAAGCCTGTGTTGGGGAATTAGGATACTGACACTTAAGGTTGTTGCATTGTCAGATTGGATGTCTCACAGGTCGAGGCTATCTATACTAATGAAAGGGTAATATGCAAATTGGTCAGGACACCCTCACAGTAATGACAAAACAGCAGACTGTGTGGGGTGACCTAGGTGTCAAGGAGTCAGTTAGGGGTGATCAGGCAGGCAGGCAGGTGAGCAGTTAGGAGCCAGCAGTGCCAGATTGTGAGAGGGATGTCCCACTGCCAGTCTAGGGGATAAGGCCTAAACTGGCAGTGGATATCCCCCGAGATTGGAGAGGGTGTGCAGGATGGGCTGAGGGGACCCCCGCATGCATGAATTTTATACATCGGGCCTCCAGTTGTGTTATAATTGATGCCAATGCTAATGTCTCTAGTTGGATTTTGGATAATGAATTTACTGGTATCTACAAGAATGCTTGGTAAACTACTGGGAAATATGCCATCCAGAGCAGGAGATCACATCCCTGTGGTTGAGATGACTGTTTTCCTAGCCCTGCTGGTCTCTGATTCTGACTAGAGTGAGCATGTGTGCTTCAGAAGTATAGAGCTGCCTCCAGCAGGCTGTTCTTAGCAGAGTATACTCCAGGGCCTTAAGTTGGCCCAGTGGGGTCTCTGGCAACTGGCGGCCCCTGGCCAGTCACCTCTGCTGTTTTTCACCTTGTGGCTGTCAGGCAAATAAAAGCATTTCCTGTGTGTGCCATGATGTAAAGAATTTAGGCAAATAATTTAGGTTATCACTTTCATCATCTAAGTGTCTCAGCTGCTCATTTCTGTAAGGATGCCCTTACATGAGGTATCATCATTGTTGCATCTGCTAGCAAGAAAATAAAAAAAAAAGTGATTCTAATACCTTAGAAGCTCCTTTAAGCAGCTGTCTTTGCTAAGCCCATTTTCTCCTTTCCTTCACCAAGTCCTCCAAAGACAAGAATGTCAAGTTCACTGGAGCTTATGGGTGAAGGTCATGCAATTTGCAGTCAAACAACCCTGGGTCTGATTCAACATCCTGCAACTTCCGGATGGGTGGACTTGGGCAAGTTTCCCTAGCTTCTTGAAGTCTTGGTTTCCTTTTCTCTAAAATGACACTACTAAAGGAAAGTGTGTGTGTGTGTGTGTGTGTGTGAGAGAGAGAGAGAGAGAGAGAGAGAGAGAGAGAGAGAACAGAAGTTCTATATTGGTACAATTTGACCATTTCAGAAAATGCCACCCGATTCTTTCATCTCTTTACTCTGGAATGAAACTTAAACACCATATTAAAGACAACTTCTCCGGACACCCACTCTATGCTGGTAATAAGAGATAAGAAGGCAAATTGGTATTTTACATTCTTTCACTTTACTGATCATTGGGGAAAGACTTTGTAGCTTGATAACACAGGAGATTTTGGTTATTTTTTCATAAATATTCACTTTGTCCATTTTTGCCACCTTGGAGACAGAGTTTACCTTCCCATGTCTTTGACATAGAAGTGGATTCTGATTTGCTTTGGACCATGGCATGGGGAAGGACCACATCTAACCGACAGCTTTTAGAGGCAGCATGGGTTGTCACCCACTTTCTCACCCCTGAACTCTGTCATAAGCAAAGGCATGCAGCAGGCAAGGCTGTTCTTTTCCATATAGACCCTAGAAGGAGAAGAACCCAGGGAGCAGATCCGAAGCCCACTGGCACATCTCCCTCTTCTCCCTTCCTAGAACAACATGCAATGTATATGCAATTTATAAAATTAAAAAAGGGGTGTGTGCATAACACCTAGCCAAAACTTAGGAGCAAGCACGTGTGTCTATGTAATAACGAAACATGTCTTGATGTTTAGGCAGCATGTCCACATTGGTAGTTCTCTCTTCTTCAACACCTCTGACTTGGAATATGTCCCCGGCCCATTTCACGTGACCTTTGTTGCAAATCAGTGATGGTTCTTCTAAACAGAGGGGGTGGGTAGCAGCGTGGGAAGCTCAGGGTTCCGACCTGCATGCAGCACCCTGACTGGAGGCATGGGAAGAGTGGACATGAGAAGGGCTGGAATTAGGCAAACAGCTGGAGTCTGTTCTGTAATCCAGAAGCACCCACTGACTGCTTTTCACCTGGAGTGTCATTTCCCAAGTAGTGTATCCTTACAGATGAGGACGTTAGGTAAGGAGGGCATAGGGGAATTTTACCCACTAGGACAACCATGTCAAACTCAAGGGCTAACATGGGCCAAATAAGCAAGGTTTAAGTGTATGTGGGCCGCAAAGAACAAAAGCTTCAATTTTCATAGAAATGCAGGTTTATTTTGATAGAGACATCCTGAATACAAAAGGCTGAAATAAATGAGTAATGGTTAACATAAGATAATAGAACATTTTAATGAAAATTAATATTTTTACTTGATCATTAACTTACCAGACACTGAATAACTGTATAAATTAGTAAACCTACTGCAAATAAACCTATTTTTCTGTTCTCTGAAAGCAAAATATTTCCTGTTGTGTATAACAAACAAGTCAGTCCAAGTAAAAGAAATGAATGCAACACAATTATAGTAACCATTAGTGAACGTTGCCATTTGTTATTAATTAATAACCCTACATAATAAAAGAGTAATATGCAAATTAACCATCACTACACAACATCCACAAGCCACGCCCACCAGCTACACCCACCAGCCAATCAGAGCAAGTATGCAAACAAACCCAAGCAATATGGCTACCAGGAGAGAGGCTTGGGTTTCCCTAGCAAGGGAGGAAGCCAAGCTTTCCATACACCCTGGTGAGCCCAGACCTCCACTCAAGGCTACAAAGTTTCACTTGTAGAAGGTAACTTCCAGATACCAGGGCCTCCACTTGGGCCACCAGGACACGTGGCTAGCTGACAAACCCTCCCTCAGGCCACTTCACGCCCCAAGGGAACCCCACCCTAATCTGGGACATCCTTCAGGGCAAACAGCTGGTCCTCACCCTTGCACCAGGCCTCTATCCTATCTAATAAAAAAGTAATATGCAGATTGACCTTCACTCCAACACACAATATGGCTACCCCTATGTGGACATAAGATGGCCACCATAAGATGGCCAGAAGGGGAGGGCAGTTAGGGGTGACCAGGCCTGCAGGAGAGGGAAGTTGGGGGCAAACAGGCTGGCAGGGGAACAGTTAGGCATCAATCAGGCTAGCATGGGAGTGGTTAGGGTGATTAGGCTGGCAGGAAGAAGCGGTTAGGGGCAATCAGGAAGGCAGGCATGTGAGCAGTTTGGAGCCAGCAGGCCTGGATTGTGAGAAGGCAGTCAGATAATCCTCTCACAGTCCTGGATTGTGAGAGGGCAATCAGACATCTCTTGAGGGATCCCAGATTGGAGAGGGTGCAAGCTGGGCTGAGAAACACTCCCCCATACATCCCTGTGCATGAATTTCGTGCATTGGGCCTCTAGTTATGTATAATAGGATATTATAAAAATTAAGTTACAAAATTTTTCTTAAAATTTTTCTTACATACCATAAGATTTTTGCTGGGCTGCAAAAAAAAAAAAAAAAAAAAAAAAAAAAAAAAAAAAAAAAAAAAAAAGAAAAAAAAAAAAAAACACACCCCAAAAAACAAAAACATTTCTTGTGGGCCACATGCAGCCTGCAGGCTGCGAGTTTGACATGCTTGCATTAGGACTTTACCCACTTTCAAAGTCTTCTGATGATTCATGTTGACAAGTATTTCATACTGCTTGCCTTTGGATGAAATTGGTGCTTTGCGACCTACACTGTGTTTACCCTGGGACTATGCCCTGGCCGCCCTGGGAAGAGATGGGTACCATCCTGAGAAGCTTGGTGTTGGGTCTGAGTGAGATGGTAGCAAATCACACGGTGGCAAGTATTAGAACCCAGATGAGCTACATTACTTCCTGAGGACCCTGGTGGCAGAGTCTGCCTGATGCAACGCACCTATGATCCCACACGTTTAAGGATGTAATTAGAGAAAGCTGACATCGGAGGCTCGCAGCCCCAGCATGGCTCCCTGCAGAAGGCCTTCTGACCGGAGGACTAGTTTTCCACGCTCAGCTCTCCTCTGCCTTGTCCACGCCCAGCTCCAGGTGGAGGGACAGGGGAGACCGATGCTCAGCATTGGACCACATGGTCTTTTACACCAGGCATGAGATGTCCTGTAATGATTCTCTTAAGTGTGACCCCTCTGGGGTCCTCGGCTCTGTCCCTTTGTGCCCGGGACAGATGTTCATCCTGGCCACATAGAGTTCTCTGTGTTCAAAGGGTGGCCGCCCACTCCGTGCATATGATTAATGCTACATGCGGCTCATTATACCCACAATTGGCTAATTGTCAGCGCAATTAGCCAATTGCAGGCCCAATTGGCCACTTGTCCCATAATTTGAAGGTACAAGTGAACAATTGAAGGGCCCATTAAATGCAGGCAGAGTTTTACATATTCAAAGAGGGGACCAGGAGAGGGATAGCTTTTGATAACAGGGTTTTCATTGTAAATTAAAAAAAAAAAAATCTGTATGTGTGATTTTTTTTTTTTAAAGAAAGTTGTAGGTCCCTGGACACCTCAGAACTTTGGCTGTTCTTTGATTTTATTTATTCATTCATCCATTTATTTATTTATTTTTCAAAACAGAGCCAAAAGGAGCTTCCCTTCCGAACCGGAAATGTGAAACCCATGGAAAGGCTTGGAACAGAAGCCAGAATGTCCATGCCCGCACCACCCGCCTCTGCTGATTCTCATGCAATTTCCTAAGTCAACCTTTTTTTCCCCCTTAAGGAAACCAAAATATGAAAAAGGACCAAACAATGAGATTTCCAGGAGGAACATAGTTGAAGCCAAGTTTTCAATCAGTGAGAACTCACTTCTCAATCTTCCAACTTATAATGTTAAGGGTTTGTAGTTAAACAAATGTGCCTTTGAGAGCATCAAGTGTTGCCAAGTTTTTGGCCAAATCTTGCCTCTAGCTTTGTCTCATTCCTTCCCAGGTATTCTGGTTTTTTTTAAATCCCCACCCGAGGATGTTTTCCCAATTGGTTTTTAAAGAGAGGGAAAGACAGAGAGAAACAGAGATGTGAGAGAAACACAGAAGCTGGTTGCCTCCTGCATATGCCCTGACCAGGGCCCGGGCCAAGGAGGAGCATGAACCGAGGTCCATGCCCTTGACTGGAATCGAACCCTGGACTCTTCAGTCTATAGGCCGACGCTCAATCCCCTGAGCCAAATGGCTAGGGCTTCTAGGTATTCTCCATTCTTTCTTTCTTTCTTTTTCTTTCTTTCTTTCTTTCTTTCTTTTTCTTTCTTTCTTTCTTTTTTTTTCTAAAGAAAGTCTTCATCGGAGCAAAGTCTCTCATTGCTTTTTTCCCCAGGAGCTACATTATCCGGGACACCTAGAAGAAATGGTTGATTCCACCCCTGGCTTATATTGTCATACTCAGAGAGGAGGGGGGTTTGTAGAAATTACCTGTGCAAATACAACTGCCTAACATCACAGCCCCCAAGCCTACAGGAGCCCACCCTCCTATGCACGCCTTCCTCTCCGGTGTCTCATCCCAGGAAGCCAGGATCCAGAGGTAGGAACCTAAAACCAGAAATTGTGTGAAAACTGGCCCCGCGCAGGCCCTTAGTAAACAGCCATTGAAGGTGTGTGTCACTACGGGAACTCGGAGGGCTCAGAAAGGGGATCAGCATCCTCAGATGTGTTGTGGGTTGAGTTGCTTCGGAAGTCCCTGCCTCTGAAATGAAACACGCTTGTTCCTTCCTCCCTCTGTCATGTGAGGGCCTTCCATGCATGTCAGCCAGAGAGTCAGACGGAAATACAGCCGGCCTGTGTGTATCTGCCATGCCTGCTCCAGAGCGGACGCAGGAAAACCCGGAGAAAATGCCACCACATCCACCTTTCCCAAATGGTGCTCTTTCGAACATGAGTCTCCGGGGATGCTCTGAGAGAAGAGGATTTCACGGTCAGAGATGGATGGGATCACAGCATGCTATTTGCATGGTTAAGTTGGGAAACCCAAAAAGGGCAGCCATAAAAAACACACCTGTTCCCTTCCTGCCTGAACCCGCAATATCTAAAGTGTAATTGAGGAAGGAATCCTGTGCTTCCGTAGTAGCCGTCACTGTGCTACAGAATGAGAGCAAAAGGAGCCCGTTTTGGGACGTTGCACCAAAGGCCACGCTTTAAGAATACACACCTTTAAGAGACTTGAGCATTTGGTTTTCAGATCACCGAGAATTTTCAAACACTCACTTTCCGGGTTCAAGAAGAGGACCACAATGTAAGTGAAACAAAATTCTGTGTGGGCCCTGGCCAGTGTTATCAGCAGTCAGGGCCATGCAGCAGGCGGACGTCTCTCTCTCTCTCTCTCTCTCTCTCTCTCTCTCTCTCTCTCTCTCATTCCCTCTCTCTAAAAAATCAATTTGGCATTTGCATCGAAGCCCTGTTTGCCAAAGGTAAGTCATGTAGTCCTCTGGGCCGCGGTTTCCCTATTTGCATCCTGTGCCGCTCAGGGCCTGAGCTCAGGGAGTGTCTCTCCTCGGTTTCCAGGGCTGGCTCCCCACGCAATCAGATGACAGGATTTTTGATTCCCGATTTCCCGCATATCATCTCATTACCTGGGGTAAGTCTCCGTTGTCCCCAGCCTCAGTTTCCCCAAAGAGAAACTGAGGATAATGATAAACCCAACGAGCTGGCGAACGCGAGAGCCATTTGAAAAGATGCAAGCGCCCCCTCCTTCGCGGCACGGTGTCCTGGCAGTCTGTAACTCACAGTCACAGTGACTCCTGAAACCCGGCTCCCATTATCATTCCCGTCCGTCGCCCCATGCCGGCTGCTGGTATTGCTGGTGGCGGTAATGAGCTGATGCTGAGCCCGAAGCATTTCGGCACCAGATTTTGTTCTGCTAAACCGGGGGCTTTGGTGGGAGGGGAGGATGGCAGCGCTGGCCTTCGGGCCGTGCCAGGAAAATGTGTGGGCCAGATGGCAATCCAAGTCGGTCTGATAGAACATGTCTATTTCTGCGGATTCTCAAAAGCGAGCTGACAGGCACGAAGCAACGTGGTGACTCACAGCCTGGGGCCCCTGACGTACAGCTTCTGAGCGAAATGTCCTATTGTCCTGGGAGCCTATTCATAGAATGACATAACAGGCGCCTTCTCTTCCCATTGTCACCTCTGCTGTCACTGCCATCACACCTCCCATCACCCGCCAAGCACCTACTATGTGCCTGGACCTGATGACCATCGACTGTCTTAGCCTCTGCAAGGACCCCGGGACGCCTGGATCTTCATTGCTGCTCTTCAGACGAGGACACTGTGGTCAAGGAGATGATTCACTCGCCCACAGTCACTGAGGCGCTGAGGACGGAGCTGAAATCTGAATCCAGAGTCTGCTTGCTTCTGCCTCCCTTTGTACATATCCCCAAGTTGCTATCCTCCTGTGGGCAGCCACTATTGCTATGTGCACACACACGTGTGTGTGTGTGTGTGTGTGTGTGTGTGTGTGTGTGTGCCTCTGCATACATGTATGTATATGTTTTAATTCCACTCCCCAGGCAGACTGCAATGCTGGTCTGCCCAGAATATTGGTTGGGAAAATGGGAAAATTGCTTGCTGGCTTGAATTTCCAGCAAGTCCAGAGGCTGGTCCAGAGCCATGAGCTTTACTTTTGTAAATGGAAAGAATATTGATGCTGGTCCCGATTCTCAATATTTGGATGTAGATGTGGGGCTTGAGCAGAAGAGTCAGTGGCAGAGTAGGCTCGGAGTCCGGACCTTCTGAGTCGTGTCCCATGTCTCACAATCACACTGTGGGCAGGGGGCCCTTTGTCATCCTTTCTCCTTACGCCCCTTCTGCTGCTGGTGCGTAAACAATTATTAAACTGTATGGAGGCCCATCTACATGTTACACACATCTTCAGCGCCACGGTCCCCAACATGTGTGGAATGATAGAATCCTGAGTTTTTCAAGTTGCATTTGCATCAAGAGATTGAACTATAAGGAGGGTCCCTCCCACAGCGGGAGTCCACATGACCTTGGGGAGTTCACCTGGGTGGTCAATCGGGTCTCAGCCTCAGGAAGACACTTTTCAAGGCCATCAAGCGGCTGGCCAGGCGGATGCTCAGCCAGCCATTTGGGTGGGGTGATGATAAAATATTATTTTGGACACTGCTCTTGAAAGGGATTGACTTTTTTAGGCATGCACGGGGTTTCCTTTACCAAATGAACATTCCATTAAATAATTATCAAATTAATAGCATAACAAGTTTTCAGGGGAGGCCTCATTAAAGTCAAATATTTAAAATGCTGTCATTTCAACAGAAATAGTTGTTAAACTGAGGAGATAATTAAGTACCTGAAATGAATCAAAGTATGTTTCTTAAAAATAAAATTTATACCCGACTCGTTACAAATCTATGTCTGCCTTATCTGTTTCCCCGTAATATATCAGGAATTGGCAAGTTTGCATACGAATCTGCCAATTGCCTCTGGCCATTAAAATCCTGTCCTGCCCTCAACATGATGAATTCCATAAAAGTGTGCCCGAAATTAAACATCAAGCCCTGATATTTACGGTTGTGTACAGGCACCCACCGTAATGTATAAAGGGGATAATGCTAAAATGAACACTTTTATGCTCAATATTCTGCAACTCTCCTCTCTCTCCCTTTACTTTTATTTTCTGTCTTTTATGCGTTGCCTTTTCCTACCAGCTAGGTATAGCAAAAGCACTCCAGTTTTGTGGGCTACGGGAACTTAAGGGATAGAAAACCAAAGCATGATGGGTAACATCCAACCAGTATGGAACCAGGGGTGAGTTGAAATTCATTTACTCCAAAAAGACAGGTATTGAACACCTGCACTGTGGGAGGTCAGGCATAAAGCGACCCGAAGCCATGGGTTCCAAGCGTGTTCATTCTAGTGGGGAGAGAGAGACAGAACCCAGAAACACCCCCCAGGAAACCAAAGCTGCCTCGGGTGGGAGCGAGTCCTGCACCAGCACAGAGCGGGCAAGGGCATGGGCAGTGATGGTGGTGGGAGAGGAGGAGCCTTGAGAGACTGGGGGTGTGTTGGGGGGGGATGATTCCACTCCCTCGCAGATGAATATTTATATGGCCTCTCATCTCAGGCGCTTCTCTTTCTGCTTCATTTTTATGTTTTTAAATACAATTTCTGTTTTCTAAGAGTGGAGGCGATGGGTGAGACAAAGGCATCTGCTTGGTACACAGACAACTTGAGGACAGAGGCAGAATGTCAGGGCTCGGAGCCCACTGGAGTCGGGGCCTTCTTCCTCCATCACCCCGGATGGGAGGACATGGGCTCCTTCCAATATGGGGCCCCTCTTGATGGGAGTTGTGAAGCCCACCCTTTCTTCATCCGCTCAGCTGAACGCATGCATATGCAGCTAACCCGCTGGTACAAAGGGCCTTGCCTGCATGATGGCTTCCAGCCCCCTTTCTCCCTTGGCGGCGTAACCACTTCACCCATCCTTTATTCTCCTCTCTTCTCGTCTTTTCTAGACCGAGAGCCTCCTCTTTCGACACCTCTGTTTTGTGGAATTATTCCAGAGAAGTATGCTTTTAAAAATATTTTTGCTCATTTCAGAGAGAGGGAGAGATAGAAACATTTAAGATGAGAGAGGATATTTGATTGGTTGCCTCCTGCATGCCCCACTCTGGAGATGGAATTGGCAACTAACTGGGCATGTGCCCTTGACTGGAATCAAACCTGGGACCCTTCATTCCGCACGCAGATGCTCTATCCACTGAGCCAAATCAGCTAGGGCCAGAGGAATATGACTTAACGTCAGAACTAGGAGGAATAGGAAGGTGATATAGAGCTCCAGTGATGTGCCAAGACCTGGGCCCAGGCCTTTACCAACTGCTGGATCAGATAGCCCTCACTGAGGTCAGAGATTACAAGTCAGAAGATTCCCCAAGCCCTTCGTTAATGTACACTGAGTCCTGGCCCTCTGAAACTCGCTTGCACACCTGGAGTCTTTTCTCTCCACAGTGCGGATCACTAGCCCCAAGGTCCGTAACAGTCTGAGAGCCTGGATCTGAAGGTGAGCCTGGGATTCTGCAGAAAAAGGAAAGAAAACACAACAAGCCTCCTTGGTGATTCCTAAGATCGGTCAAGTTGGGAAGCCTTTGATTTGGTTCCATTTTCTCTCTTGCCATAGGGCCTATGAGACCCAGAGGGAGAAGACTTTGCAAGACGCACCTGAGGTTGGCTCTCTCTCGGCCCGGCAGGGGATTTCATACTGAAATATGATGACCCTGTTAGCATGTCTTCTGCCTATAAAGCCACGCTTGGTAAAAACTGAGTGAATGCATACGGTGAAGAATGAATAAGTTCATACAGTAAAGAATGAATGAACACATACAGTAAAGAATGAACGCATGAATAATTGGTTTGCAGACTGTATCCAGCTCAACCTCCACAATTTAGAATTGGGGAAATAGCTCCATTTTTTTGTCCACAGCACTCACCGCCTCCTGACATGCTCCCCCGCCTCCTGCTGTGAGCCTGACCTGCAGTGGGTTGTGGGTTCCCGCCACCATGAAGCTCTGCCTGGCTCTGTTTCCTTTGTCTCTGCACCAAGAACCACACCTGGCTCATAGCGGTGCTCCACGAATCTGAGTTAATTCCAGTCTCTCTCGTCTTTTGGTAAGAGCGATTTCCAGTGGCCCTGGCCGCCACGCCCTCTTCTGCTGTGGGTGCTGTTCGCTCCCCAGGATTGCATTGCAGGAGCTGCGCCTTCCTTTTGTCAGCATCAGTCACATCGATGGGGTGACGATGTGCCATCTCCCTACGTAAGAGCAGCAGAGGCACACCATCCGGTCTGAAGGAAGGTGTGGCTCCATGGCCTTGGCTAACGGGCTGCCCAGGCCCCATCCCTGCTCCTGGAGGCCTGATGCTCACCTTCATTACCAGGAGATGCCAGTTGGGTCAACACCTCTAAACACTAGGAAACACAGGGTACTGGGGAGCCTGGTGCTGGCAGCAGGCTAAGGCTGAAGTGGCCCTGTCTTTAGGGTCCCATAGACCCTGTCATGGCCCAGCTGTGTGGCCTGGAGCAGGTCACTTCACCTCTCTGAGCTTCAACTCCCACTGCTGTCCAGTGAGAAGCTGAGTCCCCGCCGCCTACCGTTATCAGAAGACCTGCAGTGCAATAAATAAGGCCTGTGAAACCAGCCTCCCACACAAAAATCAGTTTTGTATTTCTACTGACCACTGGAAGACAGTGAGGTGGTGAAACTAACCATATGTCTGCACATGGGTAGACAGAGACCTAACTGATCATTTTTCATGTGTATTTGTTTTAAAGTAAACGGTGGTGACTTCATGGAGAAGATGTGAGATTGACCTGTGGGTGGGTGGCTGCCTGGAGCGCCACCCCTGGCCCTCAGCACAGTGCCAGCACCTGGCAATTGCTGGACAAAGCATCTGAATGAAGGGGGCGTCCCTTTCTGGAGTCCAACAGCAGAGGGAAC
Source organism: Vespertilio murinus (assembly GCA_963924515.1). Taxonomy (NCBI): domain Eukaryota; kingdom Metazoa; phylum Chordata; class Mammalia; order Chiroptera; family Vespertilionidae; genus Vespertilio; species Vespertilio murinus. Next base: position 214,343,033 of record OZ004704.1, read on the forward strand.
AGGACACCTAGACAGAGGGAGCGAATCTGAGAGGATGAGCATTTGTCCCCATGTCACGCGTACCCATGAGAAGACTGGAAATAGCCCCCCTCGCCTGACCCCAGTATTACCAGTTCACGGCAATTCAAAGACAAAGCCAGTGTCAGCTGGGGGAGCATCGGTATAGACTGCAGTCAAGAGGAGCCCCGATATTACCACCAGCTGCAATAAAAAAGCACTCCCCTGGATGTTTTCTGCTCTCCACCTAATTGTCAAAACTGAATAATATTATCAGCTTTTTCATCCTCTGAGTATTTTTCTAATAAGAAAGCACAGAGCTGCATGGCAAATAAAAGCAGAAGATTTGAGGATGCAGAGCAATCATGCAAAATGACTTTCATATCAGTTTGATAAGCAGCTGAGATTTAATAACTACATCTCTCCTACGGAGCTGGATGAAAGTTTAGTGCTTTCTACTCCGGCTTCCCTCTCCTGCAAGAGACTCATGGCTTCTCCTTTCAGAGTCAAAGAATGAGAGGATTCATCGAAGCCTGGAGCGGCGGCCCAGCCCGGACCTGGCCGGACCACAGGGCTGGGGACCCTGTAGCCAACCAAAGCCAGGGCCAGCTGCTACCCTGGAGGAAGCGGGGGGTGGGGGGATTTGCCAAGTATCTCAGAGTACAAGTAAAGTGTCACTGTGGGAAGCACACACTTTTGTTAAAAGGTAATAAATAAGCTTAAGTCTCTAAAATCTCTGTATGCCCTGCGTGAAAACAAATTATTCAACCAATCAATAATAATAATAATAATAAATTTAAACACAAGCAGTTGGGTTTAAACAAAGTTCCTATATTTAAAAAATTATAAAATCAAATCCAAGAATAGGCTGACCCTGTTTACATACAGAATACCTTTTGCCTATAAAGCTACACTTAGTAAAAAATGAATGAACAGCTGAAACCGGTTTGGCTCAGTGGATAGAGCATTGGACTGCGGACTGATAGGTCCCAAGTTCGATTCCGGTCAAGCGCATGTACATTGGTTGCGGGCACATCCCCAGTGGAGGGTGTGCAGGAGTCAGCTGGTCAATGTTTCTCTCTCATTGATGTTTCTAGCTCTCTACCCCTCTCCCTTCCTCTCTGTAAAACATCAATAACATATATTAAAAAAAAAATGAATGAACACATATAATAAGGAATGAATAAATGTGTGAATGAATGCCTATGGTAAAGAATGAAAGAATGCATAATCGGTATGCAGGTTGTGTCTAGCTCAACCTCCTCATTGTAGAGTTGAGGAAACTGAGATGCAGGCAAGAGAAATGATGGCCAAGGTCTTGTGTCTGCTCCGTCAGCAGGAGTTGAATGCTGTGGTCCTTTGTCTACCTCTCCTTAAGGCCTTGCAAGAGCCGCTGTGAGTGGAGGCTGGTGCTGCCGAAGTGGCCTTCGCTGAGAATTTCCCCAGGGCTCCCAGCACCCAGCAGACAACACCCTAGACTTCCAAGGAACCCCTTTGGGAAGGCAGAGACCCTCCCAACAGAGGAGGAACATTGGGTGGAGACCTTCCTCAGACAGAACTGGAGGACCAAGACGAAACCTGTTGCCTGCATTAACTGATCTTTCTCACTCTGTGCCTACACATGATCGAGGAGGGGAGGGGACCCCCCCGAGCTGGTGGCCTTGCCCCTGCTGCCAGCCTCCCACCACGGGGCTGTGGCTGGCTGGCTTGCTCTTCTACTGCCCCCTCCTGGAGACCTGGAGACGTCCCTGCCAAGGAGAGAAGCGGGTTGCTTCTCTGAAGTTGTGATGGAGGATGGGGTAACTGAGCTCAGCAGGGGGGTTCTCGCTCAGGTGTGGCAACCAGAGAGGATCTGGAAACACACGCCCCGAAGCAGAAGCTGCGCCAGCGTCCTGAAGGTTACAGATGAACCTTGATAACACCCTGTCCCACAACCGCTCTCGTCGCTGCTTTTGTCCAAGCCGTCTGTGAGAACAAGGCCCCGGCTTCCTGGCCACGTGGGCCCACGTACAGATACAAGCTGCGTGTTCTTAAGGGCAGGTGTAAACAGCCAGGGCTGCAGGGAGGAAGCAACTGATCCCGCCATCAGATCTAACTGCCGGCCCTTTAAAAGGGAGATGCAACTCCAGATGTCGTCTTAAGACAATGAATCAATTAGGCAAATGAGGAATTTCCTCATAAATCAGAGGATGAGAGCCACCCCTCCCCCCAGGCCAGGCCTGGCTGAGGGGACCGGGCTGGCCAGGAGCCGGGACCTGCCCCACTGCACCAGGTAACCCGGATGCTTCCTGCTCTTGGCCTGAGTGGTGTTTGCATCGCTGGGAGCTGGTGGATTTGGGAAGAGGGTCTGCGTGTTTCAAACCTTTTACCCCGAAGATGAGAAGGCTGCAGCCTCCGGTGCAGGACTGGTATCAGCTGATGTCACTATTCATAAAATAATTGAGTTTACACAAAAAGTCATTTCAGTAATAGCTGCCTCTTTCTGAGTATGTACATTTTATTTAAAATTACTGACTCAAAAGGCAAGGTAGGGGGAAAAAAATCACCTCCAACAACTTCCTGTAATTGCGAATTATTGTGAGGGAAACAGAAGGAAAAGATTTCGAAATTATGAGCCATTATGCTCAAGAGAGAGCAAGAGAGAGGGAGAGAGAGAGAGGGAGAGAGAGAGGCAGTGGGGGGAAAAAAAGACATCCCGGCTTCATGAAACACAGCTGACAAGCTCGACTAAATTACCCCCGGACCATTACAAAAATCACTTAATTGCCAAGCATTTTGTTAGGTCAATTGACTCTAATTGAAAAAATAACAAAAAGCTTATTATGCTGCAAATGCGGCCGTGGAAAATGAGTCTTCTGTTAGAAGGAAACAATAATTCTAAATTTCAGCTGCCGCGCACGCTACAAAGTTCAGCGCTTCCTTCGGGTAAAACCCGCCGCGGAGGAGAAACTGGAAATATATCAGTTGATTTTTATTATTATTTTTTTAAATTTTAGCACCCCTCATTCTTGCTCTCTGCTCCCCTGCCCCACGGAATACCATCCACCTGCACCCCCTTCCCTCAGTACCTAGGCACCCCACTCCCAGCATGCTCCGGGAATGGGTTGGGGACAAAGGCAGGTCTGGGGGTGGGTCCCAGGTCTCCTGGGCAGGACCCTGCTCCTTGAGGAAAATGCCTTCCCCGGGGTTTTCTTTCCAGAGCCGCCCCCTCTCTCCTCGTGGCTGTCCCTCCGTGCCTCCCTCCCCTTATAAAGGTAGATAACAGAGGAAGGACAACAGCATAGGTCCCCGAGTGTCTCTGAAATTGCCTCGAACGGGGGCCCGGGCTGGCCTTGATTGACATCAAGTGCAGCAATTAAAAACCCCACCAGCTGACGTGGGCAAAGGCTTCGGTGTAATTACACGGTTTTAGGACAGTTTGTCCAGAGTCCATGCATGTAAAAGGCGAGCCGGCCCCATTATGGCTAGAGCCGTGGGGAGGGGTGTGGGGGCATGCTTCTTTGCCCAAAGTCAGGGTCTGCCCATGAAACCCAGGGGCCAGGGTGAAAGGGCTGAGGACATAGCCTTTGTTTGTAAAGCCCTGGGGGAGGAAGTGTGAGTGTGTGTGTGTGTGTGTGTGTGCGCGCATGTGTATGGAGCATGTGCCTGAGTGTCTACATGACATATGTGTACCTTTGTGAAAGGGTTTATTTGTATGTGTGGGTTCATGTGTGGACATGCGTGGACATAAACATCTGTGCAAGGGTATGTGTGTGGGTCTGTGTGTACATGTGTATATCTGTGTATATGTACATCTATGTGTGTGTATGCATGTATGTGTGTGCATACATGAGTGCGTTTGTGCAAGGGTATATGTGTATGTGTGGGTTCATGTTTGGACCTGTGTGTATGTATATGCATTTGTATAAGGGTGTGTTTTTGTGTGTACATTGCGTGCTTCTGTGTGTATATATGTGCATGCACGTGTGTGCCAGTGCAGGATATGTGTGTGTTGTGTACATGTGTGTACTTGTGTGCACATGCCTGTGCCTGCGTATGGGGTGTGTTGAAGCAGAGTCATGAATTGAAAGGAAGCAAAAAGAAACAGCGCCACAGCCCCCTTCCAAACAGAGCTGTGGGCACAGGCCGTTCCCCTGCTGCATTGCCTCAGAGCCTACAGAGGTGCCCCCTCAGCTTCCAGGCCTCTAGCCCCAGCCCCACAGGCCAGGGCGGCCCAGGGGGACCCGGCCCAGCGGAGCGGGAGCTGGAGGGGCTGTGATAGCGCGGGGCCTGGAGAACCCGTGGTGGCCACCAGTGCCGGCCGGCCTCCCAGCCCCGCTCTGCCCTGAGCAGGCGGCAGGCTGCGGGGCACCCGGGACGATGCCCTTCTAGGCAGCCGGCAGCCCCTTGCCACAGACACCCGCCGGCACTGCTGCCACTCGGGAGCCCTGGCAGAGCCAGCGCCAGCAGGCTGTGCATCCGGGCACGTGTGGGGCCCAGGGCCCCGCGGCTGGGCACAATGGAGGGGCCGCCTCCGAGCGCCAGCATGTCACCTGGCGTGTTGGCAGGCGGCTGCACCTGCAGTAAACTGAACCACGGGGCGCTACAGGTGTCAGAGGCTCGGGGGGAGGAGGGGGAGCCGGCAGCCTCTCCCCGGGATGAGTTCAGGCGTGCGGGCCCCCCACAAGCAGAAGGCAGCATGCCCCGGCCACGCTGACCTGTGACCTCAGCGCTGGGCAAGGTCAGGCCAGGCCCGGGCCACACGGAGACGAGGCAGGCGAGGAGACGAGGCCACCGGAGAGGAGCCCGTCCCTCCGCCGACGAGGCTGGGGAGAGAAATAAAAGTGAGGGATGGCGGATCCCGTACCACTTGCCAGACCAATGAGCCTCATCAATTAATCACCGCCAACTAATCACCCGCTACATTAAAGAATAATACATGAAAAGGACAGGGGCCGCGCTGTAACTTATTCAGAAAGGGCTGCCTCCCTAATCCCTCCGAGCCCTGACATGTTAACTGGGTAGCGACTAATTAGATGTCAAAAATTCATAAGCGCTCTTTAATATTGCATATATCTGCCGCCGCCGCCGCCACTTCCACCGGAGCTGCTGCAGCACCGGGACACGCGGGGGAGGAGGCGGGGGTGGGGGTGTGTGGAATAAAAGGGGACCCATAAAAACACTGTACCCCCAACACCCCGGAGAGCACTGGAGCTGGAAGCGCGTGCTTTCTTATTCAGAAAAGGCATCACCTTAATAAGGTGATGGGGAAGGGGGGCCTGGCTGTGCAGGGCTGGCTGTGCAGGGCTGGCTGCATGGACAGAGGAGGGGAGTGGGGGGGGGGGAGGCGCTGGCAGGTAAACAGTAATTTGGAGTGCATGCACAATGAGCGCGGCCCGGGGTCCTGACACCCCGGGATAATGAAAGCCCTGTGTGTTGTGTGTGTTATGGTGGCATCCGCCGAGGGGCCGGCCGCCCCCACCCCTCTCCCCGCGCCCTGTCTCCCTCCCCGGAGCAGAGGAGCGGTGACGGGCCCGGCAGCGCCTGCCCGCTGCTCCCAGCCATTTCACATAATATAGGGAGCACCTGAAGTTGAGTGCGTTAAGTAAGCGCCCGAGTTCGCCGGCGCCGGTGATAGATCTGTTGCCTGCGCGCGAACTTATATTTCAGGCGCCGGGGACTATATTTTCATGAAACAAGCCTTTTCCTGTCGGAAGAATTATAGGAATGTGATCGAAGGCGAGGCGGCGAGATTAAAAACAATGCATCATCGCGGGGAGGAGGCGCGCGCGCGGTTGGTGATCGCAGCCCGTAATTGAACCTCTCGGGGATGCGGGGGCGCGCTGGGCAGGAGCCGGCTGCCTGCCTGCCGAAGCAGTCCCTCCTTTTGGCTTCTGGGACGTGTGGTTGTTTGTTTGTTTGTTTGTTTGTTTGTTTGTTTTATTTTTTAGCGCATGTCGAAATGTGTATATGCATGCACCTACCCGTGCACACGCGTGTGCAGACACAGAGCCATGCCTTACACGCACGCATGCCTTGTTCCCCGGCCCTGCTGTTCCTTCTGGAAAGTTATTGTTTCCTTCCTTCCCGACGCTGGCCTCTGACCAGGGAGGAGGGTAAGCTCCTTGCACCGGGCAGCGGAGAGGAAGCAGTCTGAGGCCAGTGGTTAGGTGGATGGCTGTCAATAGTTCTGTGTAGATGTGTCACCCTCTGGGCCTCGGTTTGCTCCTCTGAAAGCCGGGTCAACCTGTGCCTTCCTCTGAGCTGGGTGAGCAGAGCGTGGGACCGTCTTAAAGAATGGTGAGGCATCTTTCTGGGAGATGCTCAGAGAACTAGAAAGGCCCTCTGGCCCCGGGCTGGTTTGGCTCAGTGGATAGAGCGGTAGTCTTTGGACCAAAGGGTCCCAGGTTCGATTGCAGTCCAGGGCGTGTACCCTGACTCAGGCCCTGGTCAGGGTGAGTGGAGGAGGCAACCCAACGATGTGTTTCTCTCACATTAGTGTTTCCCTCTGGCGTCCACTCTCCCTAAAAGTCAATGGAAAAAAATATGCGCGGGTGAGTATTAGGAAAAAAATAAAAATAAAGGCCCAGTGCCCTGATTAACTTCCATCTTAACCATGGAGAGGGCCGTTCCTCCCAGCATCCATTGCGATGCTGACAGGGATCGATTTTGAGAGCCAGGTGAGTTTTGGTTTTCACTCTTGATTCCTGGGTGATTGCAACAAGGCAGGCCCCACGGGAGCAAGGATGCTCAACTAAATGGTTCGGCGGACATTCCTTTTCCCAGGCAGCCCGGGCTCCATCTCAGGCTGTGTTTAGGTGGACATGACCTCCTCGCAGGTCCCCGGACACACGCCTGTGTCTGGATGTCCACTCGGAGGCAGGACTTTTCTTCCTCAGAAGAAAGACAGAACCTGCCAGGCATCTGGCCCAGGACCAAGGTCAGCGGCCATCTCTCTCTCATCACACGGAGTTTGTTATTTGGAATTCACTACATTCATTCAGGCTGGAAAAAAAGTCTTTTCTGATCAGTATGTAAATTGTAATTAACTGCATTCTTCTGCTACTTTTATAGCCTTGCTTCTCTCTTAGAGTGTTAAATGAGTTTCTTTCCTGGTTTGGGCATTTTTTTTTTCCCCAAACAGGAGCCTTGATCACTTCTACCTGGTCAGGAGGAAAGCGCAATGTCTCTGGCTTGCCTGGAGTGATGGGCCTTTATTTTTTTCAGAGGGTTAAGATGAAAGTCCAGCCCACTTCACCCTTTCACTTCCTTATTCACTCCTTTCTGTCACTCATTCATCGTTTTCTGCATTTACTTTTCAAATCTTTTAAACACAGTTACTACTATCTGTCTCCATATTTCCGCTTAGCAACGCTGTGAGAAATGACGAGGGTTTCCAACTCCCCCAGATGTATATCCCAATGGGCTGGGGTAGCAAGGGAACAGGTAACTCACGTATGGCTCTGTGAGAGCCAGGACAAAAGCAGGCACTTGCTTGGGGAGGGTCGGGGGCGCCTAGTGCAGGCCTGAGAGGGGGCGGGCAGAGAGCATGGACGTGCACATGGAAGGACTATTCTGAGTGAGCAATGAGGTTACCGATTCCACAGAGAGTGATTGCAGAGTTTCATGGGTCAGGAGTCCAGGAACAATGCGTCCATGCCCTGACCACGGTCTCCCAAGGCCACAATCGAGGTGACCATGGCCATGGCCTCCTCTGGAGGCTTGACCGGACAGAAGATTCCCTGCAGGTCCCTCTGACTGCTGGCAGCACTCACTTCCTCTTGGTTATAGGATAAAAAACCCATTTTCCCTCAGCTCCTGGAGGCAGCCCTGGGTCCTCGCCACACAGTCCCCTCCATCAGCCTTCTCTCACTTTCAGGAAGGACTTGGTCACTTTGAAGGTTTCATCTGATTAGGTCAGGCCCACCCAGGAGAATCTCCCTTCACGTTAACCCACATTCAACTGATTAGGCATTTTCATTGTGTTTGTTCAATTGCTTCCCCTTTGTCATGTAGGGCGAACAAACCAGGGGGTACAATGTACCATGTTCACCAGTCCCTCTCACACCAGGAGCGGGTTACATAGGGGTCAAAGATGTAATGACCTTTAAAAGAAGATGCAAACTTATGTTATTGCAAAATGATTACTACTACATTTGTTTGCAGAGGGGAGGTGTCTTGGGGGGCACCCCCAAATTCTGGCTACCATACCTAATAATTTATTTTAATTTAGTCTTCAGTTACAGTTGGCATTCAATATTATTTTGTATTAGTTCCAAATTGGTGGCTAAAATATACGACAGAGTTTGGACATCATACAATTTATGAGAAATGTGGTGTGTTGTGTTTACAGTGAGGGGAGAGAAGACCAGCAGTCTACTCTTAGGGCATATAATGGGAGGTTATGATAAATAAATAAACTTTTGCTCTCCAAAGAGTCTTTGAGTCAGGATAGACTGCTGGGTGGGGGTGTGGGGTGGAGGAGAAGAGAGAGAATGTCCATGGGGCAGGGGGCAGGCAGTGTGGCTTGCTCAGTTGTTAATATGCTCATCCCTGGGGTGTGAGACCACAGCCCCTCTTCTGCATATAGCAGCCTTCACACTTTAATATTTAAGATCTACAATTGGTCTTGAGAGGAAAATGTCCTGCTCACCAGGTGACCAGATGACTTAGATCCATCTCCATGGAGAGGGTGATGGTGATGAGGATGGTGATGGTGGTAATGGTTATGGTGATGGTGATGGTGGTGGTGATGGTGGTGATGATGATGATGGTGATAGTGATGATGTTGATGATGTTGATGATGGTGATGGTGATGATGGTGACGGTGATGGTGGTGGTGGTGATGGTGATGGTGGTAATGGTGATGGTGATGGTGGTGATGGTGATAGTGATAGTGATGGTGATGGTGATGGTATGATGGTGATAGTGATGGTGATGATGGTGATGGTAGTAGCGACAGAACCAGTAACAACAAAATAGCCAAGTTACAAATGCTTCCTGGTTACCACATGAAGGGCAAGCAGAAACGTGTGTGGACTACAGAGAGTCTAGAAGCTTCCTTTGGCTTGGAGGAAAATAACAGGGAAGAGCATTTCTTTTTAAAACATATATTTTATTGATTTTTTACAGAGAGGAAGAAAAAGGGATAGAGAGTTGGAAACATCGATCAGTTGCCTCTTTCACACCCCCTACTGGGGATGTGCTCACAACCAAGGCACATGCCCTTGACCGGAATCGAACCTGGGACCCTTCAGTCCGCAGGTAGACGCTCTGTCCACTAAGCCAAACCGGTTAGTGCAGGGAAGAGCATTTCCGAGAATGTGTTCTGTGCTAAGGAAAATGTGGGCGCCTTAAATGTGTGTTCTTCCCCAATTCTCAGAGCAGCCCCTGCGAATGGCAGGGTGTTGCCTCCAAGAAGGAATGGGGACTCAGAGGAAAGAGCTGTCTTGCCCTGAGTTGCACAGCGAACGAACGGCAGATCCTGGGTTCCCATCACTGTACATCGTTGCTTCCATGAGGATGGGGAGAGGGGGTTCCTCAGGGTCAGGAGCCACCCAGCAACCAGGGGGTGGAGCAGACTCTTAACCCTGTCCTCCAGGTGCCCGGGGTCAATCTGCCTCTCCCTAACCCTCTCCAGCTTTGTAAGTCAATGTCAATCCCCCCCCCCAAGACAATCAAATACTATGTACAAAGCAAATTCCACATCTGGTCACTGCAAATAAACAGCTGATAATGTTGCCCAAAACCCAGAGACCTCCACCCAGCACCCCAATGAATCTTATACCTCTTATATATTGAGAGGAACAAAATAGAGGAAAATAAACTCAACCAAATACTGTAGGTTGGCTTTATTTATTACAGAAACAAATTGGGAAGGGTTCTTGTATCCAACTCAAAATAATAGCAAAGATATCCTTTTAAACCAACATGAAACTTATTTAAAAAACAAAACAGAAGAATAACTCCCACAGTGAGCTGTGAAAATAAAACCAGTGCTAAGGAATAAAACGGATCAGAGATGTCGTGACCTCTTAGAAGAAGATGCGAAATTATGTGATTGCGAGGTGATCATTACTACATTTGTTATGAGTTTCTACCTCAAAGACACAAGTAAAGAGAACTCAGTTGTACACAATCTGAAGGACTTGAAGGATGAATCACAGCCATGTCTTGTGACCATTTCAAAAGAAATATTCTAAAAATCAATAGCTTTTCTGTAGATTAGCTGCAATCATGTAGAACACAGCGTGGAAAATTAACTCATTCCCTATAGAAGCCGAGAATACACAATCTGCCCATGGGACTCTAAACACAGGGCCGATGGGCCTGTGTGGGAACATGGTATAAACTTACTACTCAGACATATAAGGGAGAACTTAAGGTACCTGGTTCCTATCCACCTGTTGGGGTGCATCTTAGGATGCTCAGAGAATTTACTCTTATTGTTCCTCCTGGAAGTGAGAGGGGGATGATGGAGGGGACCGTGGGCGAGGACCTGGGGCTGCCTCCAGGAGCTGAGAAGGTCCCTGCCAGCAGTGATGGGGAAATGGGGTTTTTATCCTATACCAGTGAGGAAGTGAGTTATGCCAGCAGTAGGAGGGACCCACAGGCAAACTGCTTTCTGGTCAGGCCTCCAGAGGAGGCCATGGCCATGGTTACTGCACTGCAGCCTTGTGAGACCATTGTCAGGGCCAGGACCATTGTGCCAGACTCCTGCCCCACAGAATTCCGAGCTAACACCTGGTGCTGGCTGAAGCCACTCCTGGGCTTGCCTGGGTGTTGGACATGAGACCTTTATTTTTGTCAGTGGGTTAAGGTTAAGGTTAAAGTCCATTCACTCCACTCATTTACTTTACTCCTCACCCATCCTTTCTGTCCCTCATTCACCAAATCTGCATTTACTTTTGAAATATTTTTAAACACAATTCTCTGTGGAATTGGAACCAGATATGAAAAAGGAGGTCAGTGAAGAAAGGAGGACAGAAATTAGTAGGGAACTTTATTAGCTATTTAGGAAATATAAATATGATTTTCATAAAAAACAAAACAGTAACATTAGAAATTCCATATAGATTCAATGATTGGTTGGAAACACATGAAATCATGTGATTTCAAGGTGACTACTGAGCCAATCTCTGAAAAGAGCCATAACTATAAAGTACAAAAATAACAGAAAATCTCATGCAAGTCAATAGATCAGCATGTCCACAAATTAAGACATCTTCAGCTGAAAATAGTAACCCAAATCTGTGAAAATGTATGCCTCAGAGAGAACTGATAAAGATTTGGTACCTCTCTGTGAAGAACAAGGAAAAGTATATAATCAGTATTTACAAGTGTTTATGTGTAAGTATCTCTGGGTGGTTAAATTATGAGTAATTTTAAAATTTCCTCTGCAGATTATATGTCTGCTCTGTGTACATTCGCTCGTATGTTTCTATGTTAATGTCATGTTCATTGGAAAATAATAATTAAATGCATCGTAATATTGCGGTGCATATCTACAAAGACATAGTATGTAATTTAGAAGAACTAATTAGATTTTTATAAATATTTAGGTGCTAAAGATCATGGGAAATATTAGAACATCCTTGCATATCTATGCTGTGATCATGATTGGGCAGAAACCTCGCCAGTGCAGGTGAGTAGAAATGCGGTAAGTTGTGTTGCCATTTTAGGACAATGGGAATAGAAACAACTACCTTTTTAGACTGTTTTATATTTGAATTAAAAGTTTGTTTATATCATATACACAGGGTGCCCCCCAAAATGTATAAAATGTCAACAGCTGAAAGTTCAATTTTGAAAACGAAATGTATTTTAATCAGCACTGCCTTCATAATTATTCAAAGTGTGTGCATACATTTTGGGTGCATATACATATATATATATAGTCACTCGGTGTATATGAGGCCCCGTGTTCCCTTCCGGTAGAATGTCTCAGAGCGCATCTTCAGGAGGGGCCGCGGTAGAAAACCAAACGGCAGGCTGCTGTTGCAAAATTCCTGGGAAAGGGGAAAAACAAAAACTAGCAAAACATTAAAAATGGGCAGGCGACAATGCCAGAAGGACAAACAACAGATGGACAAACAGAATGGCAATGCCAATGCCAAGGACTAGAAGAGGCAGTAGCTGAGTTGGACAATATAGTTAGAAAATATTCCAAAACAGTCAGAAGCAGCCATGTGAACTGTGGCCGGGCTGTACCTGGAGAGAAACACCTCGGGCGGCACGGGCTCTGTCTAACAGAAAGGCACGTCCCTGCTTAGTTCATGTACCTACTGGCACCGTCTCCTCCTGGGACTCGGGGCGGGGGGGGGGGGGCGCCTGCATTCCACATGGGAAAGAGGGGCCAGTCTTGAGGATGAGCCTGCAGTGGCATCTTCCAGAGGAACTTTAAGTTCCTGTTTCATCCAAATGCTTGTGACAATCCTCATCGGTGCATTCATGTCCTCAGTGGATCCCCAGTGACCATCACAGGGACACACCAGGACCCTCGCCAACCGCAAGCTATTCCTACCGAACCAGCCAAGCCGAACACCCACACCAGAAGTCTTTCTTTATTTTGCAATGTGGCTCATCAACATTTGTTCATACAAACACAGAGTTTGCTCTTTCTTCAAGAATCAGCATCACTGGATGTTCTGAAGGTTTCACCTCCCAAGTTGAATTGAATAGTGAATACAGGCATAGAGCATGCATGGGGTAAATGCTCACTTGCATAGAGAATGGTCTAGAACTCTTTATAGAATAGAGGTTAGCCCAGCCTGTGTGGCTCAGTGGTTGAATGTTGACTTATGAATCAGGAGATCACAGTTCATTCCCGTTCAGGGACCATGCGGGGGTTGCGGGCTTGATCCCCAGTTCAGGGCATGCAGTAGGCAGTGCCCGAGGTAGGCCATCAGTGATTTTCTCTCATCATTGATGGTTCTATCTCCATTTCCCTCTCCTGTTCTCTCTGACATCAATAAAAATAAATTCTAAAAAGAAGAGAGGTTAGACAGAGACCCAATATAAGAAAAATTAAAAGAAACAGACACTTTTGGATTCATTAAACCAGAGGCTGTCAGACTAGGCCTGGCAGCCACATCTGGCCCATGGGCTGCTCCTGGGTTTCCCTGCAGCTTAGAAATGTGGTGGACAGCAGAACATGGGGTAGAGCCCAACTGAGGACTGCAGAACCTAGCAATGTGTTACCAGCACTGGCAGCAAGCTGCCCCGACCCCACCTTGAATCAGATGATGCTCCTTAGATGAGTGGCTGTAACTTCCTTATGAATCTCCAGGGAACACCCGAATGGTCCCAGCTCTGTGGGCTCTGTGTGGAGAAGGGTTAAAGAGCATGCTGAAGTCCTAGGGAATCTTCAGTAGCTGCCTTGCATGTGCCTGTCACACATAAGAACTTTACCTGTGTTAACCAACTGCCTCCTCAGAACAACCCTTTTAGACACCTACTCTTCCTTGAATGTTCCAGAAATGTGAGGATATCAGTGACTAGCAGCATCTCACTCCCTCAGCCCCTGTAAGACCACTTTTCTCAGCTTTTTAAATCTGTATTAGATTTTCCAGAGAAAGAGAACCAACAGATTCTAGATAGATAGATACTGATAGATTGATATATCTATAGAGCATGATAGAGATGGAGACAAATATAGATTGATAGATTGGTAGATCAATAGAAAGTGATAGAGGTCAATCAATCATTGATCGATAGATGAAGAGACAGGGGAGGGAGAGACATTTATTTGGAGGAATCAGCTGATGCGGTTATGGTGGCAAATCTAAAATACCTAGGGAAAGCCAGCAAGCTGGAGAATAAGAGTTCATGTTTCAGTTTCCTGTCCAAAGACCAAAAACTCAGGCAAAATGTCTCTGTTGCAGTCTAGAGGCAGAACCTTTCCTTCTTGGGGAAACCATGCTCTTTGCCCTTAAGGCCTTCAACTGATTGGACCAAACCACGCACATTATGGAGGGTAACCTGATTTACTTAACATTAAACTGATCATAAATGTGAATTACATTAAAAAAAAAAACGCCTTTATGGCAACATCTAGTCTAAGGAGTATTTGACCAAACATCTGGGTCCCGTGGTCTAGCCAAGTTCAATGATAAAATTAACCATCAAAATTCTACCACAAAAACCTCCTGTCATCCTCAGGGTCCTTAGCTCTTTATACTAGTTAACACTAGCTATGGCAATAAACTCTCACATGGCTTGATGTGTGGAGTGTGCAACAATTTATTTTTTGCCATAGGAAGCCCAACATAAATGTCCCCAATCAGTGATTGGATCTCCTCCAAGTGGTCCTTCAGGGACCCAGACATCTACCATCTTGTGGCTCCCCCATTTTTAAAGCAGGGCTTCAAAAAATGCTGTGCCTGTCTTTGCCAAGCCATTGGGAAGAGGTAACGCAAAGAGGTTGTGGCGTATTTTATGCACCGAAAAGCAATTGTTGCATATCACTTCCGCTGACAGCCCATCAGTGAGAATGCAGTCACATGATCACACCAACTTCAAGGCAGTCTGGGAAACATAATGAAGCTTGCACTCTGAAGGTATAAGGAACAGAACTGGTGGTCCCCCAACTAGCTTTCTCCTTATCTCTGCACTCTGCATCCTCCATAAGTGACCTGAAATTTTAACAGGGTAGGAGATAACAGTGAGTTACACATATCCTTTCTGTAGCTCAGTTTCTCTCTTGTACACTGGGAACAACGCTTCTGCTTCTGAGGTGATGAGCCAATCCATGATGGCAGGGACAATGCCTGGGGCAGGTGAGATGCCCCACATTTCTGTTTGATTTCAACTAGTTGAAAAAGAGTTCTGCCATTCTGGAGGCTGGCAAGCCAACCTCATGCTCTGTGTTACTGATTGGGGAAGGGGAATACAAGAGTTAAATGTCTCAAGACTGAAATCTGTACATTTTTGTTGCATCTGCTTCTGAAGTGCCTCCGAACGTCTTCATGGTTGAAGCCTCCGCGTCTGAGTCACACACCTTGGAAAGCAGGCCCTCCTCGTGAAAGCGGTGTCAGTTCTTCCTGACCCTGTCAACAGCTCTGCAAAGCTAATTTGCTAGTTCAGTGCCTCATCATCAGTTCCTCCTACATGAAACTGACAAAGGTCAACAGTGTAAAAAAAAATATTTGATTTCAGACCTTCATCCCAAGAATTGCAATATTTCTCTGCTTCTCTGATGGAATTAACAGGAAGCTCACCTAATTGCTGCTTGTGCATGGCGAACAAGCATTGTCCTTGCTGGAGACTATCCCTGTCTGACTCCTTCTCAGTGACCTTCAGCCCCCGTGCAAGTCAATTCGGTGACTAAGCCCCTGTGATCCATCTATAAACCAGACCTACCTGTGGTCAAGGACTTCAGAAGCCACAAGTCACATGTCACCGTTGTCATTTGTCATCCTTGAGCAAGGGGTTAGCATCCTCATGCATCAGAAGCTTTCTAGTCAGTTGATCTGGCTTTGGACTTGGGTGCCAACATCAGCTACTAACTTGATGATTCTGGCCACATTGCTTGCATTAGCAGAGGATCAGTTTATTCCTCTGTAAAATGTACCTATTATATCTAGCTCCCATGGGATTCTTGGCCTAAATTGGGTATTCAGTCATTTGTAGGTGCCCTTCATCTCTTTCTATGTGCTCTCCAGTGAGACGGATGGCAGGACTCACTGACCGAGCGCGTGCGCCCAGGGGGACCCGGGTGAGGTTATGGCAACCGCCACCTCTGCCCGCCATGAGACTCTGCCAAGGCTCAGCAGGTTCCCAAATGAAAATGCCCTCTCACTGGGCTGAGTTAATTAATTCAGGATCTTTTTATGCCCCTATAAGAGGAAGTGCAATCTCATTTATGTGGGAAACACACTGTTAAAAACATCACATTTCCAATAAATGTTTTTCTCCTGAAAGTTTTAGGGCATGGTTTTTACTCAGAAAATAAAATTTTAAAAGTTTAAGTTAGAGTTGCCTTGGCAAAGTGTAGCATTTCACAGACATTCCTAGATGCAAATTAAAGTCAGTAGACTAGGAGATAGATGAAATCTATAACTGTAATTGACTTTGAGACAATGGATAGACCCTGACATCTTAGAGTACACAACTTTTAATTGCCTTTAATTAGACAACTGTGTTCCAGACACTTCCTATTAGAAAGACATTTTTATATGCTACTTAATTTAACAATTAAACATCCATTAGGTAGATAATAGTATTCTTATTTTGAGATTTAATTATATTGAGGTAAGGAAGTTTAGGTAATCTGAGTTAGATAGCTTACAAGAGGTGATTTGTGGTGTGAAACTCACCTATTGGACTGAGGTTGGTTACATGAGGAGCTGGTTCAAAAAGACATGCTCCCTGAGCTAAGGAAATAATTGACCACAATCCGACAAGAATATCAAGATTAATTATGAGCAAAAAGAATCTCTCCAGCCTCTTCTCAAAGATTCTAATACACCAATCATTTTTACAATAGAAAATTAAACTCAACCTTGACTTATGACCAAAGAAGTAACAGAAAGGAGATATACCATTAAAAATAAATCATATGTAACAAGACCAATAAAACATATGAAACAATACTTTTCAAGAACTGGGAAGGAGACAAGGAAGATCAGGAATCTCTGAGAGGTGGAAAGCAGAGAAAGAGCCCCAAATTATCTTAGTTTATTGCTTCTAGGGTGTTTCCAGTTATGGCCAAAGGAAAAGGACACCGGCTGAGCTTGGTGTTCTACCTGAGTTGAGGAAATATTGATGGGAGACCAAGAAGTGTGGAGTTTACAGGACAGAGTATCTGAGAGGAGAACATTGCACACAGAGAGAGAAGTCAGAGATCTGTATGGGTTCCCCTCAAGTCGTTACTTGAAACCTTATGAGCATATGCATGAGCTCAAGACAGGAAATGAACCAATGAAAAGGCTCAGAGGAAAGACATCCTACAACTCACACAGAGCCTGTTCCCACCAGCCAGAACATAAAATGTAGGAGCTCATGAGACACCAGATAGAGTGACCTCATGGGTTTCCCTCATAGTAGGGAAAAAACAGATCTGGTCTACGTGTTGCTTTGTTTTCACTAAAAAGCAAGATTCAAAAGATCAGATGCTTCCAAAAATATTAGCTATATCCCAAAATAATTCTTAATAATATTGAAGGGAATGTAAAAGTTATGCCTCTCAATAAGGTAAAAATCCATAGTCTCTGGCAACTAATAAAACATTCCCAGGCATTCTCAAGAGAAGGCAAGTATGAATCACAATGAGGAAAAAGTCAACCAGTTGAAATTGACTCAGAAATTACATAACTGATAGAATTAGTAAACAAGGCTATTCAATTAGCATAACTTTTTTTTTTTGCTTCACATACTTTATGTTCTATGATCTAGAGCAGTGTTTCCCAAACTTTTGACATATGTGTACCCCTTCTATAATTTTCGTAACACTGAGTACCCCTTGTCAAAAAAAAATGGATGTATTTTAATAACAATCAAATATATATTTATTTTTTATTTTTTGGTACATGCACATAATAATAATAAATGAGAAATAAAATCATTCATAATAAAATATAAATAAAAGTTATATTATAAATAACATTTATTTGAATCAATGAGAAGGATGAAATTGACTTGACTCATGAGAACATAGAATTAGGTGCAGCTAAGCATGGTGCAGTGCATATCCCCACCAAACTCTTCCCGTACCCCTGGGGGTACACGTACCACACTTTGAGAAATACTGATCTAGAGGAATGAATGAGTATTTTGAGACATAGGACTTACAAAAAAAAAAAAAGAAACACAATATTTTTTAGAAATGAAAACTATAATGTCTGTGAAAAGAGTGGCTTTATTCACCCATTAGATTGGATATGTGTATGAAAAGTATGTAGCATAAGCTTAACAGCAGATTAGACATTACAGAAGAAAAAATTAGTGAACGTGAAGATATAGTAATAAAAACTATCTATATATATAAAAGCCTAAGCACAGTGGGAATGATGCTCAGCTGAACAACCCAGCCTAGTGGCCCACCAACCCCAAGCAGCCACTCACTCCCTCAGTAGTCCTGCAGGTCCAATCTCTGGAGAATGGGCCAGACACCAACAGACCAGTGCCACCAGCACAATCCTGACACCTAGGCTTGCCTCTGGAGGTCAGCCTCTGGCACTGTGACAGCTTCCCCACCTTAGATACGCCACAAGGAAGAAACAATATAAAAGTGGCCACCAGGTGGCTCCTGACAATTGGTGTGAATGTCAGCAGGACAGGATGGCAAGGGTGTCCCACCACCTGCCTGGAGGGCCAATGTCCCAGCCCTACCCCCAGCCCACTTGGGGCTCCACTGTGCCCGAATTCCTGCACCGGGCCTCTAGTCCAAAATGAAAGAGAAAGAAAATGGACTGAGAACAAAAATAAAGTCCTAATGGTCTGTGAGACAATACCAAATGACTTAAAATTTTGAGTCCTTGAAAATAAAGAGAGCAGAAAAACATTTGAAAAGTAGCAACTACATTTTTGAACACTTAATGAAAACTATAATTCTATAGATCCAAGACCTCCAATGATTGCAAACAGAAGGAATCATCAACAAAAATTAGAAAAATTAAAAAAAAAAACCATGACTAGAAATTAGGAGGTATTAGAACTGAATGAAAATCAGGCCACAACCCATCAGAATGTGTGGTATCCAGCCAAAGCAGTACTTAGAGGGAAGTTTATGGAGCTAAAGTGCCTCTAAATGGAAAGAAGAAAGGTCTCAAATGAGCGACCTCAGCTTCTACCTTAAGAAACTGGAAAATAAAATTAAACCCAACTTAAACACAAGCACACGATATCAATGAAAAAATATCCAATCTAATGGGTGAATAAAGCCACTCTTTTCATATATATAAGCAGATAGAAACACAGAACCTGGACCCATACACTCCAGTTCTGCCAGACAAAGGGAGCTACGTACAAAGGTTTCCAGGAAAGTGGTCCTGAGGCAGGGGTATCCATATAGTTTAATATCATTTTAATAAGTACGGCCTTTGGGGGCAGAGGGAGGTAGCAGGTGGACTGCATCCTGAAGTCAATGGAAAGCTGCCCTTGGACATGACTTCTAACGAGCGCCATCAGCAGAGGCCCATGCTTCCCAAGGACAATCCTTGTGGTTTTGGGATTACTTAAATCACATGCTTCAATTAGTCATCAAGCCCACAGAGTTTACAAGGTGAAGAAGAGGTTAGAGAATTTCGCTCCACAAAATTCAACCAAAAACTCATTAGCCGATCACTTTCTTTGTATTAGAAGTCTGTCCATGACAATCGATCATGAAGTCATATGGATTCAATGAATCCTTTATTTTACCTCATACCAACATTTGCCCAAAGAGTCCTTACGTAAGAAAAAGCTCTCAGAGGCGGGATCTTTCTCAGAGGCACTTCTAACTTGATTTCAGAACGTTTTCCTTTGGGTCTGAGTTACTGGATTCTGAAGCGAAGTTGATTGCCATGGCCTTGTTAGAAGGAAACACACAGGTGTGTGTTGTGGAAAATATCCAAGTAGGAGATGGGCACACATCTAGCAAAGTGCTCCGAAGGCTGTCGCCTGGGCCAAGACTCAGTCTGAGCTGCTAGGAACATCACATTCACCTGTTCCCTTCCTGTCTGAGGAGAGCAACCAACACCCATCTTAACTAGCAGAGCATAAAGTTAGCCAAGTGATTCTAGAAAAGGGCAGCATGGGAAGACATAAACAAGAGGTCAGAGACCCCAACCCAGGTGGGGAATGGAGAAATGGCTTAAACAGAAAAAAAAAAGACTCATTCGTAATGGAGATTACATCCACCCAAGTATCAGGCTTGTTTGAGTTCACAGAGATCTCTGAGTTTCCTCCTGTCTAGACACTGATATGGAACACGGCCAAGTTGAAGCTAAGTTTGGATAACGCAGATCTGTTTGTTTCAAAAGAACGGGGACTATATTGAGCCTTTGTCTTGTCCACATTCATGATCAGACATACAGTGTTTCCCAAACTTCTCTCATGATGAGAATCACCTGGTGGAGTTGTTAAAATTCAGATTCCTGAATCCCAACTAAGAAGTGCTAAACTAGAATTTTTGGGAACATATAGGTAAAAGCTTAGAGCACTAGTTAAGTATACAATTTTACCTATATGTTCCCCAAAATTCTAGTTTAGCACTTCTTAGTTGGGATTCAGAAATCTGGAGTTTAACAACCCCACCAGGTGATTCTCATCATGAGAGAAGTTTGGGAGAGCTGTCTTCATTTCATTCTTTGTAATAGTTAGGAGTTTCCCCTAGCTAGCAATAGAGTCTTAAATCCTAGAGGATTAAATAAGTGAGAGGTTGATTTCTTTTTCTCTCATAGGAGGTACAAAGTCAAGTGGTCTGGTGATTGGCTAGCTGCCCTGTCCTCTCCTCCAGCACACGTGGTGCTGATTCTCATTCTCGAGCTAAATCAGGCCCAAGGTGGCTGCCGTAGCTCCGGCCATTGTGGCAGCATTCCAACAAGGAGGAAAACAAGGCAAAAGCTACATGGACCTGGTTTTAAAAAGTTTTCCTGGAAGTGTCTTTGGCCATTTTTATTAAATCTCTTCTGTGGAAACGCACTCACAGGGCCTCACTCCAGGAGGCAGGTTGGCCAGGAATAGCTCCCAGATCAGCATTTTGCCACATAGAATGGACAAGTGATTGTCCTAAGAAAGACAGAGAGGATGGCTCTTTGGTAGGTGACTATTAATTGCCTTTTTGACTTATGAAGAGTGTGTACAAGTGCCTGTTAGGATATAACCTGCTCTTCTGGAAAAAAAGTTTCTTGCTTTTAAAAGTAGAGAGAAAAAAGGAAAATGGCCACCAAGGTCCATTATCAGAAATAAACATCCTTAATGTTTGATGTATTTTCTGTTACTTTTTATTTTCAGGTAATGTAAAAGATTTTATAATATAGCATATACAAAATGGCATGTCATTCTTTGAGGTACAAATAATATTTGTGATTATGATGTTAATTACAACTTAGTAAAAATAGAAAACTAGAGAAAAGTACAATGAAGAAACTGAAGTTCGGTTAGTCTTTCTGGATATAACAATCACCATGAATATTCCGGAGTATTTGAATGCTAACTTACCTTCCAGTTTTACATTGTTGATGTCATATCATACATAAACTGCTTTTAAATTATGATTAGTACAAGAAGATTCATAGATCTTATTTGAAACATGATTAAATATAAAGAAATATAATAATAGATACCATATTTCATCGACTCTAAGACACATATTATTCACATTTTACCATCTCTAAGACTGGGATGCATCTTATAATTAATGACATATCAGAGTTTAATTGGTATCTTTTTTTCTTAGTGGTACATAAAACAATGGTACTTCTTATGATTGATGATGAATTCAATGTGATGAAAGGGATAATATCTGTCATCAGATAGCTTATTAGTTATTCAAATTAACTCACATCATTCAGTGTAAAATTTAAAGAAGTGAATAGTTATTCAACAAGTTTTCTGGCAATAAAATATGACCATTATTTTTATTTTGCTTGGCCTAACTTGTGTTTTGCCGAGGGAGAGAAAGACACAGGGGGAGAGAACTGAACAAGGTGTATTGATGACATTGCAAATGTGCCCCAAAGGAAGAGTTTGGACTCAGACTCTAAAGAGGAGGTTTGATGGCTAAATAGTTTGCCTAGAACACTCCAACCACCAAATTTTTTTAAAAAAATATTTTATTGATTTTTTACAGAGAGGAAGAGAGAGGGATAGAGAGTTAGAAACATTGATGAGAAAGAATCATTAATCAGCTGCCTCTTGCACACCCCCTACTGGGGATGTGCCCGCAACCAAGGTACATGCCCTTGACCGGAATCGAACCGGAGACCTTTCAGGCCGCAGGCCGACGCTCTATCCACTGAGTCAAACTGGTTTCAGCGCAGCCAAATTTTTATTTCATGTGCATAGTGACTTTAATTCCTGTTATCAATTACTTCTCTTCCTGCGGGAGAGTTTTATTTATATATCTATATCTATCTATCTATCTATCTACCTATCTATCTATCTATCTATTTATCTATATATAATTAATGATGGATATATATACATCAGGGTCAAAAGATCGTGCCTTGAGGTGAAATAAAAGAGTAGAAAAGGACTGAGAAACCTTGCATGCTGTAACCTGCTCCATTTTACAGATGAGAAAACTGAGGCCCATAAAGAGCACTGTCTTGCTCAACAACAGGCTAATACACAAAGGCTCAGGAAAGCAGGGCCCCGCAACACCCAGTCCCCCTGCTCTTTCGACTCCACCACCCCCCTCCTGTGGGTGTCACTTCTGACAAGGACAGGGTACAAAGCCTGGGACTCCCGCCCTGAGCTCAGGGACCGGCCTGGCTGCAGAGGCAGGAGGAAGCTAGTTCTGTCAGTGCTTCTCTCCCACGTGCAAGCTCCCACTGTATTTCCAATTGCTGGATCGTATCTTTTTTTTAAAAAGGGGCAGTCTTTGTCTTTTCGACGGCCGAGTGTGTCTGTTTTAATTAGGAATCGGGGGGAGGTAGGGTCAGGGTGGGGGACACACGCCAGAATAATGTGATGGTTACGTCCCCGTGTCTGAAGCTCTTCCAGGGCCCTGTGCCAGAGTTCCTTTATTAGCCGTCACTTTGGGCCACGGCCCAGATGCCTGCTGGCCTTGCCCTTGCCTGCCATAAAGACATCATCAATTTCCAGGAAATTAGCCTGCACAAACCCACAGTCATCACCAGGGGCCCAGCCCAGTCCCGTGCACTCGGGTCAAGAACCGTTTTCTTACACCAGTGGTGGGCAAACGCGGCAGTCCACAGAGCCAAACATCAACAGTACAACAATCGAGATTTCTTTGGAGAGCCAAATTTTTTAAACTTAAACTTCTTCTAATGCTACTTCTTCAAAATAGACTTGCCCAGGCCGTGTTATTTTGTGGAAGGGCCGCACTCAAGGGGCCAAAGAGCTGCAGTTTGCAAACCACTGTCTTACATGAATCCGCCAAAATGCAATGCAGTTGACCGAGGACAGAATCCGCTGCTCGCCCCTGGAGCTCCTGAGCCGGGAGCAGGGGTGCCCACGGACTTCAGTCGAAGTCCTAACGGCGTTTACACGCGAAGGATTCATGACGTGAGCTTGAGAATGCCTCATTATTACCAGTCCCCTGCAAAAACCAATCCATAAAACGGCTGTGAATTAGCAGCTGCTGACATGGAAAGAGGTGACGTTTGCATAGTGTTGCAATTAATTTTATGCATTCTTTACAGCGAGAGCTAAACATATTGGTCGAGGCAACGCAGGGCATTTTGCTACACCCACAGCGCGATGTGCCTGAGAAGAAGGTAATCATTATCAGTGAGTGGGAATTACTGCTAATAAGGGTGGGGGGAGCGAGGAGCAGTTCTGATTAGGAAGCCCGACACTTTCCTGGTGTTGTGTAAATTGCCAGGATTTTAAAAATACATCTGCCTCGTATGATATTTAAAAAGGAGAAAAAACAACAACAACAACAAAAACACACACCAACCTGCCAGGCCCATGATTACTAGACACATCCAAGAGGGAGGCCTCTCTGTTGTGCTTTTAATCATGGGGAAGAGGAGTCGCTGCCGAGGAGGTGGCTGCTCTTTCCGCTGGATAACAAGTAAAATGAAGGAGCAGCTCAATTATTCTGTTAATGAGGCGGCTCCCTCCCCACTTGCATACATTCTGTGTTTTAATTTTTTTTTCTCTTTCCAATATCCTTTCTTCTACCATCCATCAATTATCCTTCCCGAAGGGAGGAGGGTGTAGGCCGAGGGCAAGCTGGAGCTGCTCCCGCATGGTGATGTGGAAGCAGAAACGAACCATTTCACAAAGGGGGAAACTGAGGCCCCAAAGGATTGCCTGGCGAGCCTGTCGCAGAGCAAGGCGAAAGCCTAGCTTCCCGGAACTGAGACGCACCCCGGCTCTTCCGCCTTCCGGTGTCTGGACGGAAGCAGGTTCTTTGGAGACTCCTGTTTCCCCCACATGTGGGGGCTGTTTGAGGGTCCCCCCATTTGTGCATCAGGGAGAGCTTTGCAGTGCAGGAGACAAGGGATACGTGGGAAAACATTCCCACCAGAGCAAAGCCAAGGCTTCTTCATGGCGAGGGCAGCCTTATCCCAGAGGAATATAAGGTTTCCTTTGGCCTTTTGTTTATAGTGGGTAATTTCTATTTTATTTTATTTTTTTGTTGATAGTATTACAGATACCTCTCATTGCCACCCATCCTTAAACCCCTTTCTCCTAATAAGTATCCCCCTCCCCGTCTTCACTACCCTATGGCCCATGTCCAAGGGCTATGCATGCAAGTATATAGCGTTCTTTGGTTTGGAAATGCTGACGATCTGTCAGGAGTTTCCCTGGTGTCTCTGAGCAGCTGGAGAAAGAAGTCCAGGGCACCTGGGTCAGGCCACCAGCCCATGTTTATGCATGTCAGCTCTGACGTGTGACAATTCAAGTCCTCGGTGTCCCGCCCCAGGTAGGACCCAGACCAAATGAGGCCACCTGCTCACACACCTCCTCCAGCCTTGGTCTCAGTCACCTCTCCCTTTCCTAGGTGTAACACCTGCCTACACCTTCACCAAGCCCACGCTGGCTCAGAATTCACACACGTTCTCTATGGCTCGCCATTGTGAATGGCACAGGTACCAACCACCATGCCACTTACCAGGTACACTCTGAGAAGTGTTGTTAACCAGGGCCTTGCCCTGTGGATAATTCAATCTCTGAATTCCGCCCCCTAAGCATCTCTGGACTTGAGCTTCTGGTCTCCAGACTCAACCATCTCCACGTGGTTCCCGCACGCCTGTGCACACCTATGCACACCTGTGCACACCTGTGCACCCAGAGGATGCCTGCCCTGTCCCCATTGGCTGCCAGCCTTCTAACTGTGCTCCTCCCATTGGGCCTTCTTGGGTGCCGCTGCCATGATGATCTATTTCTGAAGTCATATCATTGTTTGTCTTTCAATCACATGAGTAGGTAGTAGATATATCTTCATTGTAAAATTACTGAAATTAAGCCCTAGCTAGTTTGGCTCAATGGATAGAGTGCCGGTTTGCCAACTGAGGGGTCCCAGGTTCGATTCTGGTCAAGGGCACATACCTCAGTTGCAGGCTCCATCCTTGACCCTGGTTGATATTTCTCTCTCTCCACCTCCCTTTCACTCTCTCTAAAACCTGTCTGGTTTTGGCTCAGTGGATAGAGCATTGGCCTGCATACTGAGGGGTCCTGGGTTTGATTCCAGTCAAGGGCATGTACCTTGGTTGCAGGCACATCCATAGTAGTGGGTGTGCAGGAGGCAGCTGACAGATGTTTCTCGTCGATGTTTCTGGCTTTCTGTCCCTCTCCCTTCCTCTCTGTAAAAAATCAATAAAACGTATTTTTTTTAAAAAAAATCAATGGAAAAATATATTCTCCAATGAGGATAAACAACAATAGGAAGAAAATATAGGTAATAACTGATAAACACAGACTGCAGTAGTGCATTAATAGAAAAATTGCTGTTTAGCTTTTTCCAAGGAGTAACAACTTGCAAAAGTCATCACTTTCTCTCCCGCCATTGCTGGAACCTAAAGATCCAGAAAATGCTATTTTGATTTTTGTACTTATCCAAGTCATCTTTAGCCTGCCTATGTCCAGATCCCAAAGCTGTCCATGGAAACGGACCATATAACTTATTTTGTGCTTCTTTCCTAGGACACAGCTAGCCAATCCGTGGCTTTACTCATCATGTCTAGGTTGATGACTCCCGCCGATGGCTAGAACCAAGCTTCCTTCTCTGAGTAGCAGACCCGTGTGTTTAGCCATCTACTCATCACCCCCATGGGAAGCCCTGAAAGGTACATGAAACTTAGGGTATCCAAGACCACCTAGTTGACCTTCACCCCTACTCTGTCTCAATAAGTGGCATCATCATCCACAAATGGCACAACTGGGCCACGGAGGAGTCACAGGACTCCTCCCAGAATTAGGGAGCCTGGTCCCCTAATTCGAGCCATGGCCAAGGCAGGAGAGTTCCACCCTCTGAACTCTGTCTCTTTTCACATTGATCAATCCTCGCCAGGACCACATCGGTTCTCGATGCCATTGTCTCTCCCCCAGACACACATGATTCCAAACCTCATCCATCCCCTCTCCAGCCAGCAGCGCTGAAGCTTGTGTGATCTTCCAGAGAACAGGTCTGGCTCTGTTTCTCCAGGAGTTAAATGTCCCAATGCATTCACTCTATGGCTCTAGGGCAGTGGCTGAAATTGTCAACACGCTCCCATGCGGGCCCTGTCTGAGTGGTTGCTCTATTGCGGTGGTCCAGAGCCACCATGTGATGTCTCTGACTTCTGCTTGTGTGTGCAGAGCTCTCGGCACGCTGCTCCACTACCTCTGCATGAGAAGGAAAAACATCTGGCATGCGAGGCAAAGCAGGGAAGGTTGGACTTCAGGGAGCTATGTGGGGAGGTCCTGCAGGGGACACATGAGAGGAATTGCCTTTCCCTGGTTTCTGGATCATCCTAAATGAATGAGCAAAAGACTTTATAGCCTCTGTGGCAGTCTCCAGCCCCTGTGCATGGCAGGGCAGGAGTGTGTGACAGGGGTGCTTGTCTGAGACTATTCCAATGGAGACAGGGGGCTCCGATGGTGGAGCAGCAACAAGAAACAGTCCCAGCAGTTACACCTGGATGTTCACCTCTTTTGAGTCCTGGGGGCACTTGGATACCATCCAGTGGGGAGCACCTGGGCCCCCCAAGGTCTGGATGGCGGCCACACACCTTTGCTTCCTGCTGAAATGTTGGACAGAACAGTCAATGCTGTAAGGGACCTGCAGAGCCACACAGGGGGTGGGGATGATGCGGGGAGCAGTGAGGGCGGAGGGAGCAGGTTCTTCATGTCACTGGCCTCCCTGAGCCCTGAGCCCTGAGCCCTGAGCCCTGAGCCCATGCCCTGCAGCTGCTCCTGCCTCTCCTTGAGGCCATTTTATTTCCAGGCCCCTTGGGCCCCTGAGTGATCCACACCCAGGTCGAGGGAGGTGCAGTGGGATGGTTTACTTCGGGAAGCATTCAGACAACAGAGCTTCCTGAATGTAGATGGAACAGAGCAAGGACTCTGGGTCAAGGACTTACCGGGTCCAAAGGCAGGATACTGGGAGAGGCTGAATTGGGGATCGGTTTTATTTGGGGCATCAGCTTCCTACCAAGCCAGGCTTGCTCTCTATTCACTTTGCATTTCTTAAATTATTTTATTTTTTAACATTTTATGAAATTTATTGGGATGACATTGGTTAGTAAAATTATTCAGATTTCAAGTGTACAATTCTATAACACATCATCTGTACGTTGTATTGTGTGTTCTCCACTCAATGTCATGTCTCTTGTCACCATTTCCACCCCCCTTTATGGTCTCCTCCCTCCCCCGCCCCCTTTCCCTCCTGTAAATGCCATACCATTGTCTGTGTCTATGAGGTGTTTCTTTTGCTTAATGTCTGCACCCATTTTGCCCAACCCCATAGTCCCCGCCCCTCTGACAGCTGTCAGTCTGTTCTCTATCAATGAGTCTGTTTCTATTTTTTTTATTTATTTTGTTCATCAGGTTCCACGTAGCAATAATTTCCTTTCTTGGCATTTTCTTTAGATTAAATCCCATGGCAGCCAAGTGACTTAAGAAAACTACCTCTGCTTTGTGCAGCTATGAAAATCAACAGCACAATCATCAGTTCTGGAAGGTAATAATGGTATTGATTCCTGCCCTCTCAGGGCCCTTTACAAACAACGCTCAGAAGCAGGGTGTAGGGTCAGAGGTCGTCAGTGTTGCTCCAAGGACTGCCCTGGGGCTCTGGGCAGGGAGTGACCTTGCTGTGGTCACGTGCTCACAATCCATCTGATGAGAAAATAACCTCCGGTAATTTAATTAACAAATATCATTATGAACTTGTTCATCGGGCTGCCTTTCCTATAAGTGGGGTAACCTGTTCGCATTTTGAAATGAATTAAATGTGTCTTCCTCGAAGTGCACTTTTTTTGGCAGAGAGGGCCACGGCCAACATAATACTTCCTACATTCACTTCCTGTTTCTATTCACAGGAAGGGAGAGAGAGAGTGTTGAGAGAGAATCATTGATCTGCTGCCTCTTGCATGCCTCATATTGGGGGTCAAGCCCACCATCCCAGCATATGCCCTGACTGGGAATTGAAATGTGACCTCCTGGTTCATGGGTCAACGCTCAACTATTGAGCCACACTGGCCAGGCCCTTTCCTTTTATTTTTAAAATATTAACACTATTCCTTTAAATAACAATAAAAAATTGCTCTCCATTCTCTCAGCTCCATCTCCTGCTGCAGAGAGGCCCGGGGTCGCTGTCTACAATGGGTGCCTATTTCACTTTGTATAACAATCACAGACATTGAGAGGAACAGCCAGCAGGTTGCTCAGAACCCATCCGTGTGTCAGAAGGGCTGTGTCTTCGCTGGACCAAATGCCAAAGGAAGGCACAGCTCTGTGTGAAATGACCTAAGAACATATGACTTTGCCAATGATGACCTTTTCCCACGGGAAGCACCAAAACTACCACTAGGTTCATGCTGCAGACACAAGCTGCGCTCCCCTCCGCTCCCACGTGGCACCCCACAAAGCTGAAATGAGGACATACCAGGGTCTTGTTTCTCCTCGGCCTTGGGTGGATTTATTTCTGTCGGAACACGGCGGCCGAATAAAGCTGCTCTTTCTAATTCCTCCAGGGGCCCATCCGAGGTCCGTTTTATTGCTGTTTTAGCGCAATGTTTTACTACTGTATCCGTAGGTAATATTTCCAGTGTGGCCTCATTTTTGGAATGCACTCCCCCAAATCCCACAGGCATCCTCGTTGTAAGGAAAATAGATGTCTTATCATTGTGTTAATCAAACTGAAAACTCCTCGGCCTGAAAATGCCGCTCTGAAGGATTGTCCACGTCTCATTGCATCGGGATTTCCTGGTGTCAGGGAAGGAAGTGATGGGCCAGGGGCAATTTGGGCTCCAGAGCTACACTGAGAAGCAGGCTTTTTAAAAAAGATGCTTTTATTGATTTCAGAGAGGAAGGGAGAGGGGCAGAGATAGAAACATCAATGAGGAGAGCAAATCATGGATGGGCTGCCTCCTGCACACCCCACACTGGGGATGATGCCCGCAACCCAGGCATGTGCCCTGACCTGGAATTGAACTTCGACCTCCTAGTTCATAGGTTGATGCTCAACCACTGAGCCATGCTGGCCAGGGGAGAAAGAGGCTTGAAAGGGGACTTTATTCTGGTTTGTTATTTAGTCATTGTTTTTGTGTGTGTGTGTTTTAGCTGCATCTATCTGCCTTGCAAATTGAACTGCTTTCTTGATCAGCACCAACTCCACGGAGCACAGAAAGCCGCTCCCTCAGCCCCTGCCTGCCAGTGCCAAGCACAGGATTTCAAAGCCCCTGTCACTGTCAGGAGGGGAGCCCGCCCGGCTTCAGAGCCGCCACGCTCTGTGTGTTTCCCCCACTAATGATGTTTAAGGCAATGTGGCACTGTGCTGTGGTCCCCAGTGTGAATGGGAAATTGCTGGAATGAGAGTTCTTTCCAAAACAGGGTGCTGTCGGCGGCTACAACCTATTCTTGGCCTAAGGCATGGGCGAACACAGGGGCTAACAGCAGGTGACTGGGTGTGTTGGAATAGGGGTGGTTCTACCTTCAGCAGGATCACCTTTGTCTGTTCACTCCAAGTCCCCGCCTTTGAGTTCAACAGTGGTGTCCACGTCATGCATCCTCTGTGAAGACTGGATGCAATGATGTGAGGGGAACATCTGGGATAGTACGTGGCATAAGGTTAGCATTCGGGCCTGGGTGGGTCTAGCATAAAGGCGAGGCTGTCTTGTGCCCTGCATCCCCACAGGGAGGCAATGGATTCCCAAGGCACAGCAGGCATCCTGGCCCTTGAGTTCTTGGGAAGTGCATCATCATTTTGTTGTTCCGAGAGAGAGAGAGAGAGAGAGAGAGAGAGAGAGAGAGAGAGAGAGAGAGAGAGATTCTCTTTTTCAGATTAAGTAGGGGGGGGAATTTCAGGGAAGACTTTTGATTGGCTTAACTTGGTCACATGACCACCTTGAGTTAGAATACACTATGTGGAGAACTTCAATAGAACACTGAGGTTTGAAAGAGCATTTATCAGAAGAAGAGTCTTACTTTTAGTTGACAAACTAATAAATATCCATTTCAGTCTATTGTAGATGCCACAGAGATTTCAGGATCCTGCTCCCTGCCCAAACACCACCAGTAATTGTGTCCATGCTTCTCCTAAATCAAACCTGAACTTCTGATGATATTCAAAGCAGCCCTTCAAAGCAGGCAGAGGCTTTGTATCTGGTTACCTTCCTTTCCACTTTCTCCATAGAGCATACAGGGTGGGGCAAAAGTGGCCTTACACTTGTTCCTATGGAAAATAATACAACGATGAATAAATAATACAAAAATAAACTCTGTGGTCCTCATACTCACAACCGTGAACCTACTTTTGCCCATCCCTGTATTCCACAAATGAGTCAGGATCATTTCTGTGCATAATTCTCCGGATCACAAGGATGGCCCATCTCTCCACGCTTATCCCGCGTTTGGAGTTTCCAATGTGCTTGTGCATTCATTCTCTCTTATGGTGTGGGTGCCATAGGTATGAAGCTGGGACATAGGTAAAAAGCCTAATCACCACCTATGGACTTGCTTAAATCAGGATGCATCACAAAGTCTCTAAAAGGTACAGTCAGAACTGTAACTTAGGCCATTGGGTCTCAAAATCAAATCATCTTGTAAAAGCCATCTCATCACCCATGGAGCCATTTTAACCTAGTTTACGAAGGATGGCTCCACTGCTGATTAGGCAGTCTATATTTTAAAGAGGGGCACTGAATTGCTGAGACCCTCTCCCCTCTGTGGTGGGCATGAGGACCCTCCATCCAGAAGAGTACCATGAAGGCCCATCCAGCTTGCCAGCAAAAGGCTGCCTCGTGACTGCTCAACTGACTTCCATAAATGAATGTTCTTCCCTCAGTTCAGAATCTAGACGCTTCTGGGTGCTCAGAGAAGGTACCATCAGGCTGTCTTGCTTCTCTGAACCTGACCAAGATTTATAAAAGTTCCTTTAAGTGATATTCAGGGTGTCCACCCTTTGCTACCTCTGCCACTCCTAATGCAGCCATCTGGTCTTGAAGCCTGCATGGCCGACCCGCATGTCCTAGTTCTTCCCAGAGCTTCTTGCCTTTGACAAGGTTTTGATTTTATGTCATCAGCTTCAAACTAATGCTTCTAAAAAATAACCATAAGCATTTTGGGTATGGGTGTTCAATAAATATTTTCTGAGCAATTACATATGTAATTGAATTTGCAAAATAATTTAAAAATCTCTCACTGCCAAGGTGGTCCCGCCAGCTTTTCCCTGTAAGTCTGTTCTGGCTTGCTTTATGTATTCTGAAAATATAACACATGTTGAAGTTAAGTGGACAATAGTTATGTCTTCTTGGTGCATTGACACCTATTGTCAATATATAAACACTCTCTACACATAATCTACTTGTCTTAAATTCTACTTATCTAATTTTAATATGGTTAGTATTATTTATCTACTATATATCCTTGGATACCATTTTCCCACCTTTTTATATTGCCACGTGTTAAATAAAATTTTGTAAACAACATATACTTGTTTTGTTTTGTGTTTTTTTTTTCCCAAACTAGTCTTACGGTTAACAACTATTTACTAACTGAATTTAGTCCATTTATATATTTTGTGATTGTTCATGTCATTGGTCTTTTTTTCTAGCATCTTAATTTATGCCTCTTATGTAATGTCTTAATAATGATGCTATTTCTATGATTCTTTATTCATTTTTCTAGAATTTTGGGGGAAGATGGAGTGCAGGAATCAATTGTACAATTTTATTATTAGTTTAATTTTGTTTTGTCTTTACTAGTTTGGGATCTATACATATTACTTCTTTATTTTCAATAGTTATATTTCATTTTTTTCATGTATGCTTAATCAGGTTTAGAGCTAATAAGCATTTTAAATCTTCTCTCCAATATCATATCATATCTCATATTTTCCCACAAAGAACTTACCTGTTTGAATAATACATTTTTAATATTCTTTTAGAGAATTATGCTGGTCACAATCTTCTAAGTTTTGAGATATTAGAAAATATATTTTTATATTTTACATTGATTTTTAATGATAGTTTCACTGGACACACAATCCTTGGTTGAAAGTTACAGTCTCTCCAAACTTGAAAGATGCCTTTCCAGTCTTCTTGCTTCCATTCTTTTTATTGAGAAGCTTGTTGTTAGCTGGTTAATCTCTGCTGCTGCTTCTTATAATCTTGCTTGAAATTCTGCATTTTTACAACAAATGTCTAAGTGTGGAGTTCTTTGTTTAATATTGCATGATCTATACTCTACTTTATTTGCTATATACTATATTCTAGAACTTTTTCATATTTTCTATTTTCTTGCCTCTCTTTCAAACACTGTGAGTATTTCTTCTGATTTACCTTTGTGATCCCCAATGTTCAGGTCACTTGTGTCTTATTCAATATTAATCTACTTATTGGGTTTTGAAGTTATATATATTTTAGAAAAATGACTGTATGGTTGTATTTTAAATCTGTGTGGACATATTTTACTGGATTTTAGTATGTTATATTTTTTTATTTCTTTAAATACTACACAAGGTTATTTGCATCACATTGATAACTCTGTATATGTATGTGTGTGTGTGTGTGTGTGTGTGTGTGTGTGTGTATAGGACCTACATTTGACATGTGATCTCCAGAGAGGTTTTTCATTTGCTTTTGCTGCAAGCCAGAATACTCTACAGATCCAGTATTATTTGGCTCCTTGTATGATTCTGGGTCCAAAGTATATGTTACTGAATGAGATCCTCAATGGTGCCAGAATCTAGACTTAATTTCTTTAACACATACTTGTTTATCGCTCAAGATCCATGTTCTAGTTTCAGCTCAGTCATCTCTTTCGTATGCTTGAATGTTTTCCATTCATAGGTACGTCCTTATATCCTATGAAGCCCAAAAAACTTTAAAATTATCTTTATTTATGTCTACTTTATGAATCTCTAATTAACCCAAGATCTGGTTGTACTTCAGACAAGGTAGTCAGTCTTCTGATCACCTTGCCTGCCATTCTCGAGAAGCCCATTCACTGGAGTTATGTTTGGGGATGTTGTCTTCTCAATCATGAGGCATCCCCATGCTTCCAAATAATGATAATTAAAAACTAGTACTAATAATAAGTACAAACCAATAATTGACAAGGGCACACTCACCATTTATACATATTGCCCCTGGTCTTCTCAACATGGCGAACATGCTTTGGAGAGTAAAAGTGTATGCTGTTTACTTGTCATAAGCCTATTGATGGCTTAGCGGGACTGGGGAAAAAAAGCTACCACAGTTTTCTGTATACATAATTCTATACCATGAGATCTCTAAATTTAAAAACATATAAAATGATATAAAATAGTTTATGAAAAATTACATTTAGAATTCAAAGCTAGAAAACATATTAACTTACCCTCAAGAGACCCGCCTGACCCCTCTCTGTGAACAGCTAACACCGAATGACTGATCATGCCTCCACCTCACCTGGGACACCAGAAAGCTCTGGGACAATTTGGAAGGTCAACCCATTCAATTATGTTTGCATCATTAGTCATGTGTCCCCCCTCCAGTCATAACATTCCAGTTGTATGCATATTTCATTGTATATTCATTGTATGAGTTTGTATTGCAACCACTTAACATTGAATAAGTAATTAAAGAAATAAAATTTGAGTATTGTGGAAACATGAGTGCTTTATAGAAAAGGCTTAAGCAACTCAGGTGTTTGCAGAGCATGCATATAGAAGATTCTCACACATTAATTGTCCACACCTTGTCATAATTTTGGCTTTATTTTTGGAGGATGAATACTCTCCTAACAATACCAGGCAACCACAACAAAAAAATCCATAATGGTGAATGCAATCTCATTGACATCAGAAGCCAAACAAAAGTTATTTTCCCCAATTTTTTCTTTACTCGAAGCAAATCTTTCAGGGCCTGTTGGACCTGCACATTGAGATGAGGAAACAAAGCATGAGGCTCTGTGGTCTTCCAGCCTTGCCAAGGCTACAGGACAGGTGTCAGGCAGGATTCTCTGTAGAAACAGAACAAATGACCACAAATGTAGTGGCTCAACACAGCACAACACCATCTTAAAGTCATGGATGTCAAATGTCCAATAGGGACTTGCAGGAAAATCGGGGTGTTGGCAGGGCTGCCTTCCATCTGGAGGCATGAGGAGAGACCCTGCACCTTCATCCTTTCCCACTGCCCACATTACTCGCCTCATGGTCTTTCCTCCACTTTCAAAACCAGCACTGCAACATCTCCCAGTCTCTTTCCTCTGGTCTGATCCTCCTGGCCTTCCGCTTGTAAGAGGTCCCTGGTGTGATTACACGGGACTATCAGCATGGTCCAGAGAATCACCCCACTTCAAGATCCTTAGTGTCATCCTGCCTGGAAAGTCCCTTTGCCCTATAATATAGCATACACCTACAAGCCATGGGGACAAGGACATAGACATTTCTGGGGTTCGTTCTCTACTGACCACACCCTTTAATCACCAAAGAAATGATTCCAGAGATTCCTGTGGGGAAGTCTCCAGACAGGGCTGACCTGGACTCCACTGCAGAGAGGAGGCAGGTAGAGGTGAGTCCATCATCATCTGTGTGGGCAACCCAGAGCAGCCCTCCACCCCACAGCTGAGAAAACGAGCCCAGAAAGGAGGCGTCTCCTCCAAGGGCACAGAGAGCAAGGTGTGGAGCGACACCCTTCCTACCTAACACAGGCGGAAAGGAGCAGCACGTGCCTTCCTTGCAGGAGCCAGGAGCCAGGGTCCCTGCAGCGGGCCTCAGAGCCTCCTGGCTGGATG
Source organism: Vespertilio murinus (assembly GCA_963924515.1). NCBI lineage: Eukaryota > Metazoa > Chordata > Mammalia > Chiroptera > Vespertilionidae > Vespertilio > Vespertilio murinus. The sequence continues at coordinate 214,378,049 of OZ004704.1, forward strand.
GTTCTGGGCCTCAAGCCCCCATTGCACATTTCCCTGTGTCTGTGTGCACTTGTGGTTCATCTTCACACTCGTCATGCTTTCCAAGTGGCCTGGCTTCTATGTGTTCGCTTTCTAAACTGCCTGCGTCCTTTCAAACATTGCCAAGTTCAACACTATGCATTGGATGGAAGAATGGATAGATAAATGGTGGCAGATGGAAGGAGAGCCGATGCTGTTAAAGGTGCTGCTAAGCATTTAATGCATCCTATCTCTTGCAGCCCTCCTGTCTCTGCAAGGGGAGCACCGTTATTCCTTCCACATTCCAAGTGAGGAGCGGGGAATCTGGAGATCGGAGGACGTGACCCAGGCCAAGGGCAAGTTCGGAGTTGAGAGTAGACCCCAGGCCATCTGCTCCAGAGCCATGAGGACCTGCAAAGAGCCGGGGTCCTGGAGGCAGAGGCAGCTTTTCCACAGTGGTGGGTGTGCGCTGTTCCTTGTGGGAGGGAGTATTGTGGAAGCTCCCACCCTCCCGCCTGCTCTGCTTTCGGCATGGGATCTCCCTTTCCGTGGAACCCGGTCAGCAGCACTGAGCAGCCTGGGGTATGGGCTGGAGAGGGTGCTTCTCCCTTCCTAGTTGACAAACTGGGCTCCCCTAGGCACCGCTCACCTGGCTTTCTTCTGAGTAAAGTGCCAACTCCCCAAGGACTAGCTCTTGGGAAATTCCCGGGCAGGCTCCATGGCGTAGCAGGTGTTGGCCAACGACTGGCTGTTACTATGACTATGCAAACCCTCCACCTGATGGCAGTTAGTCACCCCCTCCACACCTTTCTTCCATGGATCTTCTCTCTTCTGGGAGCCTCCAAGCATCTCTGGGGCTCTGAGCATGCAATGCTCCCTGCTGTCGGCTCAGCCCTCTCCCTAGAAACAGGCCACTTCTGCCACGCCTGGTCCACACTCCAATTTCTGCTGCAGTTCTAGACACAGGCCCTGCATTCCCGCAGCCCAGCGAGCTTATACGGGGGTGTTACTGGGGATATAGGCAGATGGGCACATGCTCCCTGGACTCTGCCCCCACCACGCAGGCCCTACTATGAGATGCGATGCACCCTGGCCCACCCCTGGGGCTGCCAGCTCTCCCTGCCATGGGAAGTGCTGTCAGCTCTTTCCAGATAGTTCTGTCTCCTGGACGTCTTTGCCCAAATGCCTCCTCTCAGTGAAGTCCCCATTGCCTGCCTGGTACGACCTACCCACTACCTTGTTGTTCTTCAAGGCACTCACTTTCCCCATCCAGCATGCTTAGCTCGCTTCCTTTGTGGCCTGGTGTGTGTCTAAGAGGGCATTAAAGGGGACCTATGCTGTGGCCATCCCGAAAGAGGTGCTAGTAACGCTCTCTAAACGAAGACTTACTGGCCCCAAGTTTTGTGCCAAGGAGGCCACCATGCAGGGGATTTCTCACTCACACCCTGAGGTGCTCAGACGGGGTCACTGGGTGGCAACTACCCTTGGTGCCGGCGATTCCCTGCAGGGACACGGGCTTGCTCGGCCCTAGGCACTGAATGCAAAACTCTTTGCAGCGAGGGTTGCAGCCTCCGGGGGCAGGCTGTTTGCCTAGCGTGGCCATTGAGGATATGGTGGAGTCTGGCTTCTCTCCAACGCCCAAAAGGCTCCCACGTCTGCACTGAACCCATGGCAAGAGGAAGCCTCCCACTTCCTAAGCAGGATGTAATAAATAGGCATTGCCAGGCCGTTGGCTGGGTGTCAGGTGCCAGAGGCCCAAGGGAAGGCCCAGGAAACCGTATTTCCCCACGTGCTTGCTCAAGGCCTCCTGCTCTTGGGCCGTGGGTGATGGTCTGGGAAGTCCGGGCACCACCCACCCGGGGTCTCTTCCAAGAGGTGAAATGCTTGCTACCCCATCTCCTTCGAGGTGCCCTTTGTGGCATTCAGCATGTGGAGAGAGAGGGGAGGGAAGGGGGCAGAGTAAACAGAAGGCAGCGCTGATTGGGGGATTGCATTCTGTCCTTCCTCCCTCTCCCCAGATATTTATAGCTCCGCTGATGCCCCAAAGAGCCCTGCCTCGCAACTCCTAGCACGCCGAGCTGGGAGTCAGACCGCAATTTACTTTTCTAAAGACGCCTCAATTATATCCGAGGAGAAGCCCCGGCTACATTTTTAAAGCTCAGGAGCTGCAGCTTTTAAATTTATTCAGACTAATGAGCGCGTGTAAATCCGGGGAATGCCAAGGCGCCCGAGTCGGCTGCGGCCCTGGGAGAAACACAACAAGAGTGTCACCAGCGGGGAACAAAGTGAATGGGTGATATGAGTGACAGTAAAGATTTCTTTTAACATCACTAACAGGCGCTGCGGTGACAGGTGGGAGGACAGGCACGGGCCTCCGCTGCACTGGGGGAATTTGTGTACTATCAAGAAGGGGCGCATTGACTTGATACCAACTTAATAAGTTCAGCGGAGAATACGAGGGGGGATGGAGGGCCGGTCTGCTGGGGACAGGGCATGCACCCCGCTCCCTGGAGGCCGGGACCCTGATCGCAGGGCACAGGGGTGGTGGCCTGCCACTTCCCTGGGGGTCTCCTCCCCTGATGCCTGCACATTTCACAGGAGGCAGGTACAGGGTTCTCGCCTCTTTCTGCAGGTCTCCGAAATGAACTCCGAGTCCTCTGGGGACAGCTTCCACTTAGGATCCTCTCAAAGGGAATGGAATCCTAAATCCAAACCCATCAGTGCCCACCTGGGTTTCCAGGGGGTCGCACCCCAGTCAAACCTGCGGTTATAGAAGTGCTCAGCTCGGGGAGGAAGCAGAAGGAAGCGACACTCGGAAACCTGGCCCACAGTTGTGCTTCCTGGGGTGCTGGTGGTGTCTGAATGGAGAGCCAATACCCAAGTGGCTCATGTCTTCTCACTGTGAGTTTTTCCTGTCAGAGGTGGGCCCCGTCTCGCACTTGTGTGATTTCCATGTCCACATGGGCACAGGGCCCACCCCGAGTTGAGGGCACCCATGCTCACCTCTCCACCCTTTTCTCTCCCTTCTACCCATATACCTCCTGAGTGTCAGGTTAATCCCAGTCACCAGTTGTCACGGGCTAAATTTTCTCCAGGATTCACAGGTCCAAGCTCTAGCTTCCAATATGAGGTATTTGGAGATAGAAACCTTAGAGAGGTCATTAAGTTAGATGAGGTCATAAGAGTGGAGCCCTGAAATGATAGGACTGGTGTCCTCACAAGGAGATGAAAAGACAGGGAAGTTCTCTCTCTGCACGAGCTTATAGGAAAGGCCAATGAGGACTGAGCCAGAAGGTGGTGGTCTGCAAACCAGAAAAAGAGCCCTCACCAGAAACTACCCTGCTGACAGCCTGATCTTAGACTTCCAGCCTCTGGAACTGTGAAAAGGTAATTGTACCTTCTGGGTGGTACTTTGTTACAGCAGTGCAAGATGGCTAATACAGTATCCTCAGAAAGAGCCCTGCTTCAGATAGAGAAAGGGACGAGTCAAACTCTCAGGAATGAGTTCCCCCTCTCAGGAATGCCATCCTCATGTCACCCACTTGATGACCAAAGGGTCCTCAGCTCAGCTACCTGGGAGCTCCTCCTGGATTTCCCTAGATTGAAAAGAGTTTCTCTGCTCAGTGCTTTCTTAGCATTCCATGACCCTTCCTTTACAATATTGAGCACACTGCCTTGAAGAGATAATGGCTGCATCTGATGTGCCTCTCAATTTCTTTCTAAATATGCACAGGCCACAGACATGGGTTACCTCTTGGTGTTTTCAGAACCTGCTTTATCATCACTCTTGAAATTCCTGCTCATAGAGTGATTGAGTGATGAAAAGATGAAACAAATAGAAATAAACAAATGAGTGAATGAACTCATGGATGGATGGATGGATGGATGGATAAATGAAGATGGATGGATGGATGGATGGATGGATGGATGGATGGATGAATGTAATCCTACTACCTTTCCTAGTCTACAGGTCCTCACAGTGTGAAGATAGAGAAAGGGCTGAGGGTGAAGCATCCTGAGTGTACCTTTGCAATGCACCCAGTTCTTTTTATCATGCCTTTGTAACTGCCATCTCCTTACTGTGCCCTTGCTGCCCTTGTTGCCCATGTCACTGATTGCTGAATCTTCTCAATATTGTCTAGATTTTCCTAAATCTTTGCCAATGAACTGATTGAACCCTCTCATTTTTTTTTTTTTTTTGGTACCTCCTCTCTCTGGGATGATTTCATTTCACAATGGAATCTGCATAATAATGTGGTAGAATAATAATTGTGGACCAGGCATTTTGACAAACTACCATCTCATTTAACCCTCACAAATTATGTCCTGAGAGTCAATATTCAGAACCTCCCATTATCCTTAAAACCAGTAGGCTTGGCCAGTTGAGGGCAAAGACAAGATTCAAACTGCATCCTTACAGCCCGGTCTGAAATCCCTGTTGCCCAGTGCCCTCTTGAAAAATGGACACCCAGCACCTGTATTTTCTGCAGGAAAAATTAGACTGGGGGCTATACTTTTGGTTTTGTAATAATTTTACTGAGGAAATATCCTACTTGCTGAAAGCTGACCTCTTGGACAAACAGCCTGTCATAAAAATGTGCTATTTGCTATGAGTGCATGGGGAGTTTTAAATCATCAAACTAAAGTACCCCAGGCTCTGACAGTAAAATTTTCTTTCAAGGAAGGACTCAGCTTCACAACATAATAAATTATATATGACTGGGGCATATAAAACATTTAAAGATATACAGAACATCTCCGCATTGGTGTTCAGCGGAGGACTTCAGCTCTTGAAGTACTTTCTCTGTGTCAATCCTGCCTACCTATTCATAAGAAGAAAAGACACCCTCCTTGCCATCTCCCCTCCCCCTGAAATGAGAAGAAACGAAAGTTGCCTATCTCTACATACTAAAGTTTCAATTTCATGTTTTATTTTTTTTCCTTTTGTTCCAAGTATGTGTTGGGATGAAACAATGCCACAGTGGATACGGAGTAGTTAGAAAAACTGTAAGCAGAGCCTTTGGTGACTTCTAAAGCCAGAATAATTAATCATAAACTACAGAGCCACACACACCAAACAGACTTGAGGGAGCTATCCAAGACATGTCAAGATGTAGTTGCAAAACTTGGGGGATATCAAATATTTATTTATTATACAATAAAAGCTACAATTACTGAAACCACCTTTTTAAGGGCGCTGAGTTTAGAGAGATGTATAATAAAATGATGGAAGCAAGGCCGTACAATGCTACAAACACAGTCTTGATGCTTAATAGATGCTTAATACATCATGCTTTTTTACCTTTCTGGACTGAAAGATGATTGCAACATCATGCTAACACACAGCATGTATTAGTCAGCAATTAGTTCATTAATGCTGTATAACAAACACCTCCGATGTTCAATAGCTTGCTACCACAGACATTCTCTCATTGAGGTCCACAAGTCATCTGTGTTCTGGCCTTGGCCTAGAAATTGTGATTCAGGACACTGGTCAGTTGGACTTGCATCTAGCAGAGAGTTATAAAAATGTCTATGTCCTGTGTTCTCTCTTCCTCTTTGCACTGGAGCTAACAGGGCCTCTGTTCATGGCCAATAGCAAGAATCCACGAGAGTCTACACAAACAGACAATGTCTCTTAAAGTCTTGGCTTGGTAGTGCTCAACTCTCCTTTCACCAAATTACCTGACCAAGTCATGTGGACAACCCTCTACCGATTTACACAGCAGGGAAGTGAAATACCATTTCAGTAGGTGGCTTTGGAAAATCACAGAGACAAAGGCATGGCTAGATAATTCAAGTATTAGAAACCCATGAAGAATTGCAAAGAATAATTTTATCTTCCCACCCTGGGTTTATCTCTGTCCCTGGCCTTCACTTGCTGTGAAATGGTGAGTAAATACATCACTTGTCTCTTCCAATCCAATGACAAAGTGTGATCCCAAATCAACAATGTCAGCCTGGCTTTGGAATTTGTTCGATATGCAAACTCTCGTGCCCCACCCGGCCCTACTGAATAGTAAACTGAGCTTCAGGTAGTGACAGAAACTTACCTAAGTGCACACAGAGCAATAAGTGATGGTCCGACCCCCAAACCCCTTCAACTCAGCCCCGTCTTCCTGCCAACCAAGAAGAAAAGAAAGAGGGAACAAGCAAGTGGAATTTGTTAGACAAGATTTCCTGAAGTGAAAATGAGAGTGAAAAGCACCTCACAGGTATGCAGACAGATCCGTTCATGCGCCTGTCGCCTCCTGCCAAGCCACATTCCAGCGGAGGTATTTAGTTTGTCTCTGTTTGTGCAGAAACTTGATCCAAACCCTCAGGTCACTTCACTGTGATTTAGTTTATTTTTGTTTTCTGAAATCCCATCAGTTTCTCCGTGACTTCCTGGCCTGCCTGGCCCTGGAAGGGACATGGGCGGGCTCCCAGTGGGTACAGCCTCTTGTCCTCTGGAGAGCATGAGCCTGAGGGGTATCACACATACCAAAGCACGCAGGGCGGCAACCACTAGGACAGGACAAAGCGCCACCACTGTGCCGGGCCATGGCTGTGGCAGGACAGGGCTCACAGTGCCAGGGCCACCTGCAGGGACTCAGAACGAAGGCCAGGGGTGTGGTTCTGACCCAAACCCTGACCTTCGTGAGCTATGTGAACCCATAATATAATAACTGTTATTATATTATGTTATAATATATCACATCATAGTACATCAGTGTTATCATATGTTAATATAAAACAATATAACATTAATGCAATGAGATAACATTATATCATATATTTATTTATACATAAAAATACATTATAATCATATGTTATATTATATAACAATATAACTATGTCATCTTATACTATAATGTCTTATAAAATGATATACTTATACTGTATATCTTATAATATAATATAAATATATTATTTTGTTATAATGTGCTATATTATAATTACATGAATAGTTTTATATTGTGCATTTTAAATATAATGTATTTGCACGTTACATATATAATACATTATAATACAGTATCATATATTATACATAATATATGTAATATATAATGTATATATGTTATATAACATCATTATATTATGTAATATCATTATATTATATTAGAGGCCCAGTGCATGAATTCTTGCATAGGTGGTGTCCCTTGGCCTGGCCTTCAATCAGGGCCCATTGGGGCTGGGGGTAGGGACAGTAGGAGATTGGCTGTGGAACACAATGACCACCAGGGGACAGCTCCTGCATTGAGCATCTGTCCCCTGGTGGTCAGTGCACATCATAGCTACCAGCAAGTCGTCAGGTCATCTGGTCATAACAGTAATATATATATATATATACATATACCAGAGGCCCAGTACATTAAATTTGTGCAGGGCGGGGGGAGGGGGGAGGGGGACGGGGTGTGTGTTCCTCAGCCTATCCTGCACCCTCTCAAATCTGGGATCTCTCTCACAATCCAAGACTGCTGGCTCCCAACTGCTTGGCTGTCTGCCTGCCTGATTGGCCCTAACTGCTTCTGCCTTCCAGCATGATCACCCTCTAACCACTCCCCTGCCAGCCCGATAGCTCCTAACTGCCCTCCTCTGCCAGCCTGGTCACCCCTAACTGCCCTCCCCTGCCGGCCATCTTTGACTGCATGGGGGCGGCCATCTTGTGTGTTGGAGTGATGGTCAATTTGCATATTACCTCTTTATATCGGGATATATTAACTATATGAATTATATAACATTACATTATATTGTTACTGCTAAGATTTCCATGAACTGGATTTGTGCTAGGGCAGAAATTCCCACCCACATTTCTCCAGCTCCAGAATCCATGAGCACTAATCTCACCCAAAATATCGGCTTCTGTAGAATAAGGGCCTTCAAAGTAGATGTGCATCCAAAGCCACTGCCGCTGTGTGAGGCAGAGTAGGAAGGTCAAAGGCACCATGAGCTCCGTGGTTAGGCGAACCCACTGGAATCTCAGCTCTGCCACTGACCCTGGGCCAGGCCCTCCGAGCCTCATCTTTCTGCGTTGGTCAGCGCCTTTTTCTTCATTGATTCTAATTGGGATGCACCTGCTCGAACTCACTAGCGTTAGTCCACACCAACTCCAATCATGGCAAACGTCTGCCAGAAACCCCTGTGTCAGGTGCGTGCACCCCTGTCAGAAGTTTAGCTGCCTGCAGTGAAGGTGGCTTGAGGGGTGGGGATCTCCATGGTGGGAAATTCGGTAGAATTAAGGCAAGAACAGTGAGCAGCTCAGAGCGCCCTTTTCTGGCTTCCTAAGGTGCAAGGGGTACATGGGCCTCGGGAGGAGCAGTTTATCCCACTCGGCATCTCTGGAAGGGTATTCACCACCTGCTCCGCTTCCGCCCCTGGAATGGAAACGGGAGTCCCACTGGGCACAGGGAGGAGGGCGCGCTGCCGCTGTCTCGGGGTCTGGGACTCATCGAAGGTGACGCGGGGAAGCTGTTTGGATGCTTTATGGCGTGTGGAAGGGCCATAAAGCCCGGCTGAGCCGCCCAGAGGAGAGTGGGTCGGAGACCAGGGCGAGTGTGAAGGGGATGGCGCTGCAATTAAACTTGAAAACCTCTCTTTATAGACGTTAAAAATGGTGCTCAGACCCGCAGGAGGAACACGTGGCTGCGCTGTGCCGGGATTCCACAGCGGGGACACTCAGCCCCGGAGAGTAGCCAGGGTGCCAGCCGTCCCTCCATTACAAGACGATCTTGTGCCATTTAAATACGTCCTAAATGCCAGGCTGGCACTCGTTGACTCCTTCACAAATGCTTACTACGTCTCTGTCCTGCTCCGTCCCAGGATGGGAGACATACTGGGGAGAAAGGCCTGGTACCTGCTCTGCAGGAGCTGCCGAGCGTTGGTCAAGGACTCCCGACCAGGTTGAGGGGGTCCTCCAGCAGGGCCCCAAGTTTGGCGTGTTCTCTGTGGATGGCTAACCTGCCACAGGTAACCCACTCCACGCACACCTGTTCCTGGTGGTTGTTAGCAGGCATGTACACGCCCCTGGAGGAAAGTTTCCAAAGTTTGGAAACATCATAATTTAACAAACCCATAAACTAAATGCCCAAGAAACAACAGCTGACCTCCTATTGCAGTTCCTTCTGACCTCTGACCTCTGCATATATATTTGACATGGCTGGTGTTTCTTGCTACTGAGGCTTGATGTAAGCACTTTGTAGGTTATTTTAAATGCTCGGGAACACTAGTTTTATGATGTCGGACACTGGAATGAGGCAGAGGGAACCTAGGGAAAACTCCAATGTCAGCGTATCCAACCTCCCACCACCAGTGCATTCAGCCCCCGGAACTTTTAAAGTTCTTGTGAGATTCTGATGTGCCTCGGGGTTGTCAATCCATAGACACCATAATAGCTTTGCTCTTATTGTCAGGCAATGGGATTATTTGCAAGGTTGTTGTTTTAATGACCTCGCAATGGTCATGAATGTGGGGTGTGCAGGGTGCTGGCATTCTGCGTCAGCACAGCATCCAAAAGGATAAAGATTTGAGTAGAAGTTTGAACCCAGATCATCAGTTTAGGATCCTATCCATGTGGTAGACAAAGAAATTGCACATAGGGAGCTAAAGAAAGCTTTTCTTCCAAGATCTGACCCAAACAAGTCATCCTATTTTGAATTAATCAGCCCCCTAAACAAACAAAGTTGACCTGTTAAAAATGTACATTCCCCAGAGTCTGATCCCACAGCTCCAAAAGGCCCAGAAAGCTGTATTTTCCTACTTAGCCCTGGGGATGCCACCACAGGAAGTCATGGGCACCTGTGCAGGCTATCTCTCCTGCCCTCCCAGGGGGTTGGGGCATGAGGCCACCGGGAAGGGGCTGTTCAGACTTTCTGAGTAGAACTCTCACCCCGAGGTGTATAGTTGGCTGACCCCCTCCAGGTGCCACACTTGGGCCAGGATCCTGAATAGTGCCCACACTGCTGCCATCACTCTCCTGGTTACCCCCAACTGGTGGCCATAGGTTCCCCTGGGGGAATAGGACCAGACCATTTCTGCCACTGAGAGTCCCTCTACCAGGGAGACCGCTCTGGGGCCCACCAGCCTTGGCAGGACTTTCACAGAGCTGACCTGCCTGTGGCCTGAGGCTGTCCTCGCCCCCCACCCTGCTTCCCTGACTCAGTTTCGCAGGCATCCAGCCACATCTCTAAAGACCCCTCCTGCTCCTGCTCCTTCTCCTCTTTATTATTCTCAGACATGTCCCTCGATGAATGTCGTATGGCTCAGAGATCGTTTTAGTGTCTGCTTCTGGAGGGTTCTCAGTGTAACCCAAGGTGCTACAGAAATGCAACAGAAATCCCCACATGGGTGGGGTCTGGATCCCATGCACCCCACATCCCCCCATCCCCGTGGGAGCTGCTCGGGAGCCCCGCTTACCAGGTCTGTATTCAGTGACACCCCTTTGGTAGCTTAAAACGAGCCACGGTGGAAGTATTTGCACCACAGAAACCAGCCAAGGCGACAGATCACCACCCTTTCCCAGCCCCAGCTGCGGCAGCTGGGGTTCTGGTCCCCAAATGAAATGTCCCTTCTTTTCTTTTTAATCCTCACCCAAGAGTATTGGTAGGGAGAGGGGAAGGAAGAGGGAAAGACAGGGAGAAATATCAATGTGAGAGAAACACATCGATTGGCTGCCTCCTGCACACGCCCTGACCAGGGACCAGGCCCCGGGATGAAGTCTCAACAGAGGTACCTGCCTGTGACCAGAATCGAACCTGGGACCTTTCGGTCTGCAGACTGATGCTCTATCCACTGAGCCAAACCTGCCAGGGCAGAAATGTCCCTTCCTCAAGACAATGGCAATGAGCAGTGGCCACATCCATCCCCTTGGTGTTAATCTCCCACAGACCCCCCTTCTGCTGTAGGGTAAACCCCTGCTGCTTTGATCCCCAAAGTTCATCACGTGAGCACTTGTCTCCACTGGATCGCTGGTGGGTTTGTCTGTTCAGATGCTGCTGTGGTCCCTGCGAACACAGGATTCCCTAGTAGCCGACGGCACTCTATAATTTTGTAATCAATAAGACATTTTACCAGGCAAGAAGACAACTACAATAAGTCAGATTCAGAATGTTATGTTCCAGAAGTAATCCCCGCCCGATGTTATTTTTTATTTATTTTTTCAACGTGAGCATCTCCCAAAGCTCAGAGCGGCCATTGGTATTCAGGCTGGGCAGGGCACACATGTAGTTACATCTCAGCGAGAGATGAAAGAACCCGCACCCAGCGGGTGGAGGCCAGAAGAAATGAGGAATGAGAGGCACGCACGGGGCGTGCGTTCTAGAAGGAGGATTCCCTCTCCACACGGGGGAGGTGGGGAGGAATGTCCTCGGGGCTGCTGATATGAATGCGGAACATGTCAGAGGATGTCAACTGTTTCATTAGAAAAGGGAAGCATCCATTGTCTGAATGGCACGGCCAGTTTTGTAACAGCAGATGTCATTTGTGGAATCGGTGTGACATTATATGGGTGGGTGTGCATGAGTGTGCGATGTGTCTACGTGTGTGTTTGTGCATGTGCCCACGCATGTGTGTGTGTGTCTATATGTGTGTATGTCATGTACACCAAGCCCCAGGGGGATGCCTGGGGTCCTCTGGGTGGACGCTGTGACTCTGTGAATAACATGCTCCCCAGACCAGGTGGAGGCAGACCACCTGCTGGTACATTTGCCATCAATGAGATGCAGCGGCTTCGGCCCCTCTCCATGGGACAGCCAGCTGCAACGTCGCAGACTGACTCAGCCTGTGGATTCCGGCGGCCGCGCATCCTGTACCCCATCACCTTTCCCCACATGACAATGCCATGGGGAAGGAGGCAAGAACAGAGCGCAGTGTGCCTCACCCAGTCCCCCAGCTCGGCAGGGCCCGGGAGTTTCATGTCTCAGGGCCTGGCGGAAGGCCATGGCCGTGACCTGGCACCAGGGCCACGGGGCCTTGCGTGATGAACTTGGCAGGGAGCGGCCAGCATTCACTTCCAGCTCTGCGGGAGGCCCCGTGCTGCCTTTGATAAGCTGCCGGGCGTGATAAAGCGGGAGCCGTGTTCATTCCTGGGCAGCTGGGAGGGTATGGCATTTGAATGGAGAAGGTGGGGGCAGGCACCCCGAGTGTGGGGCACACCCCTGGACCTATTCATCTGAGGAGGACAGCACCGGCTGCTTCCACAAGGCCTGGTAAGCAGGGTGAGAGGCCATAAGGGTCACCTTGCGTGGGTGGAGTGATCAAGGTGCCACAAAGGGGTTGGTACCTGTGGGGATGGGAGAGGCAGCAGCAGCCCCTCTGCCTGCCCCCACCCCCACCCCACATAGGGAAGGACCCTGGTGTTCAGACGGCAGAGCCAGAGAGAAGCGTGCATCCTGCAGGCGAGGCCGGGCGCCTCTCAGCCCAGCGCGGGGAGCATAGAGCCATCCTGCTTTTCTGCAGGGCAATTTGGCATTCCGCCTCAGAGCCTTTAAACATGCGTGTGCCCTCAGACCCCGCAGACCCGCATCTGGAAAATTATCCCAAGGAAATGACATACACTGCAGAGTGTTCGGCTGCAGGGGGCCATGCCTGGGGCCTGGTGCGAGGTTTTTATGTTTCCGTAACCTCGGTGGGTCGGGGTACCTGAAAGTAAAAACCAAATCAACAGCCATCACCGCCACAGGAGAGGCGCCACAAAAATGTCCTCTCTTTCCAAAGCCGCAGGCAGCTCTCCTCCCTGGGAGCTGGGGTGGGCACTGGCCTCTGATGGAGGCAGCTCTGCCGCCTGGAAGTACTCCCCACTTCCTGGGGGTGGATATTAAGCAGGCTCCCTCCCAGCATTCCAGGCAAACCTGAGCACGCAGGTGCGCTAGCCTGGGAAGCTCGGAGCCCTGCTGTGTTATGTGAATCAGTAAGTGCCGTTCTGAGCCAGACACTCATTTTTGCAGACTTGGCTGCTGCTTTGTATGTAGCCCTGTTTCCCTTCTAGGTAAGAATTGAAGCCGGTTGCAGTTTGCCTGGAAAGAGTGGCCATTTAGACATGGGATATGCGGATGGGGGTAGGCAGACAGGGGATGTGGACAAGGTCCAAAGACCTGCCTCCAATTCGCTTCTGTTCTAAGGGGCTGAAGTAGGTGATCAGTATGCACAGGAGTGAACAAATAAATAGGCACAAACATACATAGGGATAATTCCATCAGGTGACCCCACATAAGGAGGGAACATACAGTGCATGGTGGGTATGAGGTATTGAGCTAGGATGGCCTCAGAGCGCCTTGCTTAGGAGGTCATCGGGAATGAGGGAGGAGGGACAGCTGCTGTGGTCACTTTACAGAGAACTCTGGGGGTGTGGGTGCTGCTGTGCACACCTAGACAACAGTCATGGCAGCCAGAGGGGACGGGAGCCTGAGGGGGGTTTATTTTGGAAGGCTATCTTATGGCGTATTTGTGGGCTGATGAGAATGCTCTGGTAGAGAAAAAAATATGATGATGATGATGATGATGATTAAAATAAACAAATACTACCGAAACCAGTTTGACTTAGTGAATAGAGTTTTGGCTTGCAGACTGAAAGGTCCCAGGTTTGATTTTGGTCAGGGGCATGTACCTTGGTTGCGGGCACATCCCCAGTAGAGGGTGTGCAGGAGGCAGCTGATCAATGTTTCTCTCTCATCGATGTTTCTAACTCTCTATCCATCTCCCTTCCTCTCTGTAAAAAATTCAATAAAATATATTTTTTTAAATAAACAAATACTGGAGCAATTTTGTCTTTGAGGAAGCAAGAGGTCATGGGGCAGTGTGCGCACGAGAAGGAGTTGGTCATAGGGATGAAAGTAGCGCCCCTCCATCACTGGGGGGAAGCCAGACATTGTGGATGCAGGCACACACAGTGTCACTAGAGAAATTAGGTAGAGAGACTGTATCTGATTGTGTTCACCTTCTTTGAAATGTCAGGTGGGGTCAGCAGTAGAGAGTGTGGTGGAGGTGGGTGGATAGTTGAGAAAAGCAGCCACAAAATGATCAGCTCCAAAGGTGGGAAAGTGAATTTATGTGACAAACATAGGATTGTCCAGTTAGATTAAATGCCTAAGTCAGACATGGTCACTTAAGGAAATTCATCCACTCAGCCTCATTCTGTAACATTCTTCAGCCACAATCAGCTCTTTGGGGAAGATGCAGAGGAAGTGAACAGTTGGGCCTAACAAGGTCTGATGTTTAATTTTATGTGTTAATTTAGTTGGGCCATAGTACCCAGGTATTTGATAAAATATTGTTCTGGATGTTTCTGTGAAGGTACTTTTTAGCTTGAAGTAGTTTAAGTTAAGTGGACTTTGAGTAGCACAGATTATCCTCCGTAATGTGTGTGGGCCTCATGCAATCAGTTGAAGAACTGAAGAGGAAACAGACAGACCCACCTCCCTCTGAGAAAAGGGATTTCTGCCAACAGACTAGGACTCAAGAATACAACTCTTGCTGTGTCTCCAGCCTTCTGGTCTACCATGAAGATGTTGAACTTGTCAGTTTAAGGAACTGACTCAGGTGCTTCCCACAGCACCTGAATCAGTTCCTTAAAATGTTTCTTTCTCTCTGTACACACATCCCATTGGTTCTGTTTCCCAGGCGATGCCTGACGGAGACACCAGGCTTGCGGGCGAGCTTGGATCGCTAATGGAGTCTGATGAGTAGAGAATGGACAGAAGAATGAAGGCTGCGTTTGAGGAATGGCTATGGCCTTGTCAGGGAAACTGTACATGGTGGGAGGCTACTCCTGTCAGAAGAAGCCATATTACTCTGGAAGAAAAAAACAAGTCTTGAGTCTCAATAGACAATCGCAGCTAAACTTCACTTCTCATGCAAAGTGGATATGACCTCTGTTCATTGTCATCACTCTGAGACCTGTCTTCTCAAAAGTTAATTTTGAAAAAATAATATTTCTTCTGCACATGCGATAGACAATGTGATAGAATGGACTAATCACTGGACATGGAGTAGGGATACTTAGAAAGTGCGTTGGTTCCAGAATTTCCCAGTTCACTTATTTGGGCAGGTCCTTTAACTTCCTTTGTTTCCTGATCTACAAAGGGACCTTACCTGACAACAAGATAAGGTTGATTAATGTAAAAGTTCTTCTTAATTATATAGCTCTCTTCAAAAATGACGCAGAAGAGCCGAAACTTGTTTGGCTCAGTGGTAGAGCGTCAGTCTGAGGACTGAAGGGCCCCGGGTTCGATTCCGGTCAAGGGCATGTACATTGGTTGCGGGCACATTCCCCGGTAGGGGGTGTGCAAGAGGCAGCTGGTCAATGTTTCTCTCTCATCGACGTTTCTAGCTCTATATCCCTCTCTCCCTTCCTCTCTGTAAAATATCAATAAAATATATATTTTTAAAATGATGCAGAAGAAATGTTTATAATAACATATCCTTTAAGACAGTGAAAATGAAAACAGAAATTTAAGTCCCTATAGAAGGATAGGCGAACACATTTAATTTGAGGTATAATAAAATTATTGTGATTGAGCAATGAATTTAGTCCAGAACTTTGAAGCAGCAAAGGCAAAAAGAGAAAGTTTTTGAGATGTGTTTATTATTCCAACAATAACCACACAATGGTAGAAAATACACATTTATTATGTCAGAGACATGTTTCTTGAAAATATGTGATTGTGCTATGGCCCATAATGGCGACAGGTGATGGGTGTGCTCCAAGATAATGGGCACTAGTCACACTGGCCTGAGTGCAAGTCCCAGGTTTTCCAGTTTCTAGACCTCATTGGACTGGGATGAGATGTTAATATCTCTGGGCCTCTATTTTGTCATCCAAGCATTGGGAAGGTGCATAGAATCTTCTTTATTTAGAAGTTGTGATATTTTTTGTTTTGTTTTTTTATGGAGCTGGTACACCTAAACTTATTAGCACAATTTAATATCTATCACCTAGTTAACAGTTTTGATTATCGTTATGGCAGATGTTTCTAAGCTCTGGTGGCCTTTGATCTTACAAACCCATGGCTTTCCTACTTCTAGAATTCATTTCTCCTCCATATATCTTCTGAGTAGACTGTTCTAGGAACTACATTAGAGTCTTAACATATTTATCTATAAAATTCACGGACTGGGGCAAGTAGTGACACCTACTTAGCTGAAAAGTAAAATAAAGCTAGAAAGTACTAGAGTTGGAAATCAAAGCAAGGGCTCCTGGAGCTTCCGAGTCCTCAATTAGACCCTACCCTTCAGACGCTGGACCACCCCACCCTGCTTACTGCCTCAAGGTCATCTGGACCTGGGGAAGTGGATGTCCCTCTCCAAGATGATGCTCATCTGTAAGGCCCTAGCATTCCAATTAACATGTGTCTGCCAGGAAGTTGATGTCAGGGCTTGCCACACTTCAGCAACTGTAACAGGGCAAAATGAACTTCTACTCAAGTAAACCCTTTCCGAATGCCATGATGGACACTAATAAGCCGAGAGCTTATCTGTGTGTGACTTGCATTAGCTGTAAAGTGGAAGCTCTTCTTCCGAATGAGAGACCGCCATACACCAGTAAGTGTGATCATCCGAGGAGAAGGGCATTTTATTCCTATATTTTTTGCTCAGGATATCAGACCTGCTAGTCTACATTTCCACGGGTTCATAAGCTTTCAATTAGATACTCAGTTGAATATAAATCATTTTCCCAGTGATCCTGGCGGAGGAATGTTTGAAGAAAAAAAAAACAGCTTTGCAAACAAGAGGTCTCATCAGCTCAATATTACACTTTGTCATTAATGACACTGACTGTTTTCATTCATTATTCAGCCTAACTTAACAGTAATTTGTGCCTGAGAGCAGGAGCAAAAGGGGAAAAATGAGGGCTGGAGAGAATGTGTTTATATTAGAAATACTTTTAAAATAGTATCTCTAATGCACAGTGAAAAGGAATATGATTTTCACCATTTAAATTCAATTATATGCACAGTGGTTTTCCCTTTCTCTTAAATGATGAAATGGTTTGAGTATATGTATCCTTCCTTCTTTTCGTGCACTGCTTCCTACATGTACTTTCATTTCCAAATTAATCACCCTTCGGTGGAAAGCTCTTTTTAGGTGAAGGAGGTCCTCTTTTAAGAGACACTTCAACATTTGAAGAGAATAGCTCTTAAGATGTCAGGTGGCATTGGTTCATTTCTCCCATAAGCATGTCTCTGCCTCCAGGAGGTCTCAGGCATGGACTGAGGCACAGAAATTACTGGGAGGAAAAGATGGACCTCACCCCTCTAAAATGGCCAGATTCCCAAGGGGAAGTGACCTAGGAACAAGCAATTACAATGAGGTGCTTAGAAAGGGCAGTGGGATGAGGGTGGTGGCATGGACCACGGAGGCAGCTTTAAAAAAATAATATATATATATATATATATATATATATATATATATATATATTGATTTCTCACAGAGAGGAAGAGAGAGGGATAGAGAGAAACATCGATGAGAGAGAATCATCAATCAGCGGCCTCCTGCACACCTCCCACTGGGGATGTGTCCGCAACCAAGGTACATGCCTTTGACTGGAATCGAACCCGGGACCTTCCAGTCCACAGGCCAACGCTCTATCCACTGGGCCAAACCGGTTTTGGCCAGAGGCAGCTTTTGATGCAGGAAATTGTTGGGCAAGAATGTTGAGAAAGGCTGGTCGGGATCCAGGGCCTGTGTACACAAGTAAGAAAGTGTGAGCTGTATATGTATCTATTCAATAATTATTATACAGAAGATTCTTCATGTATATATTACTAGAGGCCCAGTGCATAAAATTTGTGCATGGGTATGGTCCCTAGGCCTGGCCTGTGATCAGGGGCATCTTCCTTAGCTGCCAGCAGCGAGGCTGTCCCCCACCGCCACCCATCCCGGGGTCCCCATTCACCATCTGGCCATCACTATTGGAGTGTATGGGCTGGGGGCAGCTCCTGCATTGAGCGACTGCCCCCTGGTGGTCAGTGCACACCATAGTGACTGGTTCTTCTGCCATTCAGTCAATTTGCATATTACCCTTTTATTATATAGGATATACACACATATATATGTTTATATAGGTATTTACATATGTTTGGATAATGTAATGAAGAACACTAGGGTGAACAGATTTTCATGCATGTAACCTGGGCTTGCTGATGGTCTTGTCTAATGTAGAATTCTTGCATTGCCCCTGGATTCTCAATGTCATATGCTCCATCCCTAGATTTTACCTCTCTTATTTTCTGAGAGTCATCAGTGCTGGATGGAAGCTTCTTTCTGGCCTGTTACCTGACTACTCTCCAGTTTGGGTACCATGTTCCACTTCTGAAGGACTGGATCTCTCACCCAGGGACAGGTCTGGTCAGGGCTCCTGGCCCATTTTTATCACCAGGTTCTATTAGAGTGGATATTCTCAAATTTCCAAAAACAAAAACAGACGTAACTGGTTTGGCTCAGTGGATAGAGAGTCAGCCTGCAGACTAAAAGGTCCCAGATTTGATTCCAGTCAAGGGCATGCACCTTAGTTGTGGACACATCCCAAGTAGGAGGTGTGTAAGAGGCAGCTGATCAATGTTTCTCTCTCATCAACATTTCTAACTCTCTATCCCTCTCCCTTCTTCTCTGTAAAAAATCAATAAAGCATCTTAAAAACAAAACAAACAATAACAACAACAATATAAAACAAAGGCAGAAACAAAAAGCCCACAACTGACTCTTTCCATTCTACCAGGATACTGTTTGAAGACATGTTGGCCCTCCTTTTGTTTTAATATGCACTTTGAGTGGAAAATATCAGATATTCCAAGAGCCTCAAGTGAAGTGGAGAGAATAGGATTTGGGTCTATGTGCAGATGCTCAAAAACATGACTGCCACTTGAAGAGGCATGAGCTTTGAGCCACAGGAGAGCTAAGTTCCAACCTCAACTCATTCACCTGCTGAATGTGTGAAGGATGATGAAGTTATTTAAATCTCTTTGAGCATGAGTTTCCTGTCTGAAAAGGGGGAATGGCAACACTTACTTGGAGAGCCATAGTTGGAGCTTCTGGTCACATGGATTGTGCTGCTCAGTGGGCACACTCAAGACTAATCCAGCCTCAATGTAAATCAGTTTGGCAATCAGTGCAAGAAAATCATATACTTATTCTAAGGGCTGTTCTATCAAAAAAAAAGATAATGCATTTAAAGTACCTGGCATATGCCAGGAACTCAATACATATTCATTTCTTCACACGCTCCTCTCCTTCCTAATTCCATCTTTGATTTTACCACCAGGCAAAGAAGGTCACATTGGAGGAGCGGGCATTGCAAGCTTCTTAGAAAATTATCAAGAGTCAGACGGGGCCAGGAGTCTGGTGACGTTCGGGTGAGAGACAGAGTTAAATTAAGGTTTAATCTTAGCCCCTTCCATGTGTTACCCAGGCTGTGCAGAGCCAAGAGCTTGCAAGAGATTCAATGCTGAATTTTCTCACTAAACTGATGAGAAGAGGGAGGCATGGAAAGAAAAAAAATGAGAGGGAGGAAGAAGCAGAGTTCAGATGGCTAATTTTCTCGCCAGAAGATACTGGAATGCTTCCATTAGAAAAATATGAAAAGAGACAAAGAGAAATAATACTAAAGATGGTCTTAGTTGGCCAGGAAAAGTTACCATTCTGCCAGGGTTGAGGACAGTGGCAAGCGAATGGATGGAACAGGGACTCGGGGGATGTATTTCATTTTAGTGTGGTAGTCACTTTGGTACCTCTATCTGCACATTCAATTAGCATCAGAGGGAGAAATGAAAGTTCCTCGCAGGCCAGCCTGCATGTCAAGCTCAGGGGATGCAGCTGGGTAAATGCAGTGACCTTACCTCTCTTTCCTTGGAGAGTGCTTTCCACCTCTGTTGGCCTCCAAAGATAAAGAAAATGGATATGTTCATTCTTTTCCTTGTCCCCTTCTTCAGGGAAGAAAAGGTTTAGGTGTCATTTTAAATAAAAGCAGTTGAGCAATTGTCTTTTTTGTTCAGTTTTCCTCATCTCCAGGGTCACAAGGATCAACCTTCTATGCCTGTCCCTTCTCTCCCATCCTCTCTCAAGTGGATTTTGCTGATTCACTACACATTGACATGAAACACGGCCCATGTGTCCCTGTACTGTCTCCAAGGAAGCATATGGGAAATGGCAAGATGAGCTTTGCATGGTAACTCATTCCATGGCCATGGTCCTCAGCTCTGAAGATTCCTCCAGTCCTGTCTTCCTTCATAACCCCCTCAGGTTTCCAGGTCTCCAATTCAATTGGGTTGCTTTGTGTTTCCCTGACTCATTCCTTTACATCCAAAGTCCACAAGAGGCTATTCACCCCAGACTTTCAAAATTCTACCAAGTCTTCAACATTCTGTCAAATTCTACTCCCCAGGCCTCCCTGCCCAACGCTGCTGAAAAATCTGTTCCAACCCACCTCAGCTCAAACTTGGGTGCATCTGAAATCAGAAGAACTCATTCATTCATTTATCCACTCAGATCTGTCACATTTATGGAGGATTTTCCAAAAATGGCCGCAGTATTTATAGTTCTATATGTTCTTCCAAAATCTTAGCACTTCCCAGCAAGAGGAGAAGTATCTGTCCCCTTCCCTGTAACTGGGAACCATTTGTGACTGTGGACTTAACTGTTAAGAGACCAGAAGTGATGCTGTGTGACCTCTGACACTAGGTAGGTAAGGAAAATATAGTCCTTGTCTGTTTCTCTGCCTTGAGATATGTCACTCATAGAAACTATACATTGTGAGGAAGCCCAGGCCACACAAGGAGGCCACATGGAGGTATCCTCATCAGTGACAGCCTGTAGCCAATATTGAGTACCAGGCATGGGAATGAATGAGCCTTCAGATGGTTTCAGCCATTGAGCCCTTCCTCACTCAAGTATTCCAGCTGAGGCCCCATATACCTGGGGGCCAACCACAGAATCTGTGAACCTAATGTCATCCACAGAAATAAAAAATAGAACACGATTAATTCATTAATTCATTCATCCACTCATCCATTCACCTAAGACACATTCACTGATATTCCATTTTGTGTCATTGACTATGCTCTTGGGGCATGCAGAGATGAAGAAGTGAAGCTGACTGCCTTGAAGAGCTCAGACACACATACTAATCATTCTACTATTGATCCATGAGTCCCAAATGGCCATAGAGCACCCTTCCTATCATCCCATTATAGACTTTTACAGTCATTCAATTATGCATGTGTTTCTGCTTTGCCATTCCAATTACCCTTCTTTAGAATAAAGGGCCAACTCTACATTTCCCATGGTACATAGCACAGTTTATAAACTGAAAAGATGTTCAATATAGACTTGTTAATTAAAAAATGTAGTTCATATGCTGGTATTAGGTTTTCCAGGCCACAAGCACATAAGCTAACTACATTTTGGAAAAAGACTTGAATGAATAAAACCATCCGAGAATAGTAGAAAAACAAGAAAGTCATCAACACATTTTGGTCTTTACTATATGACAGACAACTGCTATTTAATTTAAGACACACAGACATTCCATAAAGTATATATGATCATTACATTTGTAGACTTTAATTCAGACTAGCTACGTTGCATGGCTACTGAGTGTGGTGCTGGGAGTCTAGCCCACACTGGGAAACCCATCCTGGCAACCGTGGCAGCTCTCAACCTTGAAGACACACACAGGTGACATTTGTCTTCAAGACTGATGCACTGGCTAACCTGAGAATAACTCTTTTATTTTTTAATATATTATTTTATTTATTTTATAGAGGAAGAGAGAGGGGGAGAGAGGGAAACGTTAATGATGAGAGATAATCTTTGATTAGCTGCCTCCTTCATGCCCCCTCCAGGGACCAAGTCAACAACCCTGGGCATATGCCCTTGACCAGAATCGAACCTAAAACCCTTCAGTCACAGGCCAACACTCTATCCACTGAGAAAAACCAGCTATGGCTCTTTTATTTTTAAAGTATGCTTTTATGGACTTCAGAGAGGAAAAGAGAGGGAGAGAGATAGTAACATCAATGAGGAAAGAGAATCATTGATCGACTGCCTGCTGCATGCCCCACATTCGGGATTGAGCCCACAAACTAGGCATGTGCCCTGACCAGGAATCAAACCAAGACTTCCTGGGTCATAGGTCAATGCTCACCTACTGAGCCAAGATGGGCAGGTGAGAACTCTTTTCAATATGCAACTTTCCATCTTCTGTGCCTCTGCTGAATGGGGACATGGTCTCCGTGTCCATTCTGGTTGCCTCTTTTTTTGATGGTCGGACCCCTGGCTTTATGGAAAATGTTCTTTATTAATACTCCCAATGTATCAATGGGAAAAAACAAAACAAAAACAAGGTACAGGATGTAGACAAAGTAGTTTAATGTCCTCAAGAAGCCTTAAAATGAAAAAAAAATCATTTAACTTTCATCACAAAAGCTCTGCTTTAATTTTGCTTTCATATGTTTGTGAATAGGAGTGTCACAAAAATTACTAAGCACTTAAGTGAGTATAGGAGGGAAGCTGAGGACTGAGGAGCTATTTCCTTTAAATGCTGAAAGCAGTTTCTTTATCCATTTGTCTACCAATGGACACTTGGGCTTCTTCCATATATTGGTTGTGATTGTATTATTGTAAATAATGATGCAAGGAATGTAAGGGTGTATATACATCTTTGAAGTAATTTTTTTAAATTTATTTATTGGGTCCTATGATAGTTCTATTTTTAATACCATCTTTCAGCATTTTATAATCCTAACAAAAGTGCATGAGGGTTTCCTTTCCTCCATATCCTCACGAGCACTTGTTTGTTGATTTATTGATGATAGCTATTCTGATAATACATATACACAGTGAAATATTAGCCATATAAAAAGAATGAAATCTTGCCATTTGCAGCAACATAAATGGACATAGAGGATATTGTGCTAAGTGAAATAACTTTCTCTCAGACAGAGAAAGGCAAACACTGAATGATTTCACTGATATGTGGAATATAAAAATAACAAAATAAACAAACAAACACAGAAACACATCCATACTAGTAGATACACAAAACAAAATTGATGGTTGCAAGAGGGAAGGGGATGATGGGAGGGCTGGATGAAAAAGGTGAAAGGGATGAAGAAATGCAAATTGCCAATTATAAAAACAGTCACATGGATGTGCTAAAAATACTACAGCATAGGGAACAGAGTCAAAAATATTGTAATAACCATGGGTGATGTTAGATGGGCACATAATCTATTGGGGTGATTACTTTATAAGTTATATAAACATCTTATCACCAAGATGTTCACTGGAACCTTATATATATATAGTAGGGTATGTCAATTGAAAAATAAAATTAAAACATGAGAACAAACCTGAAATCCCAACTAACCCTGATGCTCGGCTCTGAGTCAGAGGGAGGGGGTAGCTCTGAGTCAGAAGGAGAGGGCAGAGAGATGGGGCCCCTGCATCTGAATAGACCATATTTCTTGGGGTGACCTTAGAGCCCGCATTTTCACAAACAACCCTTGTGTGCTGAGGCTGCGGGTGGTAGCATCTAGAGAGATGATGTAACTGTTTATCAAAAGAAATTGCCATGCTGGGGATTATTCTCTGGGTAGTGGGACTTCATACAAGAAATTCCAAGAGCACCATAAGCTTCTGGGCAACATATGTGGATCTATAGATGGAGATGCTTTTCCTCCAGACAAAGCCTTCCTAGGATGCCTCTGGATAACTGGGTAATTGGAATCAGATCCTCTTGACAACATTAACCCACACCTTTCTTTTGAAACAAAGACATTGGAGGCTGTAGGAGATGGGGGTCCTTTGCCCAAAGTCCTTTCATGGTTAGGAAGAGTTGTGACCAGCTCTGAGTGGGTCCATGGAGGTGGCACACTCTCACTCGGTACATTCTGCCCAGGTTTCCTCACCTAGTCCGGGGTCCAGCCCCTTCTCCAACTTCTGCCTTCTGCCTCATTGTGAGCCTTTGATTCAGGCCTCACTCCTTCCAAAGGGCTGGGCCACTGTCTCTGTTTAGCTATATCTTTACCTAGAGAGTGTTTCCCAAAGTGTGGTACGTGTACCCCCAGGGTACGGGAAGAGTTTGGTGGGGGTATGCATTGCACCGGAGTTTGGTGGGTATATACACTGCACCATGCTTAGCTGCACCTAATTCTATGTTCTCATGAGTCAAGTAAATTTCATCCTTTTCATTGATCTAAATAAATTTTATTTTAGTATAAATTTAAAAAAAAAGTTTGGGAAACACTGACCTAGAAGATGGTTAGAAAGACATCAGGTAAAACTTCTATAGGGACTGGGGATGACAGTCATAAAATAAGAGAGAATCATTCCAATTTAAATAAGTATACAGAGCCAGCTAAAGAAAAATGTCTGCTGGTTGAAATTCACTGGAACTGGCCACTGGCAGCCAATAAGAGCACAGCCATGGACCACAGATGTGGTCTGAAATATTGGGCAGGCTGGTCCAGATGACCATTGAGATACATTCATCTCCTGGGACATTTTTTTCTTTTGCAGTCCAGTCCAATGGTGCCATGGGATGAAGCTATTCTTCACGCAGCCCCTCTCCCCAACTGTCCTCTTTACATTTGTGTGGCTCCATGACAATAATAAGAAGAGTAAATAACATTAAGAACAGAGCAGCTACAATAGTAAAGACTCCACTGAATGCTCCCACACCAGGTCCAAGGCTAGGTGAGTGATTTATAGTGAAAACTATCCTGTCAGAGGGAAATTCTTTTATATGTATACTAGAGGCTCGGTGCATGAAATTCATGCATGGGAGTGGGGGTCCCTTCAACCCAGCCTGCACCCTCTTCAATCCAGGACCCCATCCCAGAGATTGGGCCTAAATTTGCAGTCGGGCATAACTTCTCACACTCCTGGACCACTGGCTCCTAATTGCTCACTTGCCTGCCTGCCTCGTCCCCCTGACTGTGCCCCCCCTCCCCGCTGGCCTGGTTGCCCCCAATTGCCACTCCTGCCAGCCTGATTGCCACCAACTGCCCTCCCCCCCTGCTGCCTGGTCACCCCTAACCCCTCCCCCCACACACACACACACACTGGCCTGGTCATCTTTTACTGTCACCCTCTCCTGGCCTGGTCACCCCTAACTGACCCCTTGTCAGCCTGGTTGCCCCTAACTGCCCTCCTTGCTGACCTGGTTGCCCCCTATTGCTTTACCTGCTGGCCTAGTTTTCCCTCACAGCCCCCATGCCAGCCTGGTTGCCCCATGCAGCTTGCTCTTTAGTCATTTGGTTATCTCTCACTAACCCCCCTGCTGGCCTGGTGGCTCCAAGCAGCCTATTTGTTCAGTCTTTGTTGTTCCTCACTAACCCCCCTACCAACCTGGTCATAGGCAGCCATCTTGTGAGAGTGTGATGGTCAATTTGCATATTACCTCTTTATTATACAGGATATATTTCAGATAGGAAGGGAGAGGGGAGAGAGAGAGATAGAAACATCAATGATGAGAGAGAATCATTGATTGGCTGCCTCCTGCATTCCTCCCACCGGGGGTTGAGCCTACAATCTGGGAATGTGCCCTGACGGGGAATTGAACCATGATTTTCTGGTTCATAGTTCAACTCTCAACCACTGAGCCACACTGGCTGGGCAGGGAATTCTTCTCTATTCTATTTTACTTATTAGAAACTAAGGTACAAATAAGTCAAATAATTTCCAGAAAATCTAAAGCACAGTAGCCAAGGCACGTCTTCCTCCAGCGCTCACCCCTTCACCACCTGGCTCCTCTCTACCCACCATCTGCTCCTCTATAAGGACCTGGGAACTGTTTTCTGACTTTTGTTTCTATTCTTCTCTTCTGCTTGACTGTGAGCTTCTGAAGGACAAAGACAAAGGGCTTCCAAAATAGTAGGGGCTCACAAACATATACAAATGGAGCAGTGATGCCCCTGGAAAGTTGGAAACTTAGGATTGTATGTGGACATCATCCTAGATTATCACCTTGTGAATGGAACAAATACAGAGCCTGACATGAAGGGGACATGTGGAAGAATCATTTTCTTACTCTCTCTCTTCTTTTCTAATTAACTGGCCCTTTAAATCATGACTGCACTGTCACTAAGTTTCGCTGCATCAAGGGCTTTTCCTAAAATGGGACACTTCAGTCTGATTGCTTCCAATTACATCCTCACTTGATGTGAATCAAATCAAGACTTTGCTGCCTAACACCCCATGATCTCATCTCAATAAAAACCCACCAACATGTGCATAAATGTGACAAGAAAGAAGGGATCCTCATGAGTCCCCCTAAGTACAGAGGCCAATGCCCACAGAGGTCTCTCTAGTCACCCCTGAGGTTGTCAGGGGCGCCCAGGAGGTTGGCATGAGGGAAAGATGAATGGGAATCATGGCTGCCCTCAAAGCATCTGGTGAGAGAGGGGCACCTTGTCATTAACCAAGGGCATTTAAGATCATCGCATAGAGTTTTACTCGGTTGTCTTAGACTCCATTGCATGTGAAGTTCGTCAATGAAAGAACTCTATAATCAAATAATTATGACACATGTCTCACACAGGAAATCTGAGAGTGTCCACAGGCACATAAAAATCTCTGAAATGCACAGAGAAGAAATTTCTACTCCACGACAATCCAGTGTACAGCATGCCTCCTAGATGGTTAGTTGTCATTGAACACACATTCTCTCCAACTCCCTTGGTCACAGAACTCCAAGCTCATTCACATTGGCAATACCCAGGACTAAAGTGATGCATTTCCCATCCCCTCTTGCAGTGGGATGTGGTCTTGTGACTACATTCTGGCCCGTGAGCTAAAAATAAAAGTGTCATAAGGCACTTCAGGAAAGGCAATTGAGAGGGTAGTGAGAGATCTAAGGAAAGCACCATTCTGTCCACCAGGCTTCATACTTCCTTACTCCTGGTCCATGGGATGGAGACATGATGGCTAGAGCTCTGGCAACCATTTTGAGCCATAGCACGACTCTGAACTTAGGAGCCATGGATAAGGATGGCAGAGAAGAAAGGTTGAGGAACCATAATCAGCCCAGCACTGCCTACCTCTGGACTTTCTTCACTTGAAAGAAAAGTGCATTTTCATTCTGTTTAAGCTGATGTTATTTCTGACCTAATTTATTAGGACTGAAATGCAATTCCTGATTAAATTAATCATCAGAACCCTTGTCCATTTAATTACTAACATCCTATAGAACACATTTTGGAAACCAAAGATCTGATGCAACTCTAAATTTGTACATTGCAGGAGGCATCCACAGCCCACAGAAGGGTGTGACTTGTCTGCCATCACACAGATGATCAGCTGTAAATCTGGATTTGGCCCAAGTAGCTTGAAAATTGGCCCCTTGCTCTCACCTCTCTGGAACGGATCTGAAATTGCTGTGGATATGCAGCATAAACAGCTCAGTGCATGAACCGCAGACCTTCCTGTGCCTTGGAGAGAAGCTGAGAGAGCCTGGAAGAGGGAACGTGCAGTCTCAAGGTGACCTAGTGTTGGAGTGTTGGTTCCTGGGCTTGTAGGGAGACTTGAAACTCCTTGTCACTCAGGCAGGAGTGGGGGGAGAGGGGTCTCTGTAAGAGGAGGCAGCGGGTGCCAGCAAGAAAGACACTCTTGTCTTCTTGCTTTTCAATTTCAAGTCAATCAAGAAGACCTTCCAATCTGGCCTGAAGGATGCCACGGAGGATGGATTGGGAGTGCTTGCAGCTGGTCTCACTAAGAGGCCATTACAGCTCCTGAGGAGCCTGCAAGTGGCTGCAGAGGCAAACGTGTGGCCCCTGTTCGGTGGGGCATAAGGAAACCAATCCAATCTATCTAGGCTATGGACACAAGCTCCTCCTGCTCCATCTCTACTGACTCTGAGTGAGAGAGCACAGAGACATGCACACACATACAGACATTCAAACACAGACTTGCACATACAGGCAAACATAGGCACACACATACAGGCATGCACACCTACACAGGCATGCACACAGACATTCACACACACAGGCATGAATGCACAGGTATGCACGGATACATAGGTATGCACACATAGGCATGCATACATATACTCACACACAAGTCCCACCACACATACACAGCCCACATTTTCGCTTTGTGAAATTCACCAGGAGAAGTGGAAGCAGGCAGAGGGGGAGCTCTATCATCAGTGACCCCCTTTGTTGGACAAAGTTTAAATTATGAGGTAGGTACCTGAGAGCTTCTCACAGACTGTGTCAGCACACCTCTGGCTCCTTTCCCGTCTTCCTGTGAGTCCTGGATGCGGGCCGCAGACTTTTCCATCTGTGAACAAATGTGTCTAAACCCCAGTTTCCACGCCTGGTCCCAACAAGGGGCCCTCAACCGCCATTCATGCCAGGTCTCTACAGTGAAATACCGAATCCTTGAAAGATTCATAAGCTGCATCTCCCCAGAATTTACTAGATATCTGGGGTCTTGTTTCCTACAAATTCCCAGTCACGCAATCTGAAAGGATGGTTTAAAACCTGGGGTGGTATTTCACACCATATACCTCATAAGTTCTCTCATTTTCCAAGGAATATGGGGCATTTGCATAGCCTTTCCCCACTCCTCTTCCATAGGCCAAGGCCAACTAGGATAACAAACAACTCCCAGGACTCAGAAATTTAGCAAATAAAAGTTTGCAACTTGTCTCTTGTTATCATTGTCCAATGAGGTCACTGGACGGGGTGTTTTGCTGTGGGCCAGGGGTTGGCAATGACAATCCAGGTGCTCCTGCTGGCCTCTAAGCTGTTTTCATATGTAGTTTTATTGGAACAGAGCCATTCCTATTCATTGACCTGGAGTGGACACGCCTGCTGAGCCCCGCTAGGTAGCCTTCAAGGAACCCCTTCTTCTGTCTTCTGGCCCCTCTGCTCCCTCTAGGTGGTGAGAGCACAGAGCTTATGAGTAAGAGGTCTTTTTCATGGTTATGGGTGGAAGTGACATATAAGACTCCCACTCAGAGTCTACTAGCCCAGCTTCAGGCATGTGACCACACTGATTCCTCAGGGATGCTGAAAGCCAGTGCCAATCTTTGTGCCAGGAGTCATGAGCCGCACCTCTGAGCACCCAGGTTTCTGTCCCTCCTGTCCCTCTTGACTTCAGAAGCTCTATCTAGGCTACTGTAGCCGCCTGGCTTCTCTCCTTCCTCCCTCTCACATCCTCCCTGTGGCACTCACCATGTATTCCTGCCCTGGGTCAGTCTTCCTGTCCTTTGCTCCTGTGGTTGGGACTTCACTAACATTCCTAGTGCCAGTCTCCATTTTTCCTTTCCCTGCTGGGTCAGCCCTGCAATCTGGTGCAGTTTCCTGAAACAATTTCAGAGGCTCCTATGATTCTGTCACTATGGGACGCTGTCATGTTCCTCCAAGGTCTGACGGAAGACCTGATCTGGCTCCTGCTTTTTCCTGGTCCCACTGAGTGTACTGTCTTCTTCTCACCCTGCTGCTCATACCCATGTAGTGGCGGGTGTGCACATTTCTCCCTCTGCCTGCAAAACACTCCTCTTCCCAGACCTCAACCATCTAATCCATTTCAACATTCCATGCTTCCATCCTGGGCAGCCGGTCACTCTCAGTCAGCGTGAGCTATAGGTGTGTGTTTGACAAGGTGCTTAATTGGCTGCACGATTCTCATGGAAAAGAGAGTCATTGTTGACATCACAGTGTCCAGCACATGGTATATTGTTAATAAATGCATGATCCATGGATGAATGAATGGTCAACAAAAGCTCAGTTCTCTCTTGGGGATTCTGACCCAGACATATGCTCTAAGCCTCGTATCACTTCCTCCAGGTGGGAATGGAGAGTGCGGATATTAATCTTAGAATGAGAAATGTCTTTCTCTCTTAAAAAGGGCTTGAAAGGCTTTAAATCAGAGCCAAGGAGACTCAAGGTTAAGTAGCATCTTAGGTCCTTGAGCAGCACAGTTCTTCCCACTCCGTTATGCAGAGGCAGGGATTAATAACCTAACACCAGGATGAATAACTTTGGACTTAGTTGAAATATGAAGAGACAAGAAAAAAAAGAACTGGACTCCAAATAGGAAATTATTGGACTGTTATATCTGGTGTCACACTCCCTGTGCTCAGTTGTAGCATTTTGGGGCAGCAAAGGCACTCACTCACCCTCTGAAAGCACCTGGGATTTGGGAATTTGGAATGGACCCCAAGTGAAGCAAATGTACTCTCTGCCATTTTTCATTTGCTGATGTAGTTTGAAAACCTGTTGGGCAACTGAGTTACTTCCTCGAGAAGGCTAAGAGCTTCTTTGTAGCCCAGAATTGAATACTCCTTGCCTTGTTGGGTCTTTGGACTTTGAAGATATCCAAAGAAAGAGGCTGAATCTTCTTAAGATGCTACTGTACTTGGCTGCTAAAGGCTCATTTCCTTGAGTGAGCTGTGAGATCCCTGGAGGGAAAGGACTGGGCTTAGTCAATACTAATATTGTGATTGCATATAACTGATGCTCAGTAAGCATTTAGTAAATGAAATAAAATGGATGATTGAATGGATGATAGATGATAGATAGATAGATAGATAGATAGATAGATAGATAGATAGATAGATGAATTGCTGAATGGATATATGGATGAATGAGTGGGTGGTTGAGTGAATGTGTGGATGGATGAGGGGGAGATATGGTGAAATAGATGGAGGGAAGAGTGAGTAGTGAGTATATGGGAACATACATAGATAGAAAAGTGAAGGATTGGACAGGAAGAAAGATGAAAAATCAGTGGATGGGGTTCAGGTATAATGGATTAAAAATAAAATAAATGATTAACGACTGAATGAGCCTAGGATTTTCAACTTATTTCTCCTGGACTCTTCATCTCCATAGATGATGTATTTGGTGAAAAAGAAAACAAGCTATTACATATTTAATGTAATCATAGAAAGTAGACAACCTTAGCAGTGAAATAAAAAGAGAGAGTTTAGAGAACTTTTACAAGTTAGAGAAATTGTTGTGGAATCCCTGGGAACTGTAAGTTCACAGATATTCTTGGGCAAAATTTAGGTGTTTAGCCAAATGTTGGCCTTTAGAGATGCACAGAGAAGACTTACCTTGAAAATGCACCTCCAGCCGAAACCGGTTTGGCTCAGTAGTAGAGCATAGGTCTGAGGACTGAAAGGTCCCGGGTTCGATTCCGGTCAAGGGTATGTACATTGGTTGCGGGCACATCCCCGGTAGGGGGTGTGCAAGAGGCAGCTGGTCGGTGTTTCTCTCTCATCGACGTTTCTAGCTCTCTCTATCTCTCTCTTCCTCTCTGTAAAATATCAATTAAAAAATATATTTTTTTAAAAAAGAAAATGCATCTCCATTCCCTCTGTGTGTGTGTCTCTCTTTCCAAATTATTGTTGTCATTTCCACTAGGA
This sequence comes from Vespertilio murinus, assembly GCA_963924515.1. Taxonomy (NCBI): domain Eukaryota; kingdom Metazoa; phylum Chordata; class Mammalia; order Chiroptera; family Vespertilionidae; genus Vespertilio; species Vespertilio murinus. Next base: position 214,409,397 of record OZ004704.1, read on the forward strand.
TCATTTTTTTCCAAGTCAACTCTGATCAAGGCATTCCCATTGCCCTGCTATCTACTGTGCACTTCCTGTTTTATAGGAGAGAAACGTGAGACTTAGAGAGGGTATGTGACTGCTGAGAGTGCCCTGACAGCAATGCATGCTTTCCATGTACGGTACTTACTGTCTTCTAATATCTAATAACTATCGAGTAAGCAGATGTCAACTAATCTGATCTCTATCATTCCATCCTGAGATCAGGTTGAGGAATGATGAGGCAGCCATCTTTCTATGTCATTTTCTGTGTGATATTAAACTGGCCTCTGCAAATTCCCATTTATTAAATTTCTCATATTTTTCACTTACATTTAATTCCCCCAGGACTTTTACAATATGTTTAAGCTGAAACTGTGACATTGTTTTCTCATATGGCAATCCCGGATTTCCTTTAAGATTGGACATAAGGATCAGGCAATGCCATCTTCCCGAGACTGTCTTTACCAGGTGAGACCTTTTCCAAAAGAGAAGCTGACATGCTGATTTCAGTATTTTGGGGAGTAGAGAGCACGCACCCCATGTCCGTTTCACTTATTCCATTTACTCTATTCACATGGGTTTGAAGATGGAGCCTGTGTCTGAGTTTTATTGTACCCAGGGTACAGCGGAGAATCAGGCTTGAGAGATACTCAATGAACACTCCACAAATAATTGAAATGACTCTGTTGTTAGCCAACTGCTCAGAACTTCAACTTTATCTGCAGAATGGGTCCAGTAAGGACAGCTATGGGCAACTCAGGGAGGATGAATGGGAAGATGAATGTATGAGCTTGGAAATGAGTCAGATTCAAAGTCAGGGCGTCTAACCCAACTTGGGGTCTGACCTTGAACTTCACCCCTTTAAACTTCAGTACCTCTCCTCGTAAAATGTGGATCACAATAGAACTTGCTCTCTAATTACCAAATAAAGACACAGTACTCCAAGTTCATTTTTAATGTTAGATAAACCACACCTGATGTTTATGCTAAGTATGCCCCCAGGCAATGCTCAGGACATGCACTGAAAATGTGTTGTTTTTCTGAAATTCAAATGCACCTGGTGTCCTGCATTTTCTGTGAATCAGATGGAATCACACATGTAACTCGCACGACACACGCTTAGGGATGTCCACCATTATTTTCTACCATGTGCTCCATAAATAGTAACTACAGCTCCCTTCCCCTTTTAAAATAATCCAAATGACTCCCATCCCTGCTTCCTGCCACCCCCACCCCTGCCTCTGCCTCTTAATCTGCATGGCGATGTCAGGAGGGGTCTCCGATGTAAAAAGGGAGCCAACAGCTGCCTCAGAGAGACCGTTGCTGTCAGTTGAAATGAATGCCGAGCTAATAGGCCTATTAATAATGAGCTTTATTATAGGAGGCCACTTACGTTAATAATTCTCTGTATTTGGTATTTGACGCTGTGACATTTATACTGAGCTGAATGGTGGCTGTGTGTGTGTGTGTGTGTGTGTGTGTGTAAAGCCATTTAGCTCACTTTTACTCTGAATGCAGCTGCAACATTGGGGGGGCATAAAGTGTTTTTATTTAAACACACACACACACACACACACACACACACACACACACACACAGGCACCTCCTGGAATTCTGCTTTGCCTCCTGGGTGTCCTGCCGCTCAGGCGCCTCAGGGCCACTGCAGAATGGATGAACAGATGCAGGGAGAGGCCAGGGAGGAGGCTGAGCACTTACACTTACTTACCTTGTAAGTCCAGCGCCCCCCTGCCCCCACCCCTGTCCCCCTGAGCAGCTCAGGGCAGCTTTAACCTGATTTGCATGCTGGGACTTCTCCTTACAGTCCCTGGAATGGTGACAGGGCCTAATTAGCATTTCCACCCCCTCTCTTGCCTCTTTTATATTTGATGACAGTGCCTGAGCAGGAGGGGAGGTTTAACTAAACCCAGATTAAGAAGCAGAGCTCTGGTTCTGGAAGTTAGAGGCATCAACATTACCAGCGGGAGGTGGGGGGTGAGTGGGGAGGGCTTGGCAAGGAGGGGCTGGGACAGAGGAAATGTTCAGTTCCACAGTGGGGACTCCAGGCTGCAGTGCAGGCATTTGTATTTAAATGCATCCACGGCAGGAGCCAAGCAAACGGATCAGCCCTGTGTCCCACTACAGGTCCAGTGGCCTGGGATTCTCTCCGACAGGTTCCACAGCGCATCCCAAACCACAGGCCCGCACACTGATCAAGCCCAGGTTCAAGCTTCACCAGGGGCAGGTCCACTGTGATCTGTCGTCATGCCATGCAGGTCTCAGCTGGGAACCATGGCGGGCCTGCATGCAGGTCATCCAGGTGGTGGCAGGAGCACTCACTGAATCTTTGTGACTCACCCATGGTCCTCAGGCAGGGGATGGAGAAGGGTGTCCATCACTCCTCACCAGGAGCTGGTTAGAAATGCAGAATGGTGAGCTCAATCAGAAGCTGCATTTTCACCAAATCCTTCGGGGATTCCTTAGCATTAAAATTTGAGAAGGCCCGCTTTAGCGCTTCCTTGGACAGACAACAACCTTATCTTGAACTTGTCATGTGATGTGCAACTGCCCTTCACAGAGCTCAGTCTGCTTCCTTGCTAGACACACCTCACATCTCATGGGACCAGTCCTAGGGAGCTCATCCTCACCTCCAAGTCCAAGGACAGACTCTGTAATGCCAGGCTCTCGGCCCCAGGCAGCCTTCCCCCCAGTGGATGTCCCCAGGCATCTTGTCCACTGTCCACCCCACCCCCGCTTATAGGTTACTTTAGCAGTTTAATTAGCAGGTTAATTTGAGGCCACCAGTGCCTGCACAAAGTACCTGCCAATTACTATATATATATTCAAAGCAGACTGCTCATAAAAGATCAAGCTAGATGAATTTTCTTAATAAGTGGTTAAAACATCTTAAGAGTTTCCGGCGCTAGTTCGCTGCTCAAGGGTTTTCAATAAGATGCTCTGATGATGGAAGAACCACTTTTATCAAATATTAAGCTACTGTAAATTTACTGTAATTGAATAATTTGCCTCTTAGCCTTGGTTCACTGGGGCTGAAGCACAGTTTTCATTCCTAAGTGATCGCTCCGCAGTCTGTTTCAATATATGTCATGTCAAGCCCGGCTCATCTACGCCCCCGTTGGAGACTTAGTCATTTCAAAGCCAAGGGACCCTGTAAATGGTCTGGATGATTGACCATAAAGTATGTACATATTTAGTTTTATTAAACTGCGATTAGGGTTTCTCGGCTTCCATATTTAAACTGAGAGTGGTGTGCCCAGCTTTTACGACTTTATGGAAGTGCTAATGTGAGTTCCACAAGGGCTTTTTAGAGGAATCGAGGCCAAGGCAGCCCTTTTGGTCTAGTTCAAATAAGTATTAAGGAAAAGGAGTCTCAGCAACAACGGAAAAGCCCAGATACCAGTTGGCAGTAGATGGGATCAATAAGCCACGTCTATAAGTGCCATCTGAGGAGACTGTGAGAAACAGAGCTTGAGGTTCACAAGAGAACATCTGCATTTGTCCCCAGCTCTTACCATAAATAGGTTAAGTCACTTGGGCAGAAGACTTTCTGAGCCTCAATGACCTCATCTGTGAAATGGGCAGCATGTTGCACCCAGGGAGAAAGTGATTGTGTCTGAGAAAGGTCCTGGTAAAACGCTACACTAATGTTTCTCCAAACAGTGCCCTGGACCACATGCCTTGGAAACATCCCCAGGCTTGTCAAAATCCAGATCCCTGGCTGTCACACCTGCTCTGCTGAATCAGTGTTTCTGGAGATAGAACTCAAGAATCCACTTTTTGGTTTTCAAGAATATTGGGAATTAACACATAGGAAATGCACCTCTAAATATGTGTTTATTCTTATTGTGTCAGAGTAGTGAAGGAAGGTGATTGTACTTTTATTTTCTTCAATTAACTCTTCCTGTCTACACTGTAAGATTTAGGCATAACACATGAAAAGTGGAGGCTCTCAGAACAAAGTTTGTGTCCTTGGCAGAAGAAAGAGGCACAAGACAGAAAAGCAGAAAGTACACGTTACCCATAGATTATACCTGGTTAGACCCCATCACTTACTGGGCCCAGGATGGTCCTCTTTTCCTTTTCAACTCTAACTCCTGTTCTTCCTTCTAAACTCAGGTTAAAATCACCTCCATTCTGAAATGTGTTTAAACCCTGACTGGGCAGGTGACAACTATTTTCCCTTGATGCGCACCTAGGAGGCACCAGGAATCACACAGGTGGTAGGAAGAATTCCAGTAGGGCATCCCTAGATGCCCACCCCTGGATGACACACAATCCCTTCTGATTCAGTGTGAGCATGGTTGGAGAAGCTGATGGGACAGTCACTCCCATGATTAGGTCACCTTATGTAAAGCAGCTGGTTGCCATCTTGACTCCCACCTGCTGAGTGTGAGGAGAGGATCCAGATTCTTCATCCACAGGAACTGTGAGATAACACAGCTGTGTTGATTTCAGCCACAAGATTGTGAATTGGATGCTCTGTGATGAACCAATAGACCACTGATGAAACAAAGGATATAGGTACTGATGATTCCAAGAGAGACTGTAGAGATTCCTGGGTCCCTGCTCATAAAAGCTTCTTATAGAAAAACTAGTGGCCTAGTGCACAAAATTCATGCACAGGGCAGGGGGGCTGGGTGTGTCCCTCAGACTGGCCTGCACCATCTCCAATTTGGAACCCCTCAGGGGATGCCCGACTGCCGATGCCTGTGGGATCAGGCCTAAACTGGCAGTGGGACATCCCTCTCACAATCTGGGACCACTGACTCCTAACTGCTCACCTTCCTGCCTGGTCGCCCCTAACCACTCTGCCTGCAGGTCTGATTGCCCCCAAATGTCTCCCCTGCCAGCCTGCTTGCCTCCAACTAAACCCCAGTCAGCCTGATCACCCCCAACTGCTCTCTCCTGCTGGCCTGATGGTCCCCCACCACCAAGGCTTTGTCCAGAGGATGTCTAGAAGGTCTCCTGGTCTAATTATCATATTGCCCTTTTATTAGTATAGCTCTATAGCCTCCACCTTGGGTCGGGGAGCAGTGGGTAGGACTCCAGTCTAGTCAGACAGGACTCATCATGCCCAGTCAAAAGATGTATGCCTTCCCACAAGTGGCACAGCACATGAACAATTTTTCAACCAACCGTGCTGTAGCCTGGGGTTTGTGATTACATTTGGGCTGGTGAGAATCCCACAGGCAGCCGGCCACGTCCACGGATCTTCCGTTCCCTTCTTTACACAAACGGCAGCTTCCACGTGCGTGTCTGTAGTTCAGAGTGAGCATCGGCATTTTCCATCCATCAGCTCCCAGTGAAATAGTCGGGCTCCAGGAGCACCGCCTGGGTGGCCAAGGATTGCACATTGTCTGTGGCTCATCATAAATTGCTCCCTCCCAACCGTGTATTCTTCTCATGCCAAGAGCTCCTAGTGTTTTATTCATAAACATAATCACCCTTGTTCTACAGATGAGGACACTGGGCCAGAAATACTTGGCCCCTGTGAACTTGTAATGGCAACCCCAAAGTGACAGCGATGACTTCCCTTTCCACCTCAGGTATCCCTGTGTGTGTAGGGATCATGTACATACATACATACAGCATGCACATACATATATACACGTGATTCAATTTTGCAGAAGTAACTTCCAAACTCTTGTTTACCGTGCCAGCTTTCCCTGGTACCAGATTCGCATCCAACCGCATCCAGCCAGGAGCATTCACAGTGATTTAACTCCAAGCAAAATTCAGATGTGCTTTTATATCTACGTGGGCATGAGCACAGAAACGGAGGCTGCCTATGGGGCCCACCGGCAATTGGGCCTATATCATCCCCATTCCAGAGAAAATGTGAAAAATAAATCCTTCCTCCCGCATAAATGCCAGCCTCATGGAGCCACTAGAAATCAGAGATTTGCTTTGTTAAAAAGCCACCTGGCATGTGAGCTGGCCTTCTTTGATGGGGCCATGGGCATCAAATGGGACAGACATCCCTGCCTTGGACCCTCTTGGCTGCTGCTGTGGTCTGAGTTGATTCAGCCATGCCTTCATCTGAGAAGATTTGAAAAACTCACATGATTCTTACCAGCTCAAGACAAACAGAAATGCCGTATGAGGGCTGGGTGGAGACTGTATCCACATTCACGGGGCCTACATCCATGAAACTTTAAAGGATCCGTTCTCTGCTTTTCAACCCTCTTGCCTTTGGAGAATGACCAACACTGTTCTTTCATCTCTTTTTCTTCTGAACCCAATGGTCACCTTCTGATTCTTCTGAAAAGCTAGGCAGGATCACTGAATCCACTTAGGAAGTTAAATTGTGTGAAAGAAAATAGACTCTGTCCCTAACAGACTATTCCCTGCTCTTACCTAGAATAGGATCAGGGGCCCAGTGGCAGGCTGTTGCAGTGAATTTTAAAAGTTCTAAGTGTGATTGAACTTCTGTCCTTCAGTTCATCCACACTATCTCTACCATCATTTGTAACCTTGTTATTCCTTGACTCTTTTAACAGCCTCCTGATTCATCTTCTGTTGCCAACATCAGCTCCCAGTGAAGGGTAAATAATATTTCCATAGCAGAATATAAGCACCATCTCCCTCTGCTTACAGCACATCAATTCTTCCTCCTTCCCCTCAAAAAATAAAGGACAGAGTTCAAGCTTCTTGATGTGCAGGCCAGGCCATGACCTGAACCCAGCTGCTGCTCCTGGGAGGTCTCTCATCACCTAATGATACCTTGTCCTTCATCAATCCAGGGCTGCTCATAGTCACACCATAAGAAATGCCTCTTGTGGCCTATCTGTCTTTGCTTCTGCTGTTGATTCTACCTGGAGGTCTGTCCCTTCCTCTAAACATCTCCCAAACCTCCACCCTGCCACCCACTTCCTCTTCAAATGAAAACTATGCATTAGCCTTCCTGAGTCAGCTCTCTGATTCCAGAAGGCTGCACCCATCGCACTTGCCCGTTCTTAAATGGGAGCCATGCTCTAGGCACCTTTGCACCCAACTTCATAACCACTTGCCCTATTGTGCTGTTGTCTTAGGTTGTGAGATTTATGAGCAGGAACTAAATCTGATTCATCTGGATTTGCCGAGTGTCCAGCATTGGGATTCACACCCAGTAGGCATTCAGTAAAGTCTATTGAAAGAATGAACAGTTTCCAGGAATAACTGATGCCCGGGTGAGTAGATAATGTCTGCAAAGGTCTGTTCTTGATACTTCCTTTGTTTAAAAGGGTTAATTGCCTCTTACCTGGAGTTGAGTGGATTCCACTGTCTGGTGTCAAACTCCATTTCCACTCGCCTCACCCTCGGTCTAATGATGTACAAGTGGACAAATGGGAAAAAGCACCCATGGCACAATTTCTGCTGATGAATATTTCAGCAGGTGCCTCTTGGCTAAAAGTCGAGATGAAAGCCTGGCTCCAGGCAAATTAAGAGGGGAAAAAGACTTGTAAGTAAGAAAAACTTTGGAGAAATGCCTTCATGTTGAGCCATAGACAGCAATCCTGCGATTAAAAATGAGATCACAGCTCACAGTCGTCTCCAGGTCTCCTCCTGGACTTGGGGAGCGGTGGAGACATCCAGAGGAGACATGCTTCTCTCAAAGCTGGAGCATGGGGTTTCCAGGGCACTGAGCATCAGCAAGATGTGGCCAAGGGCCAAGGCTGCCCATGCGTCTATAAAATTGCAGCTCTTGGTAGAGTGAGGCTTTCTGGGTAAAGGCAGATCTGTGTGATCTATCCCAGATGCTGGTACGAGATGGTTTTCATGTCTTGATTTTTTGTTTGTTTAGTTTTTTGAGGAGGGATGAGCTAAATCAAACCAGTCTAGTCCAGCTTTGTGTGCACTGCTTCATTCTAACGTCTGCCCGTGTGTGTGTGTGTGTGTGTGTGTGTGTGTGTGTGTGTGTGTAGGAGAGGGGGTGGCTATAAGATATAGATTAAGTAAATGCCTGCAGAATAAATTAATGGAACAAATAAAATAGTGAATGAATTAAGGAACTGACATAGAATGAATACAGTGACGTGCTAGAAGATGCTTTTTTAAAAAAGAAAAAAAAAGACGAGCTCAGAGCTAGCCTTAGAACTGTTGAGAATGTATTGCTAAGCTGAACTTTTGAGGCATTTTGAATCTACAGCAAGTGCTAGGCCATGGAATTACACAATGATAACTCACCTTTGGAAGAAATTTAATATTTGTGCAAGCTAATAAAGCTGATTGCATTTAGATGGACTTTTAATGGAGGAGCTGGAGAGATAAAGCAGTTGGACTATTTATTCTTAAGAAAAGTCAAAATTAAAATACAATTTTCACTGATATGTTGCTAAGAACCAATCAACTGGAAGTAGGCATTTAGGGCGTTTACTCTTTAATTTTAATTTGTTGGAAGCAGTGGAGTGGAGGTAGTCACACATTGAAGAGTGAAATCTGCAAATCCTATTAGTCACACAATGAAACAGCCACGAATCTGGTTTCCCTGCAGACTTTCTCTACATGCCTCTCCCCCAAACGGAGTCTTATCCACCTCCAGACAGGGAGTCCCAGGTGCTCCTCTTTGTTTCTAGATAAGCCCTATCCACGGGGTGTTAATGGGTGTTCTCTGCCCTCTTCTCCCCAAAGGTAAGAAGAAAACACAATCCCTCATACCCAGAGCACCGCCTTGCCCTTTCAAGTAGGCCATCCCAGAGAAAGCCTGTAACTCCAAGAGAAATTGTGTGTCTCTGAAATTAGGTGGGTTGACAGTGGCAAGCTCCTATCGTTAGTTTAGAATGAGAGCTTGGGGGAATGACTTGAATGTTAGCTTTAGACACCTGTAAGGGAATTTCAAGCTTGCTCGGTGCCATGCTTCTTTACCATTGGACTCAAAGAAAGGGTCTTACTGTGTAATTCTGAAACAGTAAACCACCTGCTCTATGATAGAGTCACCATCTTGTTATTGGAGCTGAGAGACCCAGCCCTGTCCCTCTGGCTTCCGGCTACTTAGTGGGCATACACATACGACAGCACACACAATGTCAAACTAGGTGATATTTACATGTGCATCTCTCCTAGGAGCATGAGGTCCAGAAGAGCAAGAGGAAGCCTATCTGTGTCATCTCAAGATCCTTAAGGTCTCCCAGCTGGAATGGCTCAGTAACTGAGCATCTGACCCATGAACCAGGATGTCACAATTCAATTCCTGGTCAGGGTACATGTCCAGGTTGTAGGCTCAGTCCTCAGCAGGAGGCATGCAGGCGGCAGCCAATCAATGGATCTCTGTGATCATTTCTCTCTCTCTCTCTCTCTCTCTCTCTCTCTCTCTCTCTCTCTCTCTCCTCTCCCTTCTTCTCTGAAATCGATAAAAATATATTTTAAAAAAGATATAAGATTTAACCCAAAATGTAATAGAAATGTGTTATTGAGATAATGGTTGGTTGAGTGGATGGATGATGGATGAATAGATGGATGGATAGGTGGATGAATGGTAAAATGGATGGATTCATTCATCTTATCTTTAGGGGAAAAGGCAGGTTTTCAGGAGAATCGATGAAATAAAATGTTATAAGCAATGCCCTTAAATGAATGCCTGTCACATATTCGAAAAGAAAGAAAAAGAGCGAGAAAGAAATGGTCTCTTACTGCTTTTGTACCTTGCTGCAATAGGATGTGATATTCGGAACTGCTGCAGCTGCCTTAGGAGCAGGAAGGAACATCTATCTACCAGGACATCTCTGTGTGGTAGAGCAGAAAGGTGGGGACATCCAGGGTCCTGGAAAATTTTGATGAACCTCTGAATCAGCCCTGCACCAGCCAACTTCCAGAATTCTCCATAGGTAAGAAAATTCTTGCTAGAAGAGAAAAATAATTCCTGGATGTATCACCTTTTAGGTTGGACGCTCTCCAGCTTTGCTCTCATTTCTGGATCCCTCTTCTCCCCCTGCCACTGAGGCGGGTCTTCAGGGCCCAGTCACCCATGGAGCGAAGCCGCAGTATGAACAGGACAGCACATCCTGGTTTGCTTTCAGGAAACAAATTTCTCTTCCACCTTTGCTGCACTTGCACAGCGTTCTAGGGCAAGCTGTGGGTCCCGTTTACTCTGGGGATGCCATTCCACAAGGCATCAAGATAGTGAACCGAGTCATTTTGGCTGGAAGAGAACATGGAACGCTTTGGGGCTGAGGGTCTTGTGTGATGTATGTTGACACTCCAGTCCCAGGGGCAAAGGTTGACTCTGGCCATTTACCTGGACATCCTCTGTGTCCCTTTCATCCTTCACCCATTCTACATTTGGCTGAGTTTATGCAGACGTGGAGAGAATATGACATGGTTGTGATGAATAATAATTTCCTAACTTTACCGAACAACTCCGATTGTATCAAACAATGAGCTAGATTCCAAAGTGAAAGACAGAGGGGACCTTTACGCTCCTGAAGTAGTGACAAGCCTGATCCCAAGCACCCACTGCATCTCATCTGAGGCTTTATTCCTGCTCCCAACAGCCTCCAAAAAGCTCCATGGTGGTGGGGGCTGCTTCCACCATCAAGATAATTATTTTTGTCTCTTAGATTCCCTGGGTTACCATTTTTCTTCTTTGACAGGTAAATATTATTATTGTTTTTAAATGTATTTTTTATTGATTTCAGAGAGGAAGGGAGAGAGGGATAGAAACATCAGTGATGAGAGAATCATTGATCGGATGCCTCTTGCACTCCCCACACTGGGAGTTGAGCCTGTAACCCAGACTGGAAATCAAGCTGTGCCCTGACTGGGAATCAAACCATGACCACCTGGGGGTTCAGTTCAGAAGAAAGACTAGAAGGCCTTCACCATGAACTGTGGACAAGAACTCTCCAACATCATGTATTTCCCAAAGTAGAACTGCTAGGGGGGACAGGCTGAGGTTAGAGTTATCTGGCCTGTGGTATTTCTCTGTTTGCTTCTGCTCCCCATTGCACCACTAGGTTTGAGTAAGTCTTATGACTGCTACATGGAAGGCAGGAAGTTTCCCAAAATTTTAGCACTTGTTAATGTCACATAAAATATTCCAGTTCCACCCTAAGATTCATTTTAATTCAAGCCGTGTTATTTATATCCACCATTAGTGATAGTATTTAAAGGAAGCTCTTAATTTCTCTCTGGTTCATGCTGTCAAGACTCAGGAGGAACCGGGAGGACAAGGTCAAGAGGCTCTGGGGAAGTTGGAAGTCTGCCCAGGGGAGCTGAGAATGAGATTTTCCAGGTCACACGGAGGGGGCCGTAAATTGATAGTGGATTTCATGGAAGAGAGGAGGAGCGCTAATGCGCTACGGAGGGGCATTGGGGCATTGTAATCAGGAGGGCAGGAGCCCAAAGCCAAGTGGGCAGGCATCACTAAGACGATGTGTGGATTGGACTGGGCAGGGGCTCTGAGCCTGAGCCCTGAGCTCCGAGTGTGATGGGATACGACTCTGAATAGACATGGGGGCTTCCCAGACTATGGGACAATTTCAGCCACTGCAATGCGTGGTCCACAGCCGGTAAGAAAGCATCTCCAATGAACATTAAAGGCCGGAAGTGTCTACTATGGATCCCTTGGCTCAGATGGACCATAGTGTCCTTTTAACGAGATGTACATCACAGAAGGACAGCTTGGTAGGAAACAGCACAACAAGGCAATTGTAAAGGAATTGGGTTGCCAACCCTTCAGGACGGCTGTAGCATTCTCATAAAAGATCAGGCTTCTACTGCTTTTCCTACCACGTTATTCAGAATGGGAGACCTGCTCAGAAATCTCTCTGCACATTCTCAGAGCCCTAATGCACAGCTTGAACCCCAAGGCAGCAGATGTTTTGAAATCGTGTAAGCGCACAAAGAATGACTTTCAAGAATCCAATAAGACGTCGAGAGAAAGGTTAAGAATAACACAACTGAGAAAGCAAACAGCCACCGGGCCTTCAGGTCTAGCCATCGTTTATACGCTCATGTACAAAAGGCTCCATTTTCATTACCGAGCCATTTCAGGTCTTTTTCCTAATTCCCCCATAATTTAACATTCAATTTATTTTACTACCCACATCACAGATAATTCATGGGTAGAGTCTTGAAAATTTGATCTGATTCATTTCATTCCCGGGTAACATAAGGCCTACTGACTAATTTCCCCATATTGTTACATTCAATTTATTTTACTGCCCACATCACAGATAGTGGTGGGTAGAACCTTGAAAACTCAATTTGATTCAAAAGTTAGTGAACATGAAATTAGAAATGAATATGAATAGAGTTACACATTCATTCAACAAACATTTATGGAGTAATTCTCCTTTTCTCTACAACATAGTGCTGCTGGGATTAGAAATGGGTGTGACATCAACTTCACTACCAAGGAGCCTACACTATGTAGGGATGATGGGGGATATACATATATATCTAAGTGTATATTTATTGTTTTCAGAGAGGGAAGGAGAGATAGAAACATCAATGATGAGAAAGAATCATTGATTGGTTGCCTCCTGCATGCCCCACACCAGAGATCGAGCCTGAAACTAGGGCATGTGCCCTTAACGGGAATCGAACCATGAGCTCCTGGTTCATAGAATGCTACTAACCACTGAGCCATGCCAGTCAGGCTGGAATGAATATATATATGATTCTGGTGGGTTAGGCCCTCTCAGCCTTTTAGATCTCCACGAGACTATAAAAGACAGATACTATGCCACACATTCTCCTGACAAGAACCCCATTTACTTACCTTCAATAAGTACCTGATGCCACATTACGTGACAAACCATGATTGAAACCAAGTCAGAGTGATCAATGTCCACAGCCTTTGAAGTACACTGTACTACTTTCTAACTACATATCGAATTAGACATCGATGAATGGGAAAGACCAAGGTAGAGCTCTGGGGAGTTTGAGGGACCCAGGCAGGGGAGCAGAAATGCTTCCAGACAGACCCCAGGGAAGGCAGCGTGGGGATGGCATTGGTGTCAGGCCTTGAACATGGAAATCAGGGTGGATGTGTGATTGTGCACCAGCCAATGTAAGTGTGTGTTATTTGTGTAAATGTCGATCCAAGTCTTTCATTACCAAATGTAAACCAACATGGGACTCCTAAAGAAAACATTATTAGTGGCAAGGAAGTTTTTTCTCACCTACACAGCATCTTCCTGGAGCTTTTCCTGACACTCAGTGCCCTCAGCTTCTCAGAGCCACAGTAAATAGTTGAGGAAAAATAGCCACAACAAAAAAACAGATTTTATAAGATGAACATATTAATGTGCTGCTCAAGGCAGTAACCCTGGCAGGGGTTTGATTGGCAGTCCACTCTGGAGGTCACGTGGGTCACATGATCAATGTGCTGGACTCCAGGTTACTACAGAAGTACAGATGGTGGCGGTGAAACTCAAGGTGTTTTATAGCTGGAGGGGGGGAGGCTTTTATCACAAACCTTAATCATTTTTAATTTGATTTTTAGAAAGATGGGAAGGTAAATGAAAGAGAGAGAGAGAGAGAGAAGAGAGAGAGAGAGAGAGAGAGAGAGAGAGAGAGAGAGAGAGAAAGATATCATCCATTTTTTTGTTCCATTATTTATGCATTCATTGGTTGCTTCTTGTATGTGCGCTGACCCACAACCTTAGCATATTGGAATGATGCTCTAGCCATACCCAGCCATGGAATTAAACCTTAATTTTTGGATGAAATACTGAGAGATGAACAGATTTCCTGATAGTCACACAGCAAGTCCTCTAGGCTGTTGTGATAAGAAGCTGACAATCTCAATAGTTTCTTTATAGATGATCAAAATGTCTTCAGATAGCAATTAAGAATATCAAAATCAGCGTAAATCCATTCATATTGCAGTGAATTTAACTATTTTCTTCAGGAATTTTTAAAAAATATTTTTATTGATTTCAGAGAGGAAGGGAATGGGAGAGATAGAAGCATCAATGATGACAGAGAATCTTTGATTGGCTGCCTCCTGCAAGCCCCTTACTGGGAATTGAGCCTGCAACCCAGGCATATGCCCTTGACTGAATTGAACCCGTGACCCTTCAGTATGCAGGCTGATCCTCTATCCACTGAGCAAAGGTGGCTAGGGCAGCTTCAGGAATTTTTGTTTCTGTAAAGCAGAGACAAACTATTTCAGTTTCCTAATTTGTAAGAATAGGAGATTGGACAAAATATTATATAGAATTATTTCTATTTAGAAAATGCTGAAATCTGTGGCCACTTAGTAGCAAGTGCTTCATGAAAGGATGCTGACTATGGGAGAGGTCTTATCTCCAAAATATTTTGATCTTGGTTTATTTAAACTAATTATTTAACAGTAGAAATCATAATGTGGTGATGAAAACACAGTTGATAGACTTTGGAATAAACAAGAACCAATTTACAAAAAGTGTGACAGTGCTGGTGTGTGTGTGCCTGTGAGTGCACGTGCTGAGCAATCACAATGCACAGAGGGCTAGACCATATCACTGGCTCTCATTACTGGATAAGCCTATTGGGCTTTTGGGTTTCAGTCTCCTGGAAGGTCCAATGGGTGATCTTCTCATGGAGGTGGCCACCACCACACTGACACTAACATCTGGCATCCAGGGACTGTGCAGGACATACTGTAATCAGAACTTCCTGCATAATCACCTGCAGTCCCTAGCACGGCCTTAGAAGTCCAGGGTGTTTTGGCTCAAGATTTTCTCAGTGTAGAGTCACAGAGAGAACAGGTGAAAATTGCAGGTGAGCTGTAAAGGCCATAACTCACACAGCATCTGCCAGTCTGAACATTCATGTGCCACTCAACATTTCCTCCCAACATGACTCTACATAGTCATTGATGATGATAATAATATCATCATCATTTGGGGCCCTGAACAGAGGGCCCCAAATGGTTGGCCATGAACATGGCTGGTCCTAGGCAAAATTTTGGGTGGACTTCAAAATGTTGTTGTTAGTTTTTATATGAACCTACATGAAACTTTTCTTTACAAATTAGAGGAGGGATGCAGCCAAGAACCCCATGGATTCTTCATGTCACTTTTGACAGGGCTGTGTGCACAGTGGCTGCCCTCCTTTACCTGGAGTGCATTCATTGGCTTCCCACGTCTCACTGGACCTAAGACTTCCACTGTGTTTCCTGCCTGTCTTCAGGCCATTGGATTTCTATCCCCATCACAGAGGGTTCCAGATATTTTTCCTCAAACTGCTTATATGCTCAAGCCTAGATAGATAGATAGATAGATAGATAGATAGATAGATGATAGATAGATGAATAGATAGAGAGATACATACTAGTACATAGATAGATGGTACACAAATAGATACATAGCTGGATGATATATATATATGATATATACATAGATAGATGATAGATAAATCATTAGATAATGGATGGATGGATGGAAAAATAGATACATACATAAATAGATGATACATGAATAGAAACATAGGTTCATCATACATAGATAGATAGACAGATAGATAATAGATAGATGATAAATATATAAATGGTAGATAGAAAGATAGATAGATGATAGATAGATAGATAGATAGATAGATAGATAGATAGATAAGCCATCTCTATCAGATCCTCAGCTTAGGTTTCTATCAATGAATCATGTTGATCTGCTTTTCCTGGGAAAAAAAGACCTTAATGTCCTGAGTATTGTACACTCTGCCATTGAAATGTCACCTAGAATTTTTAAAAAGTCTACTTTTGCTATTCTCTGAGTTTGGTATTTAAGGGATGTGCTCACCTCATTCCAGGAAAGAATGTGAAGAACATAACAACAAGACACTTAGGTGACAAGTTGACTTCACAGTGGCTCCTACCCCAAGGGTACTCCTCTTTCCTGTCTTCATACAGCTGTGGCCCCCCAGCATGGCCCTTAGGTGTGTCAGTGTCCCTGGCAGGACTGGGTCCCTGGATGGATGAGAGGACCATCTATACTTCCTGCTGTGTGGAGGGGGGGGGCAGGGGAAAGCAATGTGTATATTTCACTGTGGAGAGGGAGGGAGGAGAGAAGCCTCATGAGGCCCACAGATTTCAGCAGTAACTAAATACACACGTTTGTCAGTTATTGCCTAAGTCTAGCTTTCCTCTGCAATGGATAAAAATGCCTCGCTCACTTTTCCAGTTAAATAAAGCTACTCTAAAAAATACATGGCAGGATGCTGAAAGGCGCCAGTCTCTGTTTCTGAATGTTCACACATACATACACACACACAAAAAAAAAATTATAGAAAGGAGGAGAAAAGACGAGACTCATTCTAGAGAGCATCACAGCAGCTACATGATGAAGGCCATCCTATCAGGGAGCAATTTAATAACCTGCCCCCAATGCCAATGCACAAGACAGCAAACGCAGGATAGAGTTTCTGCAAAATCAGTCCTGAATTGAAAATTCACAGTCCATGTAAAGATAGAGAACTCCTGCTTTGGCTATTCTCTTTTCCCTTATCCTTCCTGCTTCCTCCCTCCCTTCTCATCCTCACCCTTTCCCTCCTCTCCTTCTTTCCTCCTCTATTTTCTTCCTTCCCTTTCTCCTCCCCCTTCCCTCCCTTTCTAGAAGATGAACACTCTTTGGTCTTTCAACTTATGGCAGGTTTTTCTCTCGTTCAGGACAATTTGAGGATTGCCTGGGGCCCTCTGAAACAAGGAGAAGCAATGTTGGCTTTAATGAACAGATGGTATCCAGAGGGGGCAAAATCCATCCAAACTTTAAGCATCAGGGTTTTATAGGGAGTTTGCCTGTAGGGGTCTAGAAACCTGGACAGGAGAACATGTTCTGACCTCATGGGATGGGGAGGTGGTTTCTCAGTCTTTCAAAATGATTTGGCTTGGGGAATGGGCTTAAGTTTGATGTGACAAGCATGTGTCTGTCTGCCTATCTGTCTATCTGTCTATCTATCTATCTATCTATCTATCTATCTATTTATCTATCATTTATCTATCTATTTTTTCTGTATTTCTTGTTACTGGCCAATTGTTTGAATAAAACAACCATGTTTTCAGAATGAGGGTATAGTACAGTACTCAGCATCAGAGACAAGAATGTCCTAACCAAGTATAAATACTCATAACACTCTTAGCATTTCAGGGCAATGAGCAATCAAGTGGCATATATGATGCTTTCCATGATTATTATTTTACTAGTGGCCCGGTGCACAAAATTTGTGCACAGAGGGGAAATTCCCCCTGCCGAGCCTGCACTCTCTCCAATCAGACATCCCTCTCGATCTGGGACTGCTGGCTCCTAACCACTCACCTGCCTGCCTGCCTGATCACCCCTAACTGCCTCTGCCTGCCTGGTTAGTCTAACTGCCCTCCCCTGCCAGCCAATTTGGTTCTAATTGGTAAGTTTCTATGTCAGTCAGTGTAAAAAGCTTCACCTCCTAGGAAGCTATTGGCTCTTTACAATTGACCCAAATTTGGTTCTGATTGGCCAGTTTATATGCCATTCAGCATCTCTGGTCCTATCAACAGGGCCTGATCAGAAAGGCAGGGCTGGTGGAGGCTGGACGAGAAATGGAGGCAGGGATGCTGCCCAGGCTTGGAGGGAAAGAGAGAGGCAAGTGCTGGTCAAAAGCTGATTCAGATTCTACAGATAAGCCCCTGCTTCTCTCTTCAGGTCTCTTTCCAGGCTTGATTCAAAGCCTCCTCAGCAGTCACTGCTGGGTCACTGGGCCTGCAGCCTCAGTAGTCATCCCTGGGTCACCATGGCAGCCCAATTGGTCAGCCTTTAGGTGTGGTCAGTGGTTACACCCTGGCTCTTTATTATAGAGATTATATTATTATCAGTCACTCAGAAGCAAGTTGTGTAACTTCTCGCAGCCTCAGTTTCCTTCTCCATAACACTGGGATGGTAACTTACATTTACTGTGGCACTGTGCGGATGGAACTGACAAAGAGCTGCACTGTCACGTAGAGGCACTCAGTCCATCACCAGCTCACTTGTCATGCTCCCCACAGCTCTCAGGGTATCTTGCCTTCCATGTCCTGCCTCGGGTTCCCCCGGGAGGCACAGGCGCTGTGCCAAACACATGCTGTGTGCTTGAGTTATGCTTGCTGAATGCCACTGGAACAGAAGCTGCCTTTGATTCCCATCTACAGACTTCCAGAAAGACCCCTTTAACTGACATTTGATCTGCCAAGAGTTCAAGCCTTGTCTGAGGGTCTTCATTCCTTACTGACATATCATGGTGTCTTCCTAGAGGGACCTCTGAAGGGTACTTCAAATGTGTCCAAACACAGTGTCATAGCGAGAACATTTTCTTTGGGATTCAAAGAATGAGAGACTCCTTCCTCATCAGAATCAGAGAATACTCCTTCTCCTGCCCCATCATGCACAGTGAGCATGCTCCCGGACCTGTGCCTTCAAAATTCCTGTATGCTGATCTCAGAACAAGGGTAAGGAGACCCACATGGCAGTGGCCAACAGCCTCCAGTGTCCAGTCACCCCAACCCCTTTTCCTGGAATTCTTGAGCTGGAGCTCTGCCATTGCTTGTTGTGTCTTTCAGTCTTCATCAATGCAATACAACACAGTGCCACAGAGATCTGTCCCTGGAAGCTCCAAATATGTCATGCCATCATTTTGATGAAGTTAACAACAGCAACTTTCAAGAATGGGCTATCACCATTCTCTATTTTGTCCTTTGGAAGTAAGACTCCTGTACATGATCCCGATGGAGCCTGATTCAGGGTAACCCTTAGGAGCAAAGGAACCTCTCTCACAAAAGAGAATGTAGAGAGGAGCTCAGTTTGTCCTCTTCACTAAATGGCTCCACCTGCAGACTTTTAAAATCCGCTTGCATAATTTTCTGCCTTCTCCACTTCCTGACCTCACCTTATGACCCCCAGGGTCCCATCTACTTGCCTATATGGAAAAGAGAAGAGTTATGTGTAGAGTCCAACATTGGAATTCTTAAATTGAGACTTATTTGCCTAGTTATGAGGCTGGGCAAATAATTTCAATCCTCTGGTCACCAAATGCACCTTTAGCGTCATTGCTGGAGAGATTAGTTGGATTGATTTACAGTCTGCCAGTATGCCTCCACTGTCAAATTACACATAATCTTTCCTCCTCTGAATATATTGCAGCAACCATCTTAGGAATTCAGGTGCATCTTCTGCTTCCTGTGCCTTGGAGAATTACAATAATGAGCATGCATTATGAAGACACGCATTTCAGGCCTATTACCTACTTTAACCCTCACAGCCATGTGGTGATGCTGGTACTGTGATGATGCTGGTACTGTAGGGCATATTTTGCTATTTAAAAACATAGGAAGCCAGCGGGAAAAGTGACTTCTTGAGTTGACATAACTATTAAGCAACTCAATCCCATGTTTCTGACACCCGAACCATGAATCAATTCACTGCACTTGACTTCATCTTTGGGTAGAAGATGGGTTTGTAGAGAGCAGAGTAATGGATCACAGAGTCTGAGTCTCCCACCCCCAGAAGGTGGACAGGTCCTGGAGACATTGATTGTCTTTGGCAGGACGTCACATGGAGACCATGGAAGATTCAGGTATTGAGACTGGTTGGATTTGTTCTCTTCTCTAGCTCTCAGCTGAGTGCTTAAAGACCAAGATCTGCTTCGAGTTTCGGGGTCTAGCGGGCTGTCTTCCTGCATAGTGCCAGTGATAATGTATTTAAGAGATGCTGGATTGATCAGGTGAGAATTTATGTAAGCCGAAACCATTAGGTGGCTTAATTAAATCAGGGCATTTAACTCATTAGCCTTCTGCTCCTGGGACTCATAAATTTGAACCCGGTGCTGCTAATCACAGAAGAAGTCAAGTTCAGCATCCCCTCCCCCACCTGTCTACTTTGGTTCCTTAGTAGGCATATGAGGAATATCAGAAGAAAAGGAAGTGAAAAACCCAGAGGAAGGATGGCTGGTCACATCACTCGGCTCCATTGAGAATGCTGAGCCCTCACTGGGAGTCAGGGTTACCATGGAAAGAACAATGACTTTGGTGTCTAACAGGAACCCAGTAGCACTTGGACATACCCCCAGGAAGCCTGTGTGGAAAGTCCACATCCCAGCCATTACAGAAGCCTGTGTCTGTGGGGTGACATCTTGTCATAGCATTGGGTAAGCCACATGGTGCTCACAGCTGTGATGCTGGGACCTCTCTGCTCACAAGTGAAGTGCGTGTACTAGTGTTACCTTCTGGTTGCTCCAGCTCTCTTTTCTCACTTGCTGGATTTCTGAGACGGATGGCATTCCATCCTTCTCTCACCTGTATCCCCCAAATTGTTTACAAACTCTTGTCTTTTCCTACAATCTCACCATTTCTTCACCAACATAGCAGCCAGATTTATCTTTTTTTAAAAAAAATAGAAATCAAGATGCCATTTCTTGGTCTGAAATCCCTCAGTTGCCTCTCATTACCTTCAAGATCAAGTTCAAATTCATGAACATGCTCAACCAAACCTTCCCTTAAGTTTCATCTCCCACTCCCACCATCTCTCATCATCTCCTCCCAGGAAACACCAGGTGCTCAAAAATAGTCCTGAATAATTTGAATTTTGAGAACATTCCTCACCCTTCCACTAGTCTATGCCCTGGAATATCCTGGTTTGTGTAGAATATCTCTTTTTTTCAGTTGAAGACATTCCTTCACATACATCATCTGATGGCTCAAATGTCCATTCTCTATCAAGCTTAGATTGACATCTCCGGGCTGCAAAAGCTATGTCTTATTTGGACTGTGGCTGTATGCTTTGCTTACCAAAGCTCTCTCCTTATTCCTGGTCACTCATATCTTTGCATGTCCATCTTTGTCTCTAGACTTCCAGTTCCTTGTGGTCAGGAACCATGTATCCATAATCATGATGAACAGGTCGGTGGGTCCTGTTTGGTGCCCAGAAGCTCTCTATGGTCGACAGATACCAGCTGGCATGCTGACATTCCAAATGGGACTGAGCTGAGAGCCAGGGCAGAGTGGAGCTCTCGGAGACCACAGAAAAGGAGAGGATGGCAAAGACAAGTGGACAGGAGGTGAAGAAATCTCTGGAGGATAGAAGGTTCAAAGGAGGATTCTGTGGTGGGAGAGAGAGAGAAACATCAATGAGAGGGAATCATTGATCAGTTGCTTCCTGTAACCCCCCCCCCCCTTACTGGGTATCAAGCTCACAACCCTGGCATATGCCCGGACCAGGAATTGAACCATGACCTCCTGGTTCAAAAATCAACACTCAACTACTGAGCCACACCAGCGGGGCTTAACATTTCTTTTTAATCAATGGTAAATTGGCCCTTTTGAGGAAATGTGACAAGCATTTTAACCTGGCTTTAAGGTGTCTCTTGGGACACTTTCGACATCTGTATTTTTCCCATCACAATGGCCAGGATAACTCGACTTCAGTGAGCACGCCTCTTGCACCAGATTCTACTAGGTGGACACCTTGCACAGTTCATTGAATACTCACAGCATCCCTGGGGAGAAGTATGATTATTTATTTAAATATATTTTATTGATATTTTACAGAGAGGAAGGGAGAGAGATAGAGAGCTAGGAATGTCAATGAGAGAGAAACATTGACCAGCTGCCTCTTGCACACCCCCTACTGGGGATGTGCCCGCAACCAATGTACATGCCCTTGACAGGAATCGAACCCAAGACCTTTCAGTCCGCAGACCGACGCTCTACCACTGAGCCAAACCGGGTTCAACAGAAGTATGATTATTAATATGTCACTTAGGGAGAGAAAACTGAGACAAAGACATAGTAAAATGTCATCTCAAAGTTCCATGCTGCGTGGGGAACCTGGATTTGAACCTAGGTGCCTGTGAGAACAATATTCATATTTTAAACAGTTCCTCTATGTCACACCTGGGACCAGGGCCCTGTACATGGGTCTTCTCCACCTCAGTAGTCTGAGGACAGCAGGGGAAATGATTGGGGACTGGCAGGGTGGAGCGAATTGGAAAGGGATCTGCAGGGAGCCGGGCAGCTTCAGAATGTGTTAGAGTTGTGCTCCCACTTCTGGAGAGCCAGAGATTTAAGTCAGCTCCTGTTGCTATTTCTGAGGCTGCAATAGCAACCTGCCTGGTGTTTTGATATTTTTCCCCTTTTCCTCTTCTTAGAAAATGACAAGGAGCTTTTCTGTGAATGCCCGAGAGCCCACATCAGCCTGCGCAGAGAGAGGCAGAGGGAAGAAGCCTGTTTGAAGTGTGTCTCTATTCTGCCCTAAATAGGATGAAAAGGGCCCGCACAGTTGTTAATTGAGAAGGCGGGAAGTGGCGCGGGACAGAGGCATCTAGCTGGCAAGGTGGCCACTTGCAGCAGTTCTGCCAATAAGATCTGTTACGTAGACACACTTCAAAGCTCCAGCATCTTTCCACTGAGTGACAAGAAAAGGGTGGCCTTTTAGCATGGCTCATAAGCCAGGGAGTTTGGACACAGATGGGGCCTAACCCCTGAACTCAGGGGTCTGCTGGAACATGGTCCTTGATACCGTGTCTGACATACCAGAGCCTCAGGGTCTCCATCCATCAAACTGCCCAATGGTTATGAGGGTTACAAGAGACACATGGAGGTATCTTCAAGAAGAGACCATCAGGACCTAGTCCACACTGTACACTTGGCCGGTGCTGACTTAGACCACACACTCTGAGGGGTGGGACTCACCTGAGATCCTGTGGCACCCTCATTATGACCCCTGAGCCCCCAGAACCGAAGTCTCACCCCTCTAACCACTGGTTCTCCTTGAGGTCTCTTTTTTGCCATGAAGTGACTTCCCATTTCCTCCAAGTCAGTTACACACAGACATGGCCCAACACAAAACCACACTGCTGAACCCAGCACACACCAGAACTGCACTCACTGTGATCATGAACCCATGGGACTGTGGGTCATTCTAAATAAGGCTGGTCTGCAGGGAGGTGTGCGTGGGAGTGTGAAATGCACTCTGCAGTTGGAACACAGCATGCAGACCAGAAAGGAAGATGTCTCATTAATAATGTTAGATATTTTACTGTTCAAAAAGATATTTTGGAAAAATTGGTTTAAATAAAATACATTATTAGACAATGTTACAAGTTATATTTTGTTCTTTTAAAATGTGGTAAATAGAAAAGTTTAAACTGCCTATCTCATGATATTTATAGCGGACAGCATCTCTTCTTCTCTCTCTTTGCTCCATAATGAGGAAACCTAGTCCAATCTGCTTTTTTTTCTGGGCAGCTGGCTGCACTGTCTCAGGTTCACTCCCCACATACACACTTTCCCACCCACGGTAATAAGAGTATGCTTAGTGGTTAAGGCTGGTGGGGAAAGTGTATTCTGATTGGTTCTATCCCTGATAAAGCACACCCATGCAGGGTGCTTTAGCTGTCCTTGTCATCTCAGGTGTATCCTCATCCTACCCAATTGGGGGCCAGGCGGGAGATTCTCTTAAGCATCCCAAGGCCAAAGGTCGTGGCCTAAAGGTCATACTCTGAAGTCACAGACTTAAAGGTCACACTCTGAAGTCATGAGCTTAAAAGGTCACACTCTGGAACCAGCTTCGTTTTTTCCCCCTCCAAGTCTGTGAAGAAGGGAGTGCCTGCCTCTCTACTTGACTTTTTTTTTAAGTATAAAAATTTGAACATAATTAAGTTGATGAGTTTAGATATAAGTGTACACCCACGAAACCATAATTCCAATCTATAAACTTATCTATTGCCTCCATACATTCATTCTGCCTACTTATTTCTTTACTAGAGGCCTGGTGCCCAAAATTCATGCATGGGGAGGAGGTGTCCCTCAGCCTGGCCTGCACCATCTCCAATATGGGACCCCTTAGGACACTGGTCGGCAAACTATGGCTCTCAAGCCTAGGTTTGCCACTCTGTTAACTAATGAATTCGCTGACCACTGGGATAGGGGCTTAATCACAAGGGACAACAACAGCCTGTAATTATTGAAAGTGAGAGTCTAGGTCAGTGGTTGATAAACTCATTAGTTAACAGAGCAGCAAACCTCAGCTCACAAGCTGCATGTGGCTTTCGAGCCACAGTTTGCTGACCACTGCCTTGGGATATGTCTGACTGCTGGTTTAGGCCCGTTCCTACAGGGATCAGGCTTAAACCTGCAGGAAGACATCCCTCTCACAATCTGAGACTACTGGCTCCTAATTGCTCGCTTTCCTGCCTGCCTGCCTACATGATTGCTTCTAACCACTTCTGCTTGCCAGCCTGATCATACCCTAACCACTCCCCTGACAACCTGATTGCCCCCAATTGCCCTCCCCTGCCAGTATAGTCACCCCTACCTCCCTCCCCTACCGACCTGATCCCTTCCCTGCCAGCCTGTTACACCCAACTGCCCTCCCTTTCTGGCCATCTTGTGGTAGCCATTTTGTGGAGGCCATCTTGTGATGACGTTGTATGAAGGTATTGTGCCATCTAGGCTTTTATTATATAGGATTTGTTTATTCATTATAATTACTACTATTTGTGGTGAGTACACTTAACATAAGATACACCCCCTTAGAAACATCTGAATCATGCAACACAGTATTGGTAACTCTAGGGCAGCCATGGGCAAACTATAGCCCGCAGGCCAAATCCAGCCCGTTGGGCTGTTCTATCCTGCGGAGGGTTCTCTTGCTCTCCCCTCTGCTCCTTCACCAGCAGCCCAAGATGATAGTGCCAGCATGGTCAGGTTGCTTTTATTCTGGCCCTCCGGTCCAGTTTAAGAACCCATTGTGGCCCTAGAGTCAAAAAGTTTACCCACCCCTGCTTTAGGGCATGCTGTGCAATCCAGTAGGTCTCTAGGGATGACTCATTGAGTATATCTGACTGAATCTTTGTACCCTTTTGACTAATACCTTCCTTTTTCTCCCTCTTCCAGAGTGCCTAGCAACCATCATTTCACTCTCTGCTTGTATGGAGTTTGACTATTTTAGGTTTAGTATATAATTAATAACACATAGTAGCTATCCTTATGGAAAACAGTATGGAGGGTCTGTCAAAAAATTATAAATAGAGCTTCCATATGATCCAACAATCCCACATCTGGGTTTGTATCCAAAGGAGTTGAAATCAAGATCTCAAGGAGATACTCCCTCCCCTGTGTTCATTGCAGCCTTATTTACAATAGCCAAGAAACAGAAGCAGCTGAATGTCCACAGATGAATGCATGAGAAGATGTGGTCTATCTGTACAACAGAATCCTATGAAGCCATCAAATAGGAGGAAATTCTACCATTTGCAACACCATGGCTGAACTGGAGGACATTTTGCAAAGTAAAATATGTATCCTTCACCTAGGCCTGAGTTGATGTAAACACTGTCAGTTCACACAGTGGTTTCCTCTTCCTGTTCTGTTTGTGACTCACTGAACCATTTTAACTGTCTGAGAGGTGATTAACTCACCTGCTTATTCATTTGGCAAGCACTCATTCTGCACCTCATGCATACCAGGTATTCAGCTAGTGGCCAGGGGAGGAGCACTGAGCTTGATATGAAAGTTAGGCTTGGGGAGCTGTGGACTAGTTAAGTAACCAGACTCATAAGAACAATGTTATAACAGGTGGAGGCATCAGTTGAGTTCACACAGAGGGGCACTCAGTCCATCCCCAGGACTAAACAGAAAAGACCCCAGGTGACGTGTTGGGTATAGAGAATAAATAGAACTTAGCTAGCGCTTATGATATTCATCATCGCCATCATCATCATCATCATCATCATCACTTTCATCATCAAATTAAAAGGCATCCTTAGCCAAGGAAACAGCAACTGAAAAGGTGTGGGCTTCCACAATAGCATGCAAAGTTTAAGGAGCCAAAAACACGTTGATGATGTTGGTTGACAATGGGCAGGGGGAGGGAAGGAAGAGCAAGACCTGGGGAATGAGGAGCAGGCCTGAGCCTGTGTACGCAAACACCTAAACCAAGGTCAGTGATTCTGCCTTTATCCGACACACCGGAAAGGGACACTCACGGAACTCAAAAAGGTGCATGAAATGGTCACACCCTGGCCTTCTGGACTGATCTCTTTGGGACCCACACATGAGGATGAAATTGCTCTAAAATTATATTTAGAGAGCAGACGGGCCCTGTATCCACAAAATCAGACAGGTTGTGTTAGAGACATGCCCCCCGGGTACCAGCAATTTATCTGTTTCCCTGCTGTCTGAGGAGGTGCCTCCTGGGGGTGCAGGGCTTGTCTGTGACAGTATTTCCCACGGTGCCAGCGGCAGAAAGGACTGTATCTAGGTTCCTCCCCTTGACCACAAGGGCAAAGGTGCTGGGTCCGGCAGACGACTTGGCGAGCCAGAGCAGACCTGGGAGATCTGTCCTCCATGGCCCCAGAGAGACTGGTTTGGCTCAGGGACCCTGGGGCCCTGTTTGAAAAGTGGCTTCTCTCATTTCCCTTTGATCAGGCAGTTCATGGTGCATTTGGGAGGACAAGGAGTGATTTGTCTTGCACATGTGTTTTCGTTTACTTCTTAAAGGCACAGCTAAAACATTACACACAAGCACAGTGAAGTCCAGTGGGCAGACGAGCTTCAAACAGTCTTAAAGGGTGTATGGGAGATAAGCTTATTTGTTTATAATCCACATTTTTACATTTTTTAAAGTCTTTTAAGGAAAAGGCAGCACACTAAAAGTACAGCTGAGCAAATAAGAATGGAGGTAAAATATGATGCACACATGAGGTCAATGCCGGAAAAGGTTTCCATACATTTCTGAATAATTGTCCAAGGGGCGTCTTCATTTAGGCCTGAGCTTCCTAGTAGCCAATGAAATAAGGGATATTGTACTTAGAGCTAAGAAAACTCACTTCAGCAGTTCTTTTAAAAAAATATATTTTATTGATATTTCACAGAGAGGAAGGGAGAGAGATAGAGAGCTAGAAACGTCGATGAGAGAGAAACATCGACCAGCTGCCTCTTGCACACCCCCTACTGGGGATGTGCCCACAACCAAGGTACATTCCCTTGACCGGAATGGAACCCGGGACCCTTCAGTCCGCAGACTGATGCTCTACCACTGAGCCAAATGGGTTTCGGCTCACTTCAGCAGTTCATTAAAGGTACACTTTGCAATTAAGGGAGCAATATCTTTAGTAATACCGTCCCCCATATTTGATTATGGGTTTCAGATATAAGATTTCTCCAGTGAAATAGCGTTTCCTGAGCACCTGTGATGCACTAATGTGCTAAAACTGTAATGATGTGCTCAAATACTTGCTGTCCTTCCCTATCCCTGCCTGTCACTGTAGATGGTTCAGTCCCTTATCTCATGAGAACATATGGGCCCTATTCCCACAAGACCAGTTTTGGCCGATGAAATGAAAGTGGGAGTGAGATGTGTCCTGATATCCCAAGGGATTAATTTTTTAGAGTTGTTTGTATGCATGGACACACTGACAACCTGTGTCACTAGCCACCTCCTTCCTATTAAGAGAATGTGCATGTAGGTCTACCTGAGACAGAGGTGGCATCCTATGGACTCACTAAGGCCTTCCTATCTTTCAGTCATGATAACCCCCTATCTTTATTAGTTAAGTAGGCAAAACATAATCAAATGTTTTTGTCCATATTTCCACATAATGGGTGGGGGGGTGTTGAAATTGAAGTGAGAAACATGGGCCTTGGCACATGATGGCTTTCTTGGGTCCACTTTGGGGACTTTTCCAAGGAAGAAGCAAAGAATGTTCAATACCCTCTCCTGGGCCCTCAGAATAGAGCAAACAGGACAGAATGTTCAACACAGAAACAGAAGCAAGTGGAGAGGAGAAAGGGACAGAGGGATATTTTAGCATCATTAGGGGTAAGGGTATTTAATGCAACTCAATGGGAGTAAAATAAATCAAGATCCTGGTGTCTGATGATACCTAATAATGATTTACATAAATGATCTGGCATTATTTTTGCAAAGGCGTGTTCTTGATTGGCATTAACACAGGGGAAAGGATAAACAGCCTCTTCTAATGTTAGGCAGCACTATTCCCATGACTAAACGATCTAAACACAACTCCCATGGAAGAATGCTGCTTAGCACACAGTGAGTAGGTGCCCAACAAACATATGTTGTTGAATCAATAATTGCGCTGGGTTCAGGGAGGAAGCCATCTTGCCCAAGAAGAATGGTGCCGTTGTGTCACTTGAAACCTATGTGAACCTATTAACCAATGTCACCCCAATAAATTTATTTAAAACAAAATAACATAAAGACCATCTCTTGAGGGCCATTCTGGACACCCCAAGGCAGCAGCTTGATAGTCCAAGGGGCACTAATTCTCAAGGAAGTTAGATCAAGAGCAGTCTATTAGACGTCCCTTTGAACTTGGCTCAATTTCACCTTCAGGCACTTTCACAGCATAAGGTCACGCTTCTGACCTCTGAAACAGATAATCACTCCTCCTGCCAAAGGCTTCTTTGACTCAACAATTCAAACCTTAGCTCCAAAAGAATTAGAGAAAGTGGGAAATACCACACACATTAAAATACCAACTCATTACGCCTTCTTCCATCTTCTTCTAGGAACATCAAAGGACGGTTTGTGGCTGTCAACAATTAATCTGGGAGGAGGACTGGCTGGTATTTCAAACGCCTTTTGGGGTTCAAGTTAAGGGGTCAGTAATGATAGGGTATTTGGCCAATGGCAAGCAAAGGAGGAGACGCAGAAGGGGCGAGGATGTATGTAGCCTCAAGGGTTCATAACAGAAGACTCTTCTGAAGTAAGATCAGAATTAAGATTCTTTAGGAATTTCTCAATTTCCAGCCACTTGTGTGGGACACTGATAAGTAAATGAGCCTCCTATTGGCAGCAAGTGGAGAAAGGATCAGTGTCGCTTTTGAGTGTATATTTGCAGATTCTAAGGAAAAAAAAAAACTGGGGCCGTGATGCTTTTAAAAGCTCTGTATTTTCTGAATAGGTCAGGAGCATTGTTGGAGTGAAATACATCGCCTCCTGCATTCTAGCCTCAGTTGGTGTTTCAAGTGCTCAGCCTCCCAACAGACATGGCGCTGGAGCTGTGACGGGGTCTGTACTCATGACACTTGGTTCAGGAGCGGCTCTGCTTTGGGATGTTATTTCCAGGCAGTTGACAGGTAGAAGTGACAACTCATCATGAAAGAAATATTAGCAATCAAACACCATAAAATTGACAGAAATAACTAACGTGCTGTTAACTTAGACACCGGTAGTGCCTTTTCCCTACACGATGCTAAGCATCTCTAATGGAATGACAGCAAAGCAGATGCCAGCACTCATGAACCACAGATGGATCCTATTGTGTTGTGTCAAACGAGTGGACCCTGGGTCCTCTTAAAAGAAGGGAGACTGTCCAAGTTCCCTCTAGCACAGCCATGGGCAAACTACGGCCAGCGGGTTGTTCTATCCGGGCCGCGGAGCTGAAACAGTGGAGGGTTCTCTTGCTCTCCCCTCCGCTCCTTCACCAGCAGCCCAAGATGAAAGTGCCAGCATGGTCAGGTTGCTTTTGTTCCAGCCCTCCGGTCCTGTTTAAGAACCCATTGTGGCCCTCAAGTCAAAAAGTTTGCCCACCCCTGAGAGTCTAGCAGCTATAAATGCTGTGCAATATTTCCTGAACAACTCGATACTTTTGGAACTCAAAATTATGGGGAGTGGGGGGAAATCCATGATGAACAAAACAGTATTTGTAAAATAAAGACAGGATCCCCTGGGCCAGTTAGGGTGATGGATGGAATCACTCTTGCCTTGCTCTCTGCTCAGGTGCAGACAGTGAAGGAGGCTCTTGGGGGAGAAAGACCTGGCCTGTGTCACCTGGTTGGCCCTTAGGTCTGATTGATTGCTTGGTGCAGAGTGGATGCTCAGGAAATATTTGTCTGATGCTTTGTTCTGTCTAAGGGAGGAGATCATGCTGCTCCTGTGTCCTTACTCCTGGTTGGAGGGGCTCTATTTTTTATCTTGATGCTTGTTTGGGACGTTTCCTTCTTTTATGAAAAGGGGTAACACACATTCACTTCTATATATATAATAACAGTCATCGCTGTCTCTCTGACTTTCTCCCTAAATCTCCCTAGACACTGCCCATGCTCACATCTTATGTGTGTGGTGCCCGGGGGTAGATGACAGCCAACTGTCTGGCTACCATAGCTCCAGTGTGGGAAATGGAGACTGCTCGCTCCAGGAATGTGGAGAGCTTCCTGGAAAACCCCTTTGGTTTGGTTTTAAAGTCTGCCCTGGGAGGGTCTAGACAGCCGGGAATTCTGTTCCTCATTTGTCAGTATTCCCTCTTCTCATCCCAACCTCAGGGTTGGCCTGGAGCAAAAACAGGAGGGTGTTGGGTCTCCAGATGGGTCACCTAGGTGGCTGAGCTCCCCCCACCCCACCCCGTCGCGCCCCATGCCCAGGACGTGGCCTCCATGTTGCCTGTTGCTATCTAGTTTCTGTAAGGTCTGCAGTATTCCCAGGAGCCCAGCCTCTGTTGACAGATGAGAAGCTCATTCTGATGGTAACACAAGAGGCTGAGAGAGATGAGTCAGTGAGAACTGACTGTAATGAGGACCTGGCTTGGCTGATTTGAACTCATCCCATAGCGAGCCCTTCCAAACAGCCCAGGAGCCATCCCCCTGAAGACCTGAGGTTCAGAGAGGTCAAGTCGCTTGCCCAAGGCAACACATTCAGGAAGGTTCAGAGCCGTGATCCTCATGCCAGGGTCCCTGACTCGGAAACCACATCCATGTCACAGCTGATGCGGGGCTGGGCTAAGCCTTTAGTTGGTGAGGTTCTGGGTGGAGGTTCATGGGTGCCGGCGGCCGCAGGCCTAGGGAGCCAGTACTTTTGGGTCCCTTTGGACACTGATCACTAGTCAGTCAATCAGAACTGGGATGGACCAATCAGAAGGGATGGTGGCTAGAAACCACTAGAAAGCCCTGCTTTGGAGCGTTTGCTGCTCTTCTGGTTTTCTGATTACCCTTGTTGTAGGACATCCTGATAGCTTGCTCATGGTTCAGCTGAACCTTACTCTCTCCCCCTGGGACTCTCTCTCTTTCTAGCTCAATCCCAATGTCTCTCACCCACTGCCTCCCCTCACTCATGCATGCACCCGAGAAAAGGCCTTGTAGGTATATAGGGAGATAGTGGTTCTCTACAAACGAGGAAAAGACAGTGCAACAGAAGCCACAGAAGCCAGAACCTTGCCCTTGGCCTTTTGGCCTCCAGAACTGTCAGGAAGGAAATGTCTGTGTTTAAGTACAGTCCCCGTTACTTTGCTGCAGCAGCCGAGGAGACAAGATGGTCTTCGGTACCTGAAATGCATGCATTCCCTCCAGCACCCCAGGCCCTGCCCCATGGAGCAGAGGAAGGGCCAGTGATGTCTCAGAAAGCAGGAAGCCCTCAGCCTGATGCCTTCTGCCCCAGGAAGGCCCTTATCCGGATTCTACACTGTTTCGCTCTCATGGAAGTGAGCTGCCTCTTGCGAGCTGCCACTTCTTGTATAAATACCCAGGAAAAGGAGTCAGATTCTCCCCGTAGGAGCCTGGCTAGGACCTTGGAGGTACCTAGGGCTCAGCCTGGCTTCCAGGCCACGTGATCACCATGGTCCTCTTCTTTCCAGGTGTGCATGTGCATGCATGTGTGTGCGTGTATGTGCATGTGTGTGTGCATGCGTGTGTGTGTGTGTGTGTGTGTGTGTGTGTGTGTGCGACCTTGCTCTCCTCCTAACTAGAGAGAATTCCCCCTCCTCGGAGGTGTGGGGGGACAGGGGGAGAGGGGTTGGGAGTAGAAGGGACTGCAGGGGACACTGAGGATGCCTGGGCTGCCAGCCCCTCCTGACGCAGCTTAGAATGATTCCCGCCCTTGGAACTGGACCCAGGCCTCCCAGTTCAGCCCGCTGTCCTGCTTGCAGGTAAAATGTAAGAGACATGTTATCACGTAAAATATGGTCTATTCTCGAGCCACCTGGGAAAGACTGAATCAGAGAAGCGCAGGGAGAGGCCTGATGCTGCGAATCCCCCCGGGCCTGTGGTTTCCCTGGGGGACAGCGGTGTAGCTGGGGTTTGTCACAAACAGGCCACGCGGCCACGCCTGCACATTTGAGGGCTGTGTGCAGCGACGCGCTGGGTGCGGGCGATGCTTCTATTTATAAACGCGGTGTTCTCCAATGGGACGAGCGGAGAGTCTTCTCTCCTGGCATCTCAAGTGTTTCATTTCCTTCCAGACCGAGGCGTGCACAGCAGCGCCCGGGCCCGGGGCCCTCGTGGCTCAGCTCCGTGCAGCAGGCTCGGCCCCCCAGAGGCGCTGTCTGAGAGGCACGGGCATCTCCGTGGCAAAAGCCAGTAGGGACAGGGCGGGGACAGCATTCCTAGGTGAAGCAGCCATGGCCACTGCTGGCAGTCAGCTGGGCCTCTGCATCTCCCAGTACCAGCAAGCCCTGGGTGTGGGGGCTGGCTGGGTGGAGCCTGGCACCTGTGACATCATGTAAGCCCGCAGAGCCAATCTGTGAGGTCACAGCTATCTCCGGACCTCTCCGATGCAGGAACCCAAGGGACAGGCTTGAATTTCCGCCCCTGCTCCCTCGGAACCACTCAGGAGCTGAGGAGAGGGACAGGGACAGTGGTGGGCGGGGGGAGGGGTTGGGTCTGAGAGGGAGAAGCTGAGAGCTGGCTGTGGAAAGGGGTTTAGAAGAAATAGGAGGCAGCAGTCATTTATGTCGCAGGAAGGACACCCTGAGACAAGGCAGAGAGAGCCACTAGGAAAGAGACAGACGTTTCAAAGCAACTTGGACTGACGCAGAAGCTGTTTGCAGGACAGAGCGCCCACCTTCCACTCTGGGGACCGGTCAGGTGATCCCTGAGCACAGCGGGGCGGGCGGTGGCTTTAGGGACAACTCCTCAGACACGCCTTGCGAGGACCCGGCTGCAGGAGCCCAGCCACTGCCAAGAATGCCCTCTCCTGGTCATGCTCTCTCAGCCCAGCGGCACAGCTAGGTGCCCTGAGACCTGCCTGTTCCCAGAACCTGGGCAGAGTCATCTGCAGACTCCAAGTTTCCCTTGGCCGGTGGCAGGGCCCTCACCAGTCCTCCCGGGCCCTCACCAGTCCTCCAGGCCCCACACGCACGCCAGGTACACGGTTTCAGCGAGGCAGCTACCACGGCGGAGGGTGGGCTCCCTGCATTTGCCGAGCCCCGGATGCTGCTCTCCGTGTCATCTGTGTATTTATGATAGCTCAAAGACATGGGTGTGTGGATCTAATTAAAAATGGGAAAGGGCTTAGCAGCCTGCTGCTTGCCTGCAACTCTCTGGTTGCCAAGTCCTGGCAGCCGTGTTGAAACGGAGCCAAGCGTTTAGTGTACGGCTGAACCCCTGCCAGCCGAGCGCGGCATTGTGGGGCCGGGCCCCCGGAGGTGCTGCCTGCAAGGGTGCTCCCGCAGGGCCATGCGGGGAGCAGGACTGGACCCCGCTCCTCGAGGAAACCAGGGACCAGCTCTGTCTTGCCCTGGCCGGGGCCCAGCCGGCTCTCACCCCTCACCTGGTGCAAGACCCAGCTATCAGGCCACCTTGGAGGTGCGTGGGGGCTCCATGTGGGAAATTGTCCCAATAGCCTTTGCTGGAATTTAGTGTAAATCGGGCCTCTTAGGAATTCTCAACTTTCCTTCAGCTACTGGGGCCGCGCTGACAGCCGCCCAAGGCTGCCTTTCTAGTACGTTCCAGGAGTCTCAGCTGTGGGAGCCGCTCACCAGGCCTGCCCATGGCTCCTCTCTCTGCAGAAGGGAGTCCCAAGCTGCATTGCGCACACCCTGGGGTGCGCACACCCCTTGGGAAGGGAGTGAATATGCAGACCCTGCTCCCTTGACTTCTAGATGCTCAGTTATGAATTTGGACCCCAGTGTCCAGGGGTTCAAGGTCGGGGCGCTGGACAGGTGCAACCTGGGTGGCTCAGGGTCAGAGAGAAAGCATGGAGGGTGTGGCTCAGGTGGCTCAGAGGGCTCAGTGTTGCGAGTCCTGGGAAGCACCTCAAAGGCAGAGGCTACTTTTTATTTCCCAGAATGCACCCACTATAAGCAAATTAAAGGGGGAAGAGCGAGGTTGCTCTTAGAAACACTCCCAGGCAGAGAGTGGAAGATAAGCTCTAACATCACTTGCTCTGATATTTTGGGGGGAAGGGCAATGTGTTTTTAGGGTTAGCAGAGCTGATGAGGAGAGATTTTCCTTACTATTTTAGATATTCGGTATGGTTGATTTTTCATGATATTATAGGATGAGGTATTTCTTTTGTAACTACAATAAAAGAGCCTGACTGGTGTGGCTCAGTGGTTGAACCTCAATCCATGAACCAGGAGGTCACCGTTTGATTCACAGTCAGGGCACATGCCTCAGTTGTGGACTCCATTTCCAGTGTGGGTCATGCAGGAGACAGCTAATCAATCTCTCTCTCTCTCTCTCTCTCTCTCTCTCTCTCTCTCTCTCTCTGTCATCATTGAGGTTTCTCTCTCTCCCATTCTCCCTTCCTCTCTGAAATCAATAAAAAACATATTTAAAGATAAACAATAAATAAGAAAAACCAAGCTAGCAGGGTGAAGGGAACCTGGCAGTGACCCATGGCCTGTCCCCCCGGCGGACCACTGCAGTGCAGACAGCAGGGCCTGGAGCCTTCACTGCAGGAGATGCTCTGGGCATTACACATGCCCGTGTGAGGGCCTCATGCCCAGGGGGCCCTGATGGGCATCTCACAGACCCAGAGCCCCTCCCCACTGGGGCCAGGGCCCTACCCCAGATAGAATTCCATCCCTGCAGATGGCGTCTAAGCGCACATTTATCCCCAAAACCTCTGGCTGTAGCTAATCACGTCGGAAATCACCGAGCCACGCACCTTGCATGACATCAGAGTTGCCCGCAGGGAGACGAGGCCCCGAGAGAGCAGGGAACCCCGCTTCCTTTGTGAATGATCAGTCTATACACAGAAGTTTAAGATGACTGCCAAATGAGTCCAGAGTCCTCTCACTCTAGCCAGCCGCCTTTACTCCGAAACAATAAAGCACATGGCACCGTGTTGTGGAGGGAGACGTGGGTCTGTGACCTGCACCACCGAGCTGGTCTTCTCTTAACCTTCCAAGTGGGCCCGGCTCACGCTCGCCTTGTGGTTTGGATAACACAGGGCCGGCTAGTTTTCTTCAGAAAGAGATGCTTTTTGCTGCTGACAGGCCAGAGTGTTATGCTTGTTTATTTTTTGTTTTGTTTTTTAAGGAAAATTCTCCTCTAAGAGACATTATTGACTCTCATTCTTGACATGTGGACAGTGATTATCTAAACCACAGAGAAAAGATGCTTGAGGTAAACATCCAATTGATTAAGGAAAACCTCTTTCTGCTCCCAAAGCATGAAAATGTTTCCATTCACAAACACACTCATGGACACACACACAGACACACACACACTCATGGACTCACACACAGACACACACACACAGAGAGACATACACAGATAGACACACACATGGGCACATAAGCACACAGGCACACAGGCATACAGAGACACACACAGGCACACACACACATACACACAGACACATACAGAGGCAGGGACACACACATAGAGACACACAAAGGTGTGTACACACACACACACACACACACACACACACACAGCCCTGTGCTTTCAGGCCTCTATGTCCTCTAGCCCATCTGCCTTGGTTAATTAAAGTCTACCCACCCTGGCCTGGCAGGTGTGGCTCATTGGTTGAGTGTTCACCCACGTACAAGGAGGTCTCTGTTTGATTCCTGGTCAGGGCACATGCCTGGGTTTGGGGCTTTATCCCCAGTGGAGGGCATGGAGGAGGCAGCCGCTCAATGATTTTTTAAAAATATATATTTTATTGATTTTTTTTGCAGAGAGGAAGAGAAAGGGATAGAGAGTTGGAAACATTGATGAGTGAGAAACATTGACCAGCTGCCTCTCGCACACCTCCCACCAGGGATGTGCCCGCAACCAAGGTACATGCCCTTGACTAGAATCGAACCCAGGACCTCTCAGTCTGCAGGCTGACGCCCAATCCACTGAGCCAAACCGGTTTGGGCTCAATGATTTTTTTAACTGATCAATGATTGTCTCTCATCACTAATGCTTCCATCTCTCCCTTTCTCTCTAAGAAATCAATAAAAACATACTTCAAAATATACTCTACCAACCTTGGACCCCACCACCCTTCCTTCGATGTCTGTGTGACCACAACCCCTCTCCGCATCCAAGCAACATTTGCTCCAACTTAATATTCCGGTGCTTTGGGGAACAACATTTAAAAATAAACCCTGTTGGCACATTGTCAAAGTCTTGTGTAAATGCCTTCATGACAACCACTCTAAGAGAGATTGCGAAAGCCAAGGAGTTGGGGGCAGGGAGAAAGAGAGCCCCGTCGGGAGTTTCAGTTTCAGACAATGTCAAGTCACAGCGCATCTATTCAGATTCTCATTCTCTCACGTGCAGGTGGGGGGCCCTCCCCTCCCCGCCCCTGACTCTCATGTCTGTATCTCCTTTTATCTCTCCTTGGCGTGGGCGCCTGGGTTGGTAGCGAAGAGGCTCTTGAATCCTAGGCCACCTTTTGGCCCAGTGCCCAGGCTGGCCCCTGGGGAAATGAGGGATGGGCGGAGAAGGGGCCTCGGCAGGGGCTCCACTCTGTTCCTGGTCCTCCCTGGCAGTCTCTGCAGAACACCCTGGTCGCCCCCGTTCCTCCCCACAACCTGCTCGCCTTGCTCTGTTGCTAAGAGACCAGCCTGTTGTTTACAAGCTCCTTGGTGGCGGAGACTTCATAATTTATAATTTATTATCCTAGTGTCAAAACCTGAGTTGGTTTGTATTTTATCTCACCACAGATCCAATGATTGTTAAATACAACCAAGGTCATACCTCTGCCGGTGGTCCCGTTGTCACCTCAATAGGTTTCCTGGCACCCCGAAGTTTAGGTGACACAGAAGAAAATGCTATTATAAACGGAAGAAAGATGAATATCATTTTTGTCCATTAACTTCACTCATTATATGGCTGCTCAGATCAATGGGTTTCCTCAAGATTTTCTCACTATGGAAAACATGTTTCTGCCCAACCATGAAGGCAATGGATTGTAATGATTTCAATTATCGCAAGAAAGGAGTTGAGCCCTAACCGCTTTGGCTCAGTGTATAGAGCATCGGCCTGTGAAGTCAAGGGTCCCAGGTTTTATTTGGGTCAAGGGCATGTACCTTGGTTGCAGGCATATATCCAGTAAGAAGTGTGCAGGAGACAGCTGATTGATGTTTCTCTCTCACTGATGTTTCTAACTCTCTATCCCTCTCCCTTCCTCCCTGTAAAAAAATCAATAAAATTATTTTTTAAAAAGACAGGAGTTAAGTTGTCTTGCCATCTTTTCATTCACGCCAATATCCAAAGTTTCAGCTTGCCAGTCCTCTTCCCAACAATTCCAGGACCTTGGCCATTTCCCTGGCGCTGGAGGTGACCCCTGAGCCATTGTTGGGCTCTGTAGGCACGAAACAGCCTTTGAAGGGAATCCTCCTGAATGCACAGCAAGTCAATCAATTCAGGAAGGAAGTGCCAACACAGAGAGAGGAGAGATACCTACGTAAACAGCTCAGTGGTAACACGCTTTACAGAGAATTGACACACATGCTATAATCAGAATTATTACTGACAAGCATGGTGCCAAGCTCAAGGCCAAGTAGCAACCCTGGACTCACATATAAAGTGCCAGACAAACCTAGGAGGAAGTGGTGGGATTAGGCTCATTTTAGATACAACAAAATCTGGGCTTTTTGACCTTAAATAAGTGGCAAGACTAAAACCAGGCCAAGTGAGCCTAGAGCCTGTTTTATAGAAATACTAGAGGCCCAGTGCACAAATTCGTTCATGGGTGGGATCCGGCTGGCCCACCTTGATCAGGGTGAATCGGGCTGGGCCCACCAGGGGGAGGGGACCTGGGAGGTTGGCCAGCTGGCCCTGCTCCCTGGTGGAACTCAGGTCAAGGGGACAATTTTCATATCAGCATTTTATTATATATGATTTTAAGAAATCAGTGCAGACTTTGCATTTTACAGTCTGTCTTAGATGAGTTCACAGGCATTTGACGAAGTAGGGAATTTAATATAGTTTCCAAAATCGTTTCACCAAGTTAGGTTTCTCTGCCGAGTCTTCGGAATCTTCTAGAAACCACAGAGCACCAGGAATTTCTAGGAAGGGCATTTTATTTTTCCCATCAGAGGACCTGGCAAATTCTAAGGACATTTTCCTGGGAATCAAATGTGTTGTTTTCCGGAAAGCAATTATGGTGATGATCCACACTGGCAGTTTTCACCCCTTAATTCCTACCCACTCCCTGACAGCCTTGTGGCCAGGACATCACACGGGGTGCAGGGATCTCCCAGACCACCCCTGCTGGGAGGGGAGCCTCTGTCTTCACAGCTGTGGTGAAAGACAAGTAAACTCTGAAAACCATTGACCATCAAAGAAGTAGTCACCTGCTTGATGAATTCACCACTTTTGGGCTTATTTGCTTTTCCTTCCTGAACAGGTAGCTACGTCCTTTAATAAGTGGGGCTCCTTGACTGGAACTCACAAGATATATCCCAAGCAAGACAGAAAGTGGGTACATACCTGTTTATTTTTGGAGGCCACCTGTCTGAGACCAGCACTTTCCTAAGGGCATGAATTAGGACCCTATTCCTCTTGATATGTGTGTATATCGCTTAGGATGAAGGGTTAGATGTTGTGGGTTCAATTCCCCCTCTACCACTTAGCAAGCCCTGTGAACTGAGGCAGGTCTTAGATTGCTTGTCTCTACATTCACAGAAACAGGGATGCTGCCCTCTGTGCCAGGAAAAGGTGACTAAAATTAAACAACAGGTGCAACACAACATCAGGGAGAATATACAAAAGTGATTCCCATCACTACTGGAGGCCCAGGGTCCAATAAAATGTCCACCTGTATGACTGTGAGCCACCCCCACAGTCGGGATCCAGAGGTAGAAGAATTATCTTCCTCCTGTCAGCTGCTCACAGTCTCATGGAGAAGCACATGTGTGACTCTTCCTAGATGCACCCTGACTTCTATTCTCCACGCAATAGCCAGAATGATTGCTCTCAAATACAAGCCTTTTCCTGCTATTGTTGTATTGGAGATTCTTCAGTGGTCCCTTCATTGGTTTGAGGACAATGCCCAGAGCCTCTGACTGTTCACACAGATCTCAGCCTGAATTCGAAATAAGTCTGAGTTTGCTTGTCTTGCACCCCTGGGCGTTGCAGCCCCTGTGCACTCCCCCCACCCTTGATTCTGCACTGGACTCTGTTCCCTCTGGGTCTCAGTGGTCTCATATGCTGCTCTTTCCAATCTTATTCAGTTCCTCCTCAACCTTCACACTTCACCATGCAGTTCACTTCAACAGTTTCTCCTGTCTTGCCTACTGCTAAATCACAAGTGTCTTGAATGAACGCATTAAGTAATGGAAATATGTATCTTTGAACCAATGCTGAATGGTCTCCCTTTTTCTTGAGGTCAACTCCAGAATTAACTTAGCAGGACTTGGCCTCTTTGATCTGACTCCTTGTTTTCACTCTCTGGATGTCCCTGAGTTCACACTTTCGGAAAGGTACCCATGTTCTCATTGAGGTTTATACCAGAACTTCTCCCAATGACATGCTCTCTGTTCTCTTCCAGATGTGAGACTCTCAAAAGTCCAGTGGCTATTTCCAAATCTCTGCTTGGAAATGCATAAAAGATTGATCATCGCACACAGAGCTGATGCTTTTAGGTCACATTGCCACAGGAGGTAGGATGAACTGTCCTGGCAGGTCCTCTAAGCTATTCTTTTACTGAGCACACATGGTTCCTCCCTTCTAAATGCATTTTTTAATAGTTTCTAAGAGTGGATTTTGAAGAGTCCCCACACTAAGCTCTTCCTAGGGAAAATAATTTTGTTTTGAAAAAATGGTGTTTTGTCAAGGAACATACATTTGAACATCCTACATTTGTTCTGTCTTTTGCAATTTTAGACTCTTGTGCCAGAGAGAGCAAATCCCCCAGCCCTTTGATCGTCACAATCCTTCAATTACCTTTCTGGTCTCCTTCTGTTGTCATTTAGGGTAAGTACATACAGTTGGTCTTTGTGTGTGCCCATGAAAGGTGATCTCACTCTTCTTGTGATTATTTTTGGATTCCTTGGCTGAATGCCCTTGAGTCTGCATGCATCCTTCTCCTACCACGCAGCCCAGATCTGCACATCACAGCCCAGGTGCAGTCCCCATGAAACTGCACAGCCAGAGGGGATGCCCTTCCGGTTCAGGAGTTCCCAGTGCTCCTTCCTCCCCCAGAAGGCACCCCTTCCCTGGGCAGGGCCTTCACCTCTAGCTCCGCATGCATTCGCCTCAAATCCCATTGTCCTTTTGAGCTGGTCAATGACACTGAAATGTAAGCACCAACTACTGATGATGTGTCTCTTGAGTTTTCTTCCCATCTTCCTGCTTTACTTGAAAGCATCATGCTCTCAACAGTTATTTTGGTTTCCCGTTGGAACATTTGACAGTAAACACCTTTTTTATAATATATTTTTATTGATTTCAGAGAGGAAGAAAGTGGGAGAGAGAGAGATAGAAACATTAGAAACATCAATGATGAGATAGAATCATTGATTGGCTGCCTCCTGCATGCCCCCTGCTGGGTATAGAGCCTGCCACCTGGGCATGTGCCCTTAACTATAATTGAACCCAGGACCCTTCAGTGCACAGGCCAATGCTCTATCTACTGAGCCAAATTTTGTAGGGTGATAGTGAACACTTTTTGATGTAAAATGACAAGGGACACTGCCATCCCTGCTCCTTCCTGAACAGCTCTTTGCAACAGATTAAACTGGCCTTGAAAGAAACACAACACCTTGATACCCAATTGTATTTCTTAAACCAGGAGAAAGGGTGAGAATGCATCTCCGCCTTATTCCACAGGGACAACATACCTTTGCCATCTGTCACTCAGCCCCAGTGGGTGTCTGTCCTTCCCCACCTCACTGGGTTCTCTGTTAGTGTTCTTAGGCAAATGCATCTGAATGTGGTTTTAAAGTAAAACTGGCAAGAGAAAAACCAGTGTTTCATAGAAAAATGAGCATAAAATTTGATGGTTGATAGCTTGGGTTCCTCCTCTCCCGTGGTTTATTGGGATCACCCTTGGCTTTTCTCTTATGCCTCAGCTTCTTTATCTGTCGAATGGGTAGAAAATACACATATCTTTTTGTGAATAAGAAGGTGAAAACATCTCCAGAAGTTTTCTGTATACTTTAAAGTGCTGTGTAAATAAGTCAGAAATCCAAAAAAGAGGCTTTGTATCTGAGGTCTAGGGCTGTTACACATTGATATGGAGGCAACTTCTAAAGACTTGCAATCGGTAAACTGAAATGGAGAGAACATTGTGTCAAGAAAAAAATGAGATTTCAGATATATCATGGCAAAGTTTGATTTATGTTGTTTTCATTTTCTTAGAGCTGGAAACCTGCTATTTTTAAGGGGACTCTACATTTAGCTGGGAGTGTTAGGAGCAGGGACTGGTGGGTATTCAGAGGAATTCCACAGCAAGAATACTGTCCCCCAGAGCTCACAGTGAAACCACGGCTGTCATCCCCACATCAGAGAGCGCCCAGATAGAAATGAGCATACAGCTTTGTCAGTATCCAGAGAATGCTAAGAGGTGGAGAAGACAGATGGATGTGGGGACATCACAGAAGACTTCTTGGAGGAAGTGTGATTCAAACCTAGGTCATGAAGGGTCTAAAAAGTCTACCTGAAAATGTACAAAGGCATTATTTCTTACATTAAAATGTAATTTTAATTGTAAATTACATGCAAATTATGATTTAAGAGATCACTGCACCAAGCCTTATGGCCCCTCTTCCTAAAATCTCTGCCTAGCTCTGCTCCTTGGCACCCTCCAATCTCAGTGAAATGTCATCTTCCCACCACCCTCACCCCAACTCCTCTCCTTTCCAGCCAAGGGGTTCCCCAGAGTGGCCTGAACTTTGTCCTGTCCTGGGGTTTACAGTCTCGCCCCCCAAAACCTGCTTCTTTCCTTCTTGAGCTTTATTAT
Organism: Vespertilio murinus; assembly: GCA_963924515.1. Taxonomy (NCBI): domain Eukaryota; kingdom Metazoa; phylum Chordata; class Mammalia; order Chiroptera; family Vespertilionidae; genus Vespertilio; species Vespertilio murinus. Next base: position 214,451,417 of record OZ004704.1, read on the forward strand.
AACCTCATTATTTTGGAACCAATGGCCATCACCTGCACCGTGCACCCCTCCGCACATACTGACCCTCCGGTGAGTGTAGGGCAGCCATGGGCAAACTACGGCCCACGGGCCATATCCGGCCTGTTCGGCTGTTCTATCCAGCCCGCGGAACCGAAAGAGCAGAGGGTTCTCTTGCTCTCCCCTCCACTCCTTCACCAGCAGCCCAAGATGAGAGTGCCTGCATGGTCAGGTTGCTTTTGTTGCGGCCCTCCGGTCCAGTTTAAGAACCCGTTGTGGCCCTTGAGTCAAAAAGTTTTCCCACTGCTGGTGTAGGGCTTACACAGGACTCTCAGGGAGCTCCTCACAGGCACCTTTTCTGCTCACCAAGGCCAAGTGCAGACTCCTGTGCTCTCATCAGCCTCTTCACCCAGCGAACTTAAGAAAGCTGAGGTTGGCTGTGCCAGGAATTCCCTTGTTTCTAACACAAAATATGGTCAGTTTAAGTGGCCTAATTGTCCAGGCTAACCATCGTCCCCTGGGGAGAGTGGAGATGCTCTTTTAGCCTGGCTAACATGCTGAGCCTCCAGCCCCCTGGGCTCTCCGTGGGCGGATGGTGGAAGCCCATTAGCCCCTCACCTCCTGCCCTTTCTGGTCTCACCTGGACCATGATCACCTGGGCCTGGGCCACCTGGTCTCCAGAGGCCCATGCCTGCCTCTCTCAGCTCCTGCAGAAGGTGGGGAGTTCAAGCCATTGCCTGTCTGATCCACAGAGCCTCGCCTCACACAGAACATGAGGAAGGTTTGGTGTGAGGACTCCAGCAGAGAAAGGAATAAACCGTGAGGCTGTGTAGCAGACAGGGGTGGAGAAGAAAGCCTAAGAAAGCATACACACCATGTGACCATAGACATAAAAGGATCTGTCAGCACTGGAGTTTTCTCACAAGGGATGGGGTGAAGCCTCTCAAAAAAGCACCTAATAATGGTGTTAAAGTAACAGTTGTCAGTATGATGCTAAATAGCGCAAGCCACTTTATATAGTTTTATTGATTTCAGAGAGAAAGGGGGAGGAAGAGAGAGATAGAAATATCAATTGACCAGCTGCCTCCTGCACACCCCATGACTGGGGATGGAGCCCGCAACCCAGATATATGGCCTGACTGGGAATTGAACCATGACCTCCTGGTCCATATGTTGACTCTCAGCCACTGAGCCATGCCAGCCAGCTAGTGCAAGCCACTGTAGAAGTCCTGATGCCCAATTGCATTAGGAACCCACATCATGGGGGGAGCTTCCTATTTTTCACAATTGTTGAGTGGTGTGCCCCCGTATTTATGTTCTGAAAACTTTCCAGAGTTTAAAGGTTAGAGCAGGTTCAGAGAACCCCTTTTCGTGTTTACATACTCTGTGCAGAGAAGAGGAACCCGCTGCAAACGATGAGGGAGCCCGCTTACAAGGCCAGTCTAAGGGCGGTGTGCCATTTCCCTGGATGATAAACAACAGGAGGAATGACCCAGCTCAGGGTCCATGTGCATCCTCAGAGAAGAGGATAAAAAGCAGATAATAGAAGGGTATCCTACTATCCAATCATTAAAATCCTACAAACAAAATTGAAGAAGAAAAAGAAACCCACACTTTTCCTCTCATGTCCACCCTCAGGGTTTTCTTCTGCCTCCAGAGCCAGACGCTCCACACCTGGGGACTCGCCATTTCCTCCCCGGAGGAGCCAGGTGGAGCAGGTGTGCGGGAGCCAGGTGTCCACCCCGGAGAGGGCCGCATCCCCAAAGCAGAAGGTGCGGTTCCCTCACTTGTAATTTTCATCAGAAAACTGAGTCCCAGAGACCAAGCACTGTTGACTGGGTGAGAGGAAAGAAGCAGGAATTTAAAGGAAGTTAAAGAGCAGCTATAGGTCTCTACACGTGAAGGAGACTAAAGCAGGGGCCTGGCCACATGGCAGTGTGGGCTCAGAAGTCCGAGGACCAGGGAGGATAGGAGCCTAGCCATTAGTGAGACAGGGAAAGGCAGGTTCCTGGTGGCTCTCTCCGTGTAGGGGGCTGTGGGCATGGGGGGTGTGGGGGGCAGGGGAGAGCAGTGAGACAGCATGGTTTCAGCATCAGGAGACAAACACAGGCCACAGGAGCTCTCCTCAGACCAGCACTCCCACCCCCACCCCCACCCCGTCCTGTGGATTCACCAGGGAAAAGGGATTTGGAGGCAAGATCTCATTACTCATCTCGTTAAAACCCCACCTGTGAACACACCACAAGAAATAGTCCCTGGGATCTGGGGGGTGTCCCTGAGCTCAGGTGTACACAGTCCATAACCTAATGAACTGCTTGATTTCAGATACAAGATTTGTATATTGATTGCACCATGTGCCCACCACCCAAAGCCAAATTGTCTTCCATCACCGTATAGCAACCCCCCTCCAGCCCACCCTCCCCTCTGCAGCCACCGCGCTGCAGCCTATGTCCATGATATTCGGTTCTATAGCCCACATCTGAGTGGCATGATATGGTTCTTAGCTTGCTTTTTTTCTGGCTGACATTTCCCTTCGCATGATATTCTCCAGATCCATCCGCGTTGTCATAAATGGCAGTACTTCATCTCTTGTGGCTGAGAAGCATTGCATGGTATATATGTACCAAGTCCTCTTGATCTAGTCATCTGTAGGAGGATTCTGCAATTATTTCCCATCTTGGTCACTGTGAATAATGCTGAGATGAACACAGGGATGCCGGCATCATACTGCCCAGACCTCTGGCCTTCTGGACTGAGAGAGAATCAGTTTCTCTTGCTTTAAGTTACCTAGTCATTGGCATTTTTCTAAGGCAGCCCTAGGAAATGAGCACAAATGGTTAACAATGATTTACACTGTCCTGAAAATACGGAGGCAGAAGTCTATAAAAGTGTGGTGACCTCATGCTCAGTGTATTGGCTGCTAATTGTTTCTCTCTCTAAGGATACCAGGTATGCCAAGATGTGACCCCATTGGCAGAGCCTGGCAGAGTTTAGATCTGGCGGGGAGAGGTGAAATACTAAGTTTGGAACAAGTTCAAGTCGATGCAAAAAGAGAATTGGATGTCGGTATAATTTGTTTGTTCATTTGTCATTCTTCGCTCTCTGCCATCAAACCTAGCAACCACTGATCTTCCGACTGTCTCCATAGTTTTGCCGTTTCTAAAGTGCCATGCAGTTGGATTCACCAGGTTGTAGCCTTTTTGGCTTGGCTACTTCCACATAGTAATGTGTGTTTAAGGTTCCTCCATGTCTTTTCGTGGACTGACAGCTCATTTCTTTTTATTGCTGAACAATATTCCTTTGTATGGATGCACCGGTTTATTCCTTTGCCTATTAAAGGGCATCTTGGTTGCTTCTCAATGAGTAGGTGTCAATAAAGCTGCTATAAACACTGGTGTGCAGATTTTACGTGGACATAACTTTTCAAGTTCCTGGTTTTTAAACTCCAGTTCACATGCCTGAAGGGAAGCTGCAGAAAACATCATCTAATCAGCTCAGGCTGAGGACCTGACCATGCTCAGTGCTCTCGGAGCTCCCCGCACCTCTCCTGCAGAGCACTTACAGGACCACGTGCCCCCCTTGGCCTGTGGCCCCTTCCAGCAACCACATCACCCTCAACTATGCTTCCATCAGGATGTTTTCTCTGATTCTGACCCCCCTTCTTTTCCCCTGGTGATTATGGGGAACCCCCTGGGAAGTCCAGGACCACCTCCACCCATCCACCCATCTGCAAAGTCCCTTTTCCACAGAAGGTTGCAGATGGCCAGGTTCAGGGGGTTGAGATGCGGACATCTTTGGGCATCCTTGTTCTGACCACACAGGTTGGCACATGTATAGTGTGACTGGTCCATCCTGGTTTTCCTGAGAGTAAGTCCCACATCATGGGCACCCCTTCAGTCCCAGGCAGACCCAGAAGACTGGTGACCCCAGGCATGTAAGAGGATGGGGTTAAAAACACACTTGCTGGTAGCTTCTCTTTCCTCTCTGACGTGGACCCTCCTGAGATCCCCCAGCTTGGCTCTGCCCCTGACCACTTCACATTTTCCCTTCTAGAAACTCTGGCCATTGGCAGGTCTTCCTATCTCTATGCTTTTCGCCTTACCAGCTCCCATTTTCATATTTCCCGCCTACCTGCTCCCTGCACACGGCCAGCTTCTGCTCATAGAAAGACTGCACAGTAGGCACCTTGGGCCCTGCCCTTCTCAAACACTTAGCAAACCCCACGGCACTTATCAAGACATAACTACAAGTCTGCCTTCTCGATGATGAGTGATACCTCTAATTCAAGGTCTAGGTCATATTTGTCTTCATTGCCAGAGTCTATTGCATTGGTCCTTGGCACTTATATGTGATTCGGGAAATGCCTGCTGATATGAGCTGAAGGGAAGAATGGATAAATGCCTAGCTAGGTGGATGGTAAGAGAGATGGATGGGCAAATGGGCGGATGGGTGGACATGTGGATGGATGCCTACGAATGATCAATATATCTAGCGAGTGTCTCAGATCCCAACAGCATCTAGGCAAAGAACAATTTATATTTAATTCAAGGCACTATTTATGTCAGCCCAGAGAGGAGAAGTGAAGGGGGAAGTGAACTGGGAAGCAGAGCAGGGAAGAGAAAAGGCATTGGTGGTCTTCATTCTGGACTGCAAGCACACAAACAGCTCTGATCCTCAAGGTGGGCTTGCTGTGGGATTCCAGAGGGGCATGCAGACCAAGCCCAGACACACCCCAAGAGGAGATTGTCATCCCTATTATAATCTCAGAGCTCTGGGCTTATACATGGCAACCCAGAGGGAAAGCCACCTTTGGTGTATCTTCCTCATGGCTGAACAGGGGTCTTTCACTTTTGGGGTGCTGAGAAGGTACTCAGTATAACTTTCCATATACACTGCTATTTCCTCCGAGTTGGAAAGGGTGGAGTTAGAGATCAATGGACTTAGTCATCAGATATGTTCCTATCTGTGCTTGGTGACAACTTGGAGAACGTCATAACACGTGGACGTTTGAGTTTCTGCTTGCCCCGCTGTGACCAAGTCCTGATTCCTGAATGCTCATCTAAATCTTCTGCTTCTTTGCTATGGTCTTTCCTTTTGGGCACAGTCTTACCACCAGTGGAGAATTGCCAGCAAAATATAAGATGACTAGGTTCGTTGGCATACTTTGGCTTTTCCAATGTTGCCATCACCTCCTCATCTGCATCTTAAATGACCTGGCACTCTCATTTTATCTTGGGAGCCTCTTCAATACCCTGGCAATGTCTCAACTCAAGGTCATCAAGTATGGCACCCTAGTTGTTAGGTAAGGAAGGGTCTACTCAATGTTACCTTCATGGGGCTAAGGCCAGTGTATTCTGGTTTCTCATAATCCATGGCTTTTCTGGCAAATCTCCAAATGCAAACAGAGGAGAAACACCAGTTGAGCTTCAGGCAATACCAGTCCCAATTCCATCCCATCACAGCCATGTGCTTTGTAAGGCTGAGCCTCAGTTTCTCCACTCAGAGTGGCAAGGTGGAGTTTAGGCCAGGTGGTCACTAGGGGTCTTTCCAGCAAGGCCATTCTATCATCCCAGCGTGCCTGGCTTTGGACAAGATTACTATGAGCTACTTAGAACCCTAGCCTTTGCCTCGTCTGATGGATAAGGTCAGGAAGTGCAGGTCTTACACAGCTGTAGCTAAGCATTTATGTAAATTATCTGCCCGGATCCTGGCTTTGGTTTTTCTGTGGATCAAACCAGGCCTGATCTGTGCATGATAATGATCATTTATGGTGGCCATATGTCCTGGGTTTCCCTGGACAGCCTTGATTTTAAATATTCGGTCCCATCGACAGGCCTGGTGTCAAATCATCTATCCCGATTTTTGATTCGAAAAAGATGGTCACCACATGGCAAATGCGTCTTCACCCTCTGGTACAGATGGCTTATCTTCACCCCCCCACAAAAGCCCTGCCTTCTTCTGGGCTCCCCTCAGGTCGCTGCGGGGCCTCCCTTCTAGCCTTCTCATGCCTGCGTCCTGCCAGGGGCAACATTTGTTTCATCTCTATACTCCCAGCACAACTTCTGCACATATGAAAAGACATTTCTCAGGAGTCTGTTACATTGCACAATAAAAATCTTCCTGAAAAGTTTGGGGCACATTGTTTTTTAAATTAGAATCTTTTAAATAGAACCAGAGAATTTGATACACAAAGAAGAAATCACATACTTTTTCTTTTTTCTTTTTTTCTTTTTTGATCCTCTTCCCACCCCCAGTTCTCTCAGATCTTCTGAAAGTTCTGGACCTGCAGATATCATTTGCTGAAAGAAGATTTTCTGAGCTACCCTATTTCCCCGAAAATAAGACAGTGTCTTATATTAATTTTTGCTCCTAAAGATGGGCTAGGTCTTATTTTCAGGGGATGTCTTATTTTTCCATGAAGAAGAATACAGTACACATTTATTATTAAATGAAAATAAAGGAAAATTATTACCTGTATATGGTACGGTAGTTGTCAACACAAACCAGACAAATTGTGACTCCTACAGTAATCAAGAATTTACTCATTTATTCAGTGACAATCAGGTCATCATCTTCTGGAACACCATCATAACAATCCAATTCCTGAATTTCCTGGTGAATTTCTTGTGACTCCATTTCTTTCAGAATCAGTGGACCAAATCTCATGTTTAGCAATAGCACTGTCTTTAAATGAGTACTTCTTGTCAAAGTAGCCTGCTCGCAGTGCATTTGCAATGCAACTATCAGTGATTTTTATCCAAGTCACAACTTACAGTTTAGGTTTCACAAAGTTTCCACGCTGATGTCTCTCCATTCACACAGCAGTGACGTCAGGACTCCGCGTAATGTCACTGGTTGCTAGACGCCAGTCGGGGCGGCCCTAGCGACCAGTTTAAGGTAAATTAATTTTCATTCTGAGACAGAGCCTGGGGGCCTTATTTTCGGGGGGATGCCTTATGTTTCACTCAGAAGGAAACCTGTAAGTAGGTCTTATTTTTGGAGGATGTCTTATTTTCGGGGAAACATGGTAGAAGGAACTCAATGGGCCCATGGTAATGGACCTGATACACAAGGAGAGAGAATCCACATTTTAAATCTGCCAGGTATGATGCCAGCTAGTTATGTAGCCATAAAATCCTTTGTACATATATTTCTAAATTGCAGCATCTCAAGTGTATTGTGAACTAATGAACAGCCTTTGGAGAGGTACAAGTGGAAGGAATCCATCTTGGTCCTGAAGTTAGCCTCAGCTCCCTGTCTTGGGTTTGTTTGGACTGGCTACTTTTAGTAAGAACTCCATTTTTCTGGTACCTTCTTTTCCCTGGTTTCTTTAGATATGCATATCTCCAAGTCCCTTCAACTCAAATTCCACTCCATCTGCCAAGTAAGCCTTGACCCAATGCTGTCAGTACCTTTCCTCATGTCCAGGGCAGAATTGGGGCTCTATAGCTTACCACTCCAGACCTCTCATGGTTTGCTCACCATCTCTCACTCCAGCTCTTTTTAAAAAAATATATATCTTATTGATTTTTTTACAGAGAGGAAGGGAGAGAGATAGAGAACTAGAAACATCAATGAGAGAGAAACATTGATCAGCTGCTTCCTGCACACCTCCTCCTGGGTATGTGCCCGCAACCGAGGTACATGCCCTTGTCTGGAATCGAACCTGGGACCCTTCAGTCCACAGGCCGATGCTCTATCCACTGAGCCAAACCGGTTTTGGCAAACTCCAGTTCTTCAAAGTCCATTCACAAACACATCTTACCTCAGTTCATCCAGAATTCCATCTTTTTCCACTGTTGCTGATCTCTGAAAAACAACCTCCATACCTCCAAGTCTTTGCAAAAACTTGCATCTTTTAGGATGTGTTCTGCCTTCAAACACCGAGGCAATCCTTGTATGTCTTTTAAAACCATGCTTGATCATCTCTTTGCTTATGAAGTCTTCTCTCATGCATGAGAATAGAAGATGATGATAATGATGACAACAATCATAATGATGATAAAGCTCACATATGTTTAACAGATACTAAGTGCAGGGTTGGGTGCTAAGTGGCTGGTCCACTTTATCTAATATTTATAGCAGAAGAAAAATCAAAAGGTCAGAACGACTTGGAGAGCAACACCAAGCTCAAGGAGAAATATCTAAAATAGGTTAGCATGGAGCTTAGGATCCAGTCTCTGACCTCAAAGCCCAGACCACTCCATACCTCACAGAGCCCCAAGGAGCATGCCCTTTACTGCATGTGCCATCTCAAGCTTAGTGCACAGCCCTGAGTATCTTGAGGACAGTGGCTTTGTCCTGTAGGTGTTCCCCTTGTTAGCCCTTCATGTAGTCCCTGACATGTGGTAGACATGCAGCAGAGGTGCTAAGTGAATGGGCCCACGGTCACTCCTTCATCTGGCTTTATTTCTGCCCAGAGGAACCTCTCAATGGGAAATAGCCACCATTCAGCCAGATCTGTGCATATATCCAAGACTCTCACTCCAAAGGGAACACCATGGTCTCTGAGCACCAGCACAAATCTAGTCCTTCTGTTGTCTGAAACATAAATGGAAACACCCCAGACTCTGTGCTGATGGAGAAGTTTGCAAACCTCCTCCTTCCAGATAAATCAGTGCCCAGAGAGTGCAAACACTGAGGGAATTTAAAGAGAACAACACAGAGTTCTGGGCTGATGGAAGCAACTGCTTCCCTATTGGCTGAGGGGCAGTTTTTCTGTCCCAGGAATGCTGTTTTCTTTCTTGCTTGAGATGGGTTCTCAAATTTTTACCAAAAGCAACCTGACGGCCTAAGGAGCTTCATGTAATGAATAAGTTAGCAAAACACCCACATCTATCAATGAAGGGCAACAGTAGGTCTGCTTCCAATCTGATCCACATCAGCCAGTACCACCTCAGCATTTGGCCACCTGGACAGAGGCAATTGACAGCTCTACCTGGTTTTCTCTGGGCAGTGCTCCATTCCAACAGTGGGGCTAGTCAACTCACCTGAGAAGTTGGGTTTATGAACACATTCTGTCTCCAACACACATTTCTTCCCCCCTGGCCTCCCTCGTCTTACTCCATGACAAGGCCCATTGGTAGTCCTGAAGGTTCTCTCAGCTCTGACTCATTGATCAGCCCCATCTCAGTGGCCCCTTTAGGTACACAATATCAATGAGATTCATGCATTCCTCTGGGCTGGGCTCTGTGATGGTGGCTGTGGGTTCTCCGGAGCTGCTTGTACCTACCTGAGTCCCTTGTAGAAGGTTTCAAAGTCCTTAAATCAAAACACACCTCCTGACCTCCTACTGTGCGCTGGTGATTATACTAGGAAATATTAAAACTATCTGGAGTTTTAGAATCTTAAATCTCACATAGAGCCGAAAATACAAGCCAAAACTAAGAGCTGTGAGGTCACAGTGGCCTGTGTGTATTGAGTGCATCGGTAGCTCCTCATTAGAATTTCAGGAAGAAGAAAGACTCTGGCAAAAGGACTGAATTAAGGCCTGTGGCTATAAGAAAGCAAAGAATGCCGCAGGAAAGGGGCCACATGGATACATGAAAGTTCAAGGTTTTGTCCAAATCCAGATCTCACAGCAGATGTGAGAGATGGACTACAATCTAAAGCAGGGGGAAGCAGGGGTGGGTGTGTTTGCAGCCCTGCCCCCTGTGCTAATAATGCTGTGCTTCCTTTTCTGTCAATACACCTGTGGTTCCATTGGGTTCCAGAATCCTATAGATACGATGGGAATTCGGGTCATTGTCATTTCCAGAACCCACTACTAGTTCTGGCCATGGCAGGTGTCCAGGAACTGTGAGTGGAAGAATGACCACGTTACTATAAGCAGCAGCTGGTCCTCTGCTGACAGCCACATGTGCATTATCTCACTGAATCTTCTCACCTGGATGAGGAGACACAGGATGAGGGTCAGTATGGCGTGGTACCCAGAGCATGGGGGCTGGATGGCGGTTGGCCTTGGCTTTCTGACTCACTTTCCCACTATGAGTGGTGTGTATGGGTTTGTCCTTCTCTCTAATCCCAGACACTATGCTTGCTGAAGAGGAGAAAGGATTATCCGTTTAGAAAAAAATATATATTTACAGTGATGTAGTAGATACTCAATAAGCAGGTGCTAAAGTTACTTCCCCATTTTCCGGAGTGCTGCCTGGGCTGGGGTAGCCACCTGTGGGGAAAGCCACCAGTACAGTTGTGAGTAAGAATTGGATGTACCATTGTCACATGGAATCCTTCATGGATTATGATGATGCACCAGCTTTCTCCAGGTTTTCTCTTTACTGAGTGAGTGTCTGATGTGTGTGGGTAGGATGCCCATGGCACAGTGACCTCCCACTGGTCTTGTTTTAGAGATAATAAATAAGGGGGCATTGAGAGAAGAGGGCACAGCTGCTTATAATTTAAGGTATTTTCAGATTCTCACATGGATTAATATGATGGCTCTCGATCCATCCTTTCACTTATGTGATGACAAGTTCCTGGGTGCAGGTCGGGGACATAACTTGTCTCTGAATCAGTCTTGTCTCTCATGATGTTTGGCATGAGTAATGGTCCTTTGAAATGTTCCCAATGGTTCCTGGATAAAATGAACCATTGTATATCTGCACACCGAAGAGCAAATCTACCACCTGGTAAATCAGATGCTCAACCAAGAAGAGGGTTCTTGTCATTTAAGTTATTCTGACAAAATAAAGTAAGTTCTGATGTCATAATAGAACTGTTTTTCTCTTACATCACGAATCCAACCCCCTTTATGACCTTCTCTCAGAATTCACATACATGCATCTAGAAGAAAAAACAAAAACACAAAAACTGTCTATCTCATTATGGCAAAACCAATGGAAAATATCTCACCAAACTTCTATCTAGGCTGGTCTAAAGCTTTCTGTTTGGTGAAGAAACACCGTGATTACTTACAGTGGAAGGCAAAGTTGGCTTCACCTGTAGACTTCACACTGCTGCAATCAATGAAAAAACATGACAACAAAATAGCTCCTGGGAAGTTAGACAGCCAGTCCCCCGTCTACCTGAGCTGTCAGGAGCAGGGCTTAGCACAGAGCAGGTGGCCACTTATTCAGTCTCCTGGTGGCTTTGTGGCATCAGGCCCGACCTTTTGCCCCTCCAGGCCTCACCTAGCTCTTCTGTAAGGGGGATCAGACTATCTTTTAGTTCCTGGTGTCTAATTTCCTTTTAAAGAAGTGACCTATATTTTGGGCATTGAGAGCAGTACTTTTATTCTTTGGTTCAAACAACCAATAGGATGTAGAAATCCAGAGAAGGGGCAGATATCACCATTGGGGTGTCTCAAAAGAACTTCAGATTCTGTTCTGTTTTCCTTGTTCTCAAATTATATAAGAATATCTTTATTAAGCAAAATTAAAACTAACCTAAGACAGATGCATGTCACTTAGGAAGAAACAAAATAAACCTAACTACAATATAACATGAACTGGGGGAAAAAGAGCCAGATATAAAATTATTTATTCAGTGTGATCTCAAATATGTAAAATAACGTTTGCTGGAAGAATAAAGTGCAGCAGGATGTGAATAGATTTTAGAATCTTGGTGATGCAATCATGAGTGATTTGCATCTTCTTTTCTATTCAGTGTCTTTCCAACTTTCTACAATAAGAATGAATTATTCTTTATGATTATAAGGGAAATATATATGTATATACAGATAGATATATGTACATATAGATGGATATTTGATATAAATGGTATAGGTAGAGATAGAGATGGAGATGGAGATGGAGATGGAGATGGAGATGGAGATGGAAATAGAGATAGAGATAGAGATAGAGATAGAGATAGAGATAGAGATAGAGAAAGATACACATATATGCATATTTTTTACACATGTAATGGGATGATTGGCACTTCCTGGGCCAGTTTAAATAAGATCATGTGACAACTCTGCTTTCTGAACAAGTCTGAGTTTTCCATGGAAAAACAAACCTAAAGTCAAAGACACAAGGAGAAAGTGGAAACTTAACATGTACTGAAGATCACCCATGTTGCCAGGCCCTGAAGACCTTCACATCCTCAGGGGACCCTTTACCCCATCATGTCCCCAGGCCTAGCCAGGCCTGGGAGAGTAGTGGGGTTTCCTTCCAGCCCCAGCATCCCACCCCACCTCCTTGACACTCCGTGACCACAACAGCTACCTTGGTCTTGGAGGTACAGAGCTTTGGGGACGCTCCCCCTTCCATCTTCAGTGAGGCTGCCTTCTCTGCGGGGAGGCTGCAGGCTGTATTTGCAGTCTCCTAGGGACATGCAAGTTCAAGGGGGTGTGCATGTGGGTGGCACAGTGCAGGCAGGAGGGTGGCTGTGCCTCTCAGCACATGTTGGAGCACATGAGGGAGCACCAACCCCCAGCCTTGCTGAGAGCCTTCCTCTCTGTCCCGTTTCGCACCCACGTGCAGTTTCCTGGTCAGGTTTCAAGGTTAACACAGCAGATCGATAGCATCCAATGAATTTTCTGTCACCCTGGAAATCAAGGTCCACTCCTGCCTCCTTCTGGCCCATGAGTCACACATCCTGGTCTGCAGGCCCGAAAGAGGGAGCCCTTTGCCAAATCACCACTGTCCCTCATCCAGGGTTCTTCCTTCGCCAGCTCTCCCATTGCTGGGAGACTAGGACCCTCTGACCCACTGCTCCCATTCTGGCTGAGTCACACAGAGGGCCAGGGTTTCGAGGCCAGGTCAGCTCCCAGAACCCAGAGGGGCTTCCTGGCAGTCTTTAGTTTGGACCCAGAAAGCTCTGGCTCCTGGACCCAAGCCCCCGAGGCCAGTGCCTTCCCTCGGGAGCGCTGTAGGCCGAGCTGCGGCCATGCGTGACTGCCCCAGGCCTCACACAGCTGAGTGAAGCTGGAAGCCTCCGCGACACATTCCTGGTTTCCAGTTCACTTTCCCTGCCTGGTTCTGATTAGCGCTGTGGGCTTCCAAGCCTTAATTGTGGAGCTCCGGCTGCAGGGAGGGCTGCCCCGGGCAGCCAGCTGCCAACCAGGTTGCAAACGGACGAGAACTTCCGGAGTCACCCTTTCCGGCCCGGACCTGGTTGTTCACTGACTTCTCAAAAGCAAGAAAACTGAAGCAAAACCGAAAACCTTGGAAGGCAGGAGGCTGGACATCTGCTCCATCATCCGGGGATAGACGCGGGGCAGATTGAAAGTCGGATCTGTTGGTAAACACGGACTTCCTTCACTGTGTGCCACTGGCGCTGCTTTTAGTGGAGGCCTGGGGTTGATGGCCCGGCCTTTGGCATCATTGCCAAGCCCGGGACTTGCACACCTGGAGGTGTGGGCCAGAGAGGTCACCGGGTCCTCTCAGGAGCAGATATAGATCGGGGTCAATCCTTAAATGCCAGCCAAGGAGGAGTTTTCTGGGTGCACTTGAGGTGCTTGGCCAGGTAAGCCCTGGGCCAGCTCAGGTAGAAGAAGAGGGGTCCTGCCATCCCTCTTTAGGGTCTCCCCAAGGCTCTCTCCAGCGCCTGCAGGGGGTCAGGCCATGAGGCACTGAAGCTAAGGGGAAGAGGCGGGAAGTTGGAAGATGAGGGACCAATGCAATGATTGGTCCAGGCCCCTGACTTAACGGAACCCCCACCCACCAGCCACGGAGTCCACAGCATTCAGTGGTCTGACTGCTTTGCATTAAGTTTGTGTCACTTTGTGAGTGGCCTTTGTCAGGTAGGAGGGACTGAGCCACAACCCTTTGAGTTATTTTCATCACCGGATCCATTCACTCATGTATCCATTCAATTACTGACACAAATTTACACAAAGTGACACAAACTTAAAGCAAATTGACCTTTTTGCAATGTCAATTCCATGCCAGAAACGGGATATCAGTGTTATATGTACAGAGGTGACCAACACAGGGTCCTAAACAAGACACAGTTTTGCCAGTCCATGATTGAAGCGGCCCAGCTCTCATGAAAGTTCCATGTCAGCGAGGCAAACGCCGGGAGAGAGTCAGGTACTCCCACGGCGTGGCGCGCACTTGGGTCGGGATGTGCAGGCTGCTGGGCACCCAGGGAAGGTGGGCCCCACCTGGCTTGTAGTCAGGGATGCTTCCTGCAGTGTGTCTGGACTGATTTCACAGGATGAGGAGGAGTTTTCCAGGTGAAAAACGGCAAGAGAGTGTTCCTGGTGAAAGGCGTCGTGTGTGCAAAGCCCTGCGGGGCCGATGAACGGCTTAGAGGCAGAACTTCTTAGCAGCCTAGCACGTGTGCACGGAGATGAGGCTGTTAGGGAGGCAGGGGCTCCAGAGAGACCTGCGCCATCATGCTAAGGAGGTGGCCCTTCTTCCCGAAGGAAGGAGAATCCTTGTAAGTCTAACACGGATGTGCCGGGGATCCACTGTGCTTATCCCTCTCTCTCTGAAAGCCAGGAGGAGCCTGGGTGGGCAGGCGGAGGGAGGCTGGAAGCAACAATGCCATGGAGGAGGCTAGATCTCAGGCCCCAGGGCTAAGAGACAGAGCAGCGTGGGTGTGGATGAGCAGGAAGAGACCTCTGTAGAGACAGGGCTGAGGGGCGGCCAATGGGAGGTTCTGGAAAGCACGTGCGTAGTAGATGTCCGCAGTCTTCAGGGGAGGTGCCCTCCACTGAGTGATGGGGGCCAGATGCCCGGGTTATGAGCTCAATGACTAGTTATTGGTCTTCCCTCACACAGGGAGGCCCCTCCCTCCCTCCCCCACGCTGCCCGGAGCTGTGGCTGTCAGTCACACGACTAGCAGGCCCCAGAAGTCATTTGCACACTCCTTGGTGATCTGGATGGCTTCCCTTCCCTGGGAGAATAAATGAGAAAACCCGACTCCTCCGGGTGCCAGATTTGTGTTCCTGTGCGAGGAGATTGTTTTTTTCTGTTTTGCATCTGTGTGTACGTTAAACAGCAAGAAGAAAGTCGTGAAACTCAAGGAGTTTCCCCAAAAGTAAATCAATTTGCGGTTGACTGTGCTGTGGAATTTGTTTGCAAACCTACGAGAGCGCAGCGAGCTTAAAAAAGATGCAGTTGGATGAGCCTGCAAAGTTTTGGAAAGTTCTTTGAACACATGTAAACATGATATGTGTAAGCAAATGTTTAACTTGCCTTTTTTACTTCTACAAATTATATTATGAAATCAGACGTCTGTGACTTCTTAAGAATGTCAAATCAGTGTGTTCCTTCAAAACAGATAATTGCCTCGTGCTGCTCCCTTTCCAGGCTCCGGGGCTGGGGAGGGTGGGTTTGCAGCCTGACAATGAATAAAAGCTTGTTGGCAACGTGGGCTTGCACGATTGGAGGTGGAGAGGAGGCAGGGTGCTGGGGCTTGCCAGGAGCTGGGCTCATGGACACAGAAGACTGCCCTCCTGAGGAGAAGGGGAGCACCCTTCTGCCTTCCTCTTCCCAGGACCCCGTGCCCCGGGATGGGCCCCCGCCCTCTGTCAGGGGAGACCCGTGCTCTCACCTCTCCCGGGGAAGGAGGCCTGGCACAAAATGCATGAGACCTGATAGCGGGACCAGCACTACTTTCATACCTTGGCACCTGGAGAACCAGGATGGAGGCAGCTAGAATCAAACCGTCCCTTCCTGGTGCCAAACGCAATGAAATGTGCCAGATTACTATTTAGGAGCTCTGCTGACGTGTGGCTCGGGTCATCCGCTCGGCCACACGTACTGTCGCTGGGAGAGTGCATTGCTATGCTGCGGAGCGAAGATGCGGAGATAGACCGTGTGTGTCGGTATTGCACGCTCACACGTACAATGAAGCTGTTATTACCAGACACTTCTCCCAACATTGTTGTCATTCCCGGGAAGACATCCTCTGGCAGGGTTGTGGGGCTCTTCATGAAGTCAATGCCTCGACAGCCTCTGCACCCCAAGGTCTCCTTCCACACCCCACGCCCAGACCTGACGCCTGCGGATGCTAATAGCAACACATGTGCATTCCAGGGGACAGAGGACCACATAGAGCTTAATATGCAAGCAGGCATTAATTTGATTCCTTGGGTGCAAAACAATGTCAATGGGGCCATTATAATGCATATGCTACCGCTCCGGAGCCCAATTAAACCAAAGCGTTATTGTTATCCTGCATTATCCATAGCAGATGTGTGTATGATAGATTATTGGGGATGCAGTTTACAGTGTCATACATTATTTACTCCCAATTTATTAGCTGTTTTTGTTTTGTTGTGGCGTTGAAGAGGCTGTTTTACATGAAAAGTAAGCTTGCATTAAAGAAATAGGTGTCGTGTCTTGGTTTGGAAGTTGTAAAATCAGAGAGCTGCCAATTTCCAAGAGTCTGACAGGGTTTTACTGGGTCTCTGGGACTGAGGTACTCATCACTGACACCTATTAAGTGTCTTCCCGGTGCTGATGTGTGTTCCAGGTCGATTGGCTCATTCAATGGACAGAATTGTTGTGAATAGATATTGCTGAAGGCACTAGCCTATGAGACCAGTGCTCTGCCCTCAAAGAGTTTACTGTGGTTATATGAACCTTCTTTCTATCTCTCTCTTTGTCTATGTCTCTCTCTCTATCTCTCTCTCTTTCACTCACTCACAAACATACACACAGAAGGAGAGAGACAGAGAGTGAGAGAGGGAGAATCATAAATTGATAAATATCCTTGGTTTATAGATGAGGGTGTCCTGAAACCTTGAGGAAAGAAGTGACTCAACTAAGGTCACTCAACTAGTGAAGGAACAGATCGGGGAAGAAGCTAGCGTTTGGTACCCCCAATATGGGACCTTTCCCATTGCTTCCCTAAACAGTGGAAGGTACATAGATCAATGAGTGCCTCCATAGCTCCGGAGGTCAACGAGCCCCATATTTAGATAATGCAGGTCATGACTTTTGCATACTCCTGACACTCTTTAACCAACAGGAGGCAGTAAAAGGATGGCATTTGAGTTGGTGTCACATGGGGAGGGGTCACAGTCACCTCCCTCTCTTGAGGAGATCTGTTCTAACTTCAGGGTCCCAGGGGATACCCCTCTATCTATGACAAATATTTTTCTAACTTAAAAACTAAAATGATGACACCTCTCATGGTTGGTGAAGGGAATGGGCTATGTGGTGAAGTGAATGGGTTGTGTGGATATTGCCTGCGTGAGCTGATATCTTTCAGGAGGGAGCTTCTCACCTCTCCAAGGTCTAGACTTTATGCTGTAAAGTTATAGCACTGTCCGCATTAGAAGGCGCAGGAGGGTGAAAGGAGACAATGTCTGGGAGCCCTCTGTGCCGGCCGTGCACCTGTCAGGTGATTTGTCGTCCATGACAAGGTTGTTCATGGCAGAGGAAACATCCCCTGTGGTTTCTTGCTGGCATCATATCCACCTAGAAAGGCTCCAATTCTCTTGTTTTTCAGAGGTACTACCAGGATCCCACAGTAACTTTTCGAAACCAGGAAAGAGCATATAGGAATATAAGCCAATCTGTGGTCTGGCTTGTGAGAGCCAATTACACCTCTCCCCAAGTCCACATTCAGTGCACTTATGGGGGCAGCTTGAAATTGGCCATGGCAAGAGTATTTATACCAAGGAAAGAGGCAAAGGCTGCAGTGCAAAGCTATTTCTCCTGAGACAGCCATTGTCGAATGGAGCTCATTGACCTCAGAGAGCTTAGGAGCCATATTACTATTGATCCACTTACATTTCACTCTTTAGGGAAGCAATGGGTAAAGGTCCCATATTGGGGTTGCCAAACTCTAGCTTCTTCCCCCAATGGCTCCCTGTGCCTAGGCTTTATGTGTTATCAAATAATAATGGTCTAGTGTCCTTGGTATAGTTTGGTTCTTTAAAAGGAGGCACTCTCATCTATTCCGGAGAAGTCTGAGCAGGTGTTAGCCATTGGGTAGGTTCAAGTAGATTTTAAGATCCATAACCTCCCAAGATCCTGGGGCCTCTTCAGCCAGTTCTGACTGTGGACCCATGAACAGCGTCACCTGGTCTGTCATCAGCACAGGTTTTTCTTGAAAGTTTCAGAAGCAGAGACCCCTGTGGCTGGCTGACCAGGGTCCCTGCCATGAGCAGTTCTCAGTGAGAATGCACAGAAGAGAGTTCCTCGCTGGAATCAGGCCACCTCCTCCAGGGCAGGGAGGGAACGCGACTATTTCCAGATGACATTTTTGCAGACACATCAGTTCAGAGCCGAAGAGCCCTCTGCCCTGATATCAAAGGACTCCATGGTGGGGGGTGGGACAGAATGAAACCACTGCTAATGGCAGTTCCATGAACTACATTTTTTTAAAAATCATCAAAATCATTTGCAGCTGCTCGGGGGTTTCAGGAATGGGGTCACTTTTTGTCACCATTACCAGATCTGTGATCCCTACGCAAAGCAAAGAGCATCAAATGGGAACCTAACCACACACAAGCACTGTGCTCCTACACTGTATACACATACTATGTTAAGAAACAAACAAACAAATACACACCAGAAAGCCCAGCCATTTGCATTTGTGGGATAGGGAGTGGACCAGAAAATGTGGGCAGCTGTGTCATTCTTCTAACAAGAATCACGAGCAGGTACAAGAAAGTAAATGAGGATTTGTCTGACTCCTCCACTACAGAACACCCTCTACACACACACATGCCCATTTCTCTAAATGACAGGATCACTACATTACCCAAATCAAAACAAAAATTCTAGGTGCATCTTCTGACAAAAACAATTCTTAGAATATTCCCATGTCAAGAGACAAGGTTGCCCTGGATCAGAGTGGCTCAGTTAGTTGAGCATCTGCCCATGCAGCAAGAGGTTGTAGGATTGATTCCTGATCAAGAGTACATGGCGGGGTTGCAGGCTCATTCCCCAATAGGGTGTGTGCAGGAGTCAGCTGATCAATGTTTCATTCTCACATCGATGTTGTTCTCTCTCTCTCTCTCTCTCTCTCTCTCTCTCTCTCTCTCTCACAAACTCTCTCTCATCAATAAAATATATATTTAAAAATAGAGGCCATATAGAGGATACTGTTTTTATCCTATAATTAGTGGACTTACAGACTCCTTTTTTTGTTTTATTAAAATGACAGGATGGAAATCTTGACATCTTCTGGAAACAAATATTCAAACAAAACAATTGGGACATATGGTTCCTATACTGACTGCATTCATTTATCACACTTACATTTATAAATAGAAAGGAACCAAGCCCAATCATCTTCCTCTCCTCCTCCTCCTCCTTCTTCTCCTCCTCCTCTTTCTATCCTCCTCCTCCTCCTCCTCCTCCTCCTCCTCCTTGTGGTAGTTGTACCTTCAAATATTGTTCAATTTTTCTGTATAAACCTCTATTCACCAGCCACTACTCACAAATGTCTTGGAACTTTCCTCTGGAGATTGAGTATAAAGAGAGGAGACACTTCTGTTCAGCCTACCAAAGTCCAAACTTAAAAGCGGGCTGCTTTCCAGGAAGTCACTAGAGGCTTTGAAGCGAGGAAGAACTTCCTCTGACTTCAAGAAACATGTGCTCTGCTCACGTCCCTACCACGTCCTTCTCCTGCCCCGTCGCACCCAGTCATGCAATTGCATATTTGACACACAGCTCAAACCGGCCTCTCTGCCCAGTGCCCTCTAAGAGGGAATTAACCCTGTACACTGAGCTCAGGCGTTCCCAGCGCAGTTAAAAAAAGAACTCTGCGGTTGGGTTCGGCCGGGGTGGTATGGCTCCCCAGTTTGTGTAATCATATTACAAGCGCTTGTATTAAAATCAAATGCGAGATGAAAATTGGTCTGAACAGCAGCAACTAGGCAAAGACAAAGAAAGATCTGTGAGTTGTTGTAATTGGTAAAGAAATGCTGGTGGGGAAAAATACTGACAGATACCCATACCATACTCACGCACACATGCACAGAGAGCCCATGGAGTGTGCACGGGCATTTGCAAGGGTGTTTGCAAGGTTATTTGCAGAGGCGCACACAGGTTTCTACCAAAGCTCTTCTCCAGATGCACACCTCTGAGGGACACAGATGGCCGTGGCCAGGGAGGGCAGTGTGCCGGTCAGCTGTGGAGACCTCAGACCTTGCCCAGACCAGGGCCAGGCCACATCCCACTGTAGCGATCAGGATTCCATGCTTTCATCATCTTCTAGGACCTGGCCAGTCGCCACTGGAGAGCCAGCAGCTTCCCTGGTGTGGTCCTGGTTTTTGTTGGCAGTTCAGATCCGCTGTTTTATATGCTCCTGCGGTAGGAATTAAGTCTATCAAAACTTTAAAGTTTCTCATACTATTGGACCTGCGAACACAAAGGCACCTCCTGCGACTACCCACCCCCCTCCCTTTACACAAAGAGTATCAGGCTTTTTCTATTTTGTTCTACTCCAAACATGCTGTCCTGGGACTAGGAGGGTGGCGTGTAAGGGTTTCCCAGCAGGACTCCCTCAGACCTGAAGCCACACCTGGGTCTCCCATTGCCCCTCAAGGACAGACTTGGCAAAGAGGCCAGGAGAAGCCTCACAGGCCATCCTGGTGTGTGAGCAAGTCTGACACAGGAGGTGTGTGAGCAAGTCACACAGGTGAAGATTTCAAGTACTTCGGGATAGTCACAGACGTGTCCTGGACCTGGCTGGAGCTGGGGGAAGAGTGACAGTGGGAGTGGAGTTGTCATCCGTGGCTCATTTCCCTGCTCATCCCACTGTGTTTTGGGCTCGTGTCAACTTCACTCTTCCATCCTGGCTTCCATGAGAGGACCTATCTCAGAACAGATGGCCTCATTCCTGCAGCCAACAGTGAACTTGGGAAGGAAGACAGGGGACATGAAGCCTGAAGCTGTTGGCATGGCAAACGCTGGAGAGCATGCTGGACCACACTGGGAGAGGCCTTCCCACTCACACAAAAGAAAAGTGTTTTCTCTGACAGACCACAACCAACTGGTTCGACGACTTTGGAAGTTTCCTGTCTTTCTTTCTTTTTTTAATCCATCAGTCTAAAATTTTTTAGTGGTTAGGAGGATAGGTCCACCTATGTATTTTTTCCACTTGATTTACTATTATTAATTATTATTATTATTTTAGAGTTCTTATAATAGACCAATTAGCATGGTTAAATATTCTGGTGAAAGTGGATTTGGAAATGGTTTCAATTAATGACTTTAGCTACTGCAGATTCAGCAAAAGCAGAGCCTTTTTGATGTGTGTGTGCTGGGGGAGGTGAACATTACACTTGTGGCAATTGCTTTCTGGGTTTTATTATCCTCTCTCCCATTATACACTTCTCAGTATTTGGTCTGGCTCCTCTTTAAAAAATGTAGCGATTTCCTCTTAAATGACGTCATTGTAGGAAAGTCCAGAGCTTTGCAAACTTGAATTTAGCAACGGGAATCCCCAGCATTTATATGCGTGTTAACATGAGCATAAAAGTGATGTGGATTAGCTAGGCAACTACAACTCTGATTTCTGTCTACTTTGTACCTTCTTGCCTTCTCTTTCTCCCTCCATCCCACCTTTCCCTTCTCTTTCTCTCTCTCTCTCTCTCTCTCTCTCTCTCTCTCTCTCTCTCTCTCTCTCTTCCAAATATCTCAAAGCACTTTCTAAGTGTCAAAATCTGTGTTTGGAGTAGTGAAAATAGAGGGTGACCAGACAGTTCTTGACCTTATAACATGGGGTGATAGGTAGTCATCCTATCTAATAAAGAGAGAATATGCAAATTGGCCATCACTCCATCACAAAGATGGCAGCATCTAGTCCTCTCAGCCCCA